>VNJN01007173.1:0-679530 GCA_008042485.1 Drosophila mayri | reverse complement strand
CATTTTTTGGGAATTTGGAAGTTTTTCAATTATCATAACTTGGCCTACAGGAAACTAATTTTGAATCGGAAAGCTGTTCTATGCTAGTTTTCAAAAGGCTAACAAATCTGCATACTTACTTTTTCAATAAACAAACGATTTAATTTTTTTGAATTTTGACGATGCAACCCCTTACAAAATTTGAAAAATTTTTTTGGCTCATTTTTTGGGAATTTCAATTATCATAACTTGGCCTACAGGAAACTAATTTTGAATCGGAAAGCTGTTCTATGCTAGTTTTCAAAAGGCTAACAAATCTGCATACTTACTTTTTAAATAAACAAACGATTTAATTTTTTTGAATTTTGACGATGCAACCCCTTACAAAATTTGACAAAATTTTTTGGCTCATTTTTTGGGAATTTGGAAGTTTTTCAATTATCATAACTTGGCCTACAGGAAACTAATTTTGAATCGGAAAGCTGTTCTATGCTAGTTTTCAAAAGGCGAGTTTTCAGCGAGTTATTAGAAAAGCTAATTACAACGCCACTTACCACTCCATTCATTCTGAATCCCCCCACTAAGTAATTATGTTTCCGAAAAACACTTTGGATCCTGGCCAGGGAAAATATCTCATGTTTGTGCGGTCAAAACGATGCATTTTCCACCCAATTCGTAATTCGCATAAATTTCCACACATAATGTTGCGCATATAGGGCAGTTATAGTTTTTGGTTTTGGGAAAAGGGAAAGCTCTCATGTTGCAAACAATGAATGAACATCGATTAGAGACCCACTAAAATGTTTCGCAAATTAACGACCTCTGAAGGGGGGGTTTATGGATGCTGCTCCCATGGTTGCCATTTCCGCCATAAAATTAACCTATTCATATTAATTTATGCTATATATAGTAGGCCCAAATTTAATTTGGCTTCATTGATGATGACAAAATTGGTAGACGATGCTGTGACTTTTATTTAAATGAATAATTTTGTGGGCTTTGTATTTGGAAATTAGATAACTATATTTTTAATGAGTCAAATAATATTTAATTTATATTTTTATTTATAAATTTTTAAGTATTTATGTTATCATATTACAAGCCATTTTATGCTTTCCTAAATTATTATTTTTTCCATCTCTCCAGGGATATATTTTAAGATAGAGAACTTAAACTGTTGAATTGTTTTTATGATATCTAAGGAAAGGAAAATCCTGATTTCAGATTTCAGATTTTTTCGTTTTATACTTTTTTCCATTTGCTGTCTCACATCCAAGCAATCATAATTCAATAAATCCCTGGCCGTCATTAGGGCAACTTCAGCGAATGTCCATCAATTAGACATGGGCGGAAAGCTGCTTCTTCGTCTCGGCGACGGACCTTTTGACCCCTGGCAAGTCGAGTCAAATCAAACTGTGCCAGGTGGGCGGGTATCGAGTGGCTCTACCTGGGCCATTAATGATTGAAATGTATTCAATTGTCTGATTGACTGACTGGGAGAGTGAGTGGATGGTCAGGGATTCGCCAGTACAATGCATGATTAATGACCTGCAGACATTTGGCTTTTTTTAGGCGCCGACATTTTGGGGCGTTGGAATTAAAAAATTATTTCGAATAAATGGTGAAGAGAGGAGGGGAGGAGATTTGTAAAACGTAGGGGCATCATTCATCGTTATCGTTATCGAATTATGCGGCAATTACTTGCGGGAATCATCGGCCACCCGCTGCCCCATTCTGTGACTGTCTGCTTAGCATTTGTCAATCATTAATCACACAATTTATGTTAATTGAATTGACGTCGATTTATGGCAATTTTTCAATCAGATTTCCTTTTTTTTTTGTTGTGTCCTGTGCTCTGTCCTCCCCTTCGACTGTCAGTTTCATATTGATTTTGCATAAAAAATCAAATTCCTATCCGAGCCCCCACGATGCCGACTATGACGCTGACGCTGATGATGATGATGATGATGATAATGGTGGTGATGAGGATGAGGATGTGACAATAAAATGTCCGCAGTGCCCATCCTGGCCATGGTCATAAAATGTATCCATGGATGCATGAGCATAAGCGCTTTAACTGCACTTTTTCACTGGTTTTATGGACAGTGCGTTGCACAACCGTAATGCAGAGCCGGAGATTTGAAATGGAGGGGGATTTAAAGAATATTAACTAAAGCCCCAAATGTGTTCATCGGGTTAGGTACATAAGCCGTTGATAGAACTTTGGCAGGTATTGATAGCTAAAAGTAAATAGTAATATAGAAAATATTTAATTGTTTTGAAAATGAACCATATAAATTGATTATCTACAGCTTTTACTTATAACCTTTATATACCTTAATTTACTTGTTATTAACTTTGCCGTCTAATTGTCACACACGCACTGTATACTAGCGAGGAAATCAGCTCAATCATTTGACCCCGTTAACCACGCACACCAGCAGGCAGACACACATCCATCTGGATTGTGTTTATATTTTCGATGGATGGTCTGGATTTAAGTTTACCCAATCGTAGCGAAAGCTTGACACAAGGGAACCTCCTCTATTGGTCCGTAGCGCCCATATTTGTTTAGCTTGATTACAGCCCAAAAGTGATTTAAGGCACGTTAAGCACAAACACACACTGAAACACTGGGATATAGGATAGCGGAAATAGGGGGAGAGGGCTCCTCCTGACTACAATCAAAGCTAGGACAAGAACAATTTCCAGCAGGTCAGATAATGGAAGGACCTTCAGTGGACTCGTGTCTGGGTGTATCCTGAGGCCAGCTGCAGGCCGATGAAGACATGAAATATATGTAGACGCTGGTATTAGTTCTGGTTTTATTTTATTTTTCACAATGCAGATTTCAATTAAAAAACAATCGTATTTAAAATATAAAACTGTACATGTGAAATGAATTAAAAAGTACACCACTGCGTATACGTAATTCTTTTGATTACGACAGTGCGTATACGTAATATTCTTGGAAGTCTCCTCGGAAGTATCTTTTAAATGTAAAAAAAATGCTTATACATAATTTGTGTACCGTCTTCTCGGGAGCATATTTTAAATGTAAAAAATGTACACCAGTGCGTATACGTAATCTTTAGCTTCTCGGAAGTATCTTTTATAAGAAGCTATAAAACCATTAACTTCAATGGACATATCATGTTATAAGTTGTATTTGGGTTTACTGTTCTCCCTTTTTTATAAATAGGTAAACCCAAAAAAAAATTATTAAAAATTATACTTTTACTGAAGGTAATGTTTCCAAATGCCGTGTAATTTTAGCCAATCAGAAAATCCACATCGAGCACCAAAGATAATGGAGAACTCAAAGCAATCTCTGCGGATTGGCAGAATAGTGGAGTTTGCAGAACTTCCGGAACTCTACCGGAGGGATGCAGCCCCAGGCTCCAGGCTAGTTTCAGTTCCACTTGTAGTTGTTGTTGGTGGTAGTGGTGTTCGCGGTGTTGCGTCTATGCCGCTGCCTGTGATGCCGCTAAAACCACAGGCAAAACAAACCGAAGCAACCCACCCGCCTCCAGAATATTGCAGGTCCTGTGCTTTACTCCTTCTATTGCACTGCGAAAAAAACGCAACTTCGTGAAAGCAGAGAGGAAAAAGTAAACAGAAAAGAATATAAGAATAACTCTTATGCAGATTTACTGTTTTTATTTTATTTTCAGCTTGTTAATTGTTAACTATCACATTTTTTTCCAAGTGCTGTACTTTCTGGCTGATTTAATCGAGGTTAAGGGGCGGCTGATCCTGAAGCCACCTGGTTAACTCTTTATTTCGATTGCTTCGCCTTGCTAAAATCACCCGTACTTACAGTTTGTGGTTTCGTTTTGTAATTAAGGCGAAGTAACTTCGCTTAATGCTTAGTTTTAGCTATGCTTTTGGTCCTGCCGAATGACAAATAGGTGCGGGTGGGAAAGTTTAAGTGCAGAGCTTCTAGGGCGAGGATTCATATAAAAAAAGATGGCCAAATCCTTTGATTTGTGTGCGTGCCGCTGCCAAATTGCTTAATCTCCCTTCGCACGCACACACATTGGCCCGCACGGCCACTTGACCCAATTTTTAATCACTTTCCCAGCACACATGCTCTCCTTATGTCTGTCCGTCCATTACGTCCGCCGTTCTGGCATAAATTTGTGTCTTAAAAGTTTCCACCTGGCCCAGGTAAAAGTTTCCGTTGCACGTTTTAAGCTGCCCCAGCAGAGTCGCAGAGTCCGAAACAAGCTTTAAAATCGGAATAAAGCCAAAACCAACACAAGGGTCGCCAAACTCCCAGCTCAAAATTTGAGATGGAACATCAAAGGGTGAATTGCTGCGAGTGTTTGATTATAGAAATTATTACAAATTGTTTAGTAGGATTTTTTTGAATATATAAATATTTCCCTAGAAATAAATATATAAATATTATATAGTTTATTATACTATATCTCTAACTATACTATATACTATCATCTCTAGGATCCATTTGCATCTGTGCAGTTTTTAAGGTAATTTCTGTGTTACAAAATATTCTAAAAACACATTTGCTCGGCACGAAACAAGAAGGACAAGCCAATTGTGTGAGAGTTTTGTTCTCTGGCTTCAGGATTTTGTGTTCCTTTTTTTTGTATGTGGGCGCAAAAGTTTCGAACAATAATAAGCAAATGCCCAAAAGTGGGATCCGTTGTGTTTGTCTCCTGTTCCACTGCTGGCTACAATTGCCAGCACTAAAAGTCCCCTCGAATTCTCATATATATCCCCCATTTTGTTGTTGTTGTTTGGGCAAATACGATTAAATATGGCAAAAGTTGTGCGTACACACACGTCGGCCATTTTATTTAGATTGCAGGAGGCCAGACACAGAGCCAGTAACAGGAGCAACGACAACGACAACATTGAGGCCCGCGTCGTGGGACCCTCAAAAATATTTTCTGTACTGAAAAAAATAGCAATTTTGTTTTATTAAAATATGTATTTATTTATTTAAAGTTTATTTATAGTTTAAGATGTTTATGTTTATTTATTTCAAACAACATTTCTTTGTTTAATCATTCTACAACTAATATTATTTTGTTAGAATCAGCAGCATTATTAATTTTATTATCCCTTAAAAATAATTTAAAATTATATAGGAAATATATAGCATCTGCTTAGTACAAGAATTTAATAAAATATATTATTTCTTGTACTTCCTATAATTATAATTCAGTTTCTAATTACTTCACACTTTTTTTCTGGTAAACAAAATAACAAAATAAATTGTAAAATCGCATAATTTTTTAGCAAAGATTTTGGCTTTACTTAAATTTATATTTAATAATTTTTCCCGGTGCAATTGTGTGTTGCTTTTGCTGCTAACAAGGACAACACATGTTTTTGTGTATGGCCCGGGCCACACAAAGCAGAGCAATTCTGTTAACAATTTTATTATTAAAATGATGTCAGTGCCTCAGTTCACTGTACCCGTCCTGTGGCTGGGCAATTGACCACAAATGCATTAGTGGCGACCGCCTCCACTTCCGTTTCACCTTCCTCCCAAGGCGAATTACGCAAAAATTTGCAACACTCCATGCCATGCATAGATAAATAAGTGAATGTGTGGATGCCAATCTCTGCGGTAATCCTCAGATGACCTACAAGTTGTCGGGCAACGTTGCCTGAATTTTTGTACTGATTATGGGGATGAAGAGATCCTAATTGATATAAATTATTTATAATAATTTCGTGCACTGTTACTCGGTGGATTGGTGGTTTTTATTGGTTTTTATTTCAGTTAATGGGGAAATCTTGCAGGATAATTCAGATTGCAAACAAATTGAAGAGATGTAAATAAAATACAGCAAATTTCAGTATATAAAACTTATGATTTGTGCAATTTAAAGCAGTAAAATGGAAATACTATATTTATATCCTGTGAGTTTATTTCTGTCCCCATTTATCTCAGCTCCTTCTAGTTCCATTTTTACTACACTTTCCCCCATTGGCATTTGTTCAGCTTTAGGCCATCGAAATCGCAAGTAAATCCTCTCCTCAAACATCCTGATTATATAGCCAAGCGTTCACAGCTCCTGAGCAGTTATTACGTTTTACTTATTGCATTTTTCTGCTCTTTGCATTTTCGCTTGAGCTTGCAAAGCGATACAGATTTCGTTAGAGGGGGAATGGGAAATGGTAACGAGAATGCAAGGAGCCCCAGCATGTGGCTCATATGACATCTGGCTGAAGGGGAGGGGATAACACGGAGGACAAACCCTCTTTGGAGCTCTGTGCACTGCACTTGGCCATTGTTTGTTTGTTTTTACAACTCTGATTGAGGTGAAATTGCATATTTCTGTTCGCTTCTTTCATTTCATTTCATTTCGCACAGTTTCTCCATCTGCAGGTCCCACTCACTCTCCCTTTATGCCTTCTTTTCTCTGTCTATAATATTTTCAAACGTTTTATTGAATGTCGTTTACCGCTTGCACTGCTTGCCAATCCTGGCCTTGCCTTTTCAGTCCAAGCCATCCTTAGCTCCATCCTCAGCTCCATCTCCATCTCGAGCTTCACTTATTTTACCTGTGTTTTTCCCCGGCTGCCTTGGCTTTGTGTTTATTGTGCGAATAAATGTCAACAATGGCGAAATGTACATGGATTGCCATGCGATATAGATGGCAGAGTGATCGGTTCTATATTTATAAAGGAAGTTGTTGGTTCAATCTTTAAAGGCAGTCACCTAGTTTTAAAGCTGAATAAACCGATGGATAGGATAGAAAAGAACCCTAGCAGGCCTTGCTCCTATGTTCAAACTTGCGAGTCTATACTTATCATATCGAGCAGCTCAAATCATATATATAATACAGATCTCTATTGGCAAAAAAATTATTACAAAAGCGGGTTAAGCTCACAGAACCAAAGGACTATGTTTAATTTAATAGAGTGTAAGATCCTTACGAGGTACCATCCCCAAACAACTCTCACAGTCCGATCCCCGCAGATATAAAGCACAAGAGTGTAAATTTAGTCGGTGGCAGTACAGCAAAGCTTAATGCCAATGCCAAAGAGTTTGTGCCGCAACTGAAGAAGCAAGAAGTGGCCACAGATGTGGCTGACAAAGATTTGCAGACAACAAAGCCAGAGGCTGGGGGCTTGGATGAGCGTAAGCCAAAATGTAAACTGACCCTGCCATGGAAAGGATTTCCCAGGAAGGCGGATAAGTGTAAGGACTCATGGCACATATTATTTCCTTAGTATAAGTATTGCTGATATTTTGCAGCCGCTGGCAGTACCCGGATAGTTTTACTTAATGATATAGACTATATGATTGTGCCGCGGGCCAAGAGTGGAAAGAGATTCAAGGACGACGCCCTAATTGCTGGCAAGGAAAGACCTGCGGTACCTAAAGTCGAAAAGCCTCCCAAGGAAAATGTTCCTGTTAATTTCACGGCCACAAAGTTTTTGGATATTGAGGAGAAGCGACGCGAGAAGGGAAGAAAGGTGGCAGTGGAGGCCTTGAAGTTGGTGGAACAAAGACGCATGCGCGGTGCCTTGCTTCCAACCGCTCAGAACGGTGAAAATCTCGAGGCTCCAGCCCGTCAGCCAATACTGCATCTCACACGATCTCCCATTCACTATTCTCCAGATGAGAGAATGAAGGTGGATCGCTTGCGAGTCGCCAAGAAGGAGAGAATCGAGAGGGTCCTCAAAGAGATGCACAACGAAAAGACGGAGCTGGAGAACCTGAAGAAGTTGCAGCTAAACAAGGTTCCCCTTGCCGGGGGTGCGACCAATACCGCCAACAATTCTGGCACAGAAAAGAAATCTGTGGGAACTGCCACCAGGCGATATATACCCACCACCAAGGAGTGGGATGAGCAGTGTCGAGCCAAGCAGAAGGCCACCAACGCCAGACCGCATGTAGTCAAACTCAGATCAGCTGAAATTGTGAAACGTGTGGATCCCAAGAACAACGCTATTCCACGCTATCGTCCACCCTCCCAACTCCTTTTGGAGGAGAAGCGTAAGGGAAATCTCACTCACTCGCGGCCCATTCCAAATTGGACACCACGCCGGCTGTCCCAGACTTTGCCGCCACTAAAAAATCGGCTGGGAAAATTGGTAAAGCGCTATAGCATTGAACAATTGCTGCTATTGGAACCGCAGCCCGAGGAACTGGAAAAGCTCGATCTCAATGAGGGACTAACTCGATTGCACATTGTGTGCGAATAGCCAATCCTCCCTTCCTACAATACCATTTTCCTTGATATTATTTAGTAATTGTGTATATTTGTTTCCCGTTTTTCATTTCTTGTTTATTTCATTTGATTTAATTTAAGGAGGGAATAATATAAATATATATGTATATCTTTTGTGATCAAATAAAACAATCTTGCAATCATATCCGAAATATATTTCTTCATATAATTTAGCTTTTTATGAAAATTCGTATCATGTTCCATGGGGTCACGGAAAAGCATGTCCTGACTGTTTCCTGACTATTGCACTTTGATCCCCGTAATTGAGCTCCGTAATTTGCTGCTGTTATTGCTGTGGCTGTTGCTGTCAATTGCAATTTCTCTGACCAGGTGCAATAATTTTTATACCATTATTATGCTTATTATGTTATGCCGCCTACTGTGCTGACTGCTCTGTTGTTGCATATTAAATTTCGCTGAAAATTTGTTTTAATTTCATTAAGCGGGCGAGCGAGAGAGAGAGGGTGCCAGAGCAATTTACACATCGGTAAAGAGTCCTCCGCTGCGTTGAAATAAATTTTACAGGACGAATCCCCCGGCGGGCCTTTGTAACCGAGGCTGAAGCGCAAAAATATTGACATGTGGCTATGGCAACGATGGCCGCGGGAAAAGGGTCGCTTCATGGGACGGGTCTCTGGCGATAGGAGGGGGCCTTTGGCAATATCATATAACTTACAGACATTGCCCTTGTCATTTTTGCTGTTGCTGTGGCCTGGCCAGCATTGCGCAAATAAAGCGGAAAATTGTGTTTTTTCTTCCTTGTTTTTGCGTTTCCGGTGGTGAAAAAAAGGAAAATAAATGCAAAAAAAAAAAATAATGAAAACAATCAAATGCATTTCACTGTTCGGTGTGCGTGAGTGCATGTGTTAAAATGACCTTTCTGTTTTTTTTTTTTGTCGCCAGTTTTGTTATTGTTTTTTTGCCTTTTGCCACTTCTCTTAACCCTTTGATGCCGCCTTTTCACTTAGTATATTTTCTGGGCTATTTTCCTTCTTCTGTTGTCGATCGCCTACAGTGGAAACTCTAAAAGGAGGTATTAAAATGAAACAAAATGAAGTACAACAACTTAAAAGTGATTTATTTATTAAACTGAATTCTCTTCGCTAGCCCTGAAATTGATCCTTAATTTTACTTTACTGCTCCTCATACCACTTTCTTTTTATTGTTCTTTTTTTTCACGCCTCCGGCTGTTGCATTAATTGCATATTTAAATTTATGCTGTTAATTGTTGGCAGCCCATGAGTCTCCGGATGCATTGCCTTCATCGCCAGTCGCTTCACTGAGTTATGTATGTGTGCCTGGCCAATGCGAGGACTCGAATTCCCTCCGCTGACTGAAAGCCATCAACAGCTCGGCCAGATGTGTGCGTTTGTCCGGGGAGTGTGTGGCTGAGGGTGTGTCTGGCGCGTCAATTGCTCCATCCGCTGGGTGAGGTGAACCCACTCAGGGCAAGTGCAATGCCAGAATTTCGCTTTAAAATAACAAAAAAAAACCCCAGTTTATTATTTTGTATATAGGTATATTTTTAAATACAAATTTTACTAGTAATCCCAATTTAAAAGCCTCAAATAAATTTTAGTTTAAATTTTTAAACTCTGGTTTGTTTTAAATACAACTTTACAAATTATTTAAATAAATACATTGCCAGCATTACATAAAGAATTCTATCTTGCAAAGGGGAACTCCAATGGTTTCCTAGATGTACATAGGCTTCTCAGGACTGCCTGAACCATTGAAGAGGCCATTCCGTGGTCCAGGTCCCACAAACCCCACATTGTGTACGCTGATTACAGGCCGCAAGTTTGAGGTGAAACTGGAGAAGGAGGAGCAGCAGGGGCTGCAGCAGCACCTCAATTGGCAAACACTTTGTCGCACTAATTAAGCCACTTATAGGTGGTGGTGTTCTTGGGGCCTTGGCTGCTGCGTTTTAGCCGAGCGTGTCACCCGGTCGTATACGTAATAAATATTGCATGCAGCCTGAGTCGAAGCCTCCGCAGCAGAGATAAGCTCTGCCTGGGCCTGGTTAAGGCAAAAGTTTTGTATCAAATATTCCCTTTTTTCGGGCAAGCGTGTGGGTCACTACGTGATCCTCCAGTGACGACGTGACGAGCAGCAAGACCCCACTCTGAATTGCCTTCATTTTCGTGCTTCCGCTGCCGTGAGCAAAAGTGGAAAGTGCAAAGTGCACAAGATGGCACCCGCTTTTCCACTCTCCGGGAATTGCAATTGCCTGCCAAATGGATAGAGTTTTCTTGTATTTATGTCAACCGATTAGGATGATTTGGATGCTTGCTAAAGAGTCAATAAGAGTTTGATTAAGTTCACTTATGATTGGGTTTCTTTTTGCGATATCAAATCGTTTATTTATTTACATATTTTAATTGGAAAATAAAGAGAAGTCTCAAAGAGTTCTTATATATTTATTCTAAATTTTTAGTTCTTTAAAAAATTCAGTTTTTAATTAATTATCATCCGACAGAGAGAGAACCCTTTAAAAAGGACGAAATATGTTTGTGCGGTTGGTTGCAACACAATATCGCTGTGTTGTCACCGAATGTAGTTGTAGTTGTTAACTTGGCCGATGTTTAGCCGTGTTGTTATTGCAGCTGCTTGTTGTTATTGCTGGCGACGCGTTGCCATCCCGTCATCAACATCATTGTCGGCACCATCAGCGTTGATGGCTTGTTAAATTGCCTGTTTCACCTTGTTCCTGTTTTTGTTATTGTTGCACGTCCTGTCCCCCTGTGCAGGTGTGCGTGTCTGGTTTTTGGTCCTGGCATACATTATGCACATTAGCGCACATTATGAACATGTTCCCTGTGACCCTTTTGGGCCAAACATGAGAACATGAAAAATCAGGGCCCCGAGAACTGGACGAGCGACAGTTCGTGACCTGATTGGCAACTAGCCAGAAATTAAAGCGCCGCTCTGAAAATGATTTTCGCTCTTAAATTAGCCGTCGCAGCGCCCACGCCGCCGCCCAGTTGAAAAATTAAGTCGCCCATTGGGGGAGCTCCTGACCCTTGCTCCTCCTCCCTTTGGGCCATGCTAAGTGTTTACGTGTGCACTTTTTGGCCAGGTCAGTTGTTTTGCATTGCTCTGTGGACTGGAAATATCTAAAAATTAACAATTAAGCTAATTTTACAATGAATTTAGTATTTCAAAGGTATTTAAAAGTATTTCTAAAAACAAAGGTATTGCTTTTAGTTCTCTCATATAAAGCTTTTTAAATATTTATTAATTTCATTCCTTTAAATCATCTTTCAATATATAGCTCAATAAAAAACCCTCTGATTTTTATGTAGATAATCCTGGCTGAGTTGCGATTATCCCTTTATGCAGAGTCCGTGTGCTGTGCGAACTGTTGCCAATTTAAATGCTACTTAAATGCACTTAAATATGCCCCTCCATTAAGACCTCATACCTTTGTGTGCGTGGCCATAATTATCGTGCTGGAAATGGCTCAGATCCAATCGATGGTGAAAATGCAGACAGAAAAAGTCGCACATGACAATGAATGTTAATTGCAATGGAGAGACTGTCCCTGTCTGTCGCACTTTCCCTACTTAATTGTCCTTCTCATTCTCCTTCTCCGCCTCTGTCTCCCAAACGATGGTGAAATTTACGCGCGCAAATTATGTTTAATAAATGTATTACAATAACAGCAACATTTTACATTAAGTGAAGCCGCAATTGTTAGTGACTGACTGACTTTACATTTTGTTTTTTTTTTTTTTTGCGGCGAAAGCAATAAAGGATCAGCCAAAGGCTGAAATACAAGCGGCAGAAGTCATCAGCAGCTAATGGAAATGAAATATTTGTAATAAAGGGTTGTCCAATAAATGGCACCTTAATCCCCTGGGAAAAAATATGCCAAAGGGGGAGAATGGCCTATAAAAAGTAAATAATTTTAAATTGTTCATTAACACAAAGCTGCCTCAAGTAAATGGTTTGTTAAGCATTACTTTTACTACCTAAAATGTAAGATAGTCGTTAAATATCGGACACTTTAACTTAGTTTTAACAGATCTGCAAAACTAAACACTGGCTACATTTTATGCAAAGTAAAAGGTAATTATTTGCAATTTATTTTCACTAAATAAACATTGATTGGAATTCATGGACCAACAATTTAATGTCATCATCAACTCTTGGTCTAAATTAATTAATTTTTTTGGCATGTATTCAATACCTCGTATTATACCAATTGTAATCTGATTTTATTAATCCTGCATTGAGAGCTTTCGTTTCATTGGTCAGTCAAGTACTTTTCCGCATTATTAATGCAAAAAACTATTTGTAAATACAAAACTACAGAAAATGTTAATTATCCATTCGCAGTGACCACCGAATTAGTGAAAGGATCCGGAAAAATGAGTATTAACTGCATAAAGTGCGCTTCAGCAGGGCATGAAGGCCATTAAAAATAAAATGTGAACTGTAATGAATAAAGTTTAATTTATATATATATATTTATATATTTAATTTAATGTCGGTAAATAAAACGTAATAAAATTATTAATTTCTAATAAAATATGTAATATTATTATATATTTTACATTCCAAAACAAAGTGCATTTCAGAATTGAATCAATCTCTAGCTTCAACCCTTGATGGCCAGGTACGTGAAGCATTCTACCTGCCACATCAACTGAGCGTGGCACTCATTAAGTTGACTTTAAGCCGCGCGGCGCTTTGTCGCATTAATCCTCTTGTTCAGCTTTCATTACATTTGCGCTTATCTGCATAATTGAAATGAATGTTTCAACATTATTTGCCGTTTTAAATGCAGATAAAAGTGAGCACAAAAAACTGAAAAATATGCAGGAGATGTTTTTATATAAAATAAACGCGCAAATGTGAAATGACATATGAAAAACATATCATTAATTTTAAATAACCAAATTAAACAATTAATTGCCAAAGACAGTCCCGCAATACAAAAGTCCGCGACAGCAAATTTAATTTCACATTTCACTGAACAAACACCCAGTCCCAGAGAACCGATCCCCACGCAGGACTTGAATGCGATCCCCTTTCGACCATCATTGAGTAATTAAAAATTAAATAACTATCAGCCAGCTGGCAATGGGATGGATCCAACAAAAAAATATATATTTTCTGGCCAAAATGAATAAAAAAGGAAAAGAAAGTTAAATTATAAATACTCTATTTGCTATAAATATAAATATTAAATATTGCAATACCAAAACTGCTACTGGCAAAGGTCTATAAAAATTCTCAGTATTTGCTTTTTGTTTAAATTATAATTAAAATATTTCTTTATATTTTAAAAACTCATTGAAAGTGTATAATATTTCACAAATTACGAATTCGTATCAAAAGCGAAAGTCTGACAAACAAAACAAACGGAAAACGAACAGAAAAAAATGAGAAATTTTGTCGACAGTCCGACAAACAAATGAAATTCATTAACAGCCTTCTAATTACACCAGACAATGGCAGCCAGCGGACTGGTTTTTGGCCTCTGAGTGTGCATTTTGCATACAAATTGACAAATTAATGAGCCCTCGAAAGCCACAGTAAATAAGGCCCAAATAAATTTGTAAACACATGCACAGGCACAGATGAGGAATAAAAACTGTAAGGATGGTTTTTCTGCGCTAAAAGCCAAATTAATAACTGATTGCGGTTGATAATTGAAGGCTAAGTAAATATTTGAAGGTCTCGGTTTAAAGTAAATACTTATTTTGAAAATATGAAGAAGGTTAACTGAAAAACTGTTTTTGGAGAATATAATATAAAAATATTTGAATATTTCTTTATTATCCTTTATCTTTTTGCAAATATTCTAAGATTATATTCATAGAAATGAAAGATTTGTCTGCCTATTTGAAGTGAAAGCCCACTCTATTAACTAACCTTTCGTTCGGCTTCCTTTCCTGGCCGGCTTCGATTGGTCAGTGGCAGGTGGAAAAGAGATATCCAGGTGATAAGAGCCTTGCCATCAGCACTTTGTACACATGTTTGCCGAATCCCCCAACAAGCCAAAACAGAGTCTGGCAGCCATCGAGCAAGTCAGAGCCAGAGTCAGAGTCAGGAGTCGTGTCTGTCTATGTAGCCAGATCCTAGTTCACTTAAAATTTCACATTTCCTTCCGCACACTCGAAATGCTTGCGGGAAGCACCCGGATTGCCGGGGGGAAATCGGAGGGAAATGCAGGGCATGGCAGAAACTCGCATAGCCCGACAGTAAAAGCTGCTGCTGGAGGAGCTTAAGTTAACAACTTATGCCGGTTGTGGAGATATCATGGCCGCAGAGCCGCTGCTGAGCTCCCGGACTGAGCAGCAGGACCAAGGACATGGGGCATCTCGCACAGAGAATGCATTTAGGAAGGAAATTAGTAAGTAAATGTCATAATTTGCCGAAGCCACTAGAAAAGGGCTTTGTGCATGAAAAGGGGATTACGAAGTCATTACGGCCACATATGCCTGAGCTCTCACTTTCTCGCCGGCAAATGGAAATTAATGAGATGAGATGAGATGGCAGGAGCAGAAGCCTTGGACTGTCATCCAGCGCGAGCTAATCAAAATGCAAATTTCAATTTGGCAACTTAAAACAAGAACACATGCAGTGGGGGGAATATCAATGTAAAACAAAGGGAAACGAAAGCGTAAATACAGTTTAAGAAAATATATAATATTTTAAAAGTGTTGAGAAGTAAATATAAGTAAATATTAAAAGAAATTAAATTAAACTTTAGAAGTTACATTAAAACAGCATAGTAAAATGAGTTAGATTGAGCTCACAATAATACATTTTCAAATTCATATTTTCCCCCTGAATTACTGCAATAGATTTTAAATAAACAAATCTTTTTTTATAATATTTATTTATTTATTAGTATTTATCATTACATTAAATTAACTAAGGAATATTATTTATATCCTAGTGCATTGTGTGCTAGAGTTAACAATGCTTATAACGAAATCCAAATTGCTGCAAAATCTTTGACTTTTTACCTTGGCCTCGAGCAGGGAAATGGGAGCGAGCCAAGGCGAAGACAGTGGCAGCCAAAAGGAGCCAAGGACCAAAGGACCGAAGGACCCGACGGGTAGCGACAAATGGCCCAATAGCTGGCTATGCTAACTGGTTGTTGTCATCACAGACACAGACACAGTCAGGGAATAACGGAGAAAGGAGACAGCCGAGCGAGAAACAGAGAAATTGAGGCGGACAAGAGCGGGAGTTGGACACAAAAGACGAGTCCCTGGCACGCCGTAATCCTTTTCAATGTTAACTTCCGTTGTGCCCACATTGCCCTTGGCAAATTACTTGTATCCTTTTCTTCCTTTACCCTTATATATTTATATATGTATATATATATAAGGATATTTATATATGTATATGCTTCCTGGTTTCTACTTTTTCGTATTTTCGTTATTTTTGCCGCAACTTTTGATAACGTCAACAGAATTGAACATAGCCGCAAACCAGAAACAGCAACAATTTCAGTTCCTGCTTTGGCATATATATTCTTTGACTTTGAATTTTCATTTTGGTTTTCCTTGATTTTTCCATCGCTCTTCTGTCTTTGCCTAACACATTTTTATACATTTTCGTTTGCCTTTTGTGTGGTCCCGGGCGAGGGAGCCAGTAGGAAAATCCCTTTGTGCCACCGACGAGTTTGTCAATTTGTGGCAAATGCAGTAAACATCATCTAATTGACGTTGAAACTACCGCCTGCCAATGTGCCACTAAGGGTTCAACCTGCCTCATTTTCCCCCCACAATTTTCCATTGATATTCCTCCGTTGGTGTGGCTCCCATTGAAAATGTGCTTGACATCTGTCCACGTGTCGTTCTTTTAAATCTCAACAAAGGGAGGTCCTGCGGAAGAATAAGGGTATAATACAATTATAAATATCTGTTAGACATATAAAATACATTTTACAATTTAAATTTGTTATCCCAAAATCTTTCTTTTAATTTTTAAAATAGATCTCTAAAATAATAATAAATATATATATATTTTTTTAAACTAAAAAGGGTATTAAATATTCAAACTGTCTTACATCAAGGTTTCCGTGATGTATTCCCCCTATAAGCACACCCCTAATCCTGGCTTGTCAACACTGACATCTGTGTGATTGGGCTAAAGGGATACAGGAGCGACTAATTCCTGATTAGCTTATATCCGTAAAGGCTCCTTTTTAAAGGCTGCCTGTCCCTGTCAGTTGGTTAAGGTTGCTCTTTATAATGCTATTAATTGAGTGATGGATGATTGTGTATGAAATAATTTCAATATGCGTTTTCCTAGAGAAAACCATGAAATATGGAAAAGTGGTAAGTGAAAGAGGTAACAGAGCAGCGGAGCTGTCGCCTTTAGCAACAAGTCTATCAGTCAAAAATCAAATGTTTCGTGTGTGTGTCAACGCGAAGAAAGTTGGAGACTTCTAAGAAAGTTTTCCAACTAGAAATGCGTCAAGTAGCAAAGGGAAAATTCAAAGAGTTAAAACCTTACCGCTAAGGTGTAACTAAGAAAATGCTGTAGGTGAAAATACTCTCCTTATTTGCTCAACCAACAAACTGCAAGTCCTCTAAAAGAGGTCTGTAAAATATCGAATTAAACTGTAATAAAATATATTAAAATTAACTAATTAATATTGATTTATAGTTTATAATTGCATAGAAAAAAGTTTGTTGTTAGCTGGTAATATAGGTATAAATTGATATAGATTCAAACTTTTTAAATATTTAAAATAATTATTTCCAAACTCTGTACTGAAAAGTATCAATTTTTCGAAGGAAATCTCTTTCTTTCTTTCCTCTAGAATTTTTCATTGTTTCGAATTGTTGAAATTCCTTTCGGCTTTCCAGGCGTTTTATTATTTTCACTTCGCCACCGTGTTGTTACTTGATTTGTTGTTATTGTTCCAGTTATTGTTGGTGCCCTCATTGCGCATTGTTTGCGCTGCTCGCGTTTTCCTCAGTTGCGGTTCAACGCGCAAGCCCAACGCCCCCTTGCCACCCATTCGCTGCCTTAACCCCTTACGTCTTAAACCCCCTTTCCCGCCTTAACCCCTTACCGCTTTCATCATCATCTAAGACAACAACAACAAAAATAGCGCCAACGAGCAATTTCTGAGCGCGGCGAAAACTTTTGGCCGAAAAAAAGTTGTTCTGCACATGCCAATGGAGGCGAAAAAGGGTTCCACATGCGTGCAGGTGCACTCACCTGTGTATGTGTAAGTTTGGTTTAAGTTTTTAGCGTACACCAAAAGACAGAGCATGCAGGCGAAGGATGCCTGGAGTAAGGACGAAGCCAAGCAGGGCCGACGGTAGCGGTTTGGGCAAAGGCAAATGGCAAAAACTTGCACAAAAGACCAGCAGTCAGACAGCCTCAGAAGGCATGGAAAACACTTGGAAAAATTAGCAGGAAAAGTATGGAAATATATATGGAAAATATATATGCAAAATATATATAGAAAATATATATGGAAAATATATATTTAATGTAAGGGACAGAGTTTAATTTTCAATTTGTAAAACAAAAGGTTTAATAATCTCAAAGCTCATCATCATATCATCAGAGTCTAAAGCAAGAACTTCTAGAATGTTTTTCAGGCCTGTACCATCCATTCCCCATTTTCTTTTTTTGCCAGTGTAAGTCTGCGGGTGTGCGTTCTACGTTGCGTGCCAGGCACACCTTGAGGAAAATTTTGCGCCTCGCCCGCAAGCAGACATTGGTTAACAAACTTTTCAACTACCTAACGCACACAGTCGCACCCCGTCCTCCCTCTAGCACACATGCGTAGCTTGAGAAATTATTATAACACGCCACGTTGGCAACCTTTTCATATGCCAACAACTTTTGGACAGGATCTCCGGGCGGAAAGACTCCTTGCTCCTTGCTCCATGCTCCTTGCCGCTTGCCAAGCCCATGTAGATATAAAATTATGCGCGTTTATTCGTAAATTAAGTGTGCTGGGGCTGTTGCTCTTTGAAAGTTTGAAAGCAAATCGCTGGCTAACTTGGCCAAAAAGGGAGCCCATGAGGTTTGCTTCCACCACAGCGAGTGCACCTCGTACGTTCGTATGGTAAGAAGGCGGCTGGCACGTGCCTGGGCAATACCTTTCAGGGCAGGGTGTTTATTAAAAATGCACAAGCCCTAAGTGGTCATGTCCATCGATAGCCGCAGCAGCCATATTAAATTTATTTAACAAGGTTCCTAAAAATACACTACACGTAGACGGAAAGCCCAAAGTTTTAGCCACATTTTCCCCAGTCTCTCTTGGCCGTAAAGCAGATGATAAGTGTGTGTAGGTGGGAGTGTGGCTGTATCTGTTACCTTTAAAAGTAAGCAAGACTTTGATGGCTGTTAATTAACATTTCTCTAATTTTATAAAAATTTTTGGGAGTTAGTTCTCATATATTTGGTTTTAAATAAATCAATAAATATATATATATATATATAATATATTTTAAAATTTATATCTTGCTGGACTCACTTTAATAATTTAACCATTTAGTCTGGGGCATGAATTCTTAACTATTTGAGTTTCTCAAAAACTACACTCTTTACGAGCCCCATTATTATAGCCCACTTCCCATCACTGCACCTCCTAAATGATCCATTTTCGGCATTTAGCCCCATGTAATCGATATAATCAAAAGTTTGCCCAGGACACGGCACTCATCCATGGATATGTGCAGCGGCGGGGCAACTTAGGGACGGGGAGAACGCAAGCCCAATGGGGCAGACACCGCAGAAAGGAGATGCCATGCAGCTTCGATTCCAAGGACGGGAAAATTCAGGTGCAGATGCCAAGCGAAGCGCAACGCACACAACATTATTGGCAGGTTGAAAACCCCGACAACAGCAGCCATACAGGTAGAGCAATAGGTAAAGAGGTATACAGGCAAGCGGGGCAGAATGCTTTGAAGCGCGCTAAAAATTTTCAGATTTTCAGAACATAACATTTTACGGTTTCACGGTTCATTGCCACATGCAGGAAAAGTGAAAGATACATCGTCGTGCAGGTGCACCTAACTTTTCATGAATGGGTACCGGAGAAAATTGTAGTAAATATTTGAAAGTTAATTAAAGACTTTATTTGAATGATGATTTATATTTGTTATTAATTATTGTTTTTATTTTAATTCCAACATTACTTAGAACCGAAGGAAAGTATGGAAATGTAAGGAATTAAGTTGCGACTGAAATTTAAACAATTAGAATTACTTTTAATTACTTTTATATTTTAAAATAAAGTTATATTGTATTAACAAATTTAAATATTGAAATTGTAAGCTGAAATATTTGTGTCATATAATTTTAAAGTGTATCTGAGCACACATGAAAGCGATACCTCTCGTTTAGCAGCTTGAATATCGTTTGAACAGCTCGAGGGAAGCTGGGGCCAGGGATGGGAAAGGATAACTTTTGGGTTTTCGTTGATTTTGTTTTTGTTCAGCTTCAACAAAATATTTTAAGCAGTTTAGAAAGTGCTCATGTATATCACAAGAGCTCACATATCACACAGACGCAGACGGGTGTTCGAAATTTTCCCATATATCGATGCAACTTTTGCTTTTGCTTTATTTCGCTTTTTTCCGCAGGTTTTTCCCCTTTTGAATTAATTTTTTTTTGTTTCGCCTCGTTTCGCCGTTGACGTTAAGCCTTTTGATTTAGCCTCTAAGCATATCGGATTTTCGCATTTTAATTCATTTAAAGTGTGGGCAGAATTTTATCATGGACTTTTTATGGATTTTATCCGCTTTTCCGCGTGTATTTTCGCGGTTTCTTTGCTAATGGAATTTCCCACAGATCAATTGAGTTCAATTTAATTCAATTTTCACTTTTAATGATTCATTAATAAGGAATCTAATTTTAATTGTGGAAGTGGGAAGGGGATTTTTCGATAAATTCATCCATTAAACTTTAATATTGTGAGTGATTAATTAATTGCTTGCTCTAACAATTTTTAAATATTTTTATTTAACCTGTATAGATTCTATTTATTCGAATCTTTTGATTAAAAACTTTTTACATTATGCACGCTGATTGCATTTTCCAATAAATTGGTATGCCTCTTCCTGGAAACTCCCTCTTTAATCTCCTATATATATCCTTAGTTTGCTTAGTTATGGGCATAAATAAATGTCAGCATTTCCTGACCAGCCTCCTTCATATTGATAATTTATGTTTATTGCTTATGCAAAACGCAAAGTCCAATAAGCGGCAAATCAAACAAATTGCTGGAAAGTTCCCAACCAAAAGGAAGTGGCAGGACCCACTCCATTTTGTGGGAAACGGAGCCGCCGGAGCTAATGGCATTTTTTGGCTCGTTGATAAGCCGCTCGATCTCGCTGGCAGCGGAAAATTAGCAAACAAAGTGCGTAACCTTAAATGCCTTTCCCTACGGCTTTCCCACTTCGCGCCGCCTGCATTTATTGTTTTTCATTTTCGGTTTTCCGCAGAGGTGAAAATTGTGTGCGAAAAAATCGTACGTGCGTGAAAATGAATGGCAGGGGCCGAGTGTAATTGTCCGGCAATGGGATGGGCAAGGAGGCAGGAAAAGCTGCCCGAGATGGTGGCGGTTCCAAAGAGATTGGCGATGTTTGCGAGTGGTCAGGTGTTTGTCAGAGATATGACCACGGCCCCACCGCCCATATGATTTAATGTTAATCACATTTAAGGGGGCGTCAGGATGAGAATAAAAAAAGGAGCAGGGGAAGGCAGGGTGTATTGAAAATACAAGCTCGTAAATTAAAATTTACACCAGCATACCGCAATGAATAGCAAAAAAAAGTAAGGGAATCGTTGGGAAGTTAAACTTGAAATGATATTTGATATTTGGTATATAGCATTTGTACTGTAAAATATTTTATTTCTATGAATACGTTTTTTTTTTCTTCGAATACCTTAATTTTCCAATAAATTATTTTATATATTTTCATATAAGATAAAATATTGTATAAGCGATTAAATATATATAAATATTTTCTTTTAAATAAATAAGACTGCAGGGCAGATAGATTTTTCATTTTTTTTAACTTGCACAGGAAAGTGGCCATCCTGCAGATAGAGTGTGAGAAATAGGACCTCTCACAATGGCCAAATGATGCTGCTACTTGGCTTTCCCGCAATTTTTCCATCTGCCAGACTATGCCCATAAATTTTTACTAAGCACACGCAGTGCGCTCACCACTGTCCTGTTCTGGCCTGGCCTCGTCGGTTGGTTCCTTTCTGGCCTGGTCATCTATTTTCCTGGCCTGAGAGATGTGTCTGCGTCTGCTGTCCGTAATTTTTTCTCTTCGCTCTTTTTTATCGTTTAATTAAAATTCGCAACACGTAAATCCATTTGAGCCGCTGCTGCAATCTTTACTTTAACCTTAAGGCGGACCAATCCCAATCCCAAGTCCCAGTCCAGCTTCAGTGTTTCCATCTGCCATTGCCGAGTTCTGTGTGTGGTAAATCCTATTTTTCTATTTTGTTGCCCCATAAAACCACTTTACACAATTTTCGTCTTTTGTTTTTCGATTTTCTCCATGTTGTTCAGTGGCCATTTTTTCTATCCGTCTTTAGATGCTCTTATTGATAGAGAGTTATTTTGAAAGACTGAAACAGTTTCTTGCATAAAAAGAAATATTGATTCCATAATTAATTTTATTATAGGTTCTCTAAAGAACACTAGGTAATACTATTTTCCAGTTAAAGAATTCACTTTTAGAGAATAAATTAATTTACAAAACAAGGAAAATAAATTAGACTTGTCTAGGATATATTTTTAAATACCAATATATAATTTTTAAGTGTTTAAATATTTAATTTAATTTATAAATTTCTAGTTCAATTTTTTCTTCTATATATACCCTTTTTTAGGGTATCAATATGTCGTATTGGGTTTAATTTTTTCATTTTGATTTCGCTGCTTGTTTTGCAATCGCAGCTGTTGCTGTTGTTGTTGGTCTGCTGAAGCCCTGACTTTTACCAATTATTGCTAGTGCCGGGGCCAGCCAGCGAATTAGCCTTTGTTGGGCAACCAATCAACTGGGCCACCTCCTCCCCACCTCACCCTGTTCTTTTTTTCTCTGTGTACTCGTAGTTTCCCCCTGGGTTGCCCCTGGCTTTTCATTACTTTTCTATCAACGTACTTAGGCCATTGTTGTGCAGTTATTTAGCACAATCAACACCCGTTGCCGCTGATAGCCCCACCCCTAAGCCCTTTGTCTTAGCCTCTCTTGCGATATCCTGCTCCTTGGACCTCGAAAAGAGAGGGAGAGAGAGAGGGAGAGAATGAGAGAGCTTAGTAAATTTTATCAATGGCAAACATTTCTCCGAGAATCCCCCCTCCGCATCCTGATGCGTGTTCACCTGAAGGCTGGATCCTTTGTTCATTTACGTTTCAGTTGAGTTGCACACAAAATTAATGGAAATTGCTCAGCACAATGTACGAGGCAATCCAATCCAATCCAAGGAGCTCTCTGGCCAAAAGGAGAACGGATTGGGGGTATTAAAAAATTAACAAAAAGCCGGACTACCAAGTGGCAAGCTGGCCCTTCTGCAAGCATCCCCATCTAATTGTTGCATATCCTTCCCCCTCTGCCTGCTATTGCATTCAATTGGAATTATCTATGGATGGTCTAGGACTCGAGACGATAAAGGATAATAGAGCCGGGTGCTGGGTGCTGGTTGCTCGTAGCTGACTGGATCCTGGGTGCACACTGATTGTTCAGGGATCTTGTGGGCTCACGGACAAGTTGTTAAACGCTTTAGCTAAGCCAGAAATGTTGTGGAAGGAATTACAGATGGCTGAGGGGACTTTAAATTACAGCTAAGGTGCTAATACTTCGATTTTTGGGCATTTAGGAATCAATAAAATCGGTATTTACCTTTGGGTTTTCAAGTGTTAAACTTATAAGGAACTAATGGAAAAGTGTACAAAAATTTCCCCTCCAACCAATTTCCAGTATCTTCGTTCATTGACTCTTGTCTTGGCTGCTTGTTCAATTTTCACGCTACTTGTTGATTAGTTTTAAATGAGTTTTGCCGGCGGCATCTCTCTCTCTCGTCTTAACCCTTTCAACCCCATACCGGAGGCCCTGATTGATATTTACGCGCTTCGGCTGATTGAAGTGTAATCAGCAGGCAGTCAGTCAGCGAGTCACTCAATCAGTCAATCGGAGCTAGCTGCGGGCCATGTATTAGCAGCCGAATGAAATGTAAGTGAGCAAATCGTAATTAAAACGGCGCCCAACAGAAACAGAAGCAGAAACAGCAACAACAACGGCAACAACGGCAACAGTAAAAGCTACAACAGCAAAAGCAAACAAACGAGGCAGCAAATTACGCTCGAGGACACAAACAATATGCATTAGAGCTGAACAAGATGAAGAAGCACAAAAGCGTCGAGTCCTCCGGAGGGAACGGGGGAAATGGTGGTGGAAAATGTGAGGGGGTCAAAGCACTCCAATGTCTGATGGCAGTGACGTTGACACAGACGAGACGCTAATGAAAATGCATAAGCAGATGCAGTTGAGGAAAACAGAAAGCAGAGCCAAATGGGAGTTATGATGTCAGCCATTGATAATGTGCGGCAGGTCCTTACCAGTATCCATTTCGTAGAAAAAGAGGGGAGCTTTTAATTGTAAGAACAATTTAAACACCATCTTAACCTTAAGAAATTCGATTTTGAGAGATAAAGTGGCCTTTTTGACAGTTCCTGAAGATGTGCAGGATTCGTTGCCTACTTTTTTGGGCCTTCAGGCCTGTGAAACTGTAAAAAATACGTTGCCTACTTTTTTGGGCCTTCTAGAATCTAGATGCATATGAAAGTATGAACGGACAGGGAATTCTGAACTTTTTTGATCTCTTCTAATAGAAAAATCAATATATATATATCAATATATATATTTATAGTTTAATAAATTAATTAATTAATATCTATAATTATTTTTAATAATTTAAAGAATTCTCTAGCTTCTCTTATTTTTTGCAATCTTCCAATTAATGCTATTCATTGAAATGTATGCAAAATTTTTAATTACCATAAGAAAGAGCTCATTTTCTTCATGTAATTTTTTTAACTTAGCTTTAAATTACCAGAATTACAAAGTAAGATTAAATGGAAAAGTGGCAGGCGCAGAATTCTCGAATGAAAAGCCAGAACCAGAATAATTACGAGAATGCATAATGACTGAAAGGGAGTTAGCGCATTTGGGAATGCGACTGCACAACAAATGCTAAAATGGGCAGCACAAAAGATGAAAGCGGCCCTCTCATATATGTATGTATATGGGAAAAGCTGGGGGGATGAGCGTGGAATTGAGAGGGGGAAATGCACTCGTCGCATGTGTGTGTGTGTCTGTTATCTGCTTGTCTCCGTCACTCACTCTGGCATTCAGTCACTTTGTCCCCTTTGTCAAGTACTCGCTCCTTCTGTTCGCCCTACGATCCGGATTCTGAGTCTCCGTCCGGGCGTAAATCAAAGTGAAAAGCGTGCTAATTGCATTAAAAGCATATAAACAAAATGCAATGCAAGTGGCTGTGATAAATATAAAAGGCAACAACACACACAACAGTCCCTGGAAGGCCTCCAACTGAATGTCACATATATACATATATATATCGTCCTTCTTTTCCCCTCCCTTAGTCCCTTCTCTTTGCCAGAGCCTTTTGTGCATGCGAAGCGAGCGCTGTGAAATTAAGCAAATAAGCAGGGGCTAAGAGCAAAATGGGCCCGGAAAAAAATACAAAAAATGAGGAGAGGAAAAAGTTCACGAGATCCCTGTTACTTTGTAGCCCCAACGGAACCTTTTTCCATGACTTTTAATTGCTGGAAAAGCTTTAAAAAGGAACACAAACTGGAACCCACGAAGGTCCTTTGGTAATCGAGATCATTGAATGAATAATAAGGAATTATATCACAATGAATCCATTTTCGTGGCCTTTTTCAAAGTCTAGGAAAATGAAAATATATAATACAATCATTACTAAGCTAAATCTTTTTGAAAATGTGGAATAAACGAGAAAAATAAAGCTGAAGGGATTGTTTAATATTTCTGTAAATATTAATTTCTGTAAAAATTAATTATCCCTATTATATTAGCTAAAATAAAGTGTTTTTTTTTTATACTTAACAAAGGCATGCATTAAATATCCATTTCTGGCGACAAATATTCCAAGTTTTTGCTTAGCTTTCAACCCCACGACTAATTTGTGCCCATAAATAGCCCTGGGATCCTTGGAACTTATCAAAATAAACATTCTTCATTCGTTGAGTTTGCCTGGAGTATTCCCAAGTCATTAACCCGCCATAAAGAAGGCAGTCTGGATAAGCAAGAACACAATACGAGCGCTGCTCACATTTATGGCTAGCGATACGAATGTTCTCCGGCGCTTTTAACTGCATGTACTCAGGCATTGGCCGGGAATCAGGCTCTTTATAGCACCCAATCACGACTTGAAAAGTGGAAGCCATGGGTTTGCTTTTGGCCCTTGCTCTGGAGGAGCCACCGCATGCGTAGCGAAAATTCAATCGTACAATGTGTTGATATATGACACGTAATCAAATGTTTAAGTGCATGGCACACGCATCGCCAGGTCAGGGGGGTCAGGGGGTCCTGTACAGCCATTCCCCCCGCATCAAAATATGAACAAAATCTATGGGATCGGGTGGTCCGGGCGGTGGACAGAGTACACACAGCAAATCCGACAAGTAAATATAATAACAATAAAATGAAGCAACGACATGAATGCCATCGCAGCGCCAAGGCGAGATATTATGACACTGCCGGCAACAATAAAAAAAGAGTATAACAGCGAAAAGAATGCCTGGCAAGGACAATTGCTGGCACGAATCTCGGGCAACGTCTGTTCGCCGCTCGTCGTCCTCGGTTCTCGGTTCCCTGTTCCAGGTCAAGAGCGCACACAAAGGCAGCGATGACAAAAGGATTGTTCTGCAAAAAATTCACCGAAAATTAAAACAATTCCCTTGAAATTTTAAATACTCAAGAATTTATAAAAATATTTGATTTAAAGTAATTTATTTATTCTATTCGGTCGTTTAATGGTTTTAATATACCTATGTAAATACTTACCTCTTCATTTTCATATTCTCTGCAAATAGTTATACCCCTTTCAAGTGTCCATTTACAGGGTATTAAATAAGAGAGAAAAGCCCTGAAAATATGCTGCCAGGTCTTTTTTGGGACACTGCCAGCTACAATCAGGTGCGCTCATTTCTTTTTTTTCATTCTTTATTTTTTAAAGACTTAATAACATTCATTATCTGCATATAATTTACATTGCTACACAGTTTTTATATTTATTTCGGCTTTACTTCTCTAAGGTTGGATATCATTTTACTAGGTATGGCCTTAGTCTAGTTAACATTTAACAATTTGTTCATCGTACAAGAGAGAGACAAAGATATTAAAATTAAATTATACTCTTTTCAGTACTTAATGAATTCATTACCATATTGAATATTCATTTTAATAAAAAGTTACAAGAATTAAATTATATTTTTTTCCTTATAACCTTATTCTAGGTATATCTTGGCTAGTTTACTTTTTAAGAATTAATTAAAATCATTTTCCTAATTAAAACTTTCTCTTATCTAGATACAAGTTTTCATAATTCAACGATTATAATTGTTTTTTTTTAAATTCTTAAATAGATCTAACCTTTTGCTTACTTAAAAATCTTAAATCTGACATCTTTGGCTACTTACTTGAGTTCATTAATTTATACAGTATTTTTCGCGCCACTTTCTGGCTTATTTGGATACATTACATACACTTACTTTTAATTATTTCCTATTTTGGGTTTGCAACTTCTCAGCCAACACCTTTGAGCATTTCTCCTAAGACTGACAAGCACAATGCCCACCGAGGAACAACCGCATTTTAATGCTTCTCTTATATGTAGATGTATGGACATACACGGATATAGTAAATGTGGATATGTACATACAGTAGTTAAGCGGGCCGGCGTACGCGGCGTATACGTGATGTGGCAAAAATATGTATCTATATTTTCAAATATGTACACACGGAACCTGATGAGATTTCAGGCCAAATAGCCGGGCCTTTTGATGGCAAACCTCTTGGTTAATTGTTATCTCCGCTGAGCAGCATTCTCGGCGCTTAATTGGCTTGACAGGCGGCTCCTGTTTGTGTTGCTTGTGTGCCTCCTGATACCCTCGGTGTTGCTATTGCTCCTGCTGCTGCTGATGCTGCTCTTGCTGTTGGCGCTGCTCCTCTGACAGCAACTCCCCACGATGGGTGAAGAGCTACACAGAAACGCTATTAAGACTGGCAGCGCGTAGAGGGAAATGCGTGCAATTGATTTGGAAGCTAATATGCGTGACCAGGGCACCGATGAGCCCCAGCTCAATGTGGATGCACTGGAGGATGCCGCTGCCGCCGCCGCTGCGGCTGCTGCTGCTGCCGATGCCGCCGAAGTCGCCGCTGCGGGGCGTCGGCTCTTCTTCAGTTGTTTATCTAGTTTGTGGTTAGAGAAAGAGAGAGGAGAGATTGGATGAGTAATGGAGGGCAGTGAGCTGGGACCCGGAGGCTGGATGGATGGCCAAAACTTTTGTGGCTACAACTGTTGCTGGTGCACTCAGAAAAAATCAAATTTGTGCTATAGGGAATTCAGTAATTCGGATTACAAGTTTTTAAAGATTTAAATTACTGAATTATATTAAATGAAAATCTCAATCGAACTGTTAATTTAAGATATTTTGATTTTAGGCTCATATTTACGTTTATCATAATTTAAAAAATAATATTTAACATTTTTAAATCAATTTCTGTGAGTGTTCTTCTGTTGTTGGCTAACTAACAGCCGGATGATTGATGATCACTCACCTTCGAGCGAGGACTGCACCTTGTCCAGGGACTGACGGGACTTGGACATGACCGTTTCCCGCGACTCCAGAACCGGGATCCGCTGGTGTTTGTCGCTCTCCACACTCTCCTCGTTGCTCTGCCAGTACACGGAGGAGATTTTGGCGACACACTGCAGTTGGATTACAGGGAAAACTTTCATCAAATTTGTGTACATTGATAAATGTGTGCAGGGGACTGTGTGGGAAATGTGAGAGCTGAGAGCCGGGAAATGGGAAATGGGGACTGCAGCGGATTGGCCATTCTCTTGACGGCGCAGTAAAAGTTTTATGCTTTCATTAACTCCTCCCGCACGGCACGAGTAACGAGTAACCCGAAAATGACCAGCATACATCTCCGCAGGACTTACACAAACCCACACACACCGCCACTGCCACATATGCAAACGGGTAGTGACCCACACGGTTGGCCAATGGACGCTGCACAGTGGGACAGAATTATGGAAAATTTACAAGATGAATTTATAGGGAATTAAAGTTACTGGTAACCTTGTTAACCTTTATTTTTATTTCATTTTTTCTAGAAAACTAAGATTGAAATTTTATTTTTTGAATACATCCGAATATTATTCCTGCCACTGTTCAAAACTGGCCATCTCGTAAGAGCACTTCGCCTGCCGCCCGCGTTCGCATGAAATTTTGTGGCTTGTTCAACATACATTTGCACTCGCCGTGGTGGGGGTGGCTCCCTTGGTCCAGAGGGGTAGTCCAGGCGGTGGAGTGGCTGACCAACTGGGTCCGAATGGATAATAATCAACATGAGCTGCCATGTTATGTTGTCGCAAATTGAATCAGAGCAACAGCGCGATGGCAAATATGTATGGAAAGGCAATCTGCCGAATGAATGAATGTATCAATTTTCATGGCCGGTCCATAATCAGTTTATATCGTAAGGATACGATGACAGGGTCCTATTATAAGGGATCTCTCTTCGGAAAGTATAACTCTTGTGTCATGAATATTTAATTTGGGGATAATGTGTTTTAAATTTTAAAGAAAATGTATAATAACTGCAGTCTTTAGTTTCAAAAGGATTCCTTTTTAACCTTAATGATTTTTATTATATTTTTATATTATTTTTATTTAAGGAATGTGTGAGCAACTGTTCAACTCTTTTCGCCAAGTGTCTCAGTTCAATTGAGTGCATTATCTCACCTTTAGCTTCATGTCGCCGTGCTTGAAATGTCATCCGCGCACCCGGAACTCGAGCCCCAGCCGGGCAACCTCCAGCCCCTCTCGCCCGACAATGAGGGGCTCGTAGGGACGCAGGAACGAGCGGTTCGCATGCATCCCGTTAATCAGCCAGCTGAGATGGCAGACGGGCTTAGAGGCCGCCGAGGTGCAATTGACGCGCACCATGTCGCCAATTTGATAGCGGGGCTGCCCGCCAGTGATTTGTGGTCCATGCTTTGGGATCACTGAAAGTCCATAGAAAATCAGAGTTGCGGATTAAAGGGATAACATTGGATTGCTAAATAAAGTGGTGGTAACCAAGCGGAAGGTTATCTTTAAAGTGTTTTCTAATATAATATACAATAAATATAGGGAGCTTCAGTAATTGTTATTATTTTAGTGAATGTAAAATGTATTCTTCAGTCTGAGATTATTTCAAAGTTAAATAATTCCTAATTCAAGCTATGCTGTCTCTAGATTTATGTAGATTAAATCGTGCTGCTATATATATTTTTGTTCATTTTATACTCCCTAAATAAAACCACCAAATAAACAAAGGTTTTGTCATTTGATTATTGCCCTCCCGCTGTAAAATAAAGCTGTTTTGGCCAAACAAGATTGATGGTTGATTTGGTTGCAGTTTCCAGCCAAATTCTATTCCACTGCCATTAAGCCATGCCTGGCGATTTTTGCTAGCCATCAGTGGAACAATTAAATCGATCCCAATCCCCCGCGGAGGGAACAATGTAAATTTATTTAAAGCCCAACTAAAATGGAACATAATAAATATACGGAAATGTTCAAAGCTTTTCCTTGGTGCGCAATTTTTGCACGTTGTAGCATTTGATTTGTTTCTCTTTTATAGTTGTTTGCTTTTTGTGGGTCAGTGTATATGAATTCCAGCTGCCGGACAGATGATGCTGATAGGGTGAAAGGAGGGTGGAAATCGGGAGAGAGCCATGTCTGCTGGCTGACCTGGCCGACTGCCAATTGGGTCAACAACTGTGAAAATCGAAACTAAACTAAAGCGAAACTTCAATTAAGCATAATCGATAGTTTCTCACTGATGAAAAGTTTGCGAAAATGAAAGGAAACTTCAACATTTATCGCACAAAAGAATATTTCGTCCATGCTTTTTCATCCGCTTCTTAATAATGGCAATAATTTTGCCAGGACTTTGAAAAATCCCAATGGATACGAAGATGAAAGGGAATTAATATGAAAATATATACATAGAACAAAAAGGCTAGAGTTTAAGGAACGAAATTTTCTTAATAATATTTAATTTGTTATTTTTTACAAGGATTTGCTTAACAAAAATTACCTATTCAATTTCAAATAGTTAAGTTTTGGGTAATATAGTATATATCAAAGGCCTTGCTAAAACGAAATATGCTCACTCATTTTCAGGTGACGTTATTTATCGGAGTGTCCAAAAATAAGGTCACCAGCAATTCCCCTTTTTCGCCCTTTCTTCAAGTTATTCTCCTTTGTTCCTTCCTGCTATACTTTTACCTTCCTTATTCACAATCCTTCTTATTGTTCGGCTTAACTGAACTGAACTGCATAAATTATTATTTTCAGCGACTATTTTTACGCTGTCCTGACATTGATTAAGCTGTTGATATTTTGTGGCGCTCCCCTTGGTCCCTTTAATATTTTGGCAAAATGTTCAACATTTTTTCCCTTGTTGTTTGAGCCAAGGGGCTGGCGGTTAACATCCCCTGGTTGTGTATGTTCAGCTCCAGTATCAATTGGTAATAATTGCTGGGCATTTTTATTCCTCCGCCGCCATTGTCCGGCTTTGTTTGCCTCCGAGGGCTTTTGGACAAGGGATCAACATGGATCCAGTTTGCTTTGCGTGGCCCGGGCCCACGGTTCCTCCTTTTGTTCGATCCCCGGCTGAACAATGGATTCAATTGACCAACTGAAACAAATATCTAAGTAAATCGGATGCCTAAATAAACTAACAATTTTTCACCTTAATAGCCTTTAGGCCAGCACAACCCGAACCGCACACACAAAAGGGTCAAAGGACGCAATTGATTGAAAAGAAACGAGTTGCCAAAGTTTGGTCATGATTTTTCAGGGGTTGGAGTTAAGCCAACTCCAAATCCTTTTCTGTTGGGAAAGGTTCTTCTAATCGACAAGGGGAATTTGTCAAAAAATATTAATTATAGTATAGAAAATATTTATAAATAAATATTGTATAAATGTATTTTAATATTTAAATAAATAAAATGGGGCTCATAAGTCCCCTACCACTGTAGTTAACCCTTTCAGCATTTATTTTTCCACATGTGCAACTCCACCACGCATTTCTCGCAGAGATTACGTTAAACCAATTTGCCCAGCCGGATGGCCCCCATCATATGCAACTGCATCGGGGCGTCTCCATTTTCCGTTTATTTCCAGCACATTTCCCCACCCGCTGCCCCATTTTCAATTTCCGCGCATACACTGCAATTATCGCTTTTGTCGACCGTTGTTGAGGCTGTCTAATCTAGGGAACTGGGTCAAACATACATACATATTTGGCCCCCACCCATGACGGCTCATCACTCGGCTTTGCCCCTTTAATTGCATTCAATTATTTCGCAAGGGAAGGCTCATAAGCTGGCTTTAGATCCCAAGCCCATCCGAGAAAGCATTTAGTTAAATATTTCCGTAATTTAAATGAGATTTTTTTAGGCAAGCAACTTAAATACATTTGGCATATCCCTTTATTTATCTTTTCTACGGCTAGCTTTTCCGATTGCCTTTTTTTGGGATTGCCTGACGACTCTTAGCGCGATTTTTCCACTTTTTCCTGCACAGAAATTCATTAAGTTTATTGATCCGCAAATCGTCGCAGTCATTATGCCTTGATTTAATCCGCTTACATCTGAACCTGGCGGCAGGTTTAGTTGAAGAACGACTTTCCACCCTTCTGCCTTTTCTGACTTTTCCCGCTTCCGGTTTTTCGCCATTAAAATCTGAGTGTAATTGAGTAATTTCCAACTGGAAAAACGGAAGCGTGTGTTGGGACAGCACTGATTGGCTGGCTCTGTCCCCATCTTTCTCTCGCCCTCTTGGCCGAGGAAATATTTAGTTAGCCTAATTATGCGATATACCAATTTTGATTGCCGCACTTCTGAACCCTCCCGACGATCCGGCTGGCGGAAATGAAGGTGAAATTTGCCTGCCTGAAACAGTTGTCCCATCGACCGTTGATAAACATCATCATCGTAGGCGAGGTTTACGCAGCTGAATATCTGGGTCAGAGCTGTGTCAATATTCTATATGTATTTCATAATTAAGAGGCGACCATATTTTATTTTAATTAATTAGCTTGAGCTTCATATAGGATTTAGCTTAGTTTATTCGGAATTATAAACTCAAATAAATGTTTAAGTTAAATAAGTCAAAGGTCAAGGTCCTTGCCCAACTATTATCAATTCCTTGAAAAACTTTCTAGATTTTTGGCTCATCTTAAATTCAAGAATTTATTTCCATTTCCTGCCCGTTTTCCGCTGTTATTAAACACGTTTATTCTAAGTTTTCCTCCACAGCCGTTTTTCATATTGCGTTTGGCCATATTTTTGTTGGATTGCGCAAAAATTTCAAATTATCAAATTTCACTGCGAAGAGGAAGCGAAAGGGCAGCTGGCGAGCGAGCGAGTGGGAAGACCGAGCTGTAAGTGAGCAACAGAATTGCATCACGTACATGGGCAATTTGCCAAAGGAATACAATACAACGAGCACACACACACATATACAAATATCCTGGAAAAGGATGGCGGCCTCTCTCTGTCCCTCGGTATTGTTGTCTTTCTCTATCTCACCCGCTGGCTTTTTTGGCACAGGTTTTCTGCTCGAGAATTTGTAAATCGCAGCGAGAAACAATGCCGGGCATAAACTAAATAAATGTGAAATATTTTATACCATGTTCGTTCTGTGCCAGAAAGAGAGAGAGTTCCTCAGAGAGAAAGAGAAAGAGAAGGTGATGGAGCCACACAGACAGATTACTTTTCGCCGCTTAGTCCGCTTGGTGCAATTAATCTTGCCGCTTTTCTTCTGCCCATCTCTCTCTCTTTCTCTGTCTCCCTTTCTTTCTTTTTCCACAAAGGACCTTAGTGTGGCCGCCGTTTTTGTTACCCACTTTCACTTACCCACAACAGTCATGTCCTCGTGACCGGAAACTGTCTGAAACGAAGGCGCCTCGCCGGACACTTCGCAGCGATATCGGCCAGTTGACTGAAGGCTAACTGAGCGCAGGACAACAACCACGTCCGTTGAGTTTTGCAGCTGGAAAAGAAAAGCAAGAAAGGACGAAAAAAGAAGTTAGGAATGGTGGTAAAAAAGTGAAAGGCAGCTAAAAAAGGAGACCTATATATATAAGGATATTATATATTTTCTGGAATTGTATATAATATATTTTAACTCTTCATTTAAAATAATAGATCCAAATCCCTGAAGTATTTTTTAACTCATTTCATTGCCGTCATCGTCATCGTCCTCGTCATCCTCATCTTCTGCATCCTCAAAGTAATCGCCTTCGCCCTCCTCTTCGCCATCGTCCTCATCCTCATCGTAATGTTCTGGTACATCATTGAGAACCTCCAGAATTTCGCCAAGTTGCTGATCCTTCACGGGCATCACCTCATCGATGTTCTCCGCTGTGGGAGATATATTAAAGCTCTCCATGGATTCCCTGAACTTAATGGCATCTTCCAAGTGCAGGATACTCAGATCCGCATTCTTTCCGCGACTGATCTCAATGGGATCGTTTAAGGGCTGGCGAATATGATGGGCAATCATTCGAATGACATCATCGTCATCGAGAGGCTGCATAGAATCCTCCAGCGATTGCAGCAATTTGGATTTACGGTTGCTCATAATTTCAGCCAAAATGTAATTGCAAATAATTTGAAATTTACGAAAATCAAAACTAGATTCTCGTTAACTTTTCAACTTTGTCAATGAGTACTTGGGTTTAAAGATGGTATTTAAGTATTCAATATATATTTTTAAGGTGACAATTAAAATCCAAACAAAATATAACATCATTTACTTACATCAACATCGACTCCTGGCAGTGGGAAGACCTGTCCAGGTGGCATATCCCTGGGCACATAGCGGTAAAACTCGAAGCCATCCTTGTACCATTTGACCGAGTATAGCGACTCGCCATCCAAATCGAACTTGCAGCCAAGAACGGCATCCTCGTGGCGCATAATGTGCTTGGGAATTTTGATTTCGGTCATTGTCAGGCATTCGGCGAACTCTGTAAAACCAAATAGTTGCTTGTTAGGAAATTTTACTGAGAGTGTGTGCCACTTTAATAAGTCCTAACTGCAGTTGTTGCAGTTGGTGGGCTGACTATGCTGCTTCGCGGTTTCAATGCCACTGGCAGGACATAAATAACTTGCAGCAAGTGCATAAAAGTCAAGGAAATCGAAGGAAGCCAGACTAGAACAATGCGCTTTTGTTTAGCCAGCACAATGGGAAAGTGTGCGGGGGAAAAGCGAACGCGGCTAACTTGAGGAACGTGTCCTGGTTGGAAGGACCCATTCTTTTAGTTCCTATTTCCCTGGGAAAAGATGCTGCCGTGGGTGCTGGCAGTGGAAAAGCACTTGGGGCCCCGGCGATATAACTCAGCACTCGAGACAATGCTGCAGTGAAATGAAAAGTTGCCAACTTATTTAACAGCCCAAGACAAAGACGGAAAACTGTGTAGGCCCCTGCTCACACTTTCCATTGAGGGAAAAAGGAGGAGAAAGGGCAGGAAGAAGAGGAGGGTAATTTGGCTCGTACAAATCGAGATAAGAAATTAATATTGCAGAGCCGAAATATGAGCAGTTGGAAAGTGGGGCAATCCTGGAGGGCGAAGCCAAGACTGGAGCCATTCTCTTGTCAGTTTTTACTCCATTCTAGGGATTAAGTTTAAGAGATAAAATATCTTTAATAAACCCTCAGCATTAAATTACTAAATTGATTGGGGAAAACTTCTATGAAAGCGAGAAATCAATAAACAACTTGAATTTCTAAACTACATTTCGTATAACTTTAAACTGTTTCTTGCTTTTCTATCAACTTTAGACTTCATTTTCCCCACAAACATAAAAGACTGTCAACGAAACCCACTATTAATTGTACACAACCAAGTGAACAGGTTTTACTTACTTTCCTCAATTAGTGGGTTTTGCGTCAGAAGAGGGATAAGTATGGGTCAAAAAGAGAGAAAGCCCTTTATTAAGTTATTATGTCCTGGCATTTGTAACCACTAATGTAATTTCCTTTCAAGCCTATACAATTACTACATTGCATTGAAGTGTCAACACTTTCTTGCAATCAATGAAATCCACTTTATCCTTGCTGTCAAATCAGAAATAGCATCAAACCGCAGTGAAGTCAAAGTAAATCCCTCATTAAGGCCGTCAACAGCTTTCACAGTTTATTTTTGGACAAGTTAAAAAAGAATAACAATAAAGCAAAGTTTAAAAATACAATGGATTCGTGTGGGCTGTGTGGAGGTAAGAAAGGGAGATGTTTGCCTAAAAATAGGAGTAGTAACATTTCATTACCAGAAAAAGGAAGCGGCCTTAAAGGATTTTTAATGTTTGTATGATTTGCATGATTTATAATATTTGAGCTTTCCATGTGAAAATATATTTGGGAAATGGTGGAGAAATCGAATTATATTCCTATTTTTTTTTAAGAACATTACCAGAAATTGAACAGGTAGGAACAGTACTCCAGACTGGCCTGCTATATAGGGTATCCAATGCCTCGACCCCTGCCATAAACCTTGGCTTCCTGCTTTTTGTGGTCGTTCAACCAGTCGGCCAACAAAGCGACAAACAAACAGCCAACAAACAAATGGAGAGCACAATGCACAAAGGCGGGCAAAAGAAGAGCCGCCGCCATTGAAGCCGATGACGATGTTGATGTCGGCGGGGGCGGCTTAGTCTCGGAATGGAGGAAGTGGGCACAGCACCACGCCTACTGTGGGCTTTGCTCCTTTGAGTGCATTTCCGCTTTGCGGCGGCGGCGTCGTTTGAGTTCCTTTTTCTCGTTTTTTTCCGGCCGGTGCGTGGCTCCGCTTTGGCGGACACTTTGTGGAAATATACTCGTATTTTGTACATGTTTTTTTTACGGCTTAAGTATAATTTAGCATTTTGCACTCTCGAATAGTTTGTGTAGAGGTGAGCCTGCCTCGTTGGCGGAAGACAAACAAAGTGCGTTGCCAAAAGGTTTTCACCAAACAAAGGCTCTTTGCTAGCGGAAAACTCCTCGGTTCGCCTTTTCCTTCATGAAGCAAGAGAATTTTTAAGGAACCGCTGAGACAACAACCTCGGGGAAATGGAAAATGCCTAAGAAGTTGAAGTCATGAAGTAACATCAAAGATTTTCAATTTTGCAAATTGTTGGCGTTTTTAAACGCAAGCCTTGCCTTCCACCGAGTTATTTGTGAGGGTTTTTTTATATTAAACAACGAAATTTTGGTTTGAAAAAGTTCATTTAATATATTAAAAAAAAGGTAGGAAAAAGATAAGGAACTTTAATAAAATTCTATAATAATATACCCTAAATAGTAATAACATTTGATGAATAAAGAAATTCTACAACAATTGATTTAAATGATTTTGTAAATATGCAAATCAAGAAGTTTCCATATTCTATATTTAAAACTTAATTTTCCTTACATGAATTCTATATTCTTGTTTTATGTTTCAGCAAATTAGAATTACAGCAGGGATCACCGACTTTCTTAAGAATTCTATTTTAATTTTATGGAACTCCTCCAAGGAAAGACTGACAGCTGAATTGGAGTTATTTTTGACAAACGCCAAGTGCGCAATTGGAGCTACCTGAAGTTGTGGCCTCGACCCCTTAGGTAATTAATAAGCCAGAAATTGGAAAGTTTTGTCATCTAACCTGGGCTTAATTAAGAAGAGCCATTGCCAGAATGCCAGAAAGGAAATTTTGCTGCTGGCGGAGCTGGAAAGTTTTCCATTTGATGTCGTGTAAACGTCGTAGTTATGGTCGAAAGGGGATCACTCACAGTGGCTACGATTTCACCATTTTACCTGCAGAGCTTCCTTCGCCGGCGCCGGCGCTGCCACTGACAAAACTTTTGCTACTTAATTATTGTTGATTTTTAAATGATTTCATTTGCCGCTCGAGGGCAACAAATGTCAACCGCAGACAAAAAGTTGGCCGCCCCCTTCATTTGCATTCCCATTCCCCGAAATGAGTTTCTTTTTGGGGTTTAGTTGTGCTCGAAATCTAATTCGAATAAAGGGCGGCTTGCTTGGGTGTCAAATGCAGAAGTTTACCAAGCAAAGTTTAGCTTTGCATATCATTATGGCTTTTTTAATGGGGTGAGCAATGGCCAAAGTCGGCTAAGTAATATACCACCAGGGGTTGGTCTTCATAAGCAACTAATGAACTCTTCAAGGGTTCGCAGGAAGCGCCTATCGATCTGCTGACTTTTAATAATATTCAGAGGTTTGAAGCTTAAATTATATCTTAAAAAAAGCTCACTACTTTAGCTACAAATAGGTTTATGAATTAGTATTTTATTTATCTGGGCAATACATTTGAGTTATTAGTCTCAATTTTTGAATCCTTTTTTACTACAAAAATATTCAATTAATTTAAAAGTAAACCCTTTGAAAATCATATTTATTCTTGAAACCATTTAGGCCAAAAAATCTCAATGGTAGCAGCTTAGTCCACCGGATTAGTTACACAATGCAAACAGAGTCCCTCATTCTCAGGCCGTCCCCAGGACACTGTTATCCTGTAGAGCTCTCGCCAGAGCAATTGCAATTTCGCAACCAAATCTGACTGTCACATGAGCTCAACTCGACTCAGCCCGGACTCTCCGCCTCCGTTTTCTCTATATAGAACTCGACAGGCAAATGCAAAATGCAATTAATTTTATTAGAGTCCATTGAAAACTCATTGGAAAAATGATCCACAAAAGGGGGGCTGGTTATTGTTATTGTCTTCGGAAAAGTGGGGCGAGTTGGCAGCCAAGAATTTATGGCCCGACCCGAGGCTTCACTTACAATGCAAATTTTTCCAGACATCGCAGACGAGACAGGGAAATTATGATGCGGCTCAGTTGGAGGGCTTACTCATGGGCTTTCAGGGCAACCCAGGGACCGGTCTCAACCGGATGCGAAGCCTTGAGCAAATAAAGATGTTTTTTGCATGTTTCGCAGACGCCAGCAGCATCAATACGCATCAATCGCAGCCCTCATCCCCTGCAGCCGCACCCCTTCCAGGCCGTGTCACATCGACAGCCATGGCAGTTGCCCAGAACGTGCTTAATCTGCAATCAGAGGCGGAAGTTGGTCTCCTCCTCCGTCTCCTCCATGGTCCGTATGTCTCTTTGTCCCTCCGGTCCAGTTTAGAGTCCTGTCCCCGTCTTTATTTCAGTTGCAGTCTGAGCTTCTATACCCTAGGAGAGTATCCTTTCTCATTTTCTACATTGCTTTCTTTAAAATCTTCGGAATAATAAATATTTTCCTAGCATTTTTTGAAATTCTCTTAATGACTTAAAGAATGAAAATACAATTTTAAAATAAATATTTCAGCCAAGTTCTGGAAAAATTCTTAATTTCTTTGCTAGTATATATATATACATAGAGTACTCCTCCCAGATGGCTTTCAATTATTTTTTTTAAGAGTATGCAGAATCTTTGATGCGTTTTTCCTGTCTCTTCGTGCCTTTGGAAACGAGTGCATCATCGTTGTCCTGGTCGTTGTCATTGCAGCCACAAAACAGGAGCACGTCTGCCACTCCTCGTTCCACTCTCTGTTATCCCCGCCGCTCCCCTTCATCCCTACTCCCCCTCCAGCAGCAAAGCCAACAGCTCCCAGTTGTCAGCTCAGCTCAGTTCAGTTTTTGCTGCATTGCAGGCGCACTTTCATTTGCATATTTCGCACAAAAAAAAAAGAAACTAAAGGAAAATGGTAGGAAAACAAAAAAATATGGCATAAAGTATAAGAAGAGATGAGAGTGGCAGAAAAAAAAGCTTGCCAACCATCGATCGGATCCCATTGAGCTGGTTTCTCGTTAGACGGTTAATCGCAGGGCGCGGAAAGTCAAAAGTTTCTATATCGACTTGACTCAAGGAAATTTTAGCAACAATATTTACACTCTCTATTTGTTTAGACAGCGAAAGGAGCAAAATGAGCTAGGACTTTGAATTTAATCTGTCCAACAATGGTTATTTCACATAATTACCACAAATTGTGTGAAGCAGCGTAGCCAAAATGACAAATGGGCAAAATTAATCTGGCCATCACTCATGCCAGGCAAATTTGTCTTTGAAAGCGACTGGCATAATGCACTTTATTGTCTTTAATTAGAATATCAATTAAATCCCCCCACTCGCTTATACACACGCGTGCAGCTGTAATAATATAATTATAATTCCTTCGACTTGCAGACATATCGCAGCTACATGACTTCCTAATTATATCCCCTTATGGGGAGTGAATTAATTCAATTAAAAGCCAAACGTAAATTTTATACAATTAATCACATGGCGGTGTGGCAGGATTAAATTCAAGGGATATACTTTATGATATTTAAAATTAAAATGAAAATTCATATAAATGCCTATTGAATTATTCACCAAAAGTTAACTCCGATAATATTCATAGATACAAACCATTCTTCCAACTACTTACTATTCAAACCATTGGCCTTTAAGCCATCGCTAGAGCCCACAATCTGTTGGCACCTTCGAACTTCTACCCTTCAATGGCTCCTCAAGAACACTTTAACCCAGCCTAATCGCCAGAAAAGGCACTTAATAATACTTATAGGTATTTATGATGCCTAAGCAAACCGAGCAAATCTTTAATAAACTCCACTCCGACGGGGCTTCGAGTGCTCGGCGTCTGGCAGGAACTTTCATTAACTGAATAAGGGGGAGATTCGGTGGATTGAGGGGAGGAAGGAGTGCGTGTCGCTCAACATTAGTTTCATGTGCTGCCAATAAATGTGTACTTCCCTCGGACATCGGTGGCCGCTCTTTGTTAGTTACAATTTGGCCAGAAGTGTGCGCCACGTTAACTTAATTTCATTATTTGTTGCTCGCTTTTCTTTTCTTTTTTTTTTTTGGGCAGCTAGAATTCCCCCAGATCCATGCTGTGCGGCGTGCGTACGCGTACGTGACCTCATAATAGGAAAATAAGATTTCTATCTATAATTCAGGCAGCGCTCTGAACCTCAACCTCGTCCTAGTCCCATGGAGAGAGCACAACCTCAAACCCGGGGACGGCTAAGTGCCAGCAAATAATAATCATTTTGGTTCCCCCGTTTGTCTAGACTGAAATTGTATTTGTCAGTCATTATTATTTCGCTCTTTGTCGCCAGGAAAGGGAAGCCAAGTTAAATAGTGAACAGAGATCTGCCACAGAAAGTTTTTTTCGCTTTGACAACTCTGCCGCAAAAGGAAACGGAAATGGCAAAAAACTTGAGCATGTTTATTTATTTAATTAAATGCGGCATCAGGAAACTTTCGCTGGTGCCTTCTAGTTTGCCATATTTTCTTTTTTCCTGTTCAAGTGTTGCCTCTCGGCAATCAAGCTAATTAAGTTGAAGGTTTTTCCCGCACACAAACAAAAATTAATATTAATAAAATATATTAATGATGGTTTCGCTAATGAATTGAATTTATGACTCGGTCGAGCATAAATTTCATTAGCTGTGAAAATCGACAATCATTCGAACGGATACTGAATTCTTTTTGCAAACAAACAAATCAAAAAAAAAAAAAGGAAAACAATTAATAGTTTACTGATCCATCAAAAGTTCACTGGGAGGATTATACAGTTTGGTTTTTTATGGGTCTTGCATTTATAATTAGTAATAATAAATTGAATTGTGTGCTTATGTAATTTGCTCAACTAAGCGTAAGAGAACAATTAGCAAATGAATAAAAAACAATGAAAGGGAAATCTAATTTTTATATACAGTAAATATATTTTCAATTTCAGTGGCAACCTCAATCGACATCTTCATCATCGCAGGGAACCAAAAGTCTCTCCTCCTAATTCTCCCTTCTCGTGGTTAGCCGCGACTTTCGCTTGTTTGCCAGTTAATTTTGTTTAGTTTTTGCTCAACAGTTTGTTGAACTTAATTAAAAATAAATAACAGACAGCGGCGGCAGTGGCAAACTTGTTGTTTATTAATGCCTTGGCAAAGAGTCTTCAGGGCAAAAAGGATTTCCTGCCAAAAGGGGTGGAGGGAGCTGAGCCTTGAGCCTTGACTTTGCGCCTGACTTTATCAACTTGACAGAGTCTCTCGCAAGGATTTGCTCCATCGATTATTGAATGAATTTTAAATGAGTTATCTCTGAGAGGGAACACATGGCGTATGAATTATATTTGGGATCACGGGAAAAGTGGTGCATACTTTAAGGGTTGCGTAAAACTTTTGACTTTTCACTTACCGTAGCAGAGCTGGAAAATCAGCCAGACGAGAATGCTGATGGTAAATTTTCTGTATATTGCAGGATCCATGTTTTTCACTATTCTCGTTCGCTGGATGAAACTTTAATTTTTCAATTTGTTGAGGGATTTTTGGTTATTTTTCTTGTCCATGTCCGCGCGCTTCTATGTTTTCTTTTGCTTCGTTTGCGTTTTCCTCTTGTCTCATTTGTGCAATGCAATAAATTTCCCTTGACCGCCAACGAGGGAAAGCGTCAACCAATTGCTTTTCTTGTCGCTTTTCCTTCTCTGCCGTTTGTGTTGTTGGCTTATTTATATTTATTTTCCATGAGCTCGTTGCTATTTGCTTTTCCTATTAAGCGTTCGCCCACATAGCAAAACGTATAGGCAGTGTCGCATTTACATGTTATATCCTGGCTGTCTGTTTGTATTTGCCTCCCCGTGTTCGCCTCCTTTTATTTCTATTTCAGTTTAGTTTCCGGTTTTCCTCTCTTCCTTTCTCGTCTCCACACGCACTGTATTTAATTGAAACATCAGCAAAAGTTTTCCTATAAATGAAAGAAAATACCAGAAGATTGAATATTTATCTTGATTAAAGTTTGGTCAACTTACGACTATTTAATTCCTTACCAAAAATTTATGATTTGCGCAATTCGAAAGAAATATTTGTCAGTCATTAGTCATTTCCCTTTCTTCTTCTACTATTTTTAGCTGTCAAATGTTGTGTCCGGTAAGTATTTTCAGGTACTACCTGTCAGATATCCTTTATTTATGGGTTAAAGCTATTTTAATACCCACTTATTTGCGTCTGTTTACCTGGTTACCTTATTTCGGGACTTAGTATTAAATATTTAAGAGGGGACAGGAATTACTAAATAATATATTCTTAGTTACCGATGAGGAGGATAAAAAGAAACAGATATATTTAATAAAACTCTCCTATTTTGAAGATGTTTTGATTTGTTTTATTTTCTTTCTTTTTAATAACTTTTAAATATTTATATAAATATAATTTACTAAGTTTATTTAGTTGTTTAGTTAATAATTTAAGTTTAATGCATTAATATTATAAATTCAAATGACTTGCCTTCACACAGAATAATTTCTGCTCTCTAAACTGTAATGAATATTTGAAGAATGCACTTTAAACTCCCCAGGCTAACCCATATTTGGTGCAAATGGCTTCAAGGCAGCCAAGACAGTCGCTTCGTTGTCAAAATCTGGCCCACAAAATCACTGAAACAATAAGCCAAATGAATTAATCATGCAATTTATGGCCAATAACATTTAATGCGAATTAAATGCTCTCCGAGTCTGAAAGCCCTGAGGATGGAGCCCTAGGTTCAAATCAAAAATCATTGGGCAAAGGCATAAATTAACAATAACATTGTACAGTCTGCGATTGTGTAATTGTTCTTGGGCAGGCGAAATTAAATTTGCATAAAATCAATTAAAACCAAAAACTCCCGGAAAGCGGCAAAGCACTCGAGGGAGGGGGTAGCCAGAAAATCTGTGAAGGCTGCCTTTTGGGCACAAGTTTTCCAAAATCATGTTTTGTAATTAGAGGCCATGAATAATTTTAGCACCTTGTTGTCATCTATTTCCAGAGACACGCACACAGCGCACCGAGTCACATGTCGAACGGTGAGTGGCTTATGCAAAATAGTTCAGTCTCGGACCCTGAGCACACACGCTGCGTATACTTGATGTTGGCTCCAGGCCCGAGTCTTTTGCATAATTAATTATGTGGCAAGCATGGCTCTGGCACTCGCTTGTTAAATATGCAAATATTCGGAGAACAAGGTCTAAGCGGACTTAGACACCGCAGCAGCAGCAGGTCACTCACATCCTCTTTTGGCTACTTGCAAATCTTTCTCGCTTGCTTTTTTGCCTCAAGATTTTTCGCTCCTTAAATTGGACTTTCGCCACCAAAATGTTTTGAGTTTTGTGCTTTAAAGAGATTTGCCTATAAGGCCATGTTCAATGGCACAAACACACATTTCTCTGGGGCGGTGGTGGCCGTAAAGGGGACGACGGTCTGAACATCGAGGCTTAAGCGCCTTGTATGTGGGACTCTCTGAATGCCGAATGAAGAATTGACTGAATGGCCATACGAGGAATGCCTCACTGACTGAATGACTCGCATTGCCCTCTGCGTGTGTATGTTGGCCATTGTGGGTATTCTGTGTGTGTATGTACTTGGGGCCTTGAACAGCCCTTGAGAGCAAAATACGGCTTTAAAATTTAAGCTGTAAAACTTATGGCAACCCAACTACAGTAAATATGGTAAAAATAACAACAAAAAATTAATTTTCTACTAGATAAAAAATGTTAGCCATCTGTTAACGATTTTAATACTTAAAAATTACCAATAAACTACTACTAAGCAATGTAAATTAATAGAAACCCTTTTATTTAAATATTTTAAAATCAAAAAAGGGACAGAGCAATATTAATAAATTAGGTTTTTAAAAAAATATAATTTGAACGGTTAGAAAAATCATAATATACCTAAATCCTCTCCTTTACTACTTAGAAAATAAAGCAAAATTCTGCTAATAATAAATAATTTACAAATATTCCCATAACCGCAACCATTAAACCGAAATAAATTACAAAATGTTGCCCCCGGAAACTCAAAATATGTTTTCTTTACTAAATAATTTGGGAGGGTGTCTCATTATTTATTTTGGTGTTTGAGTTTTAAGTGTCAATTGATAAGGCCATAAAGGCCAGTCAGCCATGGTCCTGACCTTTTCGAGAGTTTAGGGATTTAACGATCTGCTGGCCAGGCTTCCCGCTCGCTTTTTCCAGAGTTTTTCCCTGGCTCGCCTTGAACTAAATGAGACTAATGAAAGGCCATAACTCAAAGCCCGGCCAGAGAATGTCCTAGCTCAGCGACTCAAATTAATTGGCATTGTGCGGGAATTTCATATATATAAAGCGGAAAATCGCTGTGTTCACACAACTGGGTTTAATAAAATATAGAAAAAAAGTCAGGTTGACAAAATAAAATATATAAACTAATTATGACATTTTAATTAGAGTTAATTTTAGGTATAAATTAAGAAACTTTTTGGATTACTTTTTTAGTTTGATAGATTTTGCATTTGGTTTTTATTAGTTATTTCCAAATTTATTTAATTAAATAATATAAAATATATAAACCTTCTGGCTATTCTTTATTCATTATTTCAGGGCCTTAAAGAAATTTAAAGTTATAAAGAAGAAATTTAAAAATATCATTTTACCGCTTCGAAAGTTAAATATTAAATTTCAAATTCAATAACTCAAAATATAGCAAACTTACAGGGCAATTATGAATCCAATAGGCTTACAGGATGACAATAACTTCTTTTTAGACTCTATTATCATGTCCTTAGCTGTCCTTTGTTTATAGTATATTGCTGTTTGCCCGCATCCAGCTATAGAATTTCATAATTATAATAATTTATGTTGACACCTGAGGCGTGTGCACAAATTGAACTGGCCCCAAGGTCCGCGCCAAGTTAATAAAACTTTAAGTTACAATTTCTGTGTGTGTGTGTGCTATGCTTGGTCCTGTCAATGCTGGAAAATCCCCAGAGAAATATGAGGAAAATTGTATGTCGCATAATACTCACTTATTGCTGCTATTTCTGCCGCTGACGATTTCGTTTTCCGTTCTATTTTCCTGCTGCTCCTTTTTCAAGGAACTTTAAAGAACGCCTTTTTGTGTGCCGGCTTTTAGGGGTTTTTTTTTTGTGGGTCTGTTCGGGGCTCGGGACTTTTGGCCAAGTTAACTTTTTTGCCCTGTAGCGCTCACACTGTTTTTGTTTGTTGGCTGGCCCACGTGCATAATAATAACAAATGATTGGTTGTCACGCACGTAACGGTACTTTCATTCATAATTTATGCATTTTAATTTGTCAAAACCAACTAGAAAGCGGGGGAAAGTCAGTCGCTGGCGCTAGCGAAAACAGAATTTGGGAACATCAGCACGCCGGCAGGGGGCCGGAGATTAGTTTTTCCCGTTGTTTTTAGTTAACTGCAGTTTTCGTTTATTTTTCTATATATTTCTTCCTGTCTTGTTTTTCGCTACATTTTATTCATAATTCGCCTTTTCACTGCTCCACTTCCCCCAACTGAAGCACACACAGATACACCACACAGGCACACTAGAACACACGATACGCGTACGCACGAATGTCCTCGGTTTTATCGCGATTTCCAGGACTCGGCAGTGGAGAAAATGGAGAATCTAGTGACGAGAATCGAGAATCGAGAATTTCGCACGGACTTGTGTCGCCTTCGCCAACCACTCAGCACCAATAACCGACCAAGACTAAAAGCTTTGCTCTCCTTATTACCTGGTTTTTACTTGGCGCCCAGCACACACTCACACACTCGCAGGCTAGGCGGGCACGCACACCCGAACACACGAAGGAGCCCACGAACAGGACACGATGGCCGGATATCAGGATGAAAAGCGAGGAAAACACGAAAAGTTACCAGCGAAACGCACAAACTGGTTCGCATTGTCTGAGGTTGCGAAAACTCATGGCTAAGAGAGAGTGCTCTCTCTCACTTTAGTCCGCACTCTTTTGCCTGGAAAAAGCCTGAGAGAAAATTTAGCGAAAGTAACATCTCGGTTTTCCCCGAGAGAGTTCGTTTCCGCCTCGTATTTTGTTTGTTTCAATTCCGGTTTTCACACTGTTATTTGTCTGTTATTTGCCTGTAATTTCCAGCAAGCTGCTGTGGCAAGGTTAACATCATTATGTTAGCAAAAATACTGGGAAAATTACACATTAGCAGTGGCCTAACAGTAGTCTGTTAATGTTAATAACGATTTTGTGGCAGAGATTAATTTTTGTCTTAGAAGATTATTTTTTTTAAATTATTTTCTGTTAAAAAAAACAATTGATTACATAAATATAAGCAAAAAACTACCTGGTTTTCAAATATGAACTATCAATAAATAAAGAATTGGAAGTAAATTATTTGTATCCAGTAATAACATTTGTGTTTAAATTTATTTATATTTATAAACATATCTTTCTTTGATTTCTCTGTATTTTATGTATTTAAGGGAAAAAGTTAATAAACTAAATCTTATACATTCCTTAAAAAACTACTAAAAATATTCTACTAAACAAGGATAATATTTATATGATCCTTAACCATTATTCCGATTTATTTTCTCATCAATATAAATAGCCATCACAATAAACACAAGTGTGGCAAGACTGTCCCGCAAGACTGCAAATTAGGAGAACTTTCCCTGCCCCAAAAGGACCCCACCGGCTCCACCTAATAAACCCCGAGATGTTGTTCGTCAAATGCCTAGTTAAGTCCTCGCAGAGCCTGCATCAACAGCATTTCCTTTGATACGCACACAACATTGGCAAACAACGAAAACAATAGAAACAAGTGGAGCAACAAGAAGCAGCAGCAGCAAGGAGTAGACCAAGGACCAAGGAGCTGAAACGGGAACGTCAACTGGAACAGGAACAGGACCACAGATCCTGGCCCAGTGAGGCATCAATAGAAAATACCAATAACATCGACATCATCCTCCGCATCATTAGCCCAAACAAAAACTGCTGACTGGGGCACAATGCCAGCAAGCAAATCGGGTGAGGAGCCATGTACCCCGGTTCCCGGTATTCTCTGGCCCGAATCCTCAAGCCCCCGATTCCCCGGCACATCTCCCCGATTCCATCGTAACCCTAGCTCAAGGGTCTTCCAGCTTTACTTTTTTTTCTTGTATTTGTGCTGCACAAGTCCCGCTGGCAATTTGAAGTTGAGCCAGCAGCCAGGAGATCCTCCTTTTCTAACCCTCTTTCCATAGCACAGCCTCATCCCCTCTCCCCTTCTACACTGTGCAAAATAATTACTATTTAAGGTATGAGCTGTAAACCTTCTATTTTTGTATTTATTGTTAAAAAAAATATTAATCAAGAAATCATTATATATTTTCCATTGCTGTACACTTTTTTTTACTAAAATTTCATTTTATATTTTCCCTAATTTCTGTTTAACATTTCTTCGCAGTGTATCCACTGGCATCGGCTCATTGACAGTCATAACGCTGAAATGCGCCTCAACTTGAACTAATTTGTGCGCAATTTGCGCGAAGAAAGGCGTCGGAAACACCAAAGGCAAAGCTAAAGGAAAGCGGGACATACAGAGACAGACCATGAATGGCGAAAGAGATGGCCCCCAATCCTAATAGAGAGAGACGGCAGCCGACAGTGGGGTAGATGGGCGGAAAAAGAATGGCAAGCATTTGCACTTTTACTTAAGCGTAAAACTTTTCTTTTGCAGGTTGCAGCCAACTAATTTTGCTTCCTTTTCCCCGAATGGCAGCCCAAGGAAAAAAAGGAGTGATAGGGAGTTGGGTGGCATAGAGACATTGGACGATAAGGAGAGATAGAAATACTGTTACTGATTGCGTCAACTTTTTCTGGAACTTGCTTTGTTTCAAGTTGTGCTTATACCCTATATTATTCTCGAAAAAAGTTGTTGGAAATCGAAAAAGATCTTAACTTTCAAATGAAACGTTTGGAAGAACTGCTAGAAATTCAAAAACTAAGCAAACAAAATATTCTGAAAATTATAAAATTAATTCACCACACTTAAGTGAGTTGTAAAGTTATTTTTAATCAGTTTAGGATAGCCCTTCCTACCTCAATTAGTTTACAAATATTAAATTTACATTATTATATTCAATTAATGAGTGTTTTTAGTCACTGGAATACTCTTATTTGCTTTATTCTATCCTGTTTCCCTTTTTGTTTGCTTCTGTGTCTCCACAAATTGCAAGAATTTGATTATTTGAAATTCCTTGTAGGTGAAAAGATCCTTCCGATGCGGTCTCCGCACCGTATATATATCTCTCTCTCTATGCCGCCACGGAATGCGTTAAGTTTCTCCCTTTGAGAGGCAAATAATCCTGGCCCTAATTGTCTTCGTCTTGGACTGATTGAATCTCCTGCACTCCACAGGCGGCTTTATTATTTAACGTTTCAATTACACGGAGACAAGTCGCAGCTGAAGACCGATCCAAAATCGGGCAATGGCATATGAGGACGTGGATTGAGAGTCCTTTGAGGAGGCTATTTAGCATGTAAATGCGAGTCAGTGCCAAATAGTTGAGTCCTGGAGTCAGCGTCTCTGGTTTTAGTCGGAGGCGGAATCTATTTTGCATACAAATGGATTTTCTTTATGTTTATGGTGTGAGGTAGACTGGAAAATAATTTCGCAAATGTTTCATTTGATTACGGAATCTCTTCTTGGATCTTTCAATCTCTAATTGTCTTTTATGCTGAATGCAAATGAGGACTTTGTCCTTGAAGGAAATATAAACTTGTATTTCTGTGAGAAGATTAAGGCATTCTAAAGATTGGGTAACGTTTTTTTATTAAATAAAATAATGTAGAATTGAATTTTGGAAATATATTTCTACCTCGCTTGGTCTTTGCATTTTCACTAATTATATTTACCCTTTGCACTTTTCTCACAATTTAAACAATTTGGTTATAATTTAACTCAAGTCACGCTCATCTAAGCATTTTTACATTTTTCATGCCACACTTTATGCCCTGAGTAATTAAGAACCTGCCGAATGGAAAAGCACAGGAATAAATTTCACTTTCCACGAACTATTTGCCGCAGGAAAAACACAATTTGGGCAAAAGTAAACCCACCACATACGCCCACCGAGAGCGACTTCACTTCGGGCTTATTGTCGAGGATTTTTTAGTGTTGAAAACAATTGAAAGTGTTGGCAGTTGCACACTGTGATGATAAGGGTGGCGGTGGTCCTTTCGGGGTGGTCCTCTCGGGATGGTAAACACGACATGCAAACTCATAAATGCGGCCGCATGAAATTGCGAACGGCAAAAACACATTCATACAATGCATTTACAACCGGCAGCAAAAGAAGCAGAATCAGGAGTAGTAACTATAACAAAGAACTCGGTCATTTGGTGCACAAAACGCAGCCAAAAGCACGCCCCATGCTGCTAAATGCTCGAAAAAAAGGAGCAGACGGAAAAAATAAAACCCAGCAAAAGGAGTGCAGTCTGGGAGGGGAAACCAGGCCCAAAAAGCACCCACAATTCCATGAATGCATGCAGGCATTCATGTGTGTTTGATGGGTGTAAAATCTTTGTAAATATGTATACCAAAAGTGTTACGGATACTATGAGGAAAAAAGTGAATAAAATGTACTATAATGACAGCATTATCTAACTTGACTTTTAATCACAGGATCAAAAGATATTCTTAATAATATATATATTTAATTCCACATTTTTAATGGATGTAGAATTAAAATACTTCATTAGTTTCAAAGATATATTTCATGAGAGTTTATAACTTGAGAGATCTTAATAAAAGCAACTCAATATTTATTGATATACAAACGTATTTGTAGATCTTTTAAAAAATCCCATAAAATATAAAATAGTAATTCCCCCGGGATATAACACGACTTGGTATATATTTATTTGAATCAATTTAACTGCGACCGTAAACTGATTAATGTTGAGTGAGGTGGCCGCAGAATTGTGAGGTTCCGCAGTTCGCATGCTATTTATAAGCCTGCGGCTTTCGGCATTCCAATGCATTGGCTTCAATGAATAATTAAGCGGTTGGCGCTGCCAGGATTAAGAAGCAGCTCCAGCCAACCGCAACCACTCACTCGCACTTGGGGGACTCCTTTGCCACGCCCGCCCCTCGTACGCAGTCACACACTCACACGTCAGGCGAAGGAGGGACATTTTTCACTTGTCAGGACATGACGCATACGCCTCGTTAGCCACGGATCTAGAACCCAAAAACCTGAAAGCGAGAAACGCCATCTAATTTATAGAACGTGGCGGTTATTTCTTTTAAGTGCTCGACAAATAGAAACAACAAACACACAAAATACATTTCGTCACGTTTCCCCCAACAGCCAACTGCCAACAGCCAGCCGAGCAGCATCAATATTTTTATTTGAATTCTGTCTCCTTTTTTGCTTATAATTTATTTGCATTTGCTCATTGAAATGCTGCACAAACCAAACTCGTCCAAGTGCCACGAGCCGCAAATAAATGACAATCGAGGGAAAATGGAGGAAAGTGCTGCAAAGATGGGGATATCATTTTGAGGCTCTAGGATACTTTTAAAGGGGTAGGACATTTCGGTAATGGAAAATGTTGATAAATAATAATTAATCTTGAAAATAAATGAAGAAATACTCCTCAAAATATCAAATCGTACAAGTACACAGCTTTAAATAATACAAAATATTATATAAAGAACAAGATAGTTTTAAATCTACTACTAAGTATCATGTAAGCCTAACTTGTAAGCCCAAAATACTTTCCCAAATTCCATTCACCCATATATGTATGTCGATAGATATACATATTTATATGGGCCTTATTTTCAACACCCAAAAGGGCAGGAGGAGCAACAGGGAGAAAATAAAACGGAATGCTAAACGAATTTGAAACATGCAATTTTTGTTGTTCCTGCCTTTTGGTACCTTGCGACGGTCCGCATCCATGGAAGCGTCCGTCATAAATTCTCGTTATACAATTTAAAAACATTTGCTAAACACGCATTTCCTGCATGGCAATAGCAGTGAAAATGCGCAGGGAAATGGCAGTGGGTGTGAGAATGGCTTTGGGTCCAAAAAACATAACATAAATTTACTTTTTGGCTGCCCAACGGCCGTCGCTTAGAAGGGACAACGCGCAAAAAAAAAAATATATATACATATATATGCAGAAAAATAAAGGACACTTGAACGCCCATGGAGATAAAATTGTCAAAATGTTTGATGAATGCGAAACGAAATGAAAATTTATTTATATAGGCTCCGTGTGTCCGTGTTTGAATTCCCGCTCCATTTGGTATTATTTGGCTTGTATTTTTTAGATATTTTCATAGCATAAATAGATCAGGGAAATGTTTGCCATTCCCCGACCCCATTCATCGTGTTTATTTGCGTATGCAAAAAACGTTTTAAGTTAATTTGGCATGAAGTTTTTGGCGATAGCAATAAAGCTGGAATTTGTTTTTTTCTTTATATTTTTGTAAGTAACTTTACCCAAGCGAAAATGGAGCAATTGACATTTGAGTTAAATTATTTATATTATTAAAAAAAATGAAACATATTCTGTCATTGCGTCAACAACAAGGCCTCGTCATTTTTCGCATCACTTCTTGGAGAATACTTTTGCTCATCGAAGCACAAAATTAGTGTGTGGCTAATTTACAGGTCTTTTGGAAGGAGGACTCATACAAGAAATACACCCAAAACACGTGTCAATTCTCCCACACACACACACACAGATACGCATCCTTGGGGGGGTGAAAAGAAAATGTTAAGGAGGGGGCATGGACAACGTGACGTGCCACTCATCGCCATGAGCCCTGAAAATTTATTAACACATGCCAATCATAAAAAGCGCAAATCGCATTTTCATTCGAACAAAAGCCGTCCAACCAGAAATCGAAACCATGAGAAAAACTCCTCAAAAGGAAAATGATGTTCCGGAAAATGGGTGGATAGGTTTTTTTTTGTATTTTACTAAAAAGGAATACTTTACACCTTAGATGAGATATCTTTGTGGACCAAATATCTGTAAAGAAACTATTTAATACATATATTTATTTTATTATAATAATAAAGTCATTTTAAAATTCAAATGCTTCAATATTTATGTAAAAAATTTATATGTAAAAACGATTAAAATGATTTTTGATTAACTTTATTTTTTCTTTAGACAGAATTTGGAGGAAATTAGAATTTAAGAACGTCATTGCAATGGCAGCTTGTCTAGGCAGCTCAAAAATTACAGTCACGTTTTCGATTATGAAAAATTTTATTTCGAATTTTTTCTTCAGTCCTGCCAGCTTTGTGCCCTATCCTGTGTGTGTGCGTTTCTTTTTGTCTGTTGATTGTAGGTGCATTCAAACATTTATTTATTATTTATAGCCCCCAGACAAAGGACAATGCCACGAAAAAGAGAAAATCGAAGTTAAGAATGGCAAATAAAACTTTAAAGAAAAAATTAATTGATTTATTTATTTACTCCAGTCTTAGTTTTTGTATTTTTTTCAATGCATAAACTCTTATTCTTTATAAAAAGCTGCTCAATGCCCACAACATTTACAGAAGACAAAAAGTAAAAACTAAAGAGTCTGTAATTAATGTTTTTCTAGTGAAAGCTAAATAGATTTATATATTTCTTTAAGTAATTCAAATTAAGAATTTATAGCAATATTAAAGCTACCTGTTGGAAATATTAAATTTTCTTGCTTAACGAAATTTGCAAATAGTTACTGGCTTTGTGGTTTCGATGGGAAAAACTTTAAGGACCGCCTGCGGGGGTCAAAAACTGTTAATTGATTTTGTCTCTCGCTCTGTCGGTTTTTCCCAGTCGCCAGGCGATCCTTTATCCTTCCGATTATTGTGGCTTTTGTGCAGTGGGGCGCGGCATTAGCTCTTGGACACCGAACTGAACTGCTTAACTTTCATGCAATTTGCAGGCGGCCAAAAATAAAAATCGAGTGAGAGAAGTCAACTGCTTTTCGGCCCGCATAAATCTACCGGCCAGCTGAGGAAGGGAGATAGCGAAAGAGAGAGAGAGAGGTCCTTTGGGACGACAAACAATTTTATTGTGCTGGCCACATGCAAGGCACACATGCAGCTCGCACTCTCGCCCTGGCACACCCATGGACATTGCTATATGAGTGAGGTTAGTGGCCAACAACGACGAAAATTGCAAAAGGATATGACTTACAAACACTCGAAAACGGGACCCCCTCACACACATACAATAAGCGCATTAGAAAATAGAGTAGACAGCACATTAAAATATCCACTATTTAAAGGTTTAACACTTCGTTTTATGAAAATAAAATAAATAATCTTGAAATTTATTAAACATTTTATTTTAAAATCCGTAGTAACACTTTCTTTAGGTTTCTTTAAGGTACCTTTGGAAAGGTCTTTCAGTTTCCCAGCTAAAACCAGAAAACTCCCTACTCGGACTACGCGATTATAGGGTATTAAAATCTACACTTTGCCATATAGGAACCACGTTCGTATATATAGAATACCAGACACAGCCTCACATGCGGTTGCAGTTTTATGCGTTGGCATTGCCGCTGGCCACGCCCACTGTCACATGGATGGCAGGAGGGGCAAGGGGCAGGGGCCACACAAGAGCATTTTCCAGCACAGCTTGATCCTTTTTTATCTTCTATTTGATTTTCATTTTTAATACGAAAATAAGTTTAGCTTAAAATTGAATTATTTGATTTATTTTTGCAGAGACTGGAGATAGAGTGTGCCGTAAAAGTTTTCTTATTTGATGCAACCGGGAACCCACCCGACTTGGCCCAAAAGTGGTTGCCGGCCAACGTTTGTTGGCCAGTTTTGTCTGCGCTTTTGACTTTGAGCATAATTTAATCGGATATTTGTTGCTGGTCCAGCTTCCGTTTGCCAGTTTTATATTATTTAAGTTTTTCTCTACGCCGCTCCCCATTCAAGTTTTTCTGTATAGATTTTAACAGATTCTTTTTGACAAGCAAAATTAAATGGAACATTTTTGTAAATCAAATTTACTTTGCCTTTTTCCAATGTATGTGCATTCCTGTTTTTTCTTCTCTTATTTATTTATTATTTTTTCCATTGTATTGTGTTAGTACAAGTCACAGACAAAACAAAAGATTTTAATCATTTTAATAAGTTTACGGTTCTGATTTAACCGAAACCGGAAAATGTAGCAAAAAATTTGAGGGAAACATCAGAAGAAACAAACGAACTAAGGATTACCTCTTTATATTTAATTTAATATTTAAGATACAAGTTTTACTATTTAAGCTCTCATAGAGAATATGATCTTCAAAATAAATACGAAATAAAATATTTAAATATATATCTGAAATAAATTCCTAGAAAAGAAAGGGTAAGAAGTGAGGAAGTAAAAGTGAAAATATAATAAACATTAATAAGGTAATATACTATTTTTTCTTCTATTTCACTGAACTAACTTTAATAAAAATTATATTTAAATAAGGATTACAATTTCATATTGGCCAACTTTAGCGACCTCTTCTTAACCCACAAACCTCCTTTCTTAAGCCCATCTCCTGTAGGGTATCCAGATATGGAAAGGTAAGACTAACATCTCCAGCAGCCATTTGCTGGGATGAGAAATTGCTCTGGCAAACAACTTTGCACATGTTGCAGTAGCCAACTTGCAACTGTCTTTGCTGGCCGGTGTGTGTGTCTATGTGCCTATGTGAGTGCAACGTGTTTGTTAGCCAAATTGAATTTATGACCTGTGGCGTTACACTTACACCGAAGCACATACACGCACGAACAGAGGAGTCATGCGGGGGGATCCCCCCAGGTGATGGGCGATGGGCAAGGGGCTTTGAGCTACGCTCTGCCGGGCGACATTGTTAAATTTTGCGTTCTAATAGCCAAAGTGTTGCACCTGACAGGTGAGACAGCCGGCAACGAGCCAGAATCAGAATGTGCCGTGTCACACTTGACCCCAAGCCGAGCTCGTTGACTCGCTTTTCTTCTCTTTATTTTTATTTTCCCAACGCCCTTCCCACTGCGTTTCAACTGCTCTAATATGCCAGTTTATTTGATGGAGTTCCTGCCATCCGTAGCGCAAAACAAAGTCAAAAGCTGAAGGTCCTACGAATTGCTTGGCAAAAGAGGATTTATTATGTGTTTAGACAACAAACTGGCAAGCATTTCCAAACTAAATCTGGCTTTGTAAGCGTGGATCTGTGAAATATAAAAAGAGAAAAATTCAATTTAATAAATTAATTTATTTTTGTAGGAAAAATAGGGTAATACAAAATGTTTTCAGTAGAAAAGTAAACAACAAATTACCAGTTTTATAATCACTTTAAAAAATCCCATTTTTTTTAAACCTCTCCTAGTTTTAGTTATCTTTCTCTGTGTCCGCTAGTTAAAATTCAAGAGTTCCCAAACAAACGTAATAATTTTTCATTGCCTGTAATCACCACCTACCTGCACACACACCGCTCACACGGAAAATTCTTGGCCAGCTTCAATTAATTGAAGGCAACTTACTGCCGAAATGCAATCGACAATTTGCTGAAATCCCACGAGGGTCACCTTTAAGTGACTTCTGCACTTGGTTCCCCTCACCTAACACCCACTACCTTCTGCCGAAACAATGGTCCAGAGTCATCCCCTATATTGGAAGATGTGTGTGTTTTTGGGGAGGTGTGGGAATTCGGTGTCAACTACTAAGTTGGCTGGTTGGGCATCATCAATATGTTGTCCACAGCCAAAAAGTATCTATTGCCAGGGCTGTAAACGCACACCTTCTACATACCTCAGAGCGTATTTTCCATGTGCATAATTTCCGCAACTTGCTGGGAAATTCTGCATGGACGGGTGGTGAGAGCTTGAGGGTGTGGGAAAGTGCTAGGGGGATGGGGTGTTAGTGACAGGTTAGTAGGAAAACTTATGCGCGGACCGAAGGCAGATGGAGATGCCATTTGTATGCATTTGCCTAACTGAGCCGGGTTCTGAGCACGTTCCCATATGTATGAAAGGAAACACTGAAAATGGCTAATGATCATTATAATATATTTTTAAATTATCTAAGTATTTGGCTTGTGTTATTTACTCACAAATTAGTTTTAAATAATTTTACAAAAACTGTTAACAAAATATTTAATTTGACTAAATTTACTTAGAAAATAAATATCCACCAAAAATAAATACAATCTACAAACTAACATAAAATCAATATTCTTTTTGTTAAAAATAATTTGAATTATTAATTTGAATTAATATCTTCTTGCTTATTTCTCGACATGTACTTGCTGCTGGTGTATCCTTGTCTTGGCTACCGGCCCGGATCCTGTGAGGCCTTCGAGTGCGAGTGCGAGTCCTTGTCCTGACCCGACCCACTCAGGACCTTTAGTCATGCAGGAGCAATGTTTCGGGCTCATTGTTGATATCAACACAATTTAGTGTCTTATACATGCGACCCGAGTTGCTGCCACAGTGCCGTGCAGTTTCACATGCAACTAGGCAGAGCTTTAGCTAAATACCTGCCATTGCGCACCTGTCCCTCCCACCGAATGCCGCCCCCTTCCTAAGCAAACACACACGTGGGCGCATAGTCCATGCACCTGCATGGAAAACAAAATGAGTTGCATGTTGATTAAGTCACCTGTACACACTTTTGCACAAGCAAACAGTACAGTCTGCTGCTCCCATGCAGAAGGGGTTTTTCCAGGTGGGCTCTCGATGGAAGGCTTTGGGGTCAGGATGAGGTTGGTCTTCGTTGGGGATGGGGGAGCACCATTTGAGAGCTTTCTGGCTTTAGCAGGAAGTTGTTTGCTTTTTATGCAGCATCTGTAGCAGTTCTTGTTGCTGCTGCTGCTGCAGGCTCCTAAAAATTGCTTCATTAAGTGTTTCTTGTTGGCCTCTCGGCAGCTGTGTATTAGTAACGCTTTTATGCTAATGTCCTTCGAACAGGAGAAGGCCACAAGAACCAAAGACTGGCAACGCACTAATACAGGTGGAGAAATATTTGTTTTGTGTGCAGATTAAAACCTTAGTTCATTATATATTAATTAATACATTTTTGAATACCTAATACAATTATAATATGGATGGAAACATATCATTTGCTTAGCTTCATAAAATAGTAATAGTAATCATAGCTGAAATGTAGTGAAAATGATATTGAACAACTCAATAAAAATTTGAATTATGTTTAGCTTTCCTTACCCATAAATTCTCTCTGTGTGTATCAGATTTAACCATATATGGCATATTCTGGATATTCTGGTCTTTTGTTTAGTTAAGTTCAATAATTGTGCAGGCTCTGCCTTCGAATTGCAAGTTATACTTCCTATTTATATGGATATTTAAATTAGCTTCATAAAACATACAATTAAACTTAGTTGGAAAAAATTTTGTATTTTGTTATAATCCAGGACTTCTCCTCTCCTCTCCACCATATCACTAGCCTTATGCCTAGGCTATTTGACAGTTATCCCAAGATTTACAATGCCCTAAATCTCAGTTTTTCCTCCCTATCCTTTCTCTCTCTCTCTCTATATCTATCTCGGTCTTGACTTGACGTTTAATTTATTTTTGCACTATTTTTCAATTATTTAATTTCCTTTGCCAAGGCAAACACACACTCACACACACACCGCAGCTAGGCAGTAAATGAAATGTAAATTGAAAACTCTGCATCTGCTTGACAATCAGGATAAGAACGAAAGAACAACGAAGACTTTGCCTGCAACTCGTTGTTAAGCTCAAATTTCGTTCTGGTTTTTCACATTTACCTAGTATGGCGCTTGAGATTTTATTCTCGTTTTTAAAACATAATACAAAATTATTTACAAGAAAATATAAAAAGCGGTGACTTTGACAACATTTTTGTTAATGTTTTTACTAAAAATTAACTTAAAGAATTTATATTGTTCTTTACTCTTAATAAAGACTCTAAAGTTATTAATTTAATTAATTTATTAAGACACTTCAAGAAGTTAATTGTGTTACGGCCTTGATTTTTCCACCACATCATTCCCTTTCCATTTCCGTTTCCGGTTTGACTCTCTCCATCTGCCGGTGCCGCTTCTAATTGTCTCAATTTGAGCAGCCGCACAGTTTCAATTAGGCGCAGTGCACATTGCCTTGACGATTACTTCACATCTCCTCACAGCCCCTTCCCTGGAATCCTGAAGCCCATTCCCACGCCCACCCCAATCCCCACATATTTGCGTATGCAAATTTTTCAAGCTATTTGCTGTGAAATTATGCCAGTCGCTGTCGACGCGCATACGCGGCTAATAAAATACGCAACAAACTACGCGATGCCTGAGTGATGAGGCAGCCAAGCGTTTGCCATAATTTATGTTGCGGTAAACCCACAGCCGCCCGGCTCGCTTTTCCGCCCGATTTTCCACCCAACCTGACCCGCTTTACCTTTTCAGCGCCAGTTTGCCCGTCGGCTGTGGGGGCCGTGTTTATATTGCTTATTTAATATGTGCACGGCTGCCTGGATCAGCGGCAGCGCCAACAGCACCAACAATGGGTTTTCATTGAGTTATGCCGCTCATTTGGAGCGTCAGCAGTCGGCTGTAGTCGCAGCCATAACAATGAGCTCATTTCCCCCGATTTCACCGCTATCCCGGCCAGACCTTACCCTTAAATAGTGGCGCGTGTCAATTTAGCGCTTGGATGTGACATACTGCCAACCCATGAGCAGCTGCTCAGCTTCGAGCTAATATTAGTTTTTGTGGTTCAGCTGATTTTTCAATATCCTAAAATAATTGGAGATTGTATTTGCCATGAATAACCTGAGGAATTTATAGATTACTTTATATTTATTAGTTTATAGTTTTTTATTGAAAGGAATTTCTTTATATATTATATTTATTTCTAATAAATAAATTTGCATATTAAACATACTCCACATTTCTGGTACATTGTTGTCAAGCAAATAATTCTTAATAGAGCAGAGCTCATTGCAATATCAGAGGCAGCGACAACATCCTTTGAATACGTGTGAGAGGACACCTTGTATAACCAAGTTCTTCTTCCTATATGTTTGAGTGTGTGGAATTTTTTAGCAAAAGTTTTTCAAAAACTTTTGTCCGGTTCTATCAATGGCTCCTTATCAAACATTTACAGCCAGTTGGTGAGTTTCTAAGGCAAACGAAGATGCTTGAAAGAAATTTAAACATTGCGTAAGTTATACTAAATACTGTAAAAAATTAACAGTAGGTTTGTGTTACAAAGAAAACTAATTTTTCTTTTAAATACTTATGTTTTTAAAATGTTCTATATAAAATAAAAGTTTTTATTTTGAACTTCAATTAAAATTTAATTAAATATTATTTCCAATCTACTATGGATTCCTTCCTTCAGCGTATGACGTGGCAAAAAGCAGCCTAACTGGCTGGCAAGCGACATTTGCCAAGCTCAGTTCACTTGGGTTCAGTAAGTTCGGTTCGAGTTCGGTCTTACTTCATTTTTCATTCATTCAAAGCGCAACAGCCACAGACGCAGTCTGCAGCAATGCAGCTGCTCTCCCTTGAATCCTTATACATATATTTTTATACCCTGAAATAGGCATCAAAGACAATACTTTAAAAAATAATTACAAAATAATACAAAATTCTGTATAGTTATAGTTTGGAAATGCAACAATTCAACAACATATCAACAAGGTTTCTGAGGAAGATTTCTAAGAATATAATAACACTAATTAACATAATATTATCCTTCCAAAAACTCTCAATGTAAGGGAATTAAACACTTCGTCCTGTCTTTGGATGGTCCCTTCTTCTTATTTCGCTGCATCCTAGTCTTCGCCTTACTCCTCGTTGCCTTTTGTGGCGGTGCTGCTTTTCATATAACAACAATATTTTATGCTCAGCTGTCTGGCTTTTTATGCATTTGCCCGGCTGCCTATGTGAAAAATTACAAAAAGCCAGCAAGTAGTGGCCAAGTGGCTGAAGGGAGGGTCAGAGTGCATAGGAGAGGCCTGGGAAAATCGGGGACCGGCTGAAGGAAAAGTGGGAAAAGTGGCCACAGCCACAGAGACGGCGTCTAGGGCCAAGTGTTTGCCATGCACTTGACTGTGTTATTTTTGCCTCCTGTCCGGACCCGACGCATAAATCAACCTGCTGTAAACACACACACACACATACAATCCCGCGCCCAAGGAGCAGATACATCCCTGCTCATAGATGAGGGGCAACCTCCTGACTGGAGATCGGAATAACTATTAAAGCGAGTGGTGGCCCCTTAAAGATGAGCCCGCAATCGGATGTGGCAAATTTTGATTGAGCATCTGATTCACAAAATGAGACACACAAAAGGTAAGACTATGGGTGAAAGTCTGAATATATTTGGAATACAATGAACATATAAAACCATGATGAACAATATTGAAATTATTTAATAAAGTATTGATTTTTTGCTATTAAAAATTACCTCATATCTCAACATTAACTTTTTCAAAGTCACCGTCCTCATTTGTTACCCTTGACATTTCATTTTAATCGGGAGATCTCTGTCTGCCTGGAACTAGTCTCTAACCAAGTAAACTAAATACATTTCCGAAAGGAATTTAGTCCTCAACAATGTTCGACTGGGTCAGTTTGCTGCTTCGGATAGGCTACTATTATAGCCACGCTATTGGAGTTAATAACTTTGAACTCGACTGGCGGACGGGACGCGCATTCAAAAGCACTCGGAGTACTCTCACTACCATGGCAGCCAACATCATTGTTGCGATCTTAATTGGATTAGGGTTGATCGGAGAGGCAACAGTCATCCTCTTCGAAGGATTGAACAAGCTGTATGGATATGTTATACTCATTTTGTCTATACTGAGGATCACTGCGGGTTGGCTAAAATATATTAAGGATTATTTTCAAAAATAACTAACTTATAAATAATTTTCAGAATTCAGTATATCAACAATCAAATACATATATATCTATATTTATTAATTTTCAGGACTTGCCATTTTATTTAACCAATGGCGTTATCAGTTTCAAATAATCATCCTGGCCAGAAAAGTGATCAAATTATGTCTGGCTAGGCCTCAGATTATAAGGATATATAGCTGGAGGATTCTTTGCAAGTTTCTCAACGGGCTGATTTTAGATATTTTCCCAATTGTAGTTATCTTTGCATCTACAAGATTTAAGGACTTTAAGGTTTTGCCTGGAATGGTCCTACATCTTTGGGTGTCTGCCATTGTCAATCTGGCCACAACGCAATATTTCCTGGTGATGCTATGCGTTCGGGCGCACTATCACCTGCTGAACGCGGAGCTGAAACAGGTAATCGGGGAAAGCAAATACCTAAGCTGTAATCCCTCCCGAAAAGGAGCTTTCATGACCAGGTGTTGCGCCCTGGCTGACCAGGTGGATGATATAGCCAAGCTCCAGGACAATCTGCAGTCGGTTGTGAGCCAGTTGGATGCAATATTCGGAGTACAGAAGATGGTTATGTACTGCTCCTTTTATGTATACTCTGTGTTCACCTCTTACACATTCTACAACCTCTTGAAGCATGAACCCAAGAACCTGGGAATGAACGAGACAGATATTTTCTTGTGCTCTACATGGTCCATCATCTTCCTTGTAGATGCCATTTACAACTTCTTTATGGAATTCCATGTCCAAGATGGTCACCAAGATATGATTCGACTATTGGATGAGCGAACTTTGTTTGCATCTGGCTTGGATGCTCGCCTAGAGGAGTCAGTGAGTTATATGAGGATTATTCTTGCAATGAATTTAATTCTATATACTAAGCATGGCTTATCATTTCAGTTTGAGATACTCCAGCTGCAGCTTATACGAAACCCTTTCGAGCTGAATGTACTTCAATTATTTCCAATTAATCGCAACTCCACGTTTGCCATGGTTGCATCTATTTTATTGCATTCAATATATTTAGTGCAATATGACCTGGAAAACTTTAGATGAAATATGTGCGGGTTTAATGAATAAAACATATTTTACTAATTGCAAAAGCTTATGTATGCTTTGCTTAATGCACAATTTTATATTAATCACCATTCTTTAATCCAAAAATAAATAAATTCAGTTTTCCGCTATATAAGATAATTTCGGGTTAGAACTCCCACAAAAATAAAAACATTGAAAATAATTATAAAAATTTGTTTCAGTTGGTCTTTTTTATATTCGACCTTTTAATAATTTGTCCTCTGGGGATCTCATTTATTACTCTTAACTTTCAGTCTAATCAGTGGTAGATAACTCAATTAATTAAATTACCTTAATATTATATAGGAACTGAGAATTGGAACCTTGTCAGTTCTCAAAAATGTTCGACTGGGTCAGTTTCCTGCTTCGGATAGGCTACTATTATGGCCTTATTATTGGAGTTGGGAACTTCGAAGTGGACTGGCGAAAAGGACACGTATTCACAACCATTCGGTGCACTCTCTACGCCATCGCTAGCAACGTCGTTATTGTGGTGCTTTTCGCCTTAGAGTTTATAGGAAAGGCATCATATACTTTAGTAGTTTTTGGAGGGACTCATCAGCTTTACGTATATGTTGTATTCACAATGACACTACTGAGGCTCACTGCGGGTTGGCTTTTATATGCTTAGAATTTTTAACTAAACTAAATATTTTATTAACCACCTTATGCTTTAAGGATTTGCCGCTTTGCTCAACCAATGGCGGTGCCAGTCCCAACAAATGCTCCTCATCAAGAACTTACTCCGTCTTTGTCTGGCCAGTCCTCAGTTAATAAGGATGTCACGCTGGCGGATTTTTTTAATTTTCTGCATTAGTATGGTAACAAATCTTTTCCGATTGGCAGTCACCTTGGAATCCATCCATCATGCAGATCCAAATTTGTACCTAGGAATGGTTCTGTATCTTTGGATGTCGGCTATCCTCAATCTGTTCTTGGCCCAGTATTATCTGTTAATGCTGTGCATTTGGAGGCAATATAACTTGCTCAACGAGGAGCTAAAGCAAGTAATCGAGGAATGTAAATACCTAAGCTATAATCCCTCACGAAAGGCAGCCATCATGACCAGGTGCTGCACCCTGGCTGACCAGCTGGATGATATAGCCAAACTCCAGGATCATCTGCAATCGATTGTTGACCAATTGATTGAGGTATTTGGACTACAAGGCCCACTGATATTCTCCGCTTATTACGTATCAGCACTGGTCACCATTTACACAACGTACAGCATCTTGAAGGAAAACCCGGAGGACCTTGGAATAAACTTAAAAAATCAAATATTGTCGTTTACGCAGCTCTTCTTTTTTTACATGAATGGCATCCTGAATCTTTTCATGGTCTTTCACATTCAGGATAGTCATAAAGAGATGATTCGTCTGTTGGATGAGCGAACGTTGTTTGCTCCTGGCTTGGATGTTCGCCTGGAGCAGTCCGTGAGTAAATTATTGCTATGCAAAAAAGATTTATATCTCTGTTTGAAGTTTAATTGAAAATAAGTTAAGAATTTGCTAATATATTTTTTTATCTTTTAGTTTGAAAGCTTCCAGCTGCTGCTGATACGAAATCCCTTAAAGATGGACATCTTGAAACTATTTTCCGTCAGTCGTCAGTCAATGTGGGGCATGTTGGGAGCTTTTTTACTAGATTCCATATCTTTAATTCAATATGACATTGAAAACTTTAAAAAATAATATTCAGAGAAATGTTATTCAAATTAAAATTTACGTTTTTGCTGTTAGAAATTATTGTTGTAGTTAATTTAACGAGAACAAATGCGAAGCTGCATTCAATAAATCGCTTATGAATTCAAGTCGTAAAAATAAATATAAATATTGGGATATTTATTTATAATTTTGCACAATTTAGTCAAGAGTGAGTACACTTCACAGAATAAAGCCCAACCCCAAGTCACAGAAAATTTTGTTTGATATTTCAGAACGGGACGTTCTCCCTTCTCGTCATCATTCTCATATTTATTGCACATACAAGAAAGTTCTGGCCATTAAAAAAGTGGAAGTTTTCCGCGTTCACTTCGGTTAACTTTCTCCGATTCTTTGGCTCGGCAAGGCAACGTTTATCTTTCCAAGATGAAAACATGAAATGGGTTTGGTTTAATTAGTCCACAAAACCAAAACAAAACAAATGCTCGCCGGATAACTCAGGACAACTTGTGCACTATCTATCTTCATTACCTTTTCCCTGCATCCATAAAGATATGTGCTAATTTCTTGTGTGTGTGTTTCTTGATGTTTTAATTGGGACAAAGCCAAAACTTAGGCGCTGATAAAACTATAATCAAGCGCAGGTTTCCGCTTTCAGGCGAAATTCAATGACAGTTGCCAAGGCCAGGACATTCAACTCCCCTTACCTTACTTTCTCTGCCAACGCGTTATTCGCTTAATGCGGTCATTATATGAAGTCCTCCACTCCGGGGATCCGCTCTATCTCATATGACTGTTGTCCCTGGCAACCAGGAGCAGGACTCATGTGCATTGAATAGTGACAGAAAAATAAGTTATAAATATACAAATCTTTAAGAATTCCCTAAAAAATATCCAATTAAAACAATAAGACATATTTTTCCAAAGGGAAATACTTTTAGCATATTTCCCATACATTTATACATATAACAAATTTTTTTACATTTCATTTATAAATATTTCTAAATATTTCTAGTAGTGTAGCAAGCGAGAAATATTCTTGGTTAATGTTAATCTCAGTATCAACATGACCATGAATAGCAGCCATCGTTTCTATCGTGAATTTGCATTATTTTTCCAGCAATTTTCGCTCATTTTATGACATTTTTAATGACAGTTTGAAATTTGATGTGCTCGGATTTCAGTGTAAAGTTGGGAGATGTCCTTGAGCTAAATGAGGTTTAGCGTGTAAATATTTTCAGCTAAAAATATTGGTGATAAACTGAGGAATAAAGGTGTCATTTGGTGGCAAATATGAAGCGTGTTCTAAATATATATAAAATAAAGAAATAAAAACGTACTTTATGGTGGGGATCTGTTATTTACTTATTTAGTCTTAAACGGCTAAAAAGCACTTGATTTTTTTCTCCCCATTTTGTGGCAACTACCAAAGTCCGTTGGCCACTTGTTTAATTTTGTGCTCAGCATTCCGCTTAATGCGTTTACACAATAACCATGCGTTCTCACTGTCGACCACCCCCACCCTTCGCCCGCTCGTTCGTCCTTTCCTAACGTCCTGCTAATGGCCTTATAATTACTGTCCACGTCCGACGAAAGCCAGCAGCGACGAGAGGCGGAAAAGAATTGGCCAAAAAGACCAAAGTTAACAAGAAACAGAAGAAAATTAACAGCAAAATTGCAGCGGGTTTCATGAAATGCTCAAATTATGTACTTGATAGCAGTACTATGTCCTTCGCCCTTGCTTTTCTTTTCTGTTGACTTTTTTTCCCATATTTTCCTTATTTTTTCGTTTAAGTGTTGGCCAGCTTCAAAAAATTCCTGCCGCGGACAGCCTTGGCTTGGCCCGAACTGAGCTCCTTTCCAGCAGAGGAAGTGCGTTTCAGTCCCGTTTTTATAAAGGAAGTTATAAATACATAAAACCGCTTGAAGCCTTAGAAAACGGATTTGATCATGTAACATTTATTTTAGAATAAATTGGAAATATAAAATAAAAGAACCAAATCAAAAATTTAAATCCTTTTTTGTTTTAGGAAATAATTTAATGTCTTTTATTTGTTAGAGAAAGTTGGGGAATAACCAAAATATATAAGATATAAAAAAGTATTAGAAAAATAATGTTATAGAAGACGCATCATCATCAGGCAGACGCACTCACGTCCTTTGAGTCCCATATACATATATAATACGAAGCTGCACAGCAAGGCCGCACCCGAAGCTCGCTTATATCTGCGGGGTGGCCAAAGAGGGGCGTGGCATATACCCCAGGAGCTGGCCACAACTCTCAAATATAAAAAAATGACTTTCGCCGGCATGTGGCTCAAGTGAATAGATAGATGCGAAGTCAGACGAGGATGAAATATGCAGCTGCTGAAAATTTTCACGCATGCAAAATGCAAAAAAAAGAACAGAGTACTGACAAGTGTCGATATAATGCGCAAATACAGCAAGTCACAAAATACAGCTTCAAACTATTTAAAAAAAAAAACATCTTAAGCAAAGTATTTAATTTTTTTTCATATCAAACCCAAAAATAAAAATAAATAAAATAAAATAATAAAAACAATAACAAAAGTCTTGAAAAACTCATGAACCGGACTGTCTCTTAAAACAAGAACAAGTCTTTGGCTTGCAAGTTGTGGCTTAAAGCGATTGGAGCTCTTGAAGAGCGCAGTGGAGCCCGGCTAATGCAGATGACTCCTCGATGTTCACTCTAGCTGGGTTATCGTATTTTTCAAGAGACTATCTAAAAGAGGCGGTGGGGAATGGGAAACAGGAAACAGGGGACGGTGGTTAGTGGCGCCTCAAGTTGCGACCAAGTTGACTGCACGGTTAGTTGGGTTTGTGTGGAGCGGAGCGTCTCCATTGTCATTTTGAATTTGTAACAACATGCGCACACGACAATTTGCATTTCCGCTTGCCAATGGGGTAGTTTTTCAAACCAACTCGGCAACCAAACCCAAAAACCCTTATCCCTATCCCTATCCCTTCTGGGACCGAGCATTTTCTCAGGTTCCTTGGGGAGAATTTCATTTCACTTTGTGTGCATATTCCTGCCCGGCACGGACCTTTAAAGATGCAACGGAGTTACCAAAATGCCAGTAGCACCAGCAGCATAAAACTAGAAACGAAAAAAAAACAAAGAAAACCCAGTAAATTGACAAACAAAGATTCACTGAAGCCGAAAAGGAAAAACAACATGCAAACAAACACATAGACATAGCCAGTCAGGACCTCAAGCTCAGCACGATTTACACTGTCAAGAAAAGGATAAACAAACATAAGCTTCGATTGGAAATTTTTTTATCTAAAATTAATCATTGTAGTATGAATGGGATTTATTTGTCAACATTGCGTATACGTAATAAAGTAACTAGTTCTTTTTTATGTGAGATGAAAATGTTTAAATATTTGCCAATTAAAAATTTGTAAGATTCTATATCATAAAGCATGCAATAAATATTAATTTTATATAAAAATTTAAGTTTATAAACAGATTTTCCCAGATTTCCCCATCATATAATTTCTTTCAGTGCCTGTTCCGGCAGTTTATAATTGAACTGTGGCCCAGTCGAGCGAATCGAATGGCCAAACGGCTGCCTGGCTATACGAAAATAATGAAAATGCAACTTAATTTCTTGCCCAAAATGCAGGACACATTCAGCAAACACACACACAACACTCACGCACATTACAGGCTGCAGCAGTGGTGTCCCTGCCGGTTGTGACAATTTTTGGTGTAGATGGATACTCCGTCTGCTATTTCCCGCAAGCCCTTTTCTGGCCCCAAACCCCACCAGCCAGCCATGTCTCTTTGTGGTTCGGTGTGCATCAATAAAATGTTGGCATAAAAGCTTTGAGCCAGGAACATAAACTGGGCGCACGTTGCGTATGCTTAATGCGTGTGCATGGGAGATGGAGGAAAATCGAGATCCATTGTCACAGAGCGAGAAAATATAGTGTACTTAATTGTAAAGTATTGAATGGGAGTTAAGAATTAAGTTAAAACTTTAATTACTAAAAAGCTATGGTCTCACATAGAACCTTGCATTAACCTTATCCAATCAGCTTGGCCATATTACGATCCAATTCCTGCAATCACTTCTATCTGCAGTGCATAATCACTGCTATCAGTAGCCTTTGCATTGTCGACATTCATCACATTCCCTTCGACTCCAGGGCCCTGGGCACCTACTCATCAGGGGGGCTTTGACAAAGGCTTGGTAAGGGGCGTTACCCGGTAACCCTGGCAATGGGCACAATGGACACTAACTAACTGGCATGTCTGATTTGAATGTAATGGGTTCGTCTCTCCCTTTGTCAACTCTCCCCTGCTATTTTACCTTTGAACCTCCATACCCCATACGTTAGAAAATCAAATGCAACCTCAAACCAAAGTCAGCATACAAAAAAAACGAGTCCTGCAACAATTTGTGGCTTTTTCGGTGAGGCGGAGCAGAGCACTCTCTACGCATAGTTTTTCGTTACCAATTTGAAGACCTCAATCAGTTTTTGTGCCGTTTGAGTTTGAATTTGATTTGTCCCCGCCGTTGTTGTTTCATTCATTCGGTGTGCGTCCTTTATGGCTGCTTATTGGTTTCATTTTCATGTGGCAGGTGGGTTGAGCTGGCCAAACCAAACCAAACAAAAAAACATTTTATGAGCTTGTTATTGTCGTCGCCGGCCACGCCTTTTCTGTAGTCCATAAAGTTGGCTTTTATTGCTTTGTCGTTGTCGCTGTTTTTGGTCAACTCCTAATTGGAAGTTCTAAATTTCATTGTTTGGCTTTTAAGCTTCAATTGTTTGCGGTTCGACTGGCCATAAATATTGAGTGCCATCGGTCCCCGTCTCCGTCTCTGGAGTTCTCCTAACCATTGCTGACATGCATGGCCCGTGTGCTGAGGTCAATCATCATTCAAACTGAGCGTCAGGCCAATAAAGGTTGTCCAAATGGCCAAACTGAAGAAAGGAGGCTACTTAAGGTAACAAAGGAAAAGCGGAAGTTCAAGTATTGAATATAAAATATTTTTCCACAGCCATAAATGCTCCAAATAGACCTTACAATGTAAATCAAAGACCAAATTACCCGCAAATTAAAAGCTAAAAATGTGTTGAAAAGCAATCAGCAACCTAATTAAATCTACTTAATTTTAATCAATTGGAGTAACAATTTTTTAACAATTTATTTTAATATTTTAAGCCTTAATAAATATATTTAAATTTATTTTTATAACTGTACCAAATATTTCTAAATTATTTCATATATAAAAAGATACCCTAACAAAAGCATCAAGTTTAAGAACAATTTAAAATTTTCTGGGCATTACTTTCAATAACGTGGAATCCAAAACCAATTCCATTTTCCCTTTGGTTTCTCGCTTTCAAGGGGAGCATTTACCAATTTGGCTGGCTAATGTAAATCAATGACCTCTTATTAAAAACTTTGAGACCCACAAATTGTCTGGCACGCTAAACTTTTGAACTCCTTGTCCAGCTCTTAGTCCTTAAAGAATCCGAACGAGGGAAGTAGGAACCTCTTCGCCGCACAATGGAATGCTTTTTGCTATTAGCGCACAAAAGTCAACAAACATGCAGGGAGCCAAGACGTCCAATCCAGCGCCCACTTAGAAATAAGAAGGAAATCTAGGAAAAAAGAAAAAGTTTTAAATGGAAAATATATAAGAAATTGAGAATACCCTAAAAGAATATAAATATAGATATAACTTTCAGAAAAAAACTCAAAGAATCATGTTATAAAGAAATTAAAATATAGTAATAAAATCTTAAAAATATGATCTAAAAAAATTTACTTTTATAGTTCTCAACCCTCAATCCCAATATACCCATTCCAACCGATCGATTCCTGGCATATAAGAAGGCAAATCCTGGCGAGTAAAGCCAAGAAAACTTTTCAATTTGTAGGCAGAGGAAAATCGTAGCTGGGGAGAAAAGCAGTGGGCATTGGAAAACCATCGTTGGCTCTTGATGGAAAAATGTGCGCAGCCACTTGGAGTCGGACTTCCGAGTCTGGATTTGTGGGCACGCAAATTCTGTTTGCCCGAGTGTAATTTCTTAAGTAAAAGGTAAACACTTTGCGAGCTGTAACTGTAAGTGTGGTTACAACGCCGCGCAATGCAAATGACAGGCGGGGGGACAGGAGGGGGTGGCGTGGGAGGGTGGGTTGGTTAACAGCCACCCACGGAAGTGGTGACGTCAAAAGCACTCACACCCACGCTGACATTCGTGTTGGCCGCAGATACTCCGTTTGCAGTTCGATTTGAGTGGAAAAAAATGGAAGAAAATAAAATGAAGGGAGCAAGTGTAAAGGAAATGGAAAAATGGGAAAACATTTGCACAATTAATTGCTGGCCAAATCAAATGAAATTATTGAAATATGTGTGATAACGTAAGTGCTTAATTATACTATAAATTAATACTCTAATTAAACCATTGAATTTTGTATCATTAATTGAATTTAAATTCGCCATTTTTTACCATTTTGCGATATAATTAACTTATTACCGTTTAACCTACAACTCCTAAAGATTTATTTGCAATATTCTCTATAAACATAAAGCTCAACATCTATTATTTTACCTATTAAATTACTTTATTGTGTCAAATTCATCGTGCAATTTGCGTTGCAATTTCTGTTATTTATGCATTGATCAGAAATTTGTTTACCTTGTAAGCTGAACTGCAAACACTTTGGAATAAACAAGAACAACAGCAACTGCCAACAGCATGATTACAACAAACGAATCGAGATGAGATAGCAGACACACACACAAATACAGCAGCATCCAGACATCGACACAGTCATTTTACATAGATTTATGTTGTATGCCTCACTTAAATATACAAGATTCAATGAATTTTCAATTAACTTTGATTGGCACTTTTCCTTATATGTACACATACAAACATACATATATAGAACACACACCGTCCACAGGATGGCTGACTGGTGTTGGCTGCTTGTGGTCGTCCTGGCAGACTGACGAAGGGAGCACCAATGGATAAGGGTAGGAGTAGGAAACGGGAATAAACTAAAACCAAGCCAAAAGGAATCGAAATCAAGGAATAGACGGCACTGCAGACGAGGGAATTACAGTGCATGTATGTTCTGATGATGGACTGACTGCCTTCACATGGACAGTTTGGTCGAAAGTCCTACCAAAACTAGCAATGTTGAATGCACAAAAAATAACATTTAAGTGTTTACATAAAATTCAAGAAATACAAATATATATAATGTTAAGGTAAACCTTTGGAATTATAATTAATTAAACATTTTGAATACCTTTTTTAGGGTTGACAAACGCCTAATATACTTAATTGGACTAATAAATAAAAATAATCTTTTCCTATCATTTATGGGCTCTTATTTACTTATATTTTTCTAATAAGATACAATTTAAATTATTATTCAGTTTATATTATATTATATTATATTATATTATTATATTATATTCAGTTTTAAAAAAAAATTATAAACTCTTTTAAATGTAATAATAAAACAAAAGTCCAGAAATTGTCTTTCAGTGGATCCAGTTTTAGCCACCATTGTATTTGATTTTGGCCATTGCTTTGGTAAGGCCGCATCAGTTAGCCATGACAAACTGAAAAATAAACACACACTCATATAAAAACAAACAAACCAACAACAAGCAAGTGCGTTTTATATTCAAAATATTATTATTACAAAAATTTGACTGCTTACATATCAAAATAAAACAATAAAATGCAAGAAAAAAATGTATGACAACCATAAAGAAATTCCAAACAGTATTACATCTTAAACTAATTTGTTACAAATTGATTAAATTTCCCACGTTTTTTTATTTTACCAATGCTCCCACTGGAGGTTTCCATCCTTACTGACTTAGCCTGCCATTTGCAGAGCTTAAAATATAAATAAGGATTTCTACAGCCTGCAGGATAGACAGAAATTTAAGTAAACAATTTAGTAAAATGTTAAGGCGGTCAAACACATTTGAGTAGCGTGAAATTGACTGCACACCTTAAGGTGAGAAATATTACAAATTTAAAATATATGCAAACCCGTTTTCAAGAAAATATTCCAGAGAGCCCTTTATTTTTAAAATACCTCCCAAAAAAGTCATCTCTTTTTCTTTTCAGTTTGAAAATTGGAACTATTCTCCATCCAATGTTTTAATTAATCCCTGGCTTGCTCACAAAAACACACATATGCCCATGGGACCAAAAACAAAAGAGGCCAGGCGTATGCAAAAATAAAAAAAGGACTTGCCTGCTGCGTTGCTACTCAATTTTACGCTTCAAGTTCAGCTAGAAAAAAAAAAACGAGAAAAATCAGCTGCTGCAGCAAATATTAGGCGCACAAATGCCAGCAATCAAAATGCAAAGCTGTAAATAGAAAAAATGCAAAAAAATAAGGGTAGAGAGTCGCTAACAAACAAACTACGACACGCTTGGCAAAAGGCTTATTAAAAACGCATAAAAGAAAACGGCACGTTTACAAAGCAGGCTCACACGCACACACCCACACCCGGGCAGGACTCGGAGCTTGCACACACACTTACACACACATGCCCCCCGCACAGACACACACATATGCATGAGGCACTCGGGCGCATAAATCCGCGCTAAATGAGTTTAACACTTGGCTTAATAGTTTGGTTTTATGAAAAGCACAAAAAAAAAGTAAGAAAAACCAGCGGCAAAGGATGAAAAAAAGGAACAAAAATAACACGACCATGGAAAGCAATGAGAAAAAAAACAGGTTTCATAGCATACTTTTATGCGCAATAGAAAACTTGCAAATCGCTTTTTGTTTTCATTGCAGGCCGAGGCTGAAACAGGCAAAAGAGAGAGGGCCAAAAGGGGCGCCCACGGGAGGCCGGGGAAAGGACTCTGAGCCAGCCGCCTTTGAGCCTTTAGCCCGGCTTAGTTTGTGTGCTGTTTTTGTTTTTATTTCTATTAGCAGACTGGCTTGGTCCACTCGCCAAATGAAAAGTGGAAAAGTGGGTGGGATTTCGTTCCTGCATCGTTGCAAAAATGTATGACTCTTTTTCAATGAACATGGCAAAATCACAGTTAGTTGGCTAAAATGGCAACCAACAACAATTGGTGCATGACAAACGAATGAAAATGGATCAACAATGGAACTGATTAGGACTGGGTCAGGTTTAGGGGTATATACCTTTTATAATACATTATACAAATATTAAAACTATTTTTTAATAATTTTATTTTAATCTGTAAATGTCTCTAACCGTTTATTTTATTTTATTAATAAGTATACAGAGAGTAAAAACATTTTTTAAGCATTTCTATTAGTCTTAAATGCATATCTTCTACTTCGTATTTAATTCTTTGAATATAATCCCTTTTACTTGTCATGGTGGCCACAAAGGTATTGAAAAAGTCGTCAAGAAATTGCAACTGCTTTAAATATTTAACTCACACACTCAAACATTCGGTTAGTGCAGCATGTGGCAGGCTAAGTCAGTACTTAATATTTCACAAGCTTTTTACTTTCAACATAATTACAGTTGCGGTGTCTGGCGGCACGCGTTTCAAGCACTTTGAAAAACTATTTGCACATGAAACGGGAATGGTGAGCAAGGATGGCGGGTATTTTCCACCACAAGGACGAGGGACGAAGTTGTGGCAGAGGAGACAGACACACATGCTGGGCACATACATAATTTAGTATGGCACTTGGACAACATTAATGTGTGTAGCCTAGCGCTGAGTGCTGCTCCTTCGGCGACTTGGCTCCTGTTGGAACACCTAAACGGATACACCTCACATATACGCACACACTGGCACCAGAATCCACGTGTATCCGTGCAAGGACACACCAGTACAGACACAAAAGTGCACCTGGTGTGCCTGCTTATATATAAACATTAGCTGACATGCACTGAACATTTTCCAATTAATTTAAATTCCATTTTAGGAAGAATCTAAGAAGCTATTATTTATTTATTTTAAAGAAAAAGATTTAACATTTACGAATCTAAAATAAATGTAAACTATTCTGGAAATTGATTTACTTATAAAATTCATGGTTACTAACCATAACAAAATAAAAGTGTTCATTTTAAGCGGTTCAATTAATAAGCTTACATTTATCAAAAATATTTCATAATATAATATTTTATACAAATTTTGATTAAAATAATTTACAGTGCATAATATATTTATCCTTGTAATACATATATAATTTTGCGCAATTTTTACCGTTTCTCTCGTATTTTATTGGTGGCACATCCTCTGCAAACGCAGGCTGCACTTTAATGTCTCCGCTTCCCCCTTTCCAACCCTTTTTTTGGTCCGCACTCTTTTTTGTGGTCCTTGTTTTTATAATATTGTGTTTACCTTTGCTACTTTATGTTTAAGTGCAGCTGCACAAAATATTCCTCGAAAAAGGGACATCACAGAGCTGCAACGAAGAGGAACGCAACCTTAACAAGCAAACAAGCGCTGACAAGCGGCGGATGGTTATTCCTTGCCAACTGTGGGCAAGGATGTGGATGTGGATCGGGGCGCTGAGGGTGTTTGGGAGCCTTGTTTTGTTTAATACTTTCTGTTTTTCGGCGACTGCACAAATATTATTCATTGAGAAAGCTTAAGCAACGCTCTTTTGCAGCTGCTCTATCTTGGTTGGGTTTAGAGAAGTTCTTGTGGTTCAATTTTAATATTCTAAGGATGAGAACTATTCTATAAATTATAATTAGTTTAAAATAATATTTAAAATAAATTAAACATTTTCTATGTTTTATTTTTAATTATAAATATAAAGCCTACAGTTTAAAGTCTTTTTTGTCATAGGAAGTATATAGCTATAGGTATATTTTACATTTAATAACATCATGATTCAATCTATTAATAATTTATTTACTAAATGTTTATTAATTGTCATTATATTTTATGAAATTTTAATAGCTACGATTTTTCCTAGTAGGTAGAACTACGCCAGCTATAAACATTCTTCCCAACAAATTGCCATTAAAAATTAAACATAAATAAACAATGCAAGGCTGATGCATGACTGTGTGAGTGCAGGAAGGACTCCTCTATCTTGGCTCTCTGTGTCCCCCCACCCACCATGCAGCCTTTTGTGATGGTAAATCTTTACAGCTAACAATTAAGTCGCATAACGAACGCTTTTTGGGGTAGTTATGGATGGCTGGGAAAAAAGACAAAGAGGATAACTTTTTATTACCACACACTTGCGGGCTTTTTGGGGAACTTTTCTGCTGCTTCCGATAAGCAGTTCCGGAAAACTTTGCGCCATATAAAATCTCACACCGCTTACAGCGGGAAAACAGTGACTGCTGCAACTACAACTGTTCCGGCAGTCAGCCAAAAGTAACTAGCCTGAAATGAAAGACAAGCCGAAACCGAAAACCGAAAACCAAAAACCGAAGCCAAACTACAGCGGCAATTAATTCTGGGCCCCTCCGCCCCTCCGACTTTTCCCCTGAAAGCAAAAAAAAAGAACAGGAAACCAATGAAACGTGCCGGTTGTGGAGTGTTATCATTATGGAGCATCTTGTACCATTTAAATAATTACGAACTAACTAACCGAGAACCCACAGAAAAGAAAAGTGAACGCATTGCGTGCCAAACGAGCGGACATTCAATGGGGTTCCTTTGGTTTGCCGTCTCCGGTTTCCACAAAGGTTTCACTGCTAGTGAAAATTACCAAAAATAAAATTGTTTTTATTACCCCCGCTCCAATGTATTTGCTTATAAATAGTTTGCTCAATTACTATTTCAGTTGTGGTTGTAGTTCCTTTGACATTGATAAGGCAGCGAACAAATTGGCCTCAGATAGCACGGGTTAAATGTGCCCGAGGGCGTGTGCCTGCTAATTAGTGAGTGTAATGAGCCGCTGATTCTTAACAGACCTTTTCCTATCTGAAATCTCATATAGTGAGATTAGAAATTAAATAAATTTTAATTTTTGCAATAACTATAAGCTATAATATTAATGATACTATAAATAATCAAAAGGAATTATCTGTATCGTTTAGTTTTCCCTTTAAGTAATTAATTAGAAATTTATTAAATAATTACAGTGCAAATTCAATGATAGTAAAACATACGTAAAAATTGTCAATCCTCTTATTAAACCCTCTCAAAATTCCGTAGTACATTTTGTTAACTTATTTAAAGATTTTCCACATAAATTTTGGCAAAGAATATTTCTGGGTAGACTTTAACTTTTCCCAGCTGCCATTTGAGCCCTTGGATCAACTGTCCGGTTTAATAAAGCTCTGTGCGATATTTTAATACCAAATTGACAGTGTCAGACAAAAGTGTTGCACTGCTGGCCCCGAAACCTCGATTCTTTGTTGTTGCCCCTCCGCTGATGCATTTTTCACTGCGCACTTTTTGTTTTAATTTTCCGTGTTTAATTTTTTTTTTTTTTTTGCTTCACTCTTTTTACATTGTCAAACGAACGATGCTCTGTTGGCTGAGGCCAATTTATCACACAGCTTTCCCCAATAGATTTAAATTGTCACATCGTTTGTCATGCGAACAGCAACAACAATGTAGTTCGAGCCGAGCAGATGATACTGAGCGCGGTTAGCCAATTTTTATGACAAGTATTAATACGATGCATATATTTATTAATTATTTTACACAAAACCAAACTATTGAAACTATGGCATTAAAAAAAGGCGTGAATTCAGTGGGGGAGAAATATAATTAGGTAGTCCCATCGATGTCTAACTAATTATGATCATTATACTGCTAATAACTGTGACAACAATTTGCCAATAATCCACTTGAAAGTGTAGGAAAATATAATAATTGATAAGGCCGAAGGGGTAGGTGCTCTTCTAAATTAAATCCGAAATGTCTTCTTTATTATAAATATTTTTTAAATATTTTATAATATCTAAAAAGAAACTAAAATGTGTTTTTTATTTAATTTATAAATTTAAATTTAAAATAAATTTAGCATACCCTTCGCTGGGGTATTGAAAAGCCTGACAAACACAATTAATGAGCAGAGCATCTTTTCTCTTACCCGTCAAGTCTAATCAAACAAATTCAATTGGCATTAATGCGACAGCTAAATAATAAAATAATTTATGCGGCTCACCGAAGTGCAAACGAAAACGCAGCCAATGGCAAATGCTTGGGAAAAGTGGAAATGGAAAAGTTCAGGGTATGGGGGAGGGATTGGAAAACTAGACCGGAGTGTGAGCATTTGGAAAATCCCACGGCAAACAATTGAAAACTAAAACGTAGCGAGTGTCTCTAAGCTATCCCAGCTGGGATTTCTATATCTATCTCCAACTGTCTGCCAGAGTGTGTCTGTGTGTTGAAAATGTGCTAGAAATTAAAAGATAAAATACCAATTAGTGGCTCTCCTAGGCAGCTTTCGGTTGGAGCGGAGTGGAATAGAAGTGTTTGCTAATTGAAAAACAAACTACATTTGCAACAAATTAAGCCACAGACACGTACCGCAGCAGCAACAGATCCTGTCGAGGAATGGGAGATGTACATATCTAAATCCAAAGCGAGCATAACAGAAATATTCGCAAATTATGAAATATTCAAATACAGTTCCGTTCTGGGCAAACACAAATAAATATGAGTGTGTTGGCTGCAAACAAGCCCAAGCAATTGCAATCAGCCGAGCCGAGTGTTGAGCAAGCATTGTGTTTGACACTGTTTGGGCTGCACATCCCCTATTTTCCAGCCCAACCTCTTGTGCAAGCGGAAACGGAAGTTGCATTTGTGTCTTTGATGATGCGTATGTGGAGCATCTTGTTGGATGCATTTTGCCTCTGCTGCTGGTTTGTTGATTTCCAGCTGCCTCGTAACACATTTAACCCCTGCTAAGCAATATTCCGTTCCATTCTCTATTTTATATTGAATTTTTCCCTCATCCGTATGAGTACGCACACAGTTCCGACATATTTCCCATATTTGCTCAATGAAATAGGAAGTCAACACAAACGAAGTTTCAATGCTCTTGCAGGGAAATCGAATTTGTAAAGGAATTTTTGCTGTAAATTAAAAAAGAGATTTAGTAAGGAATTTTTTAATTTGGCAAAAACAGATATACTTTTTATAAGTTTAGCTTCTGCTAAGGGTGTTATGTTATTGAAGGAATGAAAAATTAATTTTTATGCCAGCAAAAAATTCAGAAAATATAAGAAGTTTATATTTTTTTGTACTTTAATTATTTTTAAATGGTCTAGAAAACCATCTAAGGATTAATATATGTATACGAAAAATAACCCTGTGATAATTATCATTATTTATGGAATTATATTAGTGCTGATTGACAGCTTCCTTGGCCTCCATATAGCACCAAGAAACTGATACTTAATATTTTGCAACTCCGCTCAGCCAAGCTGTTGGCTCAAGTCAAATGAGTATGTCACACATGACGTATGCGCAATTAATTTACGGCCATAAATTCATAGCGAATATACAACAAAATGTCACCCTGCGCGGATATATGCGTTCTTATACACATACGAGGATTTATATATACATATATTGGGTCCATCATTTTAAGAGCCCATATTGCAGGACGATTACGACTTAAGCAATTGCGGAAAGGGAACAAGGAGCACAGGCGAGAGTTATTGAAATGAAATGCTCGCAATATGGCCAATAAAAAAATATGCGGGGAATAAACGAACGCTTAACTCGAGCCGGGCAGCGAGCACTTGGCGAAAAATGTTTGCCAACCAATATCAATGTATATGTATTTATACATATAGGATGTGAAGTATGCATATGTGCAAGTTAAATGCAGGCCACACACACACACAGCAGAAGTTCATCTGGCGCTGCAGGCTCTCAAAGGATGATAAATGAGCGTAAGAGTTAAATGCCGGCAAAAGAAACGGGCCCAGGCTCAGGATCAGGTTCAGAGCAAACGACCGACATTAAAGCGGTTTTACGGTCAGCTTGTGGGGCCAACTAATCGGAATCGAGGGCAGGACACCCTGGCCTTAAATAAATTAAATATTATTTTAGTAATTATTACATTACAAAATGCCTGGTTTTTTTGGAAGCTATCTACAAAAATTTATATAATTTTGAATTCGTTATAAGAGTTTGAGGGCTTTTCATAAATAATTCAGTGTTTTCTATAGCTTAGACTTAAGCTATAATTTAAACGATTTAACTTTATACATAGCTTACAGATCAACGAAAAGCTGAGTAATATATCTTTACAATAAATTATAAAATGATGCATATAAATATCCTTTTCTTAACTAATAGCATTCCCTGAAATAAAATTAAAAAGGCATAAGACCGAGTTGAAAGTAAGACGTACTCCTTCCTATATAATTGAGCCACGAAACGAATGCGGAGCCACCATTTCAGCCGCGCTCCATTGTCCACGGTTCCGATGTAATTGCCGATTTAAATACTCGTCCCCCCTTCGAGGCGATCCTTTCATGCCTTGCCATATTTTTCCTTGCCCGGTGATTGATGGCTGGGGATGGAGCTGGAGGGCAAAGACAGTCGCCGCCATATGCCGTATGGCATATGCTGCAGTCCCGTATTCCATATGCTAAGCAGCTTACCCGAATGCCAAGACACGCATAAGGAGCTCAAATTAAATTTTTCTGCTTCGCCCCGCTTTTGTTTTTTCTCCTTGGCCAAGGGAAAACTTTGCTTGCTTATGAGAAATTGCCCGAGCTGCAGCCAAACATGAAAATGAATTTTTCAGCAACAGCTCCCCTTAAGCTGTCTTAAACAGCCAGGATAACACACTGAAGAAACGCGGATACAGTCGCAACCATGTGTGTATGCGCTGGGAGGGGGGACTAATAAATAATTGTCTGGTTAGCGGGAGACAAAAGCCGGTGCCTACCAGTGGATGGGTTGAAGGAAGTCGGAACACCATCTTTGCAGAAATAAGTACAAATAAATCATGTCTCCTAAGGTCCTTCCCCCTTTTACTCAGCAAACACAGACACTGTGTGGCAGAAATTAACGTCTTAAAGAGGATGAAGAAAGCAGAGTCCTGGGAAAGACTAAGGTTCGCTCTTGAAGGGTTTTGCAAAAATTGCTATAAAGATAATTAAAAATAAATAAACAAATAAAATAATATTTTACTTATTTATGACTACCAAAATGACGATTTCAGTGCACATTTTCAGGCCTCATTCGAGACTTAAATATTCAACCAGCAAACACCATCGGAATTGTGGCAATAAAATCATTTTATTCGTTTCAAAAGAAACCCATTTCAGTGCCAAATAGACCCACAATTAACGGCAATTGTTTGCCATAATCTGAGATAGTCTTGAACAAAGGGTTAATTAAACAGTTACATTTTGATTGTCTGCAATTCGCAACGCAAACACGAATGCGCATACAAATAGATACAGTCTAAACTTGATTTCGTATAGAAACAATCGCGTTAATTTATAATCCTTTCAGCTGGCGAAATTGAATTCAGGATTAAGAGCCGGCCACTTACAGGAACCTAATTAAGTTATCTCGAAAACATCAGAATTCTTCAATTCAAAGGAGCTATGAGCCAGAGAAGAGGAAGGAATATTAAAATAACGCAAATAAATGCAGAGTAAAATGCACTTGGGAATAAAAGCATTTATGAATAAATCTTGTGAAAGAAGAAAAATAAATCTGTGTTGCACTCTTTTTAGCTTTAACTTAAAGGTAAATGAACTGCTTAATCCTTGATTTGTTCTCTCTTTGCACTTACTTCCTGGCCAGGATACTTATGTATATATGTTATGGCTGTTCATTTACCAAGTCCAGTGGATTCCATCAACTTTAATTGAATAATTCAGGGGCTTCGGCCAGGATATAGGATGCACTAGTACACACATTACCGTGGTAGTGGTTAGTCCACAAGCGATTTATAACAGGCCAGGCAGTAGCAACAATACTTAATGAGATATTTTATCTAAGCATTAGCCATAACACCTATGAGAGCTGCTACCAGAGACAAAAGCAACTGTTCCTGCGGGAGGACGTTCAGGAAGCTAAGAAGTTATCGCAGCAGGACACTGGAAATAAAAGAATTACTAAATCCATTTGGAAAATTTGAAAATGTATATATTTTTTATTAATTTAGACAATTCTATTGGCATAATCCAAAGAAATCTTTGATAGCTGGTTTTATATTAAAATAAATCAACTATTTAAACTTATACTTGATGGTAGTTTAAATAATATAGAAATTTCAAATTAAAATCTACTGAAATAAATAAAAATTATATATGTATATTTGGCACCTTCAAATCCTAAATAAATCCAAGTCTATCTGGTTTCTTTTAGTGTCCCTAAGAGACTAAGGACTTCTGGAAACACCCACTCGAGCAACAAGCAGAGCCTATTTGGCTGTGTGGGTGTTTTTAGCAAATTAGGTTAACAAACTAATAGATACACGGGCATGCAGATGTGTGTGTGTACTTGAGGGGTGTTTGTGTGGGGGCAATCGGCCGGCAACAACTACAACTTCATTAGCTAATTCGATGCGGAACGGAGGTGAGAAAGGGCCAGGAGGAATGACGCGGGTGGTGCGGTCCCAGTCGTATGCCAATAAACACAATTTTACGCTAATTGGGTAACAAATATAATTGCCAAGAGCAGCGTAATAAACCACAGACAAACACACAGGCTCACTCACACAAAGGTTCGCACACAGAAACACATGTGCATAAATATCACAATTGGAGAAGCCTTCGCTCCTGCAACTGTTGATACACAGGATGCCGCCAGGGAGAAGCATCGGGATTGGGCTAGGAGGGCGGGAGATATCCAATCGAAACGTCAGTCCACCAGCCTGACGAGCTACTCCGTCCGAACTCTCGACCTCAACAGGTTCATTAACTAAGTAGCTGCGTTGTCCCGGCAACTCGACAGGGTCCTCATCACAAATTTACTCCTGTATCCCAATTGGAAGCGAATACTGAAGAGTTGTGAAGTGGACTGCTGTGAAGGGCGTTTAAGGGCGGCAGTTCCACCTCTTGTAATTAGCGTCAAGCGGGACAAAACGCTTATTCAGCTATTGTGGAGTATCCGCGAAGGGAGAGCGAAGGATTTGATTAACCAAAAATATGGTATAATCATCACGGATAAGCCAAAGAGTATATAACAATAAATGTAATTCCATTATTTTTCCTAATTATATTTTGGGCTTTAAAACTTATTAACAAAGAAAAGAAAATGTAAAAAAATTTCAACTCATAAAAAAATAAAACAATTCGCCTTTGCGAATGGAAGTTGTAAAAAGTTTATAGATATAAATAACATATTAAATACGATTGTCTCTTAATTCCCTTTTATGCCTTCAATCAAATGCATCCCTCACAATGGATTATTTCTATTTAAATGTCAGTTACATTATCTCATTTGATTCGCATTAGTATTCGATCTACCCACGCACCTGCCTGGCTCCGTTTGTTTGCCGCCACGTAATGAGTTTCTCAATTCATTATTAATTAAAGCCTAAATAAACTCTGGCTAAATTATTATCAATCCAACCCAGAGCCGGTCGCAAAGTGAAAAATTTTCCGCCACAAGTTGCCAGCCCAACCGAAACGCCACCAGAAAGCACCACTCCCTGAATGGGAGACCAAGGCAAAGGCACAGGCAAAGGCACGGAGCGCAAATGTTTGTTTGCTTAACGCGGTTCGATTTATTTGCATTTGGTTAATTGAAATAATTGTCCTTAATTTGTTTGTGCCTCAGAGCAATGACAAGCCCCCGACCACAGCACTGCTCCCTCCAATTCAACTCCGGCAAGTCCTTCTTTGGGGCTCTCCGCAATTGATTGTCTGCGATTCGCGTCGCTAATGGCGGGGAAATCAATTACTTCTAAGCACTTCATGGGTAACCGGGAAGGGGAAACGGGCTTCGCGACGGGGCTCGGCACAAAAAATTGATTAAAATTGATTTACGGCCGACAGCCATCGAAAAAAGTCAAATGGCGAGCCAGTCAGACACTGAGGCCATCTTCTCTGCCAATCTGTCGACCTGGATTTCTTTTCTGAAGCACAGAAATAACTCGTATTTTTGGAATATATTAGAATATCTCATACGTTTAAATTAAACCTGATCTTTAGGTAATAACTTTTAAATATTTTCTCTTCCTCAAATGCTTTTTAAAAATGTTGTTCCTTGAAGAAATAGAATTTAACAATTTTATTCAAGAGTTCCCCTTATTACTGGCATTTTAAAGTATCTAATTTTGGAATTCTAAAAATTTCAAATTTAAATAATAAGCTAATTTTCTCTAATTCAAACTTTGCAATATTTTGTTGTTTCATTTTAGATCTGCACAAATTTCTATTATCTTCTCATTAGTTACGCATTTACTGCACAAAATATTTAATTTTTATTTACTTGGAAATATGTATTGTATAACATTTAATTAACCAAAATTCATTGCAGATTATTTCATTTATATTTCACAGAAATAAAATATTTTGTTTCGTATAGTTTGGGGATACTATGTAGAAAAAAAAACATGACTTTATCTTTAGACTTAAGGAGTACCTATCATACAGTTGAATATAATAAAGATAATACAATAAAAAGTATGTTTAAATAATAAATATATGAATATCAAATCATGGGCTATCATTTTAATATTTTCCTAATAGCAACCCTTAATTGCATATACACCTGAGTTTCTGTTTTACTCATCCCGTTCAATTGACCCCAAAAACATTTTATTTTATTTCTGCCAACTCAGCGTCGCCCAGCGAAGTGTGCGAAATACTTTTCATTGCCTGGTAATTTTGCAAAATTTTCATAAGCGAGCATTATGAAAATATTTGTGGTTATTAACGAACGGACGACCGAATCGAATTGAATTGAATTGGATGCATTGAGTGTGGTCAGAGGAGGAAAGGGTCACCCATACGCCGAAAATTTGTGCAGCCTAATGCATTTGCCAGAACGACTTAAAATCAATATCAATATCGATAATAACGTTCCCCGCTGTTGCAGCATTTGTGTTGGCATTTCTCCATTTGCAGGCAATTAAAATGCGACAGCCACAAAGTGTCGAGTTCCCTTTTGGTCCTGAAGCCCAGCGCTTTACATTTCCCCGCATCGCATACATTTTAATGGAGTTGGAAAAACGCGGGGAAAATAATTGATGCATTAGCCATCAGGGGCGTCCTGCGGGAGGTCCTGGCAGCTAGCAATATTCACCAATCTTCTCGATCAATGCACTCAATAGAAAATTGTCAGGACAGTGGAAATCGTTACAAACTTGGCTTGCAGAAAAAGCACTTATGGAAGTCTTGAAAAAAAATAGTGTACAAATAGTGCAATAAATTCTACATTTTACATTTAAATTTAAAGCTGGCAAAGCTGAGCAAATATGTCAAAAATGTATTTTATTAATGTTTATTATTTAAAGCTAAAAGATTGTTAATAAAATATAATCCAAAACATAAATTTAAAATCAGCAATTTGTAAAACAAATATCAACCTACCCACGGTTCGTCAACTGTCGCGTCTCGTATTCATAAATCAAATGAACGAAAATGCATTTTCAATGTTTTTTCCTGAATGTTGATTATGACTATTTGATATTTGCTCCAATTGACTGTAGAGAGAGGAGCTTGGAGTTGCATTTACAAGCGCTTTGCCCGGCCAACAAAATATTCATAATGCGGCTTACATGTCGTATGCGTGATGTGTTATTCTTTTTGCGGCTTGCGGACAAAATCCCGCCGCAGGATTTCGATGGAGTGAACTGCGGACTGTGGAATGGAAAAACTGCGTGCTTAGCGGTTTCGGTTCGCTGCATGTTTCTGCCAGGACCCATATCTGTCGCCCTATTAGCACCATCTAACACACACACTCTCCCCGGCCACCTCCCTCGGTGTCATTCGTATCTCCTTTTCCCAGACGTGAATTTCCAAATTGAAATAAATTGAAATGCGTTTTCAGTGTTTATGCCATGTCCATGGTTGAGAGTCTGGAGGTGGGTCAAAGGAAGCCGATTTATGGCGGTTCAGTTGGGTTTGATTTAGGCGGGAAAAAAAGTGCAACTGATATTTGTCTTTTGGGTCTTGTTATTTGGAAATACAATCAATTAATAACAATTTTGTTATTTGATAGATATTTTTATTCCTAAGAATAATATATAAATTATCCACTAATAAGTTGATTTTTGATTTTATAAAATCTCTTTTTACTTTTAATATATACAAATTTTTTATTTTGCTTTTTATCAACTTAGCTACCAATTTGTTTGTGCCATGGCAAGTGAGCTGCATAATGGACTTGCCATGGTCATTTCAGTGCTCAGCCATCGTGGCATTGGTGTAGGAAAAAAAGTGGTAGCAATAGCAGCTGTCCAGCCTGCCACGCCTCAACTGCGCAACCTTTCCTTTCCGGGAACAAAAAAAGGAAAACCGAAATCGTAGCATACTTTTTTGGGCAATGACTTTTGAACACAGAAAATAATTTTAAAATATTTAAACAGTCTGTAAGAATTATTCTCTATTCTGTTTTATTATCACAAAGCTATTCTATATGTTATAAACTATGCATTCTAATAAACTAATATAAGATTTAGACCATTTACAATATGTGAAGTACCGATTATTGGGCACACCTATATTTTTACAGTGCTTCCTGTGCATATTTATATCCTGTCTTTTACTTTGCATTCTGTTTCGCATTTTGCTTTCGCACATATGTATGCAGCTTACTAGTTCAATGTTCGTTGCCATTTTATATGTTGTTATTTTTACGAAATTTTTATATATTTTTTTGTTTTTTGGATTTTTCCAACTTTGCTTCGCATGGTGTTAAGGATGGTGTGTTGGTGGCAAGAGAGGGGTTAAAAGAAGTTACCGTGGCAGTCGTAAACGTTCAGGTGCACCGCTGCGGCAGCAACAGAAACAATGAAAGGTAATAATAACATCCAGATCAGCGAAACGAAAGGAGCATTGCCATAAAACAAAAAAAAAAAACTAACAAAAAATCGGATACGAACCGTATAATGTATATGGAAAAAGATGCCAACAGAAAACAGGAAGCGGAATTGTTTATTGTCGCGGTTGTGGTTTTGTTATTATTTTTTGTTGCTGCTTTTGCAGAACTTCAAGTGCTCGTTGCACAAATCGATTAATTTGGTCTATCAAGTCAGCCATGAAATGCAATTTTAACTTGAGTTAAGGTGGCTTAAATATAAAACTGTAAACTGTCTAAAAGAAATTTAATTTCCTTTGAGATGCATCAATTTTAAATAACTATGTAAGAAATAATATTAATATTTCGTCCACACACCAAAACTTGATTATTTACGAGTTTGTGTATATTAAAATCAATAATAAATTGACTCAATGCATCAACAACTTGCAGTCAGAATAACAAAAGGCTTAATCGTATACTCGCTAACCAAAAAGAAATTTACCCGTAAAATTCAATTACCAACCATTGTGGATATAGTAACCGAATACATATACCATTATTCATTTCATTTATGGCAGTCAATTCAATTCATTTCATTTCAATTGTTTTTTTGACTGAGGTGCACACATGGCGAATGCGTAATTTTGTGGGCCAGCTGGCAGAGAGCAAACAGAATGGCTGCTTGAAAATTAATTAACATCCAAGGTAGCGAGCTCCTAACCCAAGAGGGAATAGTTTTAAAACCACAAAAGGGGTCTCTACGAAATACAAAAAAAAAAAAACGGAGAAGAAAAATCAAAAGCTAAATCGAATCGTTCGTTCCCTCAAGTAGGAGCCAAAGCAAAGCCCCAAAAATTCCATTCAAATGCTACAGATTGGATTGGATTAACCAAACCTGAGGTACGAAAACTTTACAAGCAAAGCACTCATTCACTCACTCTCAGCCCTGCTACTCGGCAGCAAATCAGTTTTAATTGATATTTACCAAAGTGCTCGTGTAAGCAAACACTTTCCAATTTGCGTCGTCTCTCTAGCAAAATTTCCACGCTTTTCCCCAACCCTTTTTTTCCACATTTTTGCCTAAGAGCTTCTCCGCAAAGGGGTGGCTCACAAAAATTCTAAAATAAAACACAAATAATTATTCCTTTACTTTGTGTATTGTTCGGCGCTGGTATTGAGGTAGGTATGGTTTTATTTTATTAGTTTGGTTAAGGTATCCTGTAAAACATTTCGAGGATGGTTTGGTTTTGTAAAAAGGAAAGATTTAGTACGAATTAAAGCACAGAAAATAATTTAATTTTAAAGGTGTGTATGGCTAGAACAATACATAATTATTTTAAAGCGAATTTTTATTATGAATAAGTTATTTTTCGGGCGAAGTTATGTGTCTAAATATAAAAAGGAATACTCATTAAATATATTGCATTTAAATAAATATTTAAATACATATACAAGTTAAATTAAAATAAATTTTATTGAGATTAAATTCGTTAAATTCGTTGTTTATATGCATTTTTTCAAGGATCCTTTTACCCTTTTCCTAAACTTAAAAAAAAGGGGTAACTTGTCGTCGCTTTCCCTGCAGCTGGAGGATATTCCAATCGCTGTCATTGTTGGCAATTGGTAAACCAAAGCTGGACGCACTTGGCCAGCTTCTGTTGACAAACTGTTGAAAAGTGGTCGGTGGGAAATTAACGTTTCACCGCAAAAATGTTCGCCAGTCCGGCCAGCTCAGACTCACCATCGAATGTACTACATATCCGGGCCAGAATCCGGGTGAAGGAACTGCTACCGAGGACGGGTTTTTCGGGACATAGTTACAGTTGCAACTGGCGTCAGCGTGCGGAGTTGCAATTTCCACTGCAATTGCACTGCACTTCACGCAGACACACAAAATTGTTAACCGAAAAAGTGCAGGCAGTTTGAGTGGTTGTCAATGGCTGTCACCGCCGCGCGGACGTATGTGAGTGTGTGTATATGAGGGGGTGTGCGGCTTTGTGGTATTGCCTTTGCACACACTTGCAGCGTTAATTGATCCTGCAGCAAGCGGCAATAAAGGATTTGATTTTCAGCATCACAAAAGACAGTCGAAGCTGGCAACTAGCAGTTCGGACTCTATGATTTTCCAGTTCACTCTACCAAATCCTGTGATGCCCTCTACACTGAGAAAAAGTTTAGCATTGTATTAAGCCTGAATATTAAATAAATATATATATATTTTAATTTATCTTATCTTTAAATAAAAAAGGGAATAGATGAAATGAATAATTAAACATTAAGCCTTCCTTTGAGACGTAACCTGTTTAAAAAGTTTTTTTTTTTTCAATATATATTTTTCAACTACTATTTAACTTTATATCCTTATTACAAAACAGGAAGTTTTATCTAATTTTTTCCCTCTCTCTCAGACAATCAGCTTGTGAGCGATTGCCTTGTAATTGAATTTTAAACTTTATTTACTGTTTGGTCCCTCAATATCCCCGATTCCTGACTTTCTCCGACTCGCTGCGTGTGTCTAAAGCTAAAAGAGGCAGCTACGCCTACCGCCAAAAGAGGCGTGGAACTTTGGCAAAAAATAAAAATAGCATAGAGTCGCAAAACTGGTAGTGAAATTTTTGTTGCGAATGTACTTACAGTTCAATTACCCAAGCAACAAACACCAGCATGCAAAAGGAACTCTTCAAACACCCTTCTTCCCAGTTTTATGAACACACCACCGCCCCTTCGCTCATCTCGAATCTGGTTAGAAAATACAAAACTTGGCAATTTTCAACGATTTCGCGTTGTTCAGCCTGTCAATCAGAAGAGCGCACAAGCCAGACAACAGACGGAGGCTCTACCGAAGATTTTCCAAAGGGGGAGACAGAAGGACGAGCTGGCAGCTGGCTGGCGTGAGTGAGTTATGGCCGTGTACCGATTGGGTGAAGGGATGAGCAAATATCTGGGAGTCTTTGGTTGGCAGTTACTTAGTCCTTAAACAAAACAACAAATCCAGCAAGCCAGGAACAGTGGATTGTAGATCTTATATTATATTTTAAGGATATAACATAGCTAATTTGTTAAAGCATATTATAAGTTTTGTAAATACTAACGCAATTATTATAAGATAACTATTTAATAAGGCATGTTAATTTTTTTTTTTTATAAATATTAATAACTCAGCTTATATTTATTTCAAAGTTGAATAGTTCTTGAACTTAGCTTCAACTTTTATTATAAAAACTCTAAAAATCAGCTTAAATAAAAAATATATTTCAGTACTTATTTCTTGTTTTTATAGACCTTATCTGACATTTGACTGGTGGCTGTCTTTTTTGAAATACTGTTAATCCCTTCAAATACATATACGGGTTAACTGTTGTATACAAATAACAGCCACTGTAAGCTCTTTTTGACATTCTGCCAAAAAATGTGAAGTGCAGGCAAGGCCAGACAGCTGGTGGATAAAGCAGGAGAGATGCTCATAAATGTTTCGACCGACAGAACACAATAATTTTGTGCTGACTTCTTGTTGAAATTTGTAAATTTGCGCTGAGCCAGGCCAAGCTCTCTCCAAACATGTGTCAGCCAATCAGATAGAATCGGCGGAATCGGAATCACAATCGGAATCAGACAGCTTGTAGATAATCACGCCAAGCCATTGACAGCTTTTGGGCCCAGATTCGGATGCGAACAATGCAGCCAGCAATAATAACAATAATGAAATTCAAAATGGAGGGGAAATCGAAATGGAAACGAGCAGACTTTGCCAAAAATAGCACAATGCAGCGAATATTTAAACGTTTATGAGCCCGATTAGAGGAGCTCGGTCTGGGCTATGGTTTCGATGGCGGAAAATGTTTAGCCAAGCGGAGTCAGCACAAAAAATGCATTATTAATAAGTTGTTAAATTTGCCGAGTAAACAGAACATGGCAAATAAATAATTCACAAGGGAAGGGAGGAAAGGGTGCAGCAAGAGCATTACACTGAGGACAGCTAAAGTGCAGTGGCTAAATTATTTATAAAAATTATATAACTTTATAACATGCTTCTACAGTAATGACTTAAAGCTTAATATCAAAGATACAAAAAAGAAGATATTTAAATAAATTTTACAAAAAGTTCTGTCTGCTTCTTCAAATAAAAACTTCATTTAATCAAAATCATTGAACAATTTAAACTTATTTCGCAGTGCATTAGTGCACTGTAACGAACTGCACATTGAACTGAACCAAAGTGAACTGGAAATTATGCACATCGCCTGTCGGAACGATGGAAAGCAACATTCCCATACCCGCTTTTCCTCGCCTTGGGTTCGTATTTTACGATTACAATATTTTGAATATTTTATGCCCGCGAGGGGTGCATCGAAAACCAAATGTTCGATGACTGTGCTCCTCCTTTCCTCACCCCGGCTACCCTCGATTTTTTCTGTTTTTCTGGCTGTCATATCGCTGTGGATGGAAATGTGGATGCGGATGTGTGCAGGCGGCTGACTCTAATGCAATTTTCCTCGGCGCACGATGTGTTGCTCGATGTCAACGTGATGTCCGCCTTCCAAGGCTGTCTTTTTCTCGGGAATACAGGCAGCCGGATCTAAGGGAGGAGGAGTCGGAGCAGCCGCATCAGGATTCAATGTGCACAGCTGGCGATGGAATAATATCAAACTGTGTTTATGCATTTGCAATGCAGCAGTTGCAGCAGCAGCGGCAGGAGGCAGGACAAGGGAAGGGCAATGTGACAGCTCCTTGATGTATGCAACTGCATCGCTGAAACCTGTTTACGCCCCAAAACTCGTTTGGCCCCTTTTCCCAAATGCGTTTATGCTTTCAAGCTATTTTTACTTTTAATATCCTCTCAAAAGGAATGATAATTTCCAACGAAAGTTTTATTTGACAAAGGCAAACATTTTCCATTGAAAGAGTTATACCCTTTCCGAAATAATTAATCCTCCTATAAATACGATTCACCTTTAATTCTTGCATTAAATTGTTCATTTTGCTAGCAACTTGGCGCTACGAAATGGAAAAGGATGCAGGAATGCAGCAGGAAGCAGACAAGTTGCGGAGCAAGTGTCAATTACGCCGTAATGGCCAAAGGATGACCGAAAAGGCCGCAGCAAAGTGGGCAAAGTGGTCAAACTCCTCCATTTTTGCTGCAGTCATCCGCAGCAGGACCAGTCGAAAGCGCAAGTGAAAGCGGTGAGAGCAGGACGACAATCAACGCTTTTGGCCAGACAAGGATATTACCGAGAAGCTTTGAAGTGGCCACACCACCATCGCATCAGGATGATGACAATGGTTTGACTGGCTTCTGTTTAGGTTGGAGGAGTGCCGGCAGCAGCAACAATTCGCACCAACAGCAACACCAAGGACACCATCAAGTGCGAAACGGAAGTCGACAAAAAGCCGGAAACAGGAAATGTAGCAAACACTAAATCAGTGAAGTGCATTAGAATACACTCACTTACACAATACGGTTAATGGCAAAATAAAAGCATCTTAGATGTGAAAATAAAAGAAATAATAATTTTAATAGTATTAAGATTCTAAAAATAAAATTAAAGGAAAATTCTATATTTCTTTCCAGCTTTTTCTTGCACCATCGAAGAAATATAAATTTTTTATCATAATTATTATTATTTTTAAACTCATAAACCCCCAAAACCTATACTAATACCCTTCAGTATTGGTTGTCCTTCCCAAGTGTCCTTGTGTTGTGTATTTGATATTGGACAGGAAGTGCCATTGGCTTGGCTCTTTGCTGTCTGCAATGTAACTGATGTTGGCAAATATTGATTCCTTATAGCAAATGAATTGAAAGGATCTTGAGCGTGTGTCAGGCAACCGGCATGTCATAAATCAGCGGCAAGATGCCAGGACCTCAGCTCTGATGTATTTCAATTAACTCTGAAATTCCCTTTGAAGTCGAAATTAGCCAAGGAGACGAAGGACCATTGTGCAGCTCGGTGGGAATATGCAAAATATGTGATTACGTGCGACCAGCAACCCATTCGTGCATCACAGGGATGTGCCATACATGGGCTCCACTTTCTTATTCAGCTGACACTGTCATATCCCCGGCAGGACCCCCGCTCATCCTTCCCCCTCATCAACGATGTGACCCAATGTCAAATTACCCGCAGACAACGCGGTTTGCTATTGTTGACAATTTCTGTCACTGCCGCTTGTTCTTGTTGCTTCCATATCCTTGAGATGTGCGGGAGTTGCCAAAAAAAATATAAAAAAAAGAAAGGCTCGAGGGCGTGACAGTTGTTCATCATCAGAAAGTTGGCAGCCAATCGAAAAAAAAATTTAAGAGACTGCTTAAGACTATCGAAATATTAACGCTTCTATGTGCACATTTAGGAGATAACGAGAATAAGTTAAGATAAATGAGGGTTTATTTATTGTTTACCTGTGTGTAATACCATGATAACATTGATATTAAAGCTTTGTCCTATGCTAGGTAATAAATTATTTAATTAGTGATGAACAAATTAATAACTAATATTAAAATTCTTTTTCTCTCCGAACTCTCCGAATTTTATATAACTTTATAATTCAATTGGTGTCGTCAATAAATCGAATTTCAATTAATTGAAAGCACTTAAGTCAGTATTTCGTGTGCTGTAAAATTCTTAGAACTTTTATCACATATTTGCCCAGAATAAAAACTGCCAAAAGTTATCCTTTAATTAAGCCATAGACAAGTCGAAAGTAAAGCAAAGTAAATACGAACAAAAATGTTTTGACCGCAGCTTTATTAGAAAACAAAATAGAAAGAAAAAACTTAAAACATACACTACAATGTTAATGGTTTAGTAAAACTTTAAACTGGGTTTATAGCAAAAAAGTAATGTTATTTTTTTAATATTCATTAAAAATTAGATACATTGGCCTTTAATGTAACTTATATTTAAGCTATGCCATCAATAAATTGTTTCATTCTTTAAGAATTTAAAATATATTACTAAAGATGGGAAAATAAATAAATATAGATATTTAGCCATTAAAAACCCTAAAAATTTTCCGAAAAGTGTAAAACTGGTTCTTTAAAAATAAAAGAGAAAGCCCTGGCAAAAAAAAGGTGTACAACTTAACTCCCTTTTGTGGTCTTCGCTCCGTTTTGAGTTCAACTCCTGCAGCTAGTGGCAGGCTGTCTCCTGGGCTCCAGGTCTTTTGACACGTTTAATGGTCTGTGCCTGCGTAGCCCTGCTGTTGTCCCGTCCTAAAATCCAGCTCCTTCGCTTGCGTCCTCCTCAATCTCACTGCCCCCTCCTGTTGCGGTCGCACTGCAGCTCTGAGCTGACAGCTTTCGGCTCAGTGGCATCTCCGCAGTGTCGACTGTGTGCTCCATTCCAACTCCAATTGCAGGAAAGCTTCACTACCACGGCCATTGCCATTGCCAGGTCCATACCATCTCCATCGCACTTTGATTTTGCATTCCGTTTCACTTGCCCAGTGCTCCGGCTCTTTTTGTCCACTTGGATTTTTAATGGCGTTCTCAGAGTGCGCACCAGGAAAACTTCCGAAAAAAAATTCTACTTCTTCTTTCCACCTTTTCCTCAGGTTTTCTTTTTTGTTCTCTGCGTGAGCAAGTGATTACTTAGCGGTTTCTCACGCTGTTGTCATGCGACATTTGGCGAATGACAAACTTGTTGTCTCAACTGAGCTGCCCAACGGACCACGAAGATACACACATTTATTTAAATTTGCGATAAATAAAAGCGTTTTAAAATTCTGGAAAATTAAAATCAACACAAACATATTATAATTCATAATCAAGTTAATTTAATCATTATTTTCCCTCAAAAACTAGGACTTTAATGCCAACACCTTGTTGCCACCTTTCAACCAAAAGGAGAAAACGATATCCAAGTGAGTTGGACTAATAATGGGAAACTAGCCGGGAAAATGGCAAATGTTTGGGCACATAAAACCCAAGTGTGTGTTTTTTTCCCGCCCTTTTATCCGTTTATCCATTTGGCATTGTATTTCGAGTGCACGGCAAATGGGTTACACATAAAATCAAATAAATGAGTGGCAATTTGGTGAAGGGCTCCTATTTATATTTTGAATTTGTCCTCTTCCCCTCTCTCTATGTCTCCGTTGCATAATTGTGTTTGTCGGTGTGAATGTTCTGTCATTGTTTTCTGATTTTTAGTGCTATTGTAACAGTGATTGCCATATAGGAGGCGTTGGGGGCGGGGCAGTGACAACTTTATTGAGTTACAAAGGAGAAACTACAGAGTTGATATCGACAGCAACCAGAGATGAATACGGATGTGGGAGACACAAGGCATAACAAGTGCCTTTAATGATGACTCAAAGAAAAAGTCGATTGTAACATATATACATATGTATACCTCTGAACCTGGCTAGACTTTATAATTTCTATTTATGCTATTTGAAGAAATGTTAATGTTTATTTACAAGTTGTTCTGGTAATAAAATTTAAGAATTCTTAATAAAAAAATATATATTATTTATCTGTTGGATATTATAAATACCAAAAGTTCTAAAAAATATTTAAACCAGATTATATAAGTATTACAAAAATATAATAAAACAATTAAAGGCATATCCTTCAAGCAAAACCAAAACATCCTTCAGTTTCTCATCACAAACAAGCATTAAAAAACAGGGACAAAAACTAGTATGTGAGACAAATGCATAACTAAGATTTCCTATTTCAGTTAACAATTTGATAAGGACAACTAGTTTTTGTTTTACCAGAGGGACACACAAGCATTGCTTTCTGCATTGTTGCTTTGTACTTTCAAGCACTGAAAATTAAGTATACGACAGGGTGGCTCCATATTTTATTTCCCTCTACAAATAAAATATATAAAATATAATTCATTTAAGGTGTTTAATAATTTATTAAAATATTTTTATATTTATTAACTTAAACTTAAACTTATATTTTATATTTATATTCATTATGAGTACTAAATATAATTGATTATTCATATATGGTTACCTCAAGTGGCTGCCACTTTTCTTTCTTATATAAATAAATTGTATTTCCGTTAACAGTAACGTTTTTCCTTGTGCAATTTTCCATTTCTCCTATATAATGCATTCAGGCATGACAAACAATGGGCCAACAGCAGCCATATGCCGTAAAAAGGCAACAATCGGAGAGAACTCCGACTCGTTTCGACTTCATTCCAATTGTAATTTTTCGTTTTGTTTTGTTTTGCTTGCTTTATTTCCCTTTTACTTGCATTTCTGGGCATTTTACATTTGCTTTGCTCAGTCGTCTGGAAAACTATGACAAAAATCAAAGCATAGAAACTTATTCATTTGGGAAATGGATATTAACCGACAATTAGAAAACAATTTCTTCTGTTTCTAAAAGAAAAGGTTCAAAATAATAAATAAAAATTATATTTAAAACTATACTAGAGAAGTTTCTGAATTAAATGATTATTAACAACTTTAATTCAAAGAAATCGCCCTCTATTCTATTTTTAGTGGTAACAGAATTTCCACGAATATTGGAATACCCTTTGATGGCGCAAAAGAAAGGGGGGTCATATCCTGAACTCGTTAAGTTTTAAATTCGATCCCTGGCTGCTCTCTGCTTTTCCCTGTTTTTCATCCATCCACTCTCTCCTTTGTTTAATTTTTGCTCCATTTTTTCGTCGACGTACACGCAATTGTCATTTATCACTTTTTATTGATTGCCGAGAATTTATCAATATCCGCTTTTGCCAAGTACATCGACAGGAGCAGCCCGCGGTGAGTGGTTGTAAGGATTCCCAATCCGCACTCCCATTCCCAAATCCCACTTGCCCATCCCCGTGCCCATCTCATTGGCATATACCCACGTAACAATTTTTAATGCCTTTGAATGGAGTTTTCCTTACATTTTTTTTTCGCTTGTTCTCCACTTATTCAGGGCATGAAATTGATGCGCTTTACATGCCGCAGAGTGTGGGGTGTGGGGATAATATTTAATGTGATTATTTTGAACATTTTTATTGGTTAAGCGTAAGCCGGATATCGGTCATGATATGAAGGAATACGGAGTGATGTGAACAGGTGCATTTATTATCCTTGAGTGCGGCAAGAAAGCACACGGCCTTTATTTATAGCGCCATTCGGGAAAGGAAGCGGAAACGCCAATGTCAGCGGAAAGTGCTAAAAAGTGTTTGCTCACAATGAGTCCGTGAATGAATGATAGCCGAGAACGAAAATACATTAAGAGCTCTTTAAATAATGTATTTGAACAAGAGTCCAAAAATATGTTCTTTTCAATAATTTAAAATTAGGTTTAATGTTTTTAATGGCATTAAGTATCAGGGAAAGAAGTTTAGTTTTTCTTTTAATTTAAATTTAGAGTTCAATTCAGATTAAAAATGATTAGGGAATAGAAAATTACACAAGAAATATATGTGATTTATCCCACAAGAGTGTGGATTGTATTTTCCTTAAAAAAAGTATTATCCTTAATTGACTTAATAATGTTCTCACACAATGTTCTGCCCCAAGACAATGTCTCCAAATCCCATAAATGTTTCCCCTACAACCTGAGCACCAGCATCCAATTCAAATATCGGCGCTTACAGCTGATTTGGGCAGTCGAGCGTATTATCGTGATGACGATTAGCATTATGTTCTGGCACATAAGCTCAGCAAAAATCTCGTAAAAACCTCAACATCATATCAAGGAGGGTCGTTACCCCGTTGACCTTTTTGTTGTGAACCCAAAGACTCGAACGCAACCCAAACCCAGCGAATTGGGAAATCGCAACCCACAATGGCAGCTTAAGTCAGCTGGAATCCCGGGGACTTTGCGCTAAGACCCGACTCGCATGCAATTTGGCCAAATGTATTACATTCAATTTGAATACTAAGCCGCTTACCAACACTAAAAGTTTGATGTGCGCACAATAAACAGGATTTTTGGTTACAATTAGCATGTAAGCCTGGCCAAAATGGTGCAGGAGGAGGGAGGTGGTACATGGAGGGCGGGGCTAAACGGCTGGCAAAAAGGTCAACTCGAGGTTGACTTGGGTACTGACTTTTCCTCCCAGCCAGCGCAATTAACACAAAGCGAATTTCGAAAGTATATCTGAATGTGTATACGAGGAGATCCTTTGAGTGCAAGGATGCGGAAAGAGCGGCGAAAAGAAACGGATACTTATTTAAAATTTATGTTGCGTAATTACAAGCGATTTAACCCGTTGCCAAAGGGCCACAGAAAGGGGACCTTTCTCCGGTTTTGTCCCACTCAATGGCTCCCTTTTTTGCCTGACACTGTTTTTCTGCCGCGCATCAAATTAAAAAGTGAAAATAAAATAGGAAAACCGCTAGGGGGTGTGAGATATAGGGGCAGTTAGTTTAGGGGACCATTGCGGTCGGCGAGTCAAAAAACTTGTGCATAATCTTTATCGAAAACAATCCCATACGCTCGGGTGGGAAAACCCTTCGGGGTGTCTTTAATTAGTTGAATGGGATCCCCAGCTATCCAGGATAAAACATGTAGACTCCTTTTTTTACGTGGGAGAGAAAAGGTTAAGTGAGATTGGGGGTTAGCTGATTGTTGGGGTCCCCTGTAGCTTAAGATATAGTTCATAAATATAAAGTTTCAGGTGTTTAAAATATATAGAACTTAGCAGTTGGCAGGTATTTAAATTTAAACTTGATTTACAATTAAATCTTGGGGAACAACCATTTCCAATTTAATCACCTAAACATTTAAATATTCATAAAAATAATACTCAATCATTTTAATAAAGGCTCCTTTTAATTTATTATATTTTTCTTAGTTTCTTACCTACATCCACTTGCTGTAGTGAAACGCACTGTACAACAGAGCGAATTACAGTGAGGCAGGTAGATTTATGGCACTAGTCGCTCTTTAATTACACCTGCGGTGGGCATAAAACCAAATCTGGCCTCCAGCCACTCGACACTGATTGGTGGCGCTGCCAGGTTGCTGTCCTGCTTAGTCCTGTCGAGGATCTGCCGTTGGCTCTGGTGTCTGCCTGTTATGTATATAATTTAATTAGTGATACCCACGCAGACCAAATGGAACCGCAGTTGGAGCGGTGTGTCTCAGCCCTAATGATTTTCATGTCCCGGCATACTAATTTCCACCAGGTAGCTGAGCTCCAGCTCCAGCTCCACCACACTTAGCATTGCACCCTCCACCCCTTTCCAGCCTTATCGTTGGCCTGGCTAAGTTATGGTGGCACATTACGCCGGCAACATAAAGAAATTACTCACCATTTGATGCTCGAATTTATTGCGTGGCGTTGTCAAGGGGATAGGAAAGGGGGCACTGGCGCACACCTACCAGATAACGAGATTCAAATCGAATGCTGATTAATGCGTCATGCAAATTGAAACTGAAGTGGCGTCGTCTTTCAGCCAGAGAGGCTTGTTAATGCGTCCCATCAAATGGTTGACAATTTGCCACATTTTCGCCCCCCTCGAGAGGGTAATGAATTGGTGGCAAGATATCGAGGTGAATCTTTTCGCAGGACGGCAACAAAAGTTTGTGGGTGACCTGGTTGGACGAGGTGCTACCTAACTGAGACCTTTAGTGTACCAATTTTATATATTAAATTAGGTTAAGACCTTGTTAAAATTACCCAAATTCTGAAATTATTAATCTATATCAAAGAAATTTAATCTTTTATTTAATTATCCAATCTTTGTTTACAGATCTCCAATTAGTTTTGCCTTTTACTATACAAATTCTCATGCCTTTTATCAATAGAACTATATACTTTAAGGCTTAACTAGTTAATCAAATTTAATTAAACATTGCCATCACCCTGGATTACCTTTTAAAACCAATAGCCAAAGAGTCATTTCCGCTTTTCTTAACTTCCGCCCCCGTAAGTATGCTATGAAATTCTTAAATGTTGATTAGCGCCTTCGGGCCCAGTCGGGTCACTCAATTCGTTCGGGCTATAAGATGGCCGTCCCGGGCATTAATACTTTTGATTTAATAATTACGCAACGCATAAATTAATCTGTAAGAGGTCGCGCCCGGACATAAACAACCCGGTAAGCCGAAGGCACCAAAGGATCCGAAGGATCCCCAACTTGGACCCTGGGCCATGAATAAATTCCTGCGGCCGCGCGCAGTTCGCCTTCGGTTATCAGTCAAGTCGAGTCGTAAAAGCCGCGCACCACAGCCCCAGACTCCCCAAAACCAGAAAGCTCGTAATCTTAATTATATATTACAAAGTGTTGGGGTTTTCCAAGGGCGGCGCTAAGGCGAGGTAGGGGAAAGCGTAGGCGGCTCAGTCTCGCCCGTTTTGTCGTGAAAAATAAGCAGGAAATGAATGAATTTTTCAGTGGCATAATCCCGAAATGTGCCAATGTGTTGCCTCAGCTCCCTCCACCCCGGTTATCCGTTTAAACCGCAGCCCACCAAACCATCTTAGAAGCCAAAAGAAGCCCCTCAAACCAAACCAACCCAAACCCCTCCTTAGCACTTGTCATAAAATATTGTCTGGTTGGGAAAAGAAAAACTTTTTCAATGCCCAGCCCCAAGACGACAAAACGTAGCCACACTGAGAGAAAAGAACGTGTAAAAATGCTTTTGTTTTGTATATTAAAAATATAGGATAAATAAGTTGTTTAATATTTTTATTTTACTTGGCATATTCGCAAGAAATTATTTTTTTATGAGTCTAAAAACATAGTTATTTCCTCTGAGATATAATTAGAAGACAGATCTTTTCTTGGATGCTACGCTATTTTAGTATCTATTTTAGTAAGCTATCTTTACATTGTTTTCAATAATTCTACTTAAATGTTTAGCATATAAATAAAGTATTCCCTCACAAGTAAATATTAAATTTAAACAATTTATTTGATTTTTCCTTGGTGTTACCCCACTCTGAACCACCCGCTGCGTGGCACTCGCCGCCCCTGAACCAGCCCCCTCTTCTAGTGCCAGACATTGAAGTGTATAAGAATAAGTGTTGGGATTAGGCGCTTGACTTGAAAATTTTATAAAACAAAATTTTTGCATAAGCTCTGCTGGGGCTGCCAGCCAAAAAAAAAAAAGGGAAGGATGGGGATGGAGATGTTGCCTTTTGGGATGGGGCTTGGTTTGTCGGTTAGCAGAGTTAAGCGCGTTAGCTGTTCAAGGATTTAATGGAAAATCGCGTTGGCGCTCGCCCGCTGAGGGAACAGCAAAGAGCCAAGCCACTTGAGATGAGGAGAGAGGGTGGTGAAGGAAGCGCAGAGCAATGGCAACCAGCAACGGGGTAAATCACGCATTTAATTCCGAAACATTTAACAGTTTATTTTTTCGGTCGCTCTTATCTAATATTTTACAAACCATTTATATGATGATTAGCGCCAAGTGTTTTTTGTAAATGGAATCAAGGGAAGGACTCGGGGAAAAAGTGTGGAAAAAATATGGAATGTGGTTAGTCCTTGATAATAAAATTCAATTTAATTTGTTTTTCCTAACAAAAAGTCAAAGCAGAATGGAAATTAAACTAAAATTGTATTACAGTCTTTAGTTAATTCGATTTAATTTAGTATAATATGAATAAATTTATATGCTTCAACCAAGTTTGACTTAAGTATTATTTTATATTTAAATCCTAAACTGTAATAATTATTTAAATATTTCCATTGCGGGGATAATCTTGAACAAAAGTAAATACAGAAACTTGCCTTTCTTTTTCGCTAGTTGAGAAGCATTAAAAATAATTGCACACTTCTTTTTTTTTTGTTCTTGGCAGCAGAAAACGGATGTCACGCCCCGGACCATGGAAATTAAGTGAAAAATTACAAGGCAACAAATAATTATACACTCTGCCCCTGCACTTGAGGGTGCCTTACACACACTGCGGGCGGATGGGCTGGAGGAAGGTCCTTCTAGGAGTGGATGGGGAGGTCACACAATGGCATTTGTGCTTGCATAATTATGAAATTACTCTGCCACAGTCGAGTGGCGAAATTCTTGTGTGCGCACTTCCTCAGTTTGCAGTTCTCCTCCTTGTATTCCTTTGTGGCCAGCTTTATGCAATTCTGCGAGAGATTCGAGGCTGTGGCATAATATACAGAAAATCATCTATTTCAGTGCGTTGATAAAAAAGATTGCTTAAGGTTACAACTATGTACATGTCCTTAGAAACTTGTATGTTTTAATTACGCGCCGATTGACTAAACCTAAATTATTTAATGGACTTAAAAATCTTCCCATAAATCTTCCCTTTAAGTCTCAAGCTATATTTCACACTCACATTTCAAAGAGAACCTTCCAACTTCTTATTTTCCCTTTTAATGTTCACTTTTAATTCCCCAGCCCACCTTGCACCGCTCATTAGTCTTACAAACTATGCACATACGAACCTTCGCCATTGTCCTCCCGTTTTACATTCCACACCCCGGTTCCAGATTCCGACTCCCATCGTGATCGCCCTGAATGGCCGGCACATCCTGTTGCCAGCACCCAGCCGACGGCGACGAGGACGACGACTACGACGATGGCATTCAAGGACTTAAAATCCCTTTTTATGAATGAGCCGCGGTGCCATTTGCATATTAACGGCTTGTAGCCCTAATATGTGCACACTCCTGTCCCTTGGCCCATGTCCTGCCACGCCCACCCCCGTATTTGCATAATAATTTTATGGTTCGTTGCAGTGGAATAGGAATAGGAAAAGCCAACACCAAGACCAAGGACCATTGTTGCCGGCCAAGCAGCAGCGGGCCATTAATGGAAGTAAAAGCCAGCAGGTATAAATTACATCTACTTTAAAAGTTTTATTTTATTTTTAAAATAAGGTTTGAAAAATGTAATTGTACTTTAAACCGTGCAGAAAACACATTTTAAAGGGAAAGATATGTGTTTTCATATTTAAAATAATATTTATAAAATCAAAATTCTGATAACTGATGAAAAGCCAATGCTCACACACAAAATATGACTTCTCTATTTCCACTTTAATTTATAGGTCAAACGCTTGTTTGTATAACGATTTTTAATTATAAAAATTAATATCAAAATACAACGCATATAAAAAGCAATACAAACAAATCGAAAGGGCTTTGAATGGTGGGTTAATTTTTAAAAGCAACAAACTATATCATCCATCCTTTTTATTTAGCCCGTAAATAAAATTTGTTATTTTAAATTTATGCCAATTTAATCTACTTGTGGCCCACGCCAGAACCCAGGGTCCCACAGGTCCCACGTTCCTGGAACATCATTAAATTTGACACTGGCCCACCGCCCACAGTAGTGAAAAGGAAAGTTCTTCCCTCATTTTCGTTTTATTTTCTCATGGACTGCACATAATTGTACAAAGAGGAATTGCTCCGACGGACAATGGGTGGAGTCGCGAAGGAGAATCCGGGGGACTCTGGCCACAAAAGTGCCGCATCAAGTGACAGACATTTACATAATTATTAGAAACAGTTAAATGTCCACAAATTGTACACTGGCCGGTACACGGGGGAGTCATTACTTACATAACATTACAGCGCGAAGGATGCGGATGCGGATGCGGGGGCGGAGTGTCCTGCCCACGCTATCTGACAACCGAATATCTTTGCTGTAATTTAGGGACTCCCAGGACGAAGCTCAGACTGCTCCTGTTGACGTGCGTGCCTTCGACTATTTAAAATTGTTTGCCTCTTACTGGAGGACACTGGATGAGCGAAGGAATGGACTGGCCGGCCGGGACGGGGCGGTGGCGCTGGCGGTGGCAGGAAATAAAATAAAATGTAATTTTTATTAGGCTTGGTGGTTTTTATTGTCTGCTTTATCGTTCTTACAAGTCCTTGTCTCCGCTGCCGGCTCCTCAGCTTGTCTGATATTTGTCTATGGCATGTCCTGGTCATGCCACAAGTCACACTCACACAGACTCAGATAAATAGACTTGGCCACAGGACATGCCTTCTTGGCCCTTTGAGATATTTTCGGTTTTTTGTTTTTTTGTGTTCTATTTTTTTATGACTTTTTTATTGACTTGATTATTATGTTGTTTGTTGTTCTCGGCCGAATGCCGAAAGTTTTCTTAGGCTTCTTGGGCCAAAAGAAATTAAAAAATAATTTAGAGCCTGGGCTCAAGGGTTGTGGGGCATAAATTGTGCGGGCAGAGCACAGCCTGTGCTTGATTGCCTTCGACTGGTCTAATAAATAACACTGAGGCCTCCGGCTAGACACCGACGAAGTTTTGATACCCTGGGAATAAGCATGTGTGAAGGGGATCTAACGAAAGGTATCCATAATTTGTTGTTTGTAAAAGCCAGTTGCAAGTATCTTGAAAAAAAAGAATTCAGATATTTAACTTAAGTTTATTAATATTCAACTTTACGTTTTTTTATATTATATTAAACTTGATTTTTATATAGTAATATAACTCCCAACCTTATATAGAAATAAATACATCCCTACCAAGAGGTTCCTCAAGAAATTGGTACAAACCCTTCGATATCATTGATAGACTTATGTTGTTAATGGCAGTTTGTGTATATAGGCATACCTTATATATTTCCCAATATTTGTATCTACCATATGCGATTGTTAAGAGGGAGTTTATCTCATATTTCATGCGAGGGGGAAGGCACAGCACTGGCGACGAGTGTAATTCAAACCTGTGTGTGCGAACTCAATAAATTGTGAAATAAGAAATACAGAAGAACAGGAAAAATAGGGACAAGTGAAATTTGAAATTTTGCCAATTAATTGAAAAAGTGTCCAAGGCACCTTGGCAACACGCGTGGACAATTTATGGGAGCAGCTGCCAAATGAAATGCTAGCCGAAAAAAACCATGGACAACTTTCCGCTAGCGATTTTTTTCTTGGGGAAAACTAATAACGAAAAGTGTATCGGATGACCCAAAGGGCGGGTCGAAAGAATCGGAGAAGTCAAATTGTTTATTTACCAAATCGTCCTCTCCACTGATTCCTCTAATTCTCTGAGGGACTTAAAGTCACTTGCTGTTTAAAATCCCATTTTAAAAAGCCATTAAGCTACTGGCGGTTTAAATTAACTGCCACCGAGAACGTCAAGGGCGAGAGAGCGCCCACAGAAAATGCAAGGGAAATCAAAACAAGATGAACCCAAAAACAAAGACGAAAAAATGGGGGCGAAGAAAAGAAACCACAAAAGAAGAGCAAGTCTCATAATTAAAAATTAAGCCATTCGCCTATTAGTTTTAACCCTCATTAACTTTAGATAAACTAATCTCCAAAGTAAACCACTCGCATTCAGGGCTCGAGCTACAGAGACACGACGACCCTTGCCAAAGGGGGGAATTCCACAGCTCACCACCACCCACACCCACCACCCCCTGGGTTTTTATTCCGCTCGCGCCTACAATGCGTGAAAAGCTCATCAACTTGGGGCAACTGCTTCGCAGAGGCAGCGAAATGATGTAGAAACTGACGAAAAAAAAAGAACCTGAACCTAATATGCTAAAAAAAAAAGGAATAAGAAAGAGCCCATCACATCGAGAGCAGCCAGAGAAAGGAAAGATAATTAAAAACGCAACCTTGATGGAAAATGAAATGTTTACAAAGACACACAGGCCCTCTCCTCGGTCCCCGAAAATGTAAAGCCAGTGACAGGCGAAGGAAAACAACGTTGAAAGGCGCGCCAAGAAAGCACTGCTCAGCCAGCGGGACAAAACGAAAGCCTGAACGGATACGCGTTGCGGATGCAAAGTTTACTCGGGCAAAACAAAAAAAAATACACATAAAAAGGCCAAGTAGGAGGCCTAGGACAGCACCCACCCAAGGCCAGAAGGATGATGTTAAGAAGCAGGCAAAGTCAAGCAGAAATTAACCGGAACATTTTCTGTTTTTGTAATCCCCAAGAGAAATCCTGCTAAAAATTAAACATAAAAGATCAAAGTTCTTTTGAATAGTTATTGCTGAAAAGTTTACGTTGAGCATTGAATATTTTAGTCAGTCGAAGATGAAAAATAAATCCAGATCCCCCAAAAGAACTCCTCGCTCATTTGCTCTTTCGAAAGTTTATTTATTTACTTATTGATAGACTTACACGGTTTTTGGTTGTATATAATTATCATGTATATTCAATTAGAGCTACTTATAGTTTAAACACAATTGCTTTGCTCCTTGTTGCATAGTAAGTATGTATATCCTAGGAATAATAACAAAACAATTTAATGATAGTTACAAAAGCGCCAAAAATTGAGCAAATTACACGAAGCACTTGACTTTACACCTAAAAAAGAGGATGAGAATACAAATATGCTTAAAATTAGGGGAACGAGAGCAAACCATTTACATTGTAGAAGAAGAAGCTGCCTTATTGGCCAAATAATACCGCGAGTTGAAACATCAAAGCACGCCAGGTCATCCGGGATAATAAATAATATATAAAAACTTTACATGGGTGAAAAATCTATACATCGCTACGCTTAAACTATATCGAACGACTTTGGGCAATTGTCAATTGTCATAAATGTGGCTCTGTCATGGCTAATTCGTTGGTGGTCGATGGTTCTGCTGCTTGCCAGATCCACTGGCCCCGCCATCCCGCTCCACCTTGTTCTCGCGGACCATCAGCAGCAGCGTCAGCATCATCAGGGCCTGCACCTTGTCCAAGGGGTCCATAAATCCGCGCTGCAACCACTTGGGTATGGTGGTTCGGGCATGGCTAAAGCCCAGCTTGTTCAGAATGTAATCAACGCCGTACGGTTCGATAGACTTGCCAGCCCACGAGAGCAGGCGCACTGTGGGCTCTAGGTGCCATGTCTGGCACTCAAAGTGCCGCCAGTCACGCACAAACGATTCGAGATCAAAGCTGGGCGGAGAGTTTTCCTGTTTGCCATCGGTGGCGTCGTTTGAGGAGCTTGTCGACGGCCCCGTCGCTCCAGTTGATGTCGCTGTGGTGGCGGCGGATGAGGATGATGTTGCTGCTGTTGCGGTCATCGGCGCTGTCGTGGTCGTTGACGCTGCTCCCGACACATTGGCAGCAGCGTTCGCTAGGTTCGAGTGACTGCCCTGCAGCGGATCCAAGCTGCTCTTGCTGGCACTCATCTGCTTGCCCTGGGCAGTTAGGTTCGCATTGGAGGCGCCTTTCTTCTCCTTTAGGATCTCGTCAGTCAGATACGGCTTTAGGTTGGCCTTTTGCGAAAGATTTGGTGACGCAGCCCTCGCCGACTGAGCTCCAATCTGTAAATTATAACGATTTTTAATTAGTTTAATAACTATCGAAGTTTTGCTATATTTTCTATAAATATCACTACTTACCACCTTTTCTTTTTCAGTCACGTAGGAGGTGATAAGATCGTGGAGGAAAAAGAAGGCGTCCGCATCGACGGTCACAAAGATGTGATCATCGAATTCGGTAATGAAGCTGCACAAGACTTCTGGCTTGGTTTCTGCAATATTTAAACGTAAATCATTATTTTAATTTAATTTTAAATTTAAGTGAACTCACCACTTGGCACTGGGGTGGTCGGTCCTTGTTTGTGCTCAGTCTTGAAATGCAGCTGCAGGCTAGGCAAGGCAAAGATAACCTCACGGTTATGGTTGTGCTCCTGCGCTTTGGCGGCACTGCTGCTGCCGGAGGCTCGCGTTCGCTCAATGGAATTGGAGGCAATCTCCCGTTCGCACTCCAAAATGGGGAAGCGATCCACAGCTGAGGGATGGGAAACAAAAGGGAGAAAAGTTACCAATTAGTTATCCTTAGACAAAAACCAAAAAACCCACCGTCAATCTCGCTGTTGGCAAAGGCATAGTGGAACCACTCATTTAGCGTCTTGAACTGCGGCGGGAAAATAATGTTTCGCGTGATCCGACTTACGATGGCCATCGAGTGGTTCTGCTGCTGCTGTACCTCCGCCGTCTGTCCCAGGGAAGATGTCAGGGTCTGGGTGACCAGCACTTCATCCTCGTTCTGTCGCGCTTCAGTGGCAAAGTTAATCGAGGGAGACCTTAGGCTGAACAGGGCCCACGACTTGGACTTGAAGTTAATGCCATGGAAGCAGGCCAGCGAGATGTTCTGTCCACGGAGTTCAACGGTGCCGCCCAAAACGTTGCCATGACGCGGCAGGCGGGTAACCAAGGAGGGCACCACCAGGCCAACGGCCTTAGCCAGCGGCTTCTGCCAATGACGATGGTGACAAGCGTCGGTATTTTCCCCAATTAAACCCTGGATGGGCACAGGAGCAACGAGCTCTCCATTGGCCGGCTTCTTCTTGAGCTGCTGCCGCCTCTTTATGCTGGCAGAGCGGTCTTGGAGTCGCGGCTCAAGACTGGAGAACACCCTCTTCGAGGACTTGAACTGCTGTGTGAAGAACTCCTCCAGCTTGAAGTACATCTTCAAAAGATCTGCAGTTGTCGACTTGCTGATCATTATCTGCAGTTGGTCCCAGCTGAGATCCCCATGGATAAAGATCAGAGCTCTGGCCTGATCCTTGCCATGCGATGGGGGAGCAGCCGCCGCCTGGGAAGCAGTCCGCCACTCATCTTTCATGGCAGCGGAGAAGCTGCTGATGCGTGTCATCAGCACAGAGGTTCCCATGTAGTCCAGCCTTAGCTCCAGCGCCATGAAACTGAGCCCCATGGTGTGGTATGGCTCCATGCCCGCCTCCTCCTTGATATGGAATCGCTTGTTGATCTTGTTTACCTCAAAGCTGCCGCCAACTATTCCTCCCTTGGCGTCAAGAGCCGATCCTCCAAGGTAAATGCCAGCATACATGTTCTTGTAGCCAGTACTGCCGATGGAGAGCCGTCCATCGGACTGGAAGTCCTTGGTGAGCCACACCACATTGCCGCACACGTTGCCAATGTTCATCTGCACGTTCAGTTTGGTGAAATTAACTGCGAAGAGGACGAGTGTCTCCCAGGCGGTGATTTGGTTCTTTTCAGATGGGGGAGTTCCTGAGGACTCGGCGCTGGAAGACTTGCCCAGATTCTTAAGCTTCCTTACAGCGCCAAAGTGTCCCAATTGCTGCTGCTGCGGCTGAGCGTCGAAATCCAGGCGCATTTTGTCCTTGGCCCTGCTTGCATCCTCGCTGGGAGTTGGAGTAGCAGGAGCGCATCCAGTTGGGGTCTCAGCACCATTTCCCTGCTGCTGCTGTTGCTGCTGCTGCTGGTGGACACTAAGGTCGCCCAGGAAGAGGCGCCTCACAATCCGCCTGCGATACCAGGCCTTAGGAAAAGCTAAGATCTCCGTTAATCTTCTCATGTCATACTTAAAGCTGGCACTTCCAATGTCCACAATGGTGGAAAAGCGGATCACAGCTCGGGACTGATCCAGAGATCTCTTAGAGCTGGGCAGCGGTTCGATATAGACTTTGCGGCAGCGGGTAATGTGAAATTTGACAAACTCCACGTTGATGCTCAGTGAGTCCTTCCTCTCACTATCGCTTAGAGGTGAGAACTGCGTCTCCTTGGAGGTTTTCTTCCCGCCGTATGGATGGAAGATGAACACATTGAAGTCGGCCAGGCAGCCGGTGACACTCAGTCCGCCGGTGGGCAACGGCTGCTCCGGGTGAGCGTGACTTCCTGGCTGCGTTGTTGAACTCTCCTCCTCACTGCTCCGCTTGGAGCTGAATACTATGTCCAGGCTGGGCAACTGAAGCATACATTCCACCCGGGAGACGGGCAGGCAACTAAAACGGAACGTAGAGGGTTGCATGTGGAAATATACGATAACGTCGACGGGGAAAGAGGCATAAGTCACATAGTTGGCAGGCAGTATGTCGAGATTAACGGCTGCGTTGTGGGATGGCGTTGGGGGGACAGTGCTGGACTGCCGAGCGGGAATGGGCTCCAGGGTCTGCTCCAGGAACTCTAGAATGTGAGGTGATATGATGGTTTCCTCTGGGATACTCTGCAGGGTCATCCAGGCACACAGTGTGGCTCGCTTGCTGCCCATCCGACGGCCATGCGGCGGCATTTGATCTCCGGATACCTTATCCGCCAGCGTCTTCGATTGGTAGTGAAGTTTCACATCCAATCCTGGAATGTGAAAGATGGTAAGATCCGCCAGCAGTGCGTTGGCATTATAGCGCAGCTTGCTCTTGTCCCTCTGTCTTCTCGAGGGCGTGGGACTGCCCCAATCGTTGCCTATACTCCGTTCACGTTTATGGGATTTAACACTTGATGCAGGAACACTGCTGCCCGCTGCTCCTGATCCTGCTGCGTAACCCTGGGCTCTGTCCTCGCCCGTTTCCTTGGTGTGAAGTACGCATTTCCCGGAGTTCACCAGCACTTTGATGTCCAGCTCGAAATCGATATTGGGTTCTGCTTGTTTCTGGCCATGGCCATGCTTACGACGCATCTCCACAGAGGTGCCGTCCACATCTATCTCGCTGGGAGTAATTTCCCCGCGCCAATCCAGCTCGTTGTCCGCCGTTTCCGTGTCGGTGTCGGCGTTGGGAAGCGAAGTCTGACGCATGGCCTCGGTGAAAGTCACTCGGCCCAAAGGATTAATATTTCCCCCAACTATACCTCCTCCTCCAGTCTGTTTTAGAGACGCACTGCGTGAGTGACAAGAGGCGGGAGTGCTCTGCAGACTTGATATCTCGTCGTTAGACGCTATGGTATCCAGTCTTCGGCCCGAATAGCTTCCATTGTCCAGACTTTGTGGAACTCCCACTCCAGTTACCGAAGATCCCGCTCCAATATACGACTGCGAGCGGCCGTAGTTCTTGAGAGATCGCCTCAGCGATGGCCTCTTCCACTTCTGGATCATGTCCCGGCGGATATACTTGTAGCAAATAGCCTGCAGCTCCTGCAGTCGCCGCTCTTCATGGGCTACTGTGTTATGCGAAGCGCCCAGAGTACGCAGATCGTTGATGATCTTCAGCTGCTCGGCCATTTCTGTTTCCATCATGAAGGAACGCTTCTTGGAGTCGATAGTGGGATCAAATACGAAAGCTGGCAGGTTGTCGAAATCGCCCCTCCTTCTCACGAACGTATCCCTGCAGCTCTGATCCCCCTCATCGCTGTCGGGAGACTCCATCTGAGTCTCCTCCTCCTCGAATCCTGTGAGCATGGTCAGGGTATGGCCAAGCGAACTCAATTGCTTGCCAATATTTACGTCCAAGTGAATATCCACGCCCTCCATCTGCCACTTGACATTCAGCAGCCACTTGGCGTTCTCACCCTTCTTGGCAGCCGTGGTGCGAGAGCAAACCTCAAAGGTTCCCTCGGAGACAACGCAGACATTCATAATGGGCTCGGCATTATTGGGCTTCCAGTCGTCCAGATTCGTCTCGAAGTCATCGGCGAAACGCAGGCACAGTCCCTGGAACTTGCCCTTCGACACCAAAGCACCCGAGTTGCAAGCCGATATAATGGTGTTCTCCAGCGTGATTACCACTGCGCCCTTGGCATCAAAGTCTTGGTATGAACGGGAGCCAAACGTGGTGTTGACCTGCTTGAGAGGCAGACAGATGCCCATGTCTTCAACTGTGAGCTGAAGGAAGAGCGTGGATAGATTGGAGCTGGCTATTTGGCCGAAGGCGACGCGATCGAACACTTGCGGATTCTGGTTCTGATGCTGGGCCGCCGAGTACTGACCATACTGGCTGTGCTGGACATGCTCGTGGCAAAGGTTCGCCCGCTTCTCGGCCCAGTACTCGTAGGCGTTCTTGTAGTTCAACCAGACGAGGATGGCCTTATCCACTGCTATAGGCTGGACGTAGACCAGTGGTCTCTTAAGCGTGAGCAGAATTAACTCCTTGTCCTCGTTCAGCAGCTCGTCCTGGAAGGCATTCCTCAGGCCAATCGTTGTGTGGAAGAAGGCATACTGATGGAACTCCGGCTCCGCCTCGTCGAAGATCACATTGCGGATAATTTGGCCCAGGGAAAGGTTGAAATCAATGTGAGCCTTGAAGAAGAGCTTTCGGTTGCTCATATCGCCCAGATTCTTCACGCGATTCGACAGCTGCAGCTCCAAGGTACCCGTTTCAAAACGAACCGCCGACGAGCAGGGCGTGGTGGCTGTCAGCTGGATGCGCTTCATCGAGATGTTGATGGAAAAGAGAATGCGTTTGAGCGATGACTCCTGAACGGCTCCGGAATTATCCCCGCTCTCCTCTGTCCAGAGGGGCACTGGCTTCTCGCCACCATAAACCTTCTGCAGAACCTCGTTGATTTCGCGCATAAACACCTTTTGCACGAAGACCAAATGGTTCAGGAGGTCTGTGGTCAGGCACCGCTCGAACTCTCCAATCTCTGCACTGGCATTTACGTAACCACCTTGGCGCAGCACGATTCCCTCGATGTTCTCCGTGTGATCCTGCCGATGGTCGGGTATATATTCCGCCAGAACATGGACCGGGGGCAGGCCAATGCAGGCCTCCGATGGCAGATTCATTTCATTCTGCAAAACGAATATAAACAAAAATTTTAAATATTATTTTCTAATTATTTATTTTAACAATAATACTAATTTATGAGAGAATACATTACTTCAATGCGTATATTACAAAATTTGCATAATTTTACCTATTAAAATAAAGTGAAATGTTTGAAATAATAGACTAAAATTGATACTGAAACTTTAATTTTATTTAAAAAGTGAAAATTAGCTCTTAATAAAACAAATAAATAATTAATTAAAATGGGTAAAATATGAATTTATTCCGGCGGCCATATTTTCGAGAATTTAACCCATCGGGTTTGAAAAATACGAAAACCGAAAAAACATCTCTTTAAATTAAAAAATTTAATCATTAAATTTAAGATAATAATAAAACTAATTTATAAAATGAAATCTTCATCTAATTAAATATTTTGGCGCCTGATTTAAAAAGCACAGCAGCTAGTGTGACCATTCTGGGTGTAAATATACCAAATCCGAAATGGACATGGCATATTTTGTGCTTTTCGGCGAATGAGATAATTGCAAAATTGTTTGTCATTGCAAAAAATAAAAAATATAGCGGGGCTCAGACAATAAACGTCGCGCACACCCTGTTTCCCTTAAACAATAAAGTTTGACGGGCACTGTGAGTACGACATTTATACGTTTTGCGATAATTTATAACGATACGAAGCGCGATTACGTTTGATTATCTTATCGCCTTAAGCTGACCCGAATTCCCGATTAAATTTGCTGTTTCTGTGCTTTATTCGGCCATTTAGGACTGACCACGACATGAAGAGCACCACGCAGATCCTGGGCAAGCTGAGGGAGCTGATGCAGCGGGCCAAGGTGGGCGATTCCGCCTGCATTGCGGCGTACATAGTGCCCTCGGACGACGCCCACCAGTCGGAATACCAATGCCAGCACGACGAGCGCCGCGCCTTTGTCAGCGGCTTTGATGGATCAGCGGGAACGGCGGTGATAACCACCGAGACCGCCCTGCTGTGGACCGACGGACGGTACTACCAACAGGCGGAGAAACAGCTGGACGATAACTGGGTGCTCATGAAGGACGGACTGACCACGACGCCTTCAATTGGCGCCTGGCTGGCCAAGAACCTGGCCAAGGGCAGCTCCGTGGGCGTGGATCCCCGTCTGCTGTCCTTCCGCGTCTGGAAGCCCATCGAAACCGAGCTGAACTCCGCCGAGTGCCAGCTGGTGCCAATCGAGAGCAACCTCATCGACGAGGTGTGGAGCGGGGAAGGTCAACCGGCCCGCACATCCAACTCCATTATCCCCCTTAAGCTAGAGCATGCGGGCGTGTCAGTAGAGAAGAAATGGGAGACTGTGCGCAAGCAAATGAAGGATAAGAACGCAGACGCGCTGGTGGTCAGTGCCCTCGATGAAATCGCCTGGTTCTTGAATCTGCGTGGATCGGACATTGACTTTAACCCTGTCTTCTTTGCGTACTTGATTGTGACCAACGATGAGCTGCTGCTGTTCGTTGACTCAGCCAAGCTGCCAAGTGACTTCGCCAGTCACCAGCAGGAGAACAACGTGAAGATAACCGTTCTGCCCTACGAATCTATCGGCCTGCAGATCAGCAAGATTGTGTCGAGCAAGGAGTCAAAGATCTGGATTGCCCCCACCAGCAGCTACTATCTGACTGCCTTGATCCCTAAATCGCGCAGACTACAAGAGGTGACGCCCATCTGTGTGCTGAAGGCCATCAAGAACGATGTTGAGATCGAGGGATTTATCAACAGTCATGTCCGCGATGGAGTGGCTCTGTGCCAGTACTTTGCCTGGCTGGAAAATCAGCTGGAGATTGGTGCGGAAGTCGACGAGATTTCGGGTTCTGATAAACTGGAATTCTTTCGCCGCTCCAAGGAAAAGTACATGGGCCTTAGCTTTACGACCATCAGTGCCTCAGGACCCAATGGCTCCGTAATTCACTACCATCCCCGGGAAGAAACCAAAAGGAAGATAACTAAGAACGAGGTATATCTGTGCGATTCCGGTGCTCAGTACTTGGATGGTACTACGGATGTGACGAGGACTCTGCACTTTGGGGAACCAACTGATTTCCAAAAGGAAACCTACACCCGTGTCCTGAAGGGACAACTGAGCTTTGGATCTACCATATTCCCAGCTAAAGTCAAGGGCCAGGTTCTGGACACGCTGGCGCGTAAGGCCCTTTGGGACGTGGGACTGGACTACGGTCATGGCACTGGCCACGGCGTCGGTCATTTCCTGAACGTTCACGAGGGACCCATGGGCGTGGGCATTCGCCTGATGCCCGACGATCCCGGTCTCCAGGCCAATATGTTCATTTCCAACGAGCCGGGCTTCTACCAGGACGGCGAGTTTGGCATCCGCATCGAGGACATTGTCCAGATAGTGCCCGCCACCCAATCGCCGCACAACTTCTCCAACCGCGGAGCCCTGACCTTTAAGACCATCACCATGTGCCCTAAGCAAACTAAAATGATCAAGAAGGAGCTTCTATCCGATGTGGAGGTAAAGCTGCTGAATAGCTACCATCAACAGGTTTGGGATACCCTTGCCCCGATCCTAACATGCGAGGGAGACGACTTTACTTTGGCCTGGCTCAAGAAGGAAGTTCAGGCTATATAAGAAATATGGCCGCCTTTTTTCTATATCTTCTCTGTTTACTTGAGACGCGACTTTAGGATGCCTTTTATATATCTTCAAAAAGGCAATTAAATTGTTAATCAATTAAACGCATTTACAAGCAAATAAATAAATTATTAAAACAAAAACATATTTGGTCTAAACTCACCTGAATCTTCGTATTGAAGCTGAGCGTGTGCGTGGGCAAATCGATGACGAACTTTGCCCGTTGGCCGGTCACTCCCATTGAGCTGACATGATTCATCCGGTACTGGGCCTGAAGCGAGGGCAGCAGAGCCGCATTGATGGACAGGCTCTGCAGGAGCACATTGAACTGCATGACCAGAGGCTGCAGCAATCCGTTCTGATGCTGAGCCTGGGTTCCTGCCTTCGACTGAGCCATGTGGGAGGCAGCTGCCCTTCGAGCCGCCTGCTGATGGGGCTGGTGCTGTTGGGCTCCTGCGCCACCGGAGACAGTGCGTTCTCGCATTTCACTGGCCATTCCGCCGGCACTACTGTTTCCACCCGAGTTGCGGGCATGGAACGGAGACTCCGGCTCCTCCGCTGTATGCGAACGGAGAGTGGATCGACCAGAATTGCGTTTTACTCGCAACTCTTGCAGTGTAGAGGACAATTGCTTCGAACTGCGGGTCATCATGCCATGCAATGCCACTGGATGCTGCGGAATGTCTATATTAATGGCTCCAATGGAGAGCAGGCCGCTGTTCTTGTCCTTGCCCCGCTTCGAGAGGCTCGAATATAGCGTCTGACTCTTGCCGACGGTCACCTTCACCACAGTCCTGTAAAGAAATGGAAAATATATAAAACCAGCAAAAGGAAGAACTTTTCTAAAATCTACAACTTACTGTTGACTAGGAGCAACTCCCTCCAACAGCACAATCATGGCCCTGCCAACCTGACCAGTTAGCGAGCATTCCAAGGATACAGGACGCGCCTTCTTTCGCCAGGTTGCCGTGCTGTTCAATGTGGTAATCTCAGACTCCAATTTGAGGCCGGAGAGCGTGGCCAGCAGACGAGTCTTGTGTATTTTTGCCACGCCAAAGACAATCAGTCGCGTTCGCTCCTGGGATGGTGCATCCACCAGCAGCATCTCACGATGCTGGGGCACCGGTGTGGGAGCACTGGCGAGATCGTCTTCATCATTCCCAAAAGCTTGAGCAGGCTTACTTTTATGCTCGTTTAGAGAGCTCCTCTGGACTACGGTCTTGGTTTCCGGCATGGTGCCATACAGTTCCAGCAGGTGGTAGATGGTCTTCCAGCAGTTTGGTGTCTCCAAAAGGGGAGCCATCGTCGGCATTCCTGCCTTAGTGAGGGTATTCTGGTAATCTCCACTCATACTGGTGGCACAAGCACCGTTCAGCGAGGCCTTCGACTCTGTGGACATTTTAAGGATGTTCTGCTCATGGATAGACATCGTTGGGCTGTCCCTTAAGGGCGAAGAGCTGGACTCATTCAGATTCGTGTAGCCCAGCTTGCCCTTGACGGATTTCCCAGTGGAACGAAGCTTCTGAGCGAAGCTCTGTGGGCGGTTCTTTGCGTTGGGCGAAGGTGTGAGTTGGATAATGGGAGCCAGGCCGCCAGGACGTGGCCTGGCTATTGTCGTAGGCATGGTTTCGTTGAATTTATCATAGCGCTCGTCCGAGTAGTTCTCCGCATGACCAAAGCGCTCGGAGACCGAATTGAAGGGCAAGATGTCTGTAGGCTCGGAAGCTGCAGGAAGGAATAAAAGATTTAATAAACTTCTCTGGTTTAGAATATACAATTGCGAATCTTACCCAGACTGCACTCATCCTTGGTCTGACTCTTCTTGCTCAGCTCGGGCTGCTCGTGGAACTCATTCTGGGCATCCTTCACATTCTGATACATGTTACAGATCTGGTGGAGCAGCCTCAACAGCGGCATGTTAACCTGCTGCGAGATAAACCTTACATTCAGGCTAAAGTTGATCACAGTGCTGGTGTGCTTTTTCAGCTGGCGTCGCGACATATAGATGACATTCTGGCGTGCCTGATCCACCATGCCATCGGACATTTTCAGAACCTCCAGTTCCACGCCCACTCGCTCGCAAAGGAAAAGGGGAGTGTCCATCATGATGGAGGCCCTGCCACCATTATTTGATTTCTTGCTCAGTTTTGCTGGTTTCTGAGCCGAATTCTTTTTATCACCCGCCTCGCTGACCACGATGTCCACGCGAATGGAATCGAAAGTACCGATCAGCGATAGATTGGTCCCAAAGTTCTCCAGTGATGAGATGTCCGCGTTGGAGAACTTGTTTATCATCTGCTGGGGCATCACCCCCAGGCAAGTGAGGAGGGGCTCGAAAATCAAATGGGCATCCAGCAGCTTTATCGAATCCTGCATAATGCCACTGCGAGACTGCCCCGCATGACCATGCATTTTTGGCGGAGCAGGGCGAGCGTGCTCCTTCTCGGCAAAGTGCTTCTTTTTGCTATCCTGTTGCTTGGCCATCCAAAAGTACAAGTCCTCCTTGTGGTTCTCGGCTCCCAACCAGAATTTATTAACCGAGTTCGTAGAGCTCAGAGAGCCCTCCTGCAAGGCACCGTACTCTGTTCAAATAAAATAGAAGAATAAATAACTTCCTTCCAATTTTAAACATCATTTAAGGACATACCAAATTCCGGCATCTGTTTCTCCACCAGCCCAGAAATAATGGGCAGCATTTGAATGCTAGAACGAGATGAATTGCCATGTGAATAATTCGAGGCTTTGCTGTGCACTTTGCTCAAGCTGAAAAGCACATGGATACAAGGACACAAGCATGGTATTAATGGGATAATGGTGATGGATGGATAAGCCGGCAATTACTAAAAACTTACCCACGACGCGGGAGGTGAATATTTGGCGAAGTCGAAGTAGATCGTTGCGAAGCTGTTCCATGGTTACCAGCCTCATGGCCATACGGGAGTCCGCCTCCGTACTGATTGTTTTCTATAGAGGCAAAACAGGAGGATGGATAAGGGGATAAATAAAGGATAAGCACTCTTCTTGGGGAAAAACACTCTTCACTGAAACGTTGTACACTAAACGCAATAAACATTTAACATTACTTACAAAAATCAAAGTAGAAAAAAACAGATTTTAAACCACTATCTTTGCTTAGTGTACAACATACTTAAATACAAATTTTGATCCATAGAAAAGTAGATAGAGTTTACAGCCGGAAAGGATAGAAGAGTATTGTATTGAACTGTAGAGTAGAGTATAATGCAAACGGTAAGCATCAAACACAATGAAGTGAACACTCAAAGCGGTGGATAACGTTTTGTGTTGTGGAGGGAGTGTGTTTAGAGACAGAAGAGAAAGGAAATCAAGGAAAGTGTGGAAAATAGAGGGTATAGGTCAAAGCAGCACACACTAGGGATGTTTATAAATAGCAAAAATCCAGAAATTATATATCGAAAATAACGTATTTCATTATTATTGATTCCGATTCAATAAATTAAACAGATTTTTGCTTTTTTTTAACGTTATAGTATTGATAAGTTATTTCGTTTTGCATCCCTAGCACACACATACACGCAGCAGAGGCATTCTTTTTAACTTCTGGTTAGCCTTCAAACAAACACATGCATCAAACGAGAAAGGAAAAAGATAGACACAGATAAAGGAGCCTAGAACTATACATATAACTAGGTTAGAAGGAGATATAACCAGGAGAGCGTTAATCAAAAAAATACCAATGTGAGTTCGATGATGCTGTGTTTGCCCAAGTAATAAAGCATTCTCACTCTCTTCCGGATTCTCGCCGACGCCCGAAAAGGCGCCCATTTCAACATCACCTTCACACTCATCATTCTCCGCCTCCTCCTCGTTCTGCGGGAACGAGAAGGTCACGTTGATGGGCCGTGCAAGCTTGTTCTTGTACTGGTGCTCGAACAGAATGGGATTGTAGAGAGTGTTCTTCCACTGTCGACTCAGCACAATGATGCCCTAGAACAGTTATGGGTTACAGAAAATTCAAGCTTTATGGAGCGCATGCTGCTCACCTGTCGCAGGGTGTTGAGATGCGGCACATCATGCTGCTTGAAAATGGGCTCAATGCGCTCGACACCTTCGTCCAGGACCAGCTTTTGCATAATGTAGCACAGCTGGCAGCTGGGATCCTCCTGCAGTGTCTTGGACAGCAGCGTGTAGTTATTGGCATAGCGACTCTGCAAAAGAATCAGGTAAGAATTCATATACATCTCCAATTATAACGTTGTTACCTTCTTTATCTTCGGATTCCTTTGGATCTTCTCGTTGTCCATAGCCTGCGCCATGAGGCAAGCAGCCACTGCCGTCTGCCTGGTGTGCAGAGCTTTCATGAGGGACACGATCTTAATGGCCAGCCGGTTGCTAGGATTCATCCAGGCCGTAATAGCCGGCGAAGCGGTGCTGAGAAGATTCCAGTCCAGGCGCGTCAGATCGATCTTCCGCGTGATGGGCACACAGGGCGGAGCAGCAAAATTAAACCACACCGCCTTCAGTTCGATCACACAGGAGGAGGTCTTGTCTGTTTCCTTGACATTGGACAGGACCTTGTCGTAGGCATCCTTTGAGTTGTTCCCCGCTCCACCGCCAGGGTTCTTCTGCGTTCCTGTCGGATTATTGCCTGTGCCCGCTCCCTTTTCCACATCTTCATCTAGAGGTTTGGGTGTGGATTTTCGGTCACCAGTCGCCGAGGAGGAGTTATCTCCGCCGGCAGCATTGCCGTCTGAAGCCTTGGGGGTCTTGGGAGTGGGAGGCTTTTTGGTTATCAATCTCCAGGCAGCCTCCGCCTTGGAAGTGGCTCCTTCTAGTGACGAAGCTGCCGCTCCCTCGCCCTGGCCACCCAACATATCGGTGAGATTGAAGCCTCCGGTAGAGGTGGCGCCTTCAGCTCCCGCTCCCGCCATTTCGGCCAACTCCTCCTTGCTGTTCTCCGACTTTTCAAAGTGCGAACGCTTCACAATCTTCACACCCACGCCCTCCAATCCACACTCGAACATAATGTAGCCAATGCTTTCGATGCCCGTGCTCTCCGGCATTTTCAGGCACTCGAAAAGCACTTTGCTCTTGTGTTCCGGAATGGCGGTGACGATGATGGGCGAATCCTGCGCACACGACTGGCCTTCCGTTTTTAAACGGCGCAGCTGGGCATGGGCTCTGCCTATGTCCAGCGTGATGACCAGCTCCTCCAGCTGCTTCTCCGAAGTCTCGATCAGTATGGGTTCGCCCTGAACATTGTCAGGACGCGTCTGCGACGAAAGGTGGGCCAAGAGGGCCCGAGTGCCCTTCATGATACCTCCTTTCTTGTGGCTGCTGCCGGACTGCACAGTCTGCTGGATATACACGTTGTGCATTGAGGCACGCGTAGTCTTGCCCAGGTGGAACTTGGTAGATATGCCCTCCATGTAAAATGTGAGCAGGGAAACGCAGCTCAGATCCTGGACAGTAAATTATTTTTTGTAGTAACTTTATCAATTAAATTCGAAATAAAACAAGAACTGCCTGTACCTGAACGTTATCCAGCGCTGCCACCGATATGATCTCCTCCACAATGGAGGACTGCAGCATGGTGATGCTGACTTTGGGCAGAACAATCAGTCCCTGAGTTTTCGTGGAGATACTCTCCTCGTACACGTCGCTGAGGAACGAGTCCCCGGGTCCCTGAAGGTGTCTCTCCGTTGTGGATCGTTTGGAGTTGGAGTGCACCTGTGACCAGTAGCTGAGGCTTTGATCCCGCTTCAGGATGTTGTCGTTGTTCACCTTGGCGATGCACGAGGTGTGGATGAAATTCACCACCGACAATAAGTGCATCGATTGGATTGTGGGAACAGCAGCTTCCACCATTCTGGAAACAGAAAAATTAAATATTTCATTTGATTGTGATTAATTTTTATTTTTTTTTTATTATTATTTTGTTTAAATAAATCCAATTTTCAGGGTGCAAAAGTAACGAACTTATAAGTTTGAATTGTTCTCGGACAAATATACTAAACTTTGGTATATTTTTGTGATACGTAGTCACTTTACCTTACGTTAGAGGCTTACGTTTTTATAGCTTTACGTTATTCGTTTATCAATGTTGTGGTCACATTGTTCTGGTCCGCGTGTTGATAAAAAAACATAAAACTGCAAAATGAAAACACCAAAAGCAAAAGAAACCAAAAAAGCTGAATTAAAAGCTGTAAAAAAGGAACCTGGCTTGGCGGAGGAGAGCAAGGAAGTCAAGAAACCCAAGAACAAAGCCCAAAAGAAGGCGATAAAGCTGCCCAAAGATGAGGTAAAGGCAGCGGTCCAAGATAGCCCTCAAAAGCAACTGTCCGCCAAAGACCTGGCTAAAATCGAGAAAAAGAAGGCCAAGAAGCTGGCTCAGAAGCTAAAGAAGCAACAGAATAAGGCGCCCTCCAAGGAGAACAAGCAGGAATCGGTATCAGAACCCACCAAAGCAAAGGGCAAGACCATAAAAAAGGAGGAGGAGAAATCGGTGCCGGCGGCCACCAAGGCAAAACCAAAGGGAAAGGCCACCAAGGCCAAAGCCAATAACAAGGATGAGGGTAACGTTCATTACTTCCGCTTCATAAATATTTAGAAACCATTATAATTATTATAATTTTCTTCCAACAGGAGCAGTCAAGAGGGAACGTAATCCCGCTGACGAGGCAGCCACTGTTTTTGTGGGTAACCTGCCCATCAATACAAAGCGTGTGCAGATAGTCAAGCTCTTCCAACCTTACGGAACTGTCCAGTCCATCCGGCTGCGTACAGCTGGTGGCAAGCTACTCTTTAAGCACAAACAGCGAAAAGATGCTGGCTCGTTAAATGCGTATGTGGTGCTGCAGACTCCAGAGATTGCCCAGAAGGCCCTTGAACTGCACGGCTCCGAGTTCAAGGATAACCATCTGCGCGTGACGCCTGCGGCCAAGGCTGTGGCTGAGTGGAACGGGCAGAATAATGAGCAGCCAAATGACAAAGATGCCAAGCGCACAATATTTGTGGGCAACCTGAAATACTGTAAGGGATCAACTATAACTATTCCTGGAAATTCCAACGAATAACCTTTCTACTCTTCCCTTTTAGCGGCCAATGAGGAGAAGCTGCGGGAAATCTTCTCCAGCTGCGGCGATATCGACTACATACGCTGCCTCCAGGAGGGCGTCAAGGGCTGCAAGGGCGTGGCATACGTGTGCTTCCAAAAACCCGATGCCGTAGGCCTGGCCTTGGAATTAAATGAGACCCTCCTGGATGATAGACCCATCAACGTGGAGCGATACTCGGTAAAGAAGCTAGGCGCCAAGCAAGTGCGCGACGCCGCCGCCGCCGCTGCTGCTTCTAGCACATCTGGAAAGGCCAAGGCCAAAAAACAAAATTCTGCCGGGGCCAAAAAACGACTGGACAAGAAAAGGGGCAAGGACACGCCGGCGAAGGACACCAAGGCAGCAGCTGGCAGTGGTCAGAAGAAGTCCGAATACCGGGGCGTGAAGGTTGATGGCATAAAAAAAGCAAAGAAGCCGAACAAGAAGAGGAGTAACGACCAACAGCAGGCACTGGCGAAAAAGATAGCACCCAAGTCTAAGAGTTAGTCTGGCCCCTGCTTAGGTCTAAGGTTTTTAATTAGTTGCAATCAATTTGAACGTCCTTCTTTCATATTCTTTTGTTGTAGCGAAGTTGACCACCGACGTTGACGGGCTAATCGTTGAAAGATTACTCGTAAAGAATATATAATAAATATCAATTTTTAAACAGCTAAATTCACATTTCTTTCAAAATCCAAACTGTTTTTATGATTTGAGTAAGCTTTTCAATTGTGTTTCGAAAAGGAACTCATAATGAAAACTGGTCTAGTATTATTTGTGATCTCCTTCCCGAGTGTTCAAAAGTGTTATGACCAAAACTATACAAAATGTTTCTGCTTGCTTACTTCTGCTGGCTTTGCCTGGTCAAATCATTTCTGGCGTATCCCTTGGTAAGTTAATGCAGTCTTGCAAATTCGCAAATCCATTCAAATTAACAAAAATATTATCAATATCAATACAAGGAGCCCGAATTCCTGTATGGCTCCTTTTTTAGCCAAGCCGATTATCCCGATCTAACACTTGGCCTCAGTGATGCAGAGGTTCGGGAAGCTCTTAATGATCTTACCTTGCCGGATCTGAAGTCTCTCGACCTCTTAATTAATGAGCATATCATTGAAAGGGAACAAAGTAAGTAATCCGCAAATATAATTTCGCCATCATCATCAGCTGAAATCGTAGTGCACAAAGCAAGGCTAAGGAGTATGCAAGCGAATAATAAAAACTTTCGAGCTGTGGACCGCACATTGGACGATGGTTGCCGAGAGGAGAACGAGTGCGAGGAGCCAAAGCCGACTTCCCGCTGCAAGCCAACAGGAAGTCCAACAACCAAGCGTTGCACAAAAACCACTTGTGCGCCGAAAACCACTTGTGTGCCGAAAACCGCGTGTGTGCCGAAAACGTCTCGAACTGCTAAACCTGAATGCGTGCCCAAAACAACTCCTCACGCATCCAACGATGTGTTTGGCAAATGCCCAAAGATTTATGATAAGAATAAGCGCAAGGACATCAAATGGTATAATGAATGCGCAGCCGATGACATTCTGTGCCTGGCTAGGAAGAGAATGGAAAAAAGTAGAAACATGATCCAGGAGCTGCATGATCCAGCGAAATACACTCCACCAAGGGAGCTAGCTGGGATTGAGAAGATCGGAGAGAAAATCATTTCCTCACTGAATGACCAGGCCGCATCGCTAGATGAAGAAGCTTTACATTTAGATTTCCCAAAAGAATCCAGGCCAGCTGAGCTGCATGAAAATCTGCCCAGAGATTCCGCCAGTTTTAAAAGAGAACATAAATCCCATTCGGAGCAGGCTAACCACAAGCTGCGGCATGAGACGAACTTAAATGTGGAACATGAGGTAAACTTTAAACGGGAAAAAGGAGTCAACTTAAAAAAAACCTCTCAAGCCAACATGCACCAGAAAAATGTAGATAATTTCCAGATGGACCATTGGGTCAATCCATTTAAATGGGATCAGCTAGAACAGAGCGATTCCGATAAAATGAAACTATCCAATTGGGCCAGATTGAACCCGGCTAATTTGGCCAATATAGAAGAAGCTAGTTTTGATAATATGGATTTGTATAGTTGGGGCAACGTAAAACAGGACCATCAGCCGCAGTTTAGCCAGGAACAGAATATCAACTTAGGAACACAGTCTAAACTTCAGCCAGCTCAGGAGCAAGAAGCTAAAGTTCAGCTGGAAAATCAGGCCAACTTAAAGCAAAGTCATCCGACCAAACTGAAGCCAGAGAATTTGGCCACTACTGAACACGAAAATCGGGGCAACCTACAGTTACAAAATCAGGACAGTTTTGAACCTACTCATTGGAACAGTCAAGATCAGGATCAAGAGCTGCGATCAGAGGGCAACTTTCAACCAAGCGGAAAACAGTTTTCTCGAAAGAGAAATGCCAAGCAGAAAAACCAGGCTTTTATACCACGTAGAGAGCAGCGATCGAAGGTCAACTATCACCCAAGCCCTAAGCAATGGACTTCGAATGAGCCTTTAACTAAACGAGAAGAACTGAAGAAGGAGCAGCAATCAAAAGGTAATTATCACCCAAACACTCAGCAATGGACATTGAATCAGCCTTTAACAAACCTAGTGGAATTAAATAAGGTGGAAGGAGGAGGACATCAGCTCCATGAAAAAAGAAATACAAAATCCGAAAAACCTTGTCAGAAGCGAAATGGTAAAAATGAAAAAGAAGAACAGGTATTTAAGGATGAACCACAACCAGTGAACGCTGATTTGACCAAGCAGGAAAGCCACTTTGAAGTCGACAGGTGAGCGGACAACACCTATATGGTGTTCTGGTATATTTATCCCATTTCCATTGCAGTTTTATTGCCAATAATGCCCGCGATCCACCGCTTTATCTAAATCCCATGCAGACCGATCTTATTCAGAGGGAAACCGAACGTCAATTAAATCAGGATCGCAGCTGGAGCGAAAGCTTGAACCTGGACAAGCTGATCGGCGAGAAGGAGGCCAGTCCCGTAGGGGAAACAGATTGGACATCCGATATTAAGAGGGGCAAGCGGGAGAATAGGTCAACTGATGATGCTCCCGAGGTAAGTGCCAAGTAAAGTGATATCCTAACCGAATACATTTCTGTACGGAATCAGAACTCCAGAGAGACGTATATTAAGAAGCTGATGGACTCATTTCCTCGGGATCAGGGCAGCCAGATTAATGCCAACGTAGCGCTTAAAGATTGTCCGTTTGCGCATGAACGCATGAAGCGAAGTTAATTCTAATTTTATATTTTCCCTAGTTAATTTTTCCTATTAAATATATTTTTATATAGCGGCAACCAAATTAAGAAAAATTTCGAATAAAATTTAGAAAAATCTAAGAATAATACAACATAACTCACCTTTGCAATCCTTCCAACAGAAGTGGTGTAAGAAATACGTTAAGCTGACCCTTTAGACGCGCCACCACCGATGTGCAGGCCGCTCCTCCCTCTGCCTGCAGACTCATGAACTCCCCGTCGTCAAAGCCGTTTGTGGTCTTGTCCGTTTCCTCCTCCTTTAGCAGTACACTCGGATCCCAGGGATGCGACTTGGGTCCACCCATGAATGTGGCCGAGCTGTTACTACCCGTTGCGTTTTCGTATCGGGGAACCACCTTAATCTCCCGCCAAAACGAGTACAGATCGAAGTGGGGCAGCATTTTACTGCCAATGTAGGTCAGGCCGCCGTCTTCGTTTTCCGAGAAGAGTGGCGTGGAAAAGACATCGGGTCCCAAGGGAAAGGAGCAGCCATTCCAGTTGAAGCACTTCACCTGCGACAGGTGATTCAGGTAGCTGGCCATTAGCAAAGGCGAGTCTATGATTGGCCGATTGACCTGCTGATGGAGATTGACCAGAGCCACATCTTCCTGCGACGACATGGCCGAGATAAAGGAGTTGGAAGACAGTGATGGTGTGCCGGACGACGATCCACGGGAATCAGCCTGTGTAGAATGGAGATAAGATCAGCGGATTACAATGGGGTTTGGCAGAATAATTGGTGATGTTTGCTTTACGGCTGCTACAGCTAATATAGCCAGATCAAAGGGCGCAAGCAGAAAGTCGTGAGAAACGTTCATGTTGATGTGCTCAGTTCTGGTTTTCATAAATTTTCTTCAAGTCCAAATAATTTAGAAAAAGAATACACAACAGAAAAAAAAGATATCATAAAAATTTATTGAAAATTGATTGCAAGAAATTTTGAAATAAATTTTGTCAACTTGATGTTCTCGTACAGAAAGCCAGAAGACCTGCAACAAATATCTTAGGACTAAAATCTAGATCAAGTAAAAGTCACATGCACTAATTTCCAACATTCATGCAAATGTTGATCGCCGATCGCCAGGATTTTTCACGAGTTGCAGTTCAAGATCAACGTAGGAAAGAGCTACTGATACATCAAGATGGTTCCGAATGGAGACTAGCTTGGAAATTTTGGTTTAGTTGCACTACTTTGTTAGTTAGAAGAGGTTTGTATTGGTTTTGGCTGTTGGTACTACTAAGAACTACTCACATCATGAACAAAATGTCGGTACTCAGGTCGTGATGAGATATTTGTTAATTTTCTTATTGGTGTAGCAAGACCGTGAATGCGTCTCGCGTCTTCGTTCTGGATGAGTTTTGATTTCGGTTTTTATATCGATTTAATTAGTTATTGATTTCGATTTTAGATGAGTCGAGTTTTGAGGAAAGGAATAGATTTTAGGTGTGGATTACAGTTGTACAGATTTAGAACTGATCTTTCAATGTCCAGCTATGTAAGTAGCAGGGAGGTCGGAAATATATATCGATTCTGTATCAATTTTAATGCATTAACTTGATATTTTGTCTTATAAATATAAATATTTTTTCAAATTTGTGGCTTTCCTCCCTAGTAAATATTACATTTAATAACTGGATAATGAAAAATCGTTGCTTAGTTGCTTAGAAGTTATTTATATTAGAGTTGGATATATATATTCTTAAAGATTAAAGAGCGAAGCATGCACTGAAAGAGCGTTTTCAGACTGAAATTTGGATTGTCATTTGCTGCCCTGGTCAATAATTGGGTGAAATCGAATTATACAATAAGGATATAGTGAATAGTTCAAAACTTGGCTTTAAAGCAGCAAAGCTAAACGCGATTGGTGTGTACAAAAGTCTCCGAATAAATGACCTAACACATGAGAGTACGTATACATAATTTATGTGTTCCCAAATATTGGGAATTGTTCAGCTTTACCAGTTCAGTGGTGCTCTGCGGCCGTTTCGGAAGTGTTTTATTGCCATCGGGCGCATGGATCTCCAAATCGCTGCGATATGTGGGCAATGTGTGACTGCCGTTCTCGTTTTGGGCTCCAATGCTAAACAAATAATTTAATTATTTACGAAATGGAATATATATTTTCCTGAACTTACCTCAAATCTGATGAGAATCGCTTTTTTCCAGACAGCACGACTGAGCCGCTGTTGGCGCTATTTCGCTGCTTCATTGATCCTCGCTGAGACATCACATTTGATATATCCTCTTCGGCGGAGAAGAACATCTCTGAGGGATTCTCAGATGTCAGCGATATGGTGCGCTGCACTTCTCTAGGAAGGTGATCACCGCCTAGGCCCTGGGCATGTAGAGCTATATCCGCGATCTCGAATTCCAGGGGATGAGAATGGGGTGCCGAGTGCGACATCTCGTCGGGCATCTACACAAAGAATAAGATATATTATTTTAATAATATTATTTTAAGTTCTTAATCCTACCTCATGTTCATCATCCAGAACATCTCCGGTCAGTCTGGAATCGGAAATGCTCGTCTTGGGCGGCGACACCCGCAGTCTGTTCGAGTCCGAGCCGCGTCGGTGCCCACTTCCCATATCGTTGCCACCTACAGCGGCCCCTTCGTGTTGCAATTGAAGCTTCTTTGAGGGACTGTCCAGTAGGCGGGCATAGGGCACCTCCACAGAAGTCTGGCGGGTGCAGGGATAACGCTTGTTCCTCCTCTCCAAAGTATTTGGTGAACCAATGCTCTCTCGCGACTTGTTTCGATTGCTCAGGTCCGGCTTCTCGACTCCGGCTGTTCCACTGGCCCCGATCTTGAACTTGGTCCCATCGGGCAAGGAACAGAGATCCGATTTCTTCAGGCTTCCGTTGCGTAAATCTCCGGGCGGCCTGTACAGACGGCCCTTGCCGTTGAAATCGGCGGAATCGTAAAGCGAAACGCAGTGCAGGCTGTAGGGTGGTGTGTGGAAGACGAGTTGACCCTGGTGGAGAATGCTCTCGCCGAAACCAAAGTCCTTGTTATTGTTGATGATGCTGCAAGGAATACAAGAAAATTATATTAAAAAGGGGTCAAAAAACATTAGAAAAAGGATTTAAAATCTTGTAAGAAACCTATATAAACGTATCAGAGAGCTCATGAGTTTTAAGTTTTACAGAATTGAAACTGTCACTAACAAGTTGTGGAATCATGGAAAATAATAAAGTCTTCTTTAACGAAGGGTGAGTTTTGTTTAATTTGTTCTACAAGCTATTTAGCCTGCGAACCAATCTTTTCCCTGATCCTGTTGTCCTTTCAGCACCATTGTGGCCATTGCCGGTCACGACTTTGCTGTGATTGCAGCCGATACTCAAATACCCAGCAATGGCTTCAACCCCATGAGCAAGCAGGACAAGCTCTTCCAAGTATCACCTCTGGCAGTTATGTCCTCCACTGGTTCTTGGCCAGACACCCTCGCAGTGAACCGAAATATTAGGATGACTGTGTCCGAATATGAGAGAACTCATCTTCGTCCCATGAGCCTCGATTCCATGTCGCAGGCGCTCTCAAATAACATCTACATGCACCGGTTTCTGCCCTACTCTATCTTCACTATACTGGCCGGAATCGACAAGGAGGGAAAGGGTGCTGTCTTTTCGTTGGATACCCTTGGTCACTGCGAGCAAATGAATTACCAAGCTGCCGGCACGGCCACCGCTGCGGTGCTGACGCTGCTGGATAGCCATCTTGGATTTGAGAACCAGAACAGAACAGCCTCCACCGAGGGGATAGATGTAACCAAGGCGGTGTCCATCGTCTCTCATTGCATGGCCATTGCCAATGGTGGAGGGCTTATAAAGATCATTAACAAGGATGGCATTGAGGTTAGAGAACTGCCGATGCGAGAAGAGTAAATTTGGCTTGCCACTGGTTACTGCTTTTATGTTTTGGCGTTTGCAATTTTTTGTTAAATTTTTTTTTTACTTGAAATTGTATAAAATTGTACGATTTTTATCAATTATAAATTTGTTTTAATTATAATTTGTAAATATTTTTTTTTTGAGAAATTTTACAAGTTCTTTCTTTAAGCTATCTTAATCTGTGCTTTGGGAAACATGGAAAAATCTCAATAAAATAAAATAAATATAATTATTACCTATAAGAATATATATATATTTATTTAAGGCACGATATCTAGATAGGAAGCTAAGCAGCAAACATTTGTAAAATACTTACAAGTAACGCGCAATATTGTAGTTATCGTGGACATCCTGAGCCGTCGGCTTGAAGAATTTCTGACCATTTCGATTACTGCCGAAGAAGACGCAGCCTCCAATGCAGCCACATCTGGATATTTCAGTTCCGGAGGACAGAGCACTTCCATTATGTGACCAGAGGAACCATAAGCGCTTGAACTTGGCATCATGTTCGCGCAGGAAACTGTAATTAAGACAAGAAATGTTAAAGCTTAAATGTTAAAATAAATATTGATAAAATTCCAGACTTACTTGTGCTGCACCAGATGCAGTTCATGATCCGGTATCGGCAAGGCGGAAGCTCCCTCCAGCAGAATGGGACCCAGGGAAGTGCAACCCACCTCTACCCAATTTTCGCAGAGATCAGATGTTTCCGGTGTGCGCTTAGCTTGCGGCTCCGAGAAGCTATCCCTCAGCTTTCGTGTGGCTTCATCGCGGGAATCGCGTCTTGAAAAGGAGTTGGAACTGCGCTTTCCTGCCTTGCCATGTGCAGCGTAATGCGCTCCTCCAGCTGCATCCTGGGATTTTAAAGAGTCCTGATCCGCTCGCCTTAACTTTCCAGATCGGTTGCTGCCCGTGGTGTTGGTGTTAAACGAGGAGTTCGTGGTGTGCAGCATGAACAGGCGTAGCAAAATGGAGGGCAGCAAGCCAGAGATCCCGGACTTTACCCGCTGACCGTGGAGATTACAATTCGCCAAACGGATGGGTGAGATCCATGCGTGCAGGGCAGTGCCGCTCTCAATAAGATAGACATCTACGGCATCCACCGAAACGCGGGTCATTTTGTATTTGATATCCTCGGAGGATGGACACTTGTACTTCTTTTCCTCCTTGGTTTGGGGACACAAATTGCTGGGCACTCCATGATGGCAATTCCTCACCGTCTTTGGGGACTTTAAGCAGTTCTCTGGATCGATGGCTAGCAGGATAAGAGTTTCCAGGCCCGTGACCACATTCACAAGTTGGGGCAGCGTAAGTTTTCCGGTCAGTTTGCCCAACTGCACCTCCACCAGCCAGGAGTACTCCAGTGTATCCTCATCCAGCGCACATCCTTCATTGCTGAACATGGCATGACCTCTCACCTGGACTGCGGAGAGCAACAGGTGGCCCTGGTTAATGTGCTGCTCCCTCTGCGAGCGCTGCAGGCAATCGGAGGCCAGCAAGTACGCCGGACTAACCAGAACCTGCAGCGTGGTTTCGTGATACCGCTTATTCATCTCGAAGCCAAAGCGCTCAATTAGCACCACTGGACACGGGGGATCGTCTGCATTGCAGTTCTTCATTACATGCGCTTGGATATCATGGACAATCACGGAAACCATCACCTCCAGGGGGCGATATAGACGGGGATCAAAGGGCTTACGTTTCTCCTCAGGCGCTTGAGCTTCCGAAATGGATTTGTTGGCCAATTCCTTTTCCTTGGCCAGCAGTTGGTCTTTGGGATTCAGCTGGGTGGCCCCCGGCTCCTTCATATTTACATTTGACTGCTCCATATCCGTAAAGTTCTGATCCTCCCCGAAAATATTCTCCTTTAGGCTAATAAAATTGCGCAGCACATTTCCGTAGGCCATAAGAACCGAGCTGCCAATCTCCAGTTCAACAGTGACGTGATCCGCTGCCAATGTGCCTGGATCGAACTTACTGTATTGCTCAGGCGGCTGCTGCCAACTGCTCACCGGGGACTTCCTGACCTTGGGTATTCGCATGGGACTCAGTAGGATCTCCTCTTTCTCCGGCGTCGTGATATCCGCCTGGGGATCGGGCCCCAAGGGCGGTACGGGGTGATAAACATACTGGATGGACAATGCCAAAATTGGCACAGCCCAGCAGTCAATCCAACCGGCGGAGCGCTGGCAGATCTTGCGCCACTTCTTTGAGTATAACTCCGGGCGCCGAATGAGCTTGCCCTCCCTGGTCAGCAGTCTTGCGTTCTCGTCTATGGCTAAAACAATCGGACGCACCGAGGATACCTCTGGCACGTACAAGCTCAGGTCCAAGCCCTCACCGTGGATCCAAAACTTCAACGTCACCGTCTTGGGCAGGAAGTCATCAAACGGCAGGGCAAAGCTCATTTCAAAGACGTCCCCACAGAAGGCCAAGTGGTTGTTCTCCTGATTGGCACTGCTGCAGTCTATCCAATTGTACTCGTTGCACAGCATAAGGATCTCGAACTCGTGCAGCCGGATGCTGAAGTTGCAGGTGTAGGGAACAAAACTGAGGATATCCGGTCTGGCCTTGTTCGCCCAATCCTCAATCAGGTCTTGGAAAAAGCACTTGTGCTTGTACACAATAAAAGCACTGGTCTTGCAGCCAGCCAACGAGATACTCCAGTCCTGCGGGGCATTCCACTTGGTCGGATAATGGATCCGCACCTTGTACTCCAGGGACTCGAACTCGGCCAGGCTGCGGTACTGTAGCGATGTGGTGGCCTCCACGTGAAATAGCTGACCCTGGATTTTGGAAGTATAGCCGTCTGGCTGGGTGACCCAGGGAATTGTAACCTCCACATATGAAGCAGGTCCCACCGTAATGTGCATCGCGTTCGTCTCTTTTTCCTTGGAGAAAAGTATATCAATGGTGGCCTCATTTAGCACGCACAACGTCACATCGAAGGACTGATAGCTCCGCAGCTCTCCAGGCTGAGGTGTTGGCGTAACCTCTGCCTCCTTCCAATCCGAGGGATAAAAGTACTTGTACAGATGATCCCTTTGGCGATCGGCCCAGGGTCCGTAGCTGAAATCCGTTCCCTTGAGGCACCTCGCATTGATGCCCCAAACTGGCGGCGAAGGCTCCACCACATCTCCGTTGGGCAGGACAATCTGAACGGGCTGTTCCGGCACCACGCCAGGCTCATCCATATAGAAGTACAAGTCCATTTGATTGGACATCATCACCACGAAGCCCTCGCCCATATATCGAGGCGGCTCATCGATCAATCCCGTATACTTGGGACTCGGACAGAAGAGCACCTTGGCATTCTCCACTTTGGCCTTCACAAAGTGCATAAAGTGATCCAATTGACACACGGCTGGTTTCGTACTGTAAGTGCAATGGGCCTCCTCCACGGAAATTGAGAGAGTTGTCGGCGTCAGGCGGTTTCCAAAGACAAAGCGGCCGGAACAGATGTCGATCTTGATAACTGGGATCAGATCCCGCCAAGTGGTCGCTTGCATGGCCTCCGAGTTCTTCACGTTCTGTATTCTCTGGCTTTGTCGCGCATTCTCGAGGTTCATGTGGTGCTCCTTCAGCTTGTTTCGTTCCTCATTGCTTACCACATCCGTGGGTATGAGCAGCGATGGCTCCAGCCCGAAGGTCTTCTCAAGCTTGTCGTACAGATCGGATCTGTTGTATATGTGCAGCTCGTATCCATTTAGCTGGACCGAGAGACGCGTGTCCGAGTGGGAGAGATCCTCTGACACATCCTTGGGAACGTATGATCGCCACCAGCGAAATATAAAGTATCCATCCTGTGCTCGCACCGTGTAATCGTAGGTGATGTACACAAAATCCCGAAACATAATCTTGCCAGCCAACGGATTCAGCGCCACAGATCCGATCTTAAAGTAGGCACCCTTGATGAACCACCTGTTGGCAATCTTTGTAATCAGCATCCCGATCACTCGGGAATTGTAGAAGGTGATGTAAGTCACCCAGGTGATGGTGGTGAGAAGCGATGCAAGCAGCCATATCTAAAAAGGGATAAAGTAATATAATTAATATATTTGTTTATCGAGAGGAAAATGGCAAAAAATAAATATAATTTAATTTTAAAAATATAGCCATAGCTTTTATATACATTTTTATTTCTGGAAAATTAAGTCCCATGTTTACTACCAGTATCCATTGACATAGTAAAAAATAAAGGTCGCTCAGTAAGTAATTTCAGTAAGAACCCACAAAATTTCATTAATATAATCACATCTCAAGTGTTTCGAGAACTTTAGACTTCATTTCAAAAGGTTTTAAGTTCAAATGAATGAATATTAAACGAGGCCAAAATGTGGAAGCTGCTAAAAATATTTACTATTTAAATAACATCATTTTTCCATAATGATAATGAAAACAATTGAGTATAGTTTCCAAATTTATTTGTTCAAAACTTGCAACATCGTATAAATCCTGACTTCCCGATTCTTCAAGGACGATATTCATCTTTCAATTGGGCGTCCGATTCAGCCACATGTCCTTGGTCGGTAGTATAGAAAGTTACATCTTTTTATATTAATTTTATGTTTACCAAAACATTGATGGGACAGATAAAGATCGCCGCCATAAATCCAAACTTTGCCTTGACTACGTAAAATTTTTTCCTTTTTTTTTTGTTTTTGAGAATTTTCTTTGTAAAATGAATGTCTTCGTGAAAAACACAAACAGTGAGGTTGACACGTGCGACTAGGGTAGATCCTCTATGATCCCTTTAGATAACCAAGTCTCCAGAACCTTGTACGGCATGTCCGTGAAAATGATCCCGGTATACTGATCGCCCTTCTCAGCCTCGATTACGGTGCAGCCGTTGGTAGTGGTAAAGGATATGCCTTGGCCAAAGAGCTGGGCTTCCCGGCACTGCCTCCGTGTGGCTTGGGCGGGCCAGAAGTGGGCGCGGCCAGTCATTGGATCGACAAAGTCCGCCCAGTAGCCATTGTACAAAATCTCCCACGACTCGTGGCGTGCGATAAGGAAGAAGGAGCGCAGGGCTCTGTCGATGTCCGGCTCTTGAAAACCCATACCGATCATACTGACGTTCATACCGCTTTGGAAGTCGACACACGGATGCTGGAACAAATGCCGCATATTTTTAATCAGCAGCCTGGGGCACGGAGCCAGCCACATCTCGCTTGGCTTTGCAACAAGCGAATTTTTATTGCCCTGGGATTTCGCATCTCCCGTACAGTAGGAGGTGGTGTATGGACGGTCCGCTGTTGCGATGAGGCCCTGATATGCTGGACCCAAACACTGTGCCATGTACAAGATGTCGGTGTGGCGGCTGCGCAGGATCGGGAATTGCGCCTTAAGAGTGCCCATTTCGTCCTCGGGCTCGATCTCGTCATCATCGTTAATTATGCACAGCTCAGGAATGCTATTGCTCCCGCTGGCCCTCCGTACGAGAGTTTTCAACTGCGACACACGCGTCGCCAGACAGCTGAACAGCTTACGTATAGGCAGCATCGTATTGGCCTTAAGGTCAGAATCGGGGACTCCTCCGTGGAAGGAAATGTTGTTTTATCTTATTTTTTTGATTCGAATTTTTCCAAAAAATTTTTTTAACTACCCACAGCAGCCTTATAACTTGATGAATTCTTAAAATTTTGAATATTCCTTTAAAGATTTTATGTTACGACAACCAGGTTTAGACTGTGTATGGCGAAATTTTGTGTTTTAACTAATTGACAGATTTCCTCTACGCATGTGTGATCCTGTAAGTTATGTTTTATAAAAATAAATTCAAAAATCTTAACCGACGAACAGCGCGTAAAATGTTGGTATTACTAAAACTTCCCAAGAAGTCCTGTTCAAAAATAAATAATAATATTTTGTGAAAGGAAATGCTGAAGGGCGCTTTGGAAGCTATGTTTACTCAATGAAAACTATGACAAAAATGCTTCGATCTCAAGACGGAAAGATTTGGTGTTTTAGTTTGAACAAAATAAAGGAGATTTTAAAGTTATTAATTGTGATATGGGATATCTTATATGGCAGCTGTTATGAACTATTAGTCATCCAGCAACAGGTGTTGTTTAATACACGGAATATATGGTAAACTGTATTTTGCTTTTTAAATAAATCATTTTTTAAATGTAATAAGTGTTAAATTAAAAAGAAATATAAATTAAAAATACTGGCATGACTCAACTATAATTTTATGAATGCAAAAAACATAAATGCTCATAAATACACACATTTATTCATAAGGTTTCAACCTAATAAAAACAATGTTAAAGTAGGAAACCTCAGATACATGAGGTTAAAGTACAAAACTCTCGAAGTAGTTATCAAAAGACTAAGCAATGAGTAAAGCATATTATAGATATGTTTATTACGATATCCCCTATAATTCTCTATTCAATTTAGAGATCATTTTTAAAAACCGCACCACTAACTAATCAGCGATCAGAGTTATCAGCTCAGGATGAAGCGGAATGGGAGCGTGAGGCGGAGGCCAGTGGTGTGTCAATGACCAAATCCCGCTGATTGATAAGCGTCCCGTAGGTTCTACTTCGTTGCCACCCTCACCGACTGCCTCTGTCCCTCTGTTAAACTTGGAGATAAAGCCTGTTTGTTGGTTGATTCACTCGCTCGGCACATACCAGAACAACATATTAATCAAATTATATAGCCTTATAATGCGACCGAGTGTGCGAGTGTCGGTCTGGGGTCGTATTGCGTATGTGTCTGTGTGCCCTGCCTGCAGTCCTCTTACCATGCGCGCATCCAAATTCATGTCGTTGAAGGCTACATTGTGTGTGGTGTTCCAGGTGCCGACTTCTGGAAATCCCAGCGTTAAGCCTTCGTCGCTGGTCTCCTCCACCGCTGCCATATCTGCCAAGTCCGCCATCTCCCCGCGACTGTGTTTTGCGTGTGTGTGTGTGTTATGGCGAGGGGAAGTGGGCGGCTTAGGTGTGCCTGCTGCCTGCCTGCTTTGTTGTTGCTGTAAGGTGCGCACTTGTGATTATCGATTGCTCATCGCTGCACTCATTCTCATCGATCGGGCACACACACACTATATAGATATATACAATGGCATTACTTTTTCGGCAACGGATTACTGGCAGCGTTGCACATTAGACTTTTAATTAAATTTATTATTCTATACACACGGCTATACACGCACACACACACACACAGGTTCGATTTTTCCCACTTTGTATCGGAGGTCGCGGAGGTGTCTCAATTTTCGATTCGCTTTTCCACGCACTTTCATCCGGGCGGCGCGTTTGCCGCTATCACAGCGAGAGTTGCTAACTACTCGGTCGCGTTCTAAACTAAATTGGCTCGTTAACTGCTTGCTATTTACCGCGAAAATAATAAAAATAATTTCGCTTCGAACGAAAACACTCCCATCGCGTGCTTCTTCTTCTTTACAGCTGATTGACGAGGGATACACAAACTCGACGTAGTATTCGATAGTTCGTGCAGGACTAGATTTAGGTTCGTGAAAATAAAAAAAATACTAAAAATTGTATTCTATTTACAGGAAGTTTTCCAACATGCATGGTACCTTATTCGGTGGGGTAAATTAATCCTCAACTCAGAATTAAATCTTTTAGCGTTTGATCCGCTATATTTTAAGAAATTCAAAATTTTAAAATTTTAAAGGTTGAAATTTTAAAAGGTAGTTTGAAAGGGCCGTTAGAACTAAAACGCCACCTAGCAATCGCAGTTTGAAATACAAAATGCAACATATGTACGGTTAGTGGGTTTTGTTCTTCCTAGTCTTCACATACAAACAATGCATACTAACACATGTATGCATTTTTTAAGCTGTATGTATGTGTGCTCGAATGCGAACGTACCCACATACATACAGTACAAAACTCACTTACACATATGTATGCGTGTGTAAGCCATAAACCAAACGTAATAGAGCGAGCAGAAACATAGCCCTCTCTCTTTCTCTCTCTCTCCCCTCACCAACAAGCCGTAGTTCAAAATCAGCCCGCTTGGTGGCTTTTTCAGTCTGACGACCCTTTCAAACCATTTTTTAAATTATGTTTTAAGACGTGAAGGAGTAATTTTTGGGACCATAAACCCTATATATTGTTGATCAGAATAAGTGGGAGAATCGATCTAGCTAGGTTTTGAAATTATAAATGGCAAATTTAAAATTTGAAAAATCTAATTTTGGTCAAAAATAAACGAAATTAAATTCTGAAGGCATTAATGTGTTAGTTTTTTTTCCCTTAAAAATCGTGCAAACCAAATTTAAGGCTAACATTTTTTTTTAATTTTTAAAAACTTAAGAAAAATTCTGAAAAAAATTTTTTTTCTACAACATGGCTAAGAAAACAGAAAGAAACCCATCAATGCTTTCCGATTTGAAATTGGTGTATTTTTTCCGAATATATGATATATTAAATTTACAATTTGCCATTTATAGTTTCAAAACATGGCTTGATCGATTCTCCTCCTAATTCTGATCAAGAATATATGGGGTTTATTTGGTTGAGAAAGGCACCTTCCCGTCTTAAAAAATAATTTAAAATATAGTTTGAAAGGGCCGTTAAAACTGAAACGCCACCTAGCAGCCGCAGTTTAAAATACAAAATGAAACATATGTATGCGTTAGTGGGTTTTGTGCTGTTTGCATGTGTGTACCGGTGGTCGGCACTATCGCAATCCAAAATTGCATTTGTGTGATCCATCCAAGATCATCCAAGAACGTTGACCGCTGCTGCAGCAAAAGAAAGATATATAAAATTGCATTCGTTTGCCATAAAATTATATAGGTTTCTACTTTTATTTATAGCTTTTTTTTTGTTTTCTATCAGCTTCCAAAAACTAAAGCTAACAATCAAAATTAATATTAATACAGAATATTTTTTTAGGTATTTTAGTGGACAAAATATTGATGGTACTCTTTAAAATACTTTTATGAGCCGAAAGGTATATTTCATATACAACGCCACGGTCACTTTGCGTGATTCACTTGAATATTTTAAAATAAAAGCTGCAAGCTCCCCGAAATTAGTTGATAACTTGCATTTAACAAACAAACAAAACTCGCTGATTACTGGTGATGTCACAGCTGCGCTCGAAAGTCATTAGCCTCTACAAGCACGTAAGTTTTCCGGATCGCAGGAATTCCGGTTCCACGTGCGCCCCCACCCAATAAAAAGCAACTCCCACCTGACATTGCGTAAACATTTTGCCTCTCGATTGCAGTTGCAGTATTTGGGCCGCGAATATCCCGGCCTGAACGGGCCGCAGAAGTTCCGCAAGCAGATCCACGATGCGTTTATGAACCACAAGGATGAGCAGGACCCCAAGAAGATCGTCGCCCTGCTCGCCCAGGGTCGCTACCTGGCCAAGGAGGTGGAGGCACTGTACTCTCTGAAGAAGTACCGCAGCGTCAAGCAGCGCTACAGCTACAATGACTAAGCTTTGCGGGCGCAACGAGAAGGAGGCGTGGCAGCGATGCGGAAATCTGAATTCAAGGACTGATGAATGGATGACGGGGGACGGGGACTGGGATTGTTGTGCGGAGAGAGGAATGTGAGAATATGATACGCGAATGCCTTGCTTGTCACATACAAAAAAGAGCACACACACACATATATGCATATTCTTTTGCCAAAGCTAAACAAAGTCCCAAACACATGCAAAAAAATACATAATAATAATTTCGAATGTCTTGTCAATGTCTAACTTAAAGTTGTTATTGAGGCAAACACAAAAAAAAGCGAAAAACGGACGTAGCAAAATAAACGAAGCAGTCATTGAATAACCAAAAAACACGAAAAAAGAAGTGAATATTAATTTAGTGCACTGAAAAAAATAATATGATATTTAACAAGTGGATTATAAACAATCTTAGTAATATTTCCAATTACTCAGAGTAATGATCTTGGAAAAACCCATAACTAAAACCAGAAAGATACAAACATTTATGCTATGCATTTGTTAATACATTTTCCCTTTTTATTTTAAGATAATTGTGATATTAGGGGCTTGAGCATGCTAAACAAATCGATCATTCTGTTTAGTGACCTTGAACCGAGTCCGGCTGAAGAAGGCCTGGCATGTCAGGTGCAACCTTATCGTCGTCTGCTATCTGTTTGCCTGCTTATTTCGGATATGTCGCGGCGATAAAAGTATCTATCAGATATCTGCCACGTCTGCCAACATTTGCTCTAGTGCGTTCGGCGCCGTTCCGCCGTCGCTTATTGACAATATTGCGTATTTAAATCATCTGACCGCTGATCGTGGGTCGGCCCCCGTATACATATTATATGCACATGTTCGCGATTATAATCGTCCGTGTCCATGTCTTGGTGATAAACAACCCCAGACGCCGTCGAATTAATTGAGCTTTTTGTTTTCCCGCTGACGAAAAACATGAAAGATTCTATGTAATCATAGGGCGATCGTTAAAAGAAGTGAAATTCTGACAAAAAAATCTGCTATCAGCTGAGCTTGGGGACTGATAAGGGATAAGAAAGTGCACTGATGTCAGTTTGAAGAAGGGCAAGCTCACGTTTACTCCGAGTAGTTTTCTGGAATTCTCGCCTGATAAGCCATTGGGTATTTTTTTTAAGCCTACGTCACGTTAAGCTTATCTATAAGGCCGCTGTAGACTCAGTCTCAAGAGTAGAACAATTAAAATTATATTAAAATCTCGCATACTTATTAATTATTGCTCTATTTTTAGTTCAGTTGATTTTTTGGCTCCCTTGCTAATTGTTTCAGCTTTATTTTTATAAAATATTTTAATATTAAATTTACAATATATTTTATATTATCAGCTCTTAATGAAACTAATAAAAGCCATTTGCAGGCTTATTCAATCTTATTGCCTATTAAATTAATTTACAAAAAGTTGAATTTCTGGGAAGTTGAAGGCGAGAGAAGTTCAATTGCTGAGTTCTTCGAATCGATGGGTTTTTGTTTCTTACGAATCAATTGATTATATGTATATAAGAAACACAAAAGCAAATCATTGTTCGTACATAAATATATATGTGCATACTTTATAGGCCCAGTCCCTTCAATCCACAGCCTATTTAAATATGAACTCTGACGGAAGTGTAGTCAAGCAAGCTTATCATTTAAAATTGTAAAAATTTTACATAGGCAAAGAAAAAACGGTCTTTCAAGTATAAAAAAATATTTAATTTGGCATATATCAATAGAATTTAACTTTTAATTGATGTATTCCTAAGTACTTACACATTTTAATAAGTATCATTTAGAAATTACATTTAATATTTAGATCCTATGTATATTTGATCTATAAAGTACAGATTATATACTAATTAATTATCATGAAATGGTATCAAACTTAATTTGTAAACACTTTGAGTTTCCTAATTCACTTTATAATAGATAAACAAACAACTTTGGGCAACTATAATTGAAACTTTTGGAAGTAGTTGTGAGGTGCGGGGAGGTATTCTCTATTAAATTAATATTCGCACTGAACTGCTCTTAATTATACGAATTTTAGCCTAAAATCACAATCTTTTCCAGTGGAAAGCGTTATGGTGGCGACTTGGAAATTAAGAGAGAGAGAGCAATAGTTTAGAATTAGCCGAACTCAAAGCCGAGGACATCATCCACTCCGTATTCAAAGAGGCGAAAGTCTTCCTCATATATCCCATACAGCTTGCGTATGTCACCGATGGGCAGGGGATCGAAGTAGGTCCGTAGATTCGCTCGCGTGCTCGACGGCTTGTGGCCAGTGGGGAATGTCAAATTGTTGGCCCCAGCTAGGTACAATGCCAGGGCGGAGTCGTCCAGTAGAGTGTCATATTTTCCTGTTATAGTTTAATAATTTTAAAATGGGTATTGAAATGTGTTATTTTTTTTTAACTCACCCACAACGTTGTACTTCATCACGCAAGGATTGCAGAGTTTCGATATCACCTCCCAATGCTCGTTGTAATCCGATTGATTGGCTCGACTCAGTTCTGGAGTTAGGAGATATTTGACAAATTCCCCAAAACTGACATCGTCCCCGTTTTCAAGGGAATCGTTACTGGCTCCTGGCCGCAGTTCCTTCACGATCTGGCGACCTACACGCGACTGAAAGTAGCGTGCACTGGGGGAATCCCCTTCTAACTTATTTCTATAAGCAGAGAGTAGACGCTCGAATGGATGTCGAACGAGAATAAAACGTGTGTACTCCTCGCTGAGCACCTGCTGTTGCTCGGCTTCACTTAAATCGTACATCTTGCTAAACATTCCCACCGAGTGGGCCAAGGATCCAGGAATCAGAAGTGGATCGGTTCCATTGCGCCACTTGCCCGTGAGCATCATCAGCACCCGTTTCCAATTCGTGCAGGCAACCTGAAGGCAGAAACAGATTCAAATTTTGTTTAGTTAAACACTATTCATCTGCAAATTAAACCAAATAAACAAAAGAAATATTTCCAAAAAATATCTACAGTTTATATTTTCCAATATCTTAGCCAGAAGGTCGAGTCTTCTTCACGTGAGTGATGTATCTTGTACGGTTCCCGAGTGAGTCAGCCAATTATTTTACATTTCACAAGCAAGCATAAGTTTTAGGGAACCACCGATAAGCAGGAATCTATGAGGCCTCCTTTCCATGAAGTGAATATGAGTGGTTTGGGTAGAGATAATGGTCTGATAAATCAGGTGTCAATTGTACACTCATTTCGAAACTATTTTTACTATATCTGATGTGGTTCTGGAGTAGTTTTTGAAAGTTATTAAATAATTTGATAATAATCTACTTAAATGTTGCTTAAATATTTCTAGATTATCGGGAGTCATGACAAGTTAGTTATTTTAAATAAAATAAATAATTTCCACAAGAATATTACTATTTTAGGACCATAAAAATCAATTATTTTAGTGTTAAATGAAAAATGATTTTAGATTTAATAAGTCTGTATATATAAATGTACCATAATTTTCGAAAAATATACCTACAACCCTTTATTCAAATCCTATAAAATGTGAAAAAACAGGTTTACTCTTTTTAAAAAGAAATTCAAGCTACGTTGTAACATGAGCTGTATGGTATCTTGGTCAAGTAACGAACAACAAGTGACCCCACAAACCGAACGACTTTTTATTGTGGTTTTTGTTTGCGACTCCGAGAGGCAGTAATCGTTTAATGAAATCTCTTCAAAGACCTCGTTTTTATACGAGCTGAATTACTTTGGTTTTAATTGTCAACTGCAATAAATTATAATTTTCGCAAAAAAAAAAGAGAAAAAGATCTTGCTTAGATGACGAGTCGGAGAAGGTTTCCCTGCTATGAAAGCATTGGGCAATAGGTCAAGTCGTCAACCAACAACGACTTGGCACTACACAGATAAAGGGAAAAAATATACAGACTAGTATATACATATATGCACATATGTCTACTAGTATATATAAACATTTAGTTGGGCGGCCAATGTCGAGCGCCATTAAACACTGCAAAAACATTTCACATTACAAAAACAAACAATACGTTCCTTACGTGGAAGCGGGATTAAGGTGGATAAATATCACTGGCAAGGTTGAAAATTAAAACGAATGATTTTTGTAAATAAACCAGGGATATTCCTTGTATCCGTTTCAAGTCCCAGTACCTGTCTTCTACTCACTACTGATTTTCTGTTTAAATACCATTCAATTCATGACTATGTTGCAATAGTACAAACATTTCCCTTCATTCAATCAATCAACTGAGAACTAAGAGTGAGTGTTCCTACTTTTAAATGTTTACACAACTTTCAATACTTTGAGTTTGTGTCAATATGCCTTGGGAAAGTAACAGGAAACGTTGTTCGGCTTAAACGAGTTGCAGATGCTACAGAAGAAAGAAAAAGAGGAATAATAATATATAATATATTTAAAATCCCTGGCAATTTTATATATTAAAATTCATGTTGCTTTCTTTAACACTATAAGTTCAAAGGTCGCACAATGCTTGCAATACACTCGATACGTAATCTGCAATAAGCGCCGTAAGATGAACTTAACGCAATTTCTTTATGGCCATTAAAGCAACACGCGATGGTCGCATAAAATTACCGGCCAATGTGTGGCGAGCCCCCACTTAGTGGGGAACAGTTGTGGGGCAGGCACTTCGAGAGGCTATTGGCCAAGGGTAAACATAAACAATTTACGACTTCATGGAAGAATGGACTGGGAAAATTTTAAACTAGCGAGTTGAAAGCGGCAAATAAGAATGCGAATTTTGTTACCGCTGGCTGTTACCACTGACCCCTCCTGCGGCTTGAGGAAATCGAAACTAGTAACGCCCATGCCATGAAGAATTGCCAACCGATAACAGGGAACATAAGTCGCCGAGGCATTCAGGTGGCATGTTCTAACGACACACCTCCTAACGTCAAGTGAGATACTCCCATTGGCATTGTGTGACTAACTCAGTAAGTGCCACTTATTATAATTTATTATAGTTTGGGTTATACTTATAAGATGAGATAAACTTAGATGTAATAGTATGTTAACGAGCAAGTAACTGCATTTGCTATATATAATATAACATAAAGTTAAGTTGGTTTTATGTTTTTCTATACCCAATAGAGCTAATCTTTTAAAAATCCATTAATACACCCATATCGAATCCTAATCAAATATTTCCCCATCCACAAATCAACTAGGTAAGTGTGATTTAACATTTAATTTAGGTTTTTTTTCGACAATCCTTCTTGTATTACATATAAATCGAAACGATTTCCCCAGATATGCTACATAATTCACTGTCCATTACTCAGTTTCCTCGAATTACCGAAATGAAGTGGCGAAAAGTAAAGGTTCAAAGGGCAACGGCAACATGAAACACCAGCTATTTCTGTCCGCACTTCACATATGTACAACTTCAAACACCTTGGCGGCCGGCACATGGCAATCTAATCTCATAGTTTTGGTTTGATGTTTTCCAATAACTCATTGCAATGGTTTGATAAGGGTAAAGGCAATTTCCTTTGGCTCAACTTCCTAATCCAATTAGGCAAATTAATAAGGTGGGTTCATTTCGCAGGTGATTCTAATATTAATTAAATTAAAATAGATTATCTATTGCTACGCACGTCATAGGATGGGGCCTTAATAATCTCGTTCTAATAAAAATAAAATATATATTTAAATTAAGCTTATCAATTGGAGTCAACGAGAGCAAAACTACTGAAGCAATTAAAGCAAAAACACAGACATTTTAAGACTTTGGCCTTTGACTTGGACATACTAAAGTTGCGCATTAAGCTGCATAGAAACGGCAATTAAATTAGCATTTTCACTGAAGTACTAGCCTATAATTATTACCTATTTACTAGAGGTTGCATTTGCTGCTCGTAGTAGAATTCCTTGTTGTTGTATTTGATCGTTTAAAATGAGTGAAATCAGCACTTGTGGCCACTTACAATATACATATATGTACATATAGCTGACATGAGCACGGAATCCACTTTCCGATAAGCCAGAAGTACGTTGAGCCTAGGCTATCAAATAAGCTTGTAATAAAATCGTTATAAATCTTGTTTGAAATCAGACTCTTTTGCTGACTGTCTATATAAGTGTTGCTCTATATAGCCAATAAAATATATATAATATAATATAGACAAGAAATTATTATAAGTCGATCGATGGTACCGCTGCCACAAGCCGCAAGATCTACAAAAACACGTGATGATAGTGGGAAAACAAGTTTCTATAAACAAAAAGGCAGAGGCAAAATGTGAAAACTGAGACAAACAAATGACAGATGCCGGTTTTTGACTGATGTTCTGATTTTTTTTTTGGGACAACACATGGCAAGCTCTAAAAAAATAAACTTATTTGATTTACTTTCTGAATAGAATTCTGATTAATTAAAAAAACCAACGATTGAAAGAGATTGTAACTTAAAGTATCAGAATTTTACAAATATTTATCAATATTTAATACAACTTTTGTCTCTTTGCGCTGAATATACTCTTTTAAACCGCCGACTCAGCATTTGACTTTAATATTGTAGTTATTTGGCTGACTTGACATAAGATTGATCCGTACCTTGGGCACATAGCAATAGAGGAGCTTGTGCTCCCTGTCCACGATCATATGGTCCATCTGCAGGTCGCTAAGGTCCTCCAGCGTTTGCGTGTTCTCTCCCAGCAGCTCGCATTGCCTCTGCATGTACTCCTGCCGCTGGATATTGATGGTTTGGGTCAGCTCCAGACTGCGGCGTGTGATTTTGACATTATTGTTGTTGCCGTCCTCGAATGGCAGGCCGTTGACGACGAGGGAGAGAGTCGCCAGGAGCTGTAATCCCAGTGAAATGCAAAGCGAAAGCCAAACCAGTCGATCCATAATGCACTGGCCTCGATCTCGATTGTCCGCGGATTGCTGCCCGACTTTCCAATCGGGTGGTTAAAGATCAAGGATGTCACTATCACTATCATTTGCGCGGCATTAGCTTTGCCGCTGGCGCCCGAAATACTTGACGCGATGCACAAACTTCAGGGTGGCCGCGTTCTCAATGCCCAGCTCCTTTAATGTGGCTCTGCCGCTGGAGCTTCGGTCGTCGATCGGCTGATTGGTGTCCACGTTGAACAGGCCAAAGCAGCGCCATAGAAATCGCCACGAGACGAATGCGCGATGATTGTGCCCGTTTCGCTGAGCGGAGTGAACTAACTCGCCGGTGGAGCTGGCCATAGCCGCAACTGGTTGCCGTCTCTGCCGCCAATCTTCGTGCCTCGACTCGTCTACCGCCGACTCTTCGGTAATTCCCCGACGCCTGAGACGCTCTTCGTGCCGTTCGCGCTGCTTGCGCCTGTGCTGGGCCCGAGAGATCAAACCGATTGCCCTCTTCAGCTGGGCGATCGTCGGCTCACTTTGGTGGAGCTGCAAAAATTCAGAAAGACACAGAGAATTAAGCGAAAAGTTGTTTGAGAAGGGTTTATGGAGCGTGAAAGGGGCAGACAGTCCATTAGAAAGAAGTTTAACCTTGAAATTTAATCAGAAAAGGGAAACGCCAAGAGAAAAACAGCCTCGCTGAGAAATGTCTGGAGATAGAAACATTACAGGGTTTTGATTTTGACTATATCTTAAGGTTGATATTAGAATGGCCCGATTCTAGTGACCTAATAGATCCTTATGTAGTTGTTGCGCTGTTTCTACAGCAGTTCAGGACAAAAATAATTGGATTAAGTTAAAATAAGCACCAGAATTTATAAATATTTCAACGTTCCTTGCGTTAACATTCAAAATTCTAAGTAGATAATGTTAACGAATCAATTCGGGACGAAATTCTTACTATGAGACCTTTTACTCGATTATATGGCTGCATAATTAGGAACGCAGACAAAGTGGTTCCCGTAATTATGCGGCCTTTGTGGCTCTCGCCCGCGGGTAAGGAATATCTCTGACACGACATGGGTAGTTGTTGCCCATATTAATAATTTACATCTCTCTAGGTCCACGCACAGTATTTTTTTGGGGCCCTGCTGTTAAGTGGGTACGTCGTCCGCTAGGCTGCATGCTAGTTTTTGTTCATATCTTAAATGTTAATCCCTCTTCAGTGCGTTGTTCTGGCCGGACTCGGCGATGTCCTCAATCGTCCTCCGCATCTTATATCCAAGAGACAAACTGCAGTCTTAGCGTTAAGCGGGGTTTTGTGGTCACGCTGGGCCATGATCATCCGGCCAAAGAACCACAGCTACATGCTTTGCAACGCTGTTCTGTCTGTATCCCAGTGCCTTCTCCTTTGGAGGAGTATGAATATCAGTCTGAGCTCCGACAGACTGGAGAAACTGGCGGATATCTCAAAAAGGTTAATTACCTGATAGTTTTTTTTTTTTTGATTAAACCGTATTATACTTTTACAGAGATAACAAATGATTTAATTGGAGTGCAAGCAGCTGGTCAATCGATTCAAGGAAATATGTATACTGACCACCACGGTGAGAGTACTGAGTCCGTCCCGCTGCACATGAATCGTTGTGGCCTGACCTTCGGCGATGGCTATCTGGAATTATGAAATTGATATTATTTTTATAGTAAAACCTGTGTGCATTGGCACCGCATAACGGGACCGGGTTCTTCCTAATATTCAATTTCCACCAATTAACACGTTGAGTGTTCGGTCGGCAGTAGGTCAGTAGTAGTCAATATTGGTGACGAAAGCATTGCCAGAACGAGCTCCGCAATGTGCTAATTGCTCACCGATGCTGATGTGGAGATTGTAGGTGTATTCATTCTAGTGGTAGACATGTATTGACGTATTTTGAATCTCTTGGATGCTGTAAACAATATGAAGGAACCAATTGGTTGATCTACTTCTGTCAATCGGCATTAGCACATCAATCTTCCTGGCCTTTTGTAATGCAGATTATTGGTTTTTCCAAGAATTAAGATGAACGGCATACTAAATCATTATACAATGGGCTATACAACAATATCAAACAATCGGAAAAGATTATTTTAATTAATTAAAAGCCTAGAATTGCAATATCGTCAAGAATGTATTACTATTTACCATGGTAACTTTGTTACTATATCAAAGAGAAGCCGATTTGTGCGCGAGGGACACTTTCGGTGCTCATTGCTACTACGTTAATGGTCGTTCACAGTGGCAAATAATTATATTTTAATATAGCAAGTATTTTGCTATGTTAAATGTTTAATGTTCTTACTTCTCCCATCAGCTCTGCGGGCGTAATATCGTGCGGAATATCCGAGAGCGTTTCGCAGCTGTCCAAGATGCGTCGCAGTTCCTGTGAGGTGCTGGCCAGCATGGCATTGTGCTCGGATCGGTCGAAGTCGTTGCGCTGGCGGCGTGTAGTAGTGGAGAGCTCTCGGGAATTCCTTTTCCGCTGCTTCCGCCTGCCCAGGATCTTTTCGTTTCTATTTCTTGCCTCCCGTACAGCTTTCTTTCGCAGATTCAGTGGCATTTTCTGCAGATTCTTGTAGGTCAGTGCATGAGGCTTCGCCGCCCGCCTCATTTCCCTGTGGGGCGAGAGTTCTCTTTTGCATCTCTTTTCCATTTTATTTTGTTAAATGTAGTTTAAGTTGTATTGTTTATTATTTTGTTTTTCTTTCTGAATGTGCAGTGTGCCCGCGCTCGATTACTCAAAAGACATCGAATGTTTTATAAATGTAATCGATAAAAATCAGCTGTTTAAATAAGCGAAAAACAAACTCAAGATAAACCAAGGAAAATACATTTAAAAATACGAAAACCAATGGATTTCCCGGACAAAATGGATCTGGAGAATGAGCGGGTGCTGAAGCTTATATTTCCCGACGGCGTGCCAGGTTAGTTGTGACTCAGATTCCCAAGAATTACCAAGCAATCTTATATTTTCCCACTTCTTCCCCACAGACAATCTGCGTGGCAATCCGGAGCTGGACAACTATTTGGCTAAGCTGGGCACCTGCAAGGTGGAGCAACTGAAGAAGGAGCAGACACGGCTGGCGGAGGAGACGCGAACTATCCTAGAGCAGACGCAGGACCTGGCCATTTCCAACTACAAAACCTTCATCACCACCGCCGAGAACTCGCGGTCCATTTTCAGCGAGTTCTTGCGGTCGGAACAGCAGCTGGACACTCTGGTTGGCAAGCTGCCCGACTTGAGCACCCAGTGTGAGCGTTTCCTGCAGGACTCCGCCGAGCTGAACGAGCAGCGGCGCCTCAATTCCATTACGTTGCAGAAAAACGCCCAGCTGCTGGAGGTGCTAGAGCTGCCGCAGCTCATGGAGCGTTGCATACGCGAGGGTCGCTACGAGGAGGCTCTCGAACTTGCCGCCTATGCCACGCGCTTAGGCCAGCACCAGGGACACATCCCGGTGGTTAAGGTGGGTTTTAAATTGTAATATTCGAATTTAATTAATTAATTTCATGATATTTCAGAGTATTGTCCGCTCGGTGGAAGCCCTGTGGCACACAATGTTAGTACAACTGGTGGCACAGCTGCGTACAGACCTGCAGCTGCCCAAGTGCCTCCAGATTGTGGGATATCTACGCCGAATGCAGGCCTTTGGAGATAACGAGCTGCGCCTGAAGTTCCTCCAAGCCCGAGATGCCTGGCTCACATCTTGCCTGGAGGCCATTCCTACAGGAGATGGTGAGTTGTGAGGACACTTCCTTAAAAGTTCTCATCTATCCCTCTTTTATCCCTCTTTCAGCCCAACAACACTTGACCAAAACTATTGAAATTACGAGGATAAACCTATTCAATATCATTACTCAGTACCGGGCCATCTTTCCGGAGGAGGAGGGCCCTGGAAAGGCCAGCCTGAAGCCCCTGCAGGGCGTAAGCTGCAACGGGGATCGCCTTTTTCAGGCCTGGCTCCATAATAAGATCAACGCGTTCCTGGAGACTCTAGAGCAGGATCTGCAGCTAGGAGTGGGCTCCATTGAGACCGTGCTGGGCCAATGCATGTACTTTGGACTCTCCTTCAGCCGAGTGGGCGCCGATTTCCGTGCTCTCATGGCGCCCATCTTTGTGGGCGTCATAAGACGTCGCTTCGAGACCAGTGTGCAGCAGGTGAATGAGCAATTCGAACGGGAGCTGGACAAGTTCACGCTGATCAACAAGGGGTCTCTCCACTCGCATTCCCGCAAGCATGTGGATCCCGAGCAAGAGTCCTTTGCCCCGCCGGAGACGTTGCTTGACTTTTATCCTTTGGCCGCTCTATGCAATGGTTATCTGGGTGCCTTGAACGAACTACGCCTGTGTGCTCCTCTGGCCCTGGCCACAGATGTGACCCACTGTCTGCAGAACTCCCTGCAACTGGCCGCCCAGCGCGTCCTTGCCTTCTATCGGCAGGAGCAGCAAGCTTTTGCTGGCAGTGAACGGGAGGCGTTTATTCGGCTGTGCTCGTGCCTGGCTTATGATTTGGTGCCCTACGTTCAGCGCTGCGTCCACGGTGTCTTTCCTCCGCAGTCCCTCACCGTCCACCTGGGTATTAGCCTGCTACAGTTGGAGCAGCAGCAGCTCACCTACCTTGAGCAGGCACGCATTCTGGAACCACTGAAGCATCTGCTGCCCACCAAGGCGTTGGTGCAGGAGCCAATCACAGAGGCGAAATCTAACGTAGGTGTGCCGGTTCCGGCTGAGGGATAAGGAAATTGAAGTCAGACTAGCATTTAATTGCTGGAAAATATGTAAAAATATAGTTCTAATCGGAATTCCAATATTTATAACTTGTAAAGCATAATTAATTACAAACTAATTGCAAAAGGTATGTACGTTGAAGTCATTTAACTCTTGTAGCTTGTGGATCTTAGAGTAATCATGTGGGAGAGTCGTTTAATGAGAGATTTTTTTATTATTTCATAAAAAAGCTTATAGATCGCGGTGAAGGAGATAAGAGCAGAGAGTCCCATTGATACGCTCTTAATACAGTTTCTTATCATCCAGAAGAGAACTCATAAACAAAACGGAGAACTGCGTTGAAGATACTTTACGTTTGTATGTTTCAGTCTTTATCGATACTCCCAAATGGTTGGATCAGCTACGTGCTCCCGGTGGAGTTACAAACAAACTCAACCACATCGAAATGGATACCACAACGATCTTGGACTTGAATCACTTTTGCTACTTTGAGTTATTCAAACAAATCAAACGTAGCTGCGAGCAAAATAATAAAAGTGCAACGGTGGAAGAGATGAAATACGTTGATTTAATCAACTTTACAGTGTCCAACAGGCTGTTTCGGTTACTGTTTGGCAGGTGGGACTCCAATCTTGCCAAGAGACTCTTTCTGCTCTACGTGGGTTCCAATGAGGACGTGACCATTGATTTTGCGGAATTGTACGAGCGTTTTAAAGAGTTTCCAGAGAAGGTGAAGCAACTTTATTGGAAGTCCATTACGCTTGCCATCGAAGAGAATGACCGCCTGACCAGCGTCGAGCTGAGATACTATCCAGAGAGCCACCACAGGGAGCACTTGGACGTATTTGAGTCTGTGATGAATCAGTTGCGTAGGAAAAAAAGCTTAAAAGTTTTGAGAATGCATCTTGCTGGTACGAACCATAAAAATTATGAAGTATACCCTCTGTTCACTGGTTTCTTAATTTCAGGCTACACCTTAGAGGACCTTCGGGGATTCGGTGGCCTCCAACAGCTGGCCCTGGATATGAAAACAAATATCGGTGAGCTAACCAGATGCTGCCGCGAAAATGGTAACCTACACGACCTGTCCGTCACTAATAGCATAACGGCGGGACGAAGGTTGACCGAGATCGTACCCTTCTGCTGTCAGGTTCGCGTTTTTGCCTTCAAGATGAAATATGATGGCGATGCCACCGAGTATGCCCCCCTGGCCAAAATGCCCAGGCTGAAGGAACTAACAATAGGAGGTGAGCACGAGCAGGGAACTCTGCAGCCACTCTTCGCTGGATTTACGAGAAAGGTTCCTGAGCTTCTCACCAAGTTATCCATTGACGATGCTCCTCTGAACTGGGAAGAGTCCACGGAGCTGGCTCAGATCGATACGTTGACCGATTTGCGTTGCAGATTTCTAGAGCCAGAGAGCATTGGGCCTTTGGCTCAGCTGAACTACCTAAATCATCTTGAGATCCTGTCCAGCCACGAGTTCTCAAGTATTTCGGAACAAATCTACACCGTTCTAGAGCACTCCAGGCGAGGCAAGAAAGTTTCTCTGGCAGACAGCTTGATTGACTACGAGCCTGGCAAAAAACTGCATCTTATATTGAAGAGAGGCAATGCCTCCGATTACAGTATGTTGGTTACCCTGCCTAACTTGGAATTCCTTAAGATTAGCGGCCATTATAAACCTGGTACCCTTGTAAAGCTCTTCGAAGAGCTGGCTTCCGCGAATGTGTCTACCTTGATAATTGACCAAGATCCCACTAACGACTTCCTCAGTCGGGACTGCGGAAAGAGGGTATATCAAGAACCTCTTCTGATCGACTCCCATGAAATCGCAGCTCTGTCGCAGTGCAAGTCGCTTAAAGAAATCGTTTGCGGAATATCACAGGCCGGAAACGTTGAATTGCTGGCCGAGCTTCCAGATCTGAGGAGCTTGATTATAACCCGGGTGCCGTCTAGGGGATGCCTGCAGGTTCTTTTCGAAGAAATGGTTCTAGCCGATATACACGTCCTGCAACACTTTGAACTGCGACATCGGACCTTGAATTCAAAGGAGATTTCAGCACTTAGTCTATTATGCACACTGAAAACCCTGACTGTCTCAGAAGTGGCAAACATTAAAATGTTCTCTAAACTCGACATAGCCGTTAGTTTTGAAAAACTAAATATTTTCTCATACAGAAAGTTTCAAGAGGTATATGAAGATATACTGAAGGTTTTGGAGATTTGTGAGTTCAGGATGTCCATTTCTACGCACGATTTTGCTTTCGTGTTCGATCGTCCCGAGAATTATTTGCAAATAACGAAATTAACAGGAACCAGCATAAATATGAAAAAGCTCATTGATTTGACCTGTCTGGAATGGGTTGAAAACCTTAATATCGACATGAAGTGCGATTTAAGGTTATTTTTCCACAACTTGGCTTTGAGAACTGATGGCCGACTAAAGAAGATTCGCGTGGAACAGGGCACTCTGAGCCTCAGAGATACACAAGAACTGAGAAAAATTAAATCGCTGAAAGTTTTCCATGGCAAACTCATCGAACCTCAAAGCCTTGGTCATCTGCGCCATTTCAGCTTTCTGGGAATTTCAAACTCCAAAAGTAACAGATTTCCGGCAGAGATTGGCGAGACTCTGGATTCTATTGAGGAGGAGTTAACCATCCGACTGAGGGAGAGACAGATAAGTTACAACACAATAACTGGTCATTTAATTATCCACAATAGTTTTCCAGCTCAAGTCTTTCGAATTCAAGGAAAAAGCGTTTATCTGAAAAGAGCCACTACCAATGCCAGTGACTTGGCTCCTTTGGCCAGCCTCAGGAATTTGAAATCTGTAAGAATTTATGGAAATCACACAATGGGGACTCTTCAACCTTTCTTTGCCCAACTTGCGGCAAGGCCAAGCCAGACTCTTGAAGAGCTGGCAATGGAGAAGCAGAACAGAGGTACCAAGTTAGTTGACTCTTGTATCAGCTCATCGGAAATTAGAGAAGTGACCACTATAAAGTCCCTGCGGAGCTTAAAATGCGGTTTTTCCGAATCGGAGCATATTGAACTCTTGGCAGAGCTACCGCACCTAACTGAACTGGTCATAACCTCCCATCTAGAGGGATCCTTAAAGGGACTATTGGAAAAACTGAGCTCAAGGAGTGGTCACACCCTGGAGAATTTCGAGCTACAGGAGGGGCTACTTACCCCCGAGGAAAAGGTTGAATTGACAGCTATAAGGATGTCTATGAGTCCGAAAGCGGCTTGTCCAGCCTAAAAGACATGCAAAAACATAGAAAAGTATCTAGAGAAAATATGGATGCATTTAGGGATTACTTATTCTGATTAAATATATGTATTTATGTATATATCATATGTATAATATTTCTGTAAAAAATGTCTTTCATAATTTGTTATAATTAACGTGAAGAAGCTTATTATGTACATACATACATACTTGTATCCATTAAGAGCTCTCCTGTATTCTTCTATATTCCCTCATCTACTACTAGTAACATCCATCCAAGGCTCGTTATGGTTAAGCCCCCAGTGGATCTTCCACTCAATCGTTTTGTTAATTTTACCAAATTTCCAGGCGACTAAGCTCGCGATGAGGCGCGAGTGCTTTTTCCCGGTTCAGGCCGGAGCCGGAGTGTGTGCTGACCCACTCTGGGGAGACCCCCGTATTTTTTTGGGTTAGGGCCGCGAGAGTGCAATAATATTTTTACTTTGCCACCCGGCGATCAAAAAGCGGCTCGCTGCGGTTGTCCAACCGCCAAAGCCAAAGCCAACACCAAAGCCAGCGCGATGCAATCAGCTCCCCTTGCCCCCCTTATCTACTCCCTAGCGAGTATCTCCTAACTAAAGCGCCGACATGGCAGGTCAGATTGAGTTCGGTCAGAGGCAGTCCGGAAAACAGGGGAATAACGGCTGCGTCCAGGACCGTGGCATTTATAAGCAATTTCGCGAACAATGACTAAATTTTCGGGGCAAAGCCAGCTACGCTTCCTCCCTCGTCCTCGTTTGGGTGCCGTTGCATCTGAACGAATCTGAATGCAACGTAGTGCGCTGAAAATTGGAAAACATGGCAGTTGAATGGACAACTAGTGGACAGGGGCAGGATACCTACTGGGTACACTGCAAAACTTGGGCACAAAGAAAAGGAAATTTGGTAAATAAACATTTATATTTAGTTACCTGAAGAAACTGATGCAGTAACTAAAAAATGTGTAAAATATAGTTTAGTAAAATTGAATAATAATTTTCTGTTATTATATAGTATTTAATTATTAATTAACTAACTAAGTATTTAATTCATATAATAAATAAAAAAGAACCAAGAGAAAACCCCCTTATATATATATGTATAGTTTTTTTAGTATAGTTTTTTGTTGAGTGCTTGGAATAGGACTAGGTATAAGGACATGGACATGGGCGTGGGCATGGTCCGAGTGCGTTCAGCATTCAGCGGCGACTCATCGTTCAACGTCAGCGCCGGATGCGTTTGTGGCCACGGCCTTTGTGGGTGCATGGCTAGGATTGAAGGGGGTAGGGCATGCAGGGCAGTTGTTGGAGGAGCAGTGCTGGATCTGGATTGGGACCGCCTCTGTATTTTTAAGTCCACCACTAAATACAAACGAAAGCACTCAAGCACAAGTTGGCCACGATTTCCCCAATCGCAGTCTCTCCGGCCTACTCCACACACACACACACATGCTGTCCAGAGTCCGTTTTCCGTTTTCCATTCTCGGCCATCGTCATAGTACAAATGGAATTTGGGATTTTGATTGCGAATCGAAATAGATTTTGTGGTATTTGGCAAGCAGTGCGAAACAAGCGACTAACAACCTGAGCCTCCCAGTGTGTGTATAAGTGTGTGTTTGTGCTGCAGTCGTTGTGTGCATGTGTGTGTGTTCATTTGTTACTTTGGCCATGGACAACACTGCGTATACGCGCTTTATTCCCGTCCGTTGATTGATTGAGTTTGTGTGAGGCTTTTTACACGCTCGCTGGCTCCGTTTTTGCAAGCCTCCCGTTTATTTTGCATTTTTCCAAAGCCTCCATGGTGCTCCCTACCCCTGCCCACCCCCTCTGTTTGCATTTTGGTCTGTTTTTGCCAGCCGTTGCCTTTTCAGTTCGTTTTAATTCGCTGCCAAAGTTGATTTTGTTAACCTGAAAAGCCGATTTTCCACACCTGCAAAACTACGCAAAAAAATGAACATGATATGGTGAGATTTTTTTTTGTTTTTATGGCAGTTCCTATACAAACCAATATAAAATATTGGCTGTAAGGCTTTTGTTTTTAACGAAAGTTATAGTTGGAAAAAGTAAACCATAAATGTTGTTAACTTTTACGAATTAATATAGTTAATATAGTTCGGCCTTAAATATAGAGTATCTCTTGGGTTATAGTCTAGTTTCATTTAGATAAAAAAAATCAACAACAGATAATGCGGTAAAAATATAAAATATATATACCTAAGATATATAAATAAATATTAATTAATATTTTTGTAGAAAAATAACTATTTTAACAATTAAAAATGCTTCTAATTAGCCCACAAATTAACGAATTTAATCCGTATAAACTGTGAGGTTAAGCCAGTTCACGGACTAGGCTGTGCGAACTTCGCTACAACCCTTGTCCGTTTTTCCAGAAATAGTCGATGAGGTGGAATATTAGTGGGTGGGTTTTTGGCTGGCAATGCGACGCGACTCGGTTGTGCCATTGTCCGGCTGCTAATTTATCGGGATAATTGCCAAATGACCAAATGGGGAGTTTTATTACAGCTGCCGGACTAGAACTTGGACCGGGAGCAGGAGCATGGACTGATGAGCAAAGCACGAAAGTGGCCAGCCAACAGTTGAGGGGAACCACCCCCAAAAAAATAAAGGGCGGACACATGTGGCTCAGCAGCTCTCCTGATCCCAGCCTCAGTGTGTATTTTTAATTGTAATTCATAAATTACATTATTTACCGACTTCGGGGGCAGGTTAGTTAATGATGCTGCCATTTGGGGATTGTGCTACCCTCTCCTTTGCTCGAGGGCAGACGGAAATCGATATAGCCTCCAGGCCGGGAACACACCGCCACGAAAATGGCTTCTCATAAATGTCAACTTGGAGCTAAAAACTGCCAGCGAAATTGAATTTGCCACTTAACACTGGCCTGGCCTTTAGGCCCGGGGAGGATTCAATTCGGCACTGATTCAATTTGGATACCTTTACTTATTCAACTTATTCGTTATGCAAAATTATTGCCGCAGCGTATTGAGTGGGATAAGTTGGCCCAAAAAAAGTAAGTAAAGTGGGGAGCCTGCTCAACGAGTTGGAAAACACCCAGGGACAGGGCGGGGATGATAAAGAGTGTGTATGTAAATTCGCAAACAAATCACTCGAGCTTGCGAAATACCCTTAGGGGAATCCTTTAGTTATCCTTTAGCGATTTTTCAAATAAACATGCAACACATTTTTTAGAAATCCACCCTCCTGCCCCCCTTATTGAGCCAGCGGCTGCCAAAAGTTTGACGCGTTTTTCGGGCAAGTATCAGATTTCCCTTTTTCTCTTTTACGATCTCAGTGTTGTCACAGATTTAGGTTGAAAAATGTAGGTAAATCAAGGATAATGGATAAAAAATATCAAAATAAATTAGGTAAAATATATAAACATATATTTGCTGTGATGATTTGTAGCTAAAAAAATTAAATTATTTATTGATTTAATATTTTGAATAATAAGCTAGCTTGTTAGTTTAACATATTAGTTTTGGAAAAAGTTTAAAAATATAAAATATATATTTTAAAAATCTGATAAAAGCAGAAATATCTTTGTAGTTTTTTTAGGGAATAAAAAATCTGTATAATTTCTTATTTATTTATTAACTTTTTCTGTGTTGAACAATAAAGTTAAATATACAAAAGAATCAAGCATAAGTTTAAACTGTAGCCATAAAAAAAATCTCTGTTTTTTCAGCACAGTTCCTTACAGATTCTGACTTCAGAAATGATGATGATGCTGATACCCCTGTGGATACCGATACCGAGATGGCGATGACAATGTGCCGAGTGGATACCGATACCGAGATGGCGATGACAATGTGCCGAGTGCTGCTGCGCCTCGAGGACTTTCACCAGACATGTGTGGGCGCTTTTATAGGCTAATGGCCTGCGATGGCTGCCGCGGGCCAAATGCTCCTGACTTTGACGGATTTTCCAGGCAAATTTCGTTAGGCTTGCCTGATTAGCTTCTCGGGGAATCCACACTCTCACTGGGTTAAACATTTCCCTTGTCATATCATTTGATGTGATTTGGTTTGCGGGCGGAAAGCGAACAGACTTTCAGCCTTTCATAAAAATAAATGTATTTTAATCTTGAAGCAAATAATATCTAATTCTAGGTGAAAAATAATACTTATGGAATATGGTTATGGTTATTTATAAAACGTATTTGTATAATATTTTAAAGGTACCTTAATTAACGATAAAGTTTATTTTTAAATGATAAAAAGGTAGTGTATATATGTATATTTCATTCCCACAATTTAATTAAAGCTTACTTAATTTTACTTTGAAATAATATTTTCTTAAGCTTTCAGATACCTTAGTTATGCTGCTTTTCCTTAGTTTTCTTTCAGTGCGGGTTGTGGGCTAATGGGAGCCGCGACATGCCATGACTTAATTAGCGAATACCGGGAAGGACACAAAGGATCCGGCAATCCATAGCCAAGTGCACCGGAATGCGCGTCATTATGACAATGGCGGCAGCCCGTTTGTACCCCACTTGCCACCCACTTACCCCCCACATACACCCACAGCTCTCGGAAAAATGTCGCGTTGCAACAAAGTTGAGTTAAAATCTGCACCGCTCGCTCTCTCGCCTTCTCTGTTTCCAATAGTTTTCTATGGCTTTTCCTCAGCTTTTCCCGTTTTTTCTTTTCATTTCACAATTTTTATTCCACACATCTCTTGGGTGTGTGTGAGTGTGTATATTATATTACTGCAACGCGAACCAATAACCATCGAGCGGGCAGCTGGAGACGCTGACGCTTCAGGATGCCATTGGCTCCGGCTGCTCATCCTCAACCTCCTCCGCCTCGAAGCTCTCCCCTGATGACCTGATTCACCTGTCCGCACCCGGGTATCTTATGGATACCCACAGCGAATGCTTCTGGCCTTCCTCTTTTCCTTTTCCTTTTTTATTCTATTTTTTTTTTTATTTATTTTGTTTGCCCACCCAATTTCTTTGTATTGTGGTTATGATAGCGAAGGTGGCCGGCAAGCTGAACCGCTGGCCACATCCTCCACGAACCTCCTCCTCTTGCGCTCCCTGCTGTGTGTTCCAAGCGAGAAGGCAATATAATTTATTGAAGTTCTGGCATTTTTCAAAATGAAATTCTTTTTAACGATGATTGAACTACGTACGTGTGTGTGTGAGTGTGCAAGGATCTCTCCCATCCCCTAGCTAGGAGTCGGAAGAAGTTGGGATTGTGGGGTCTCGGGGTGGTCCTTTGTTATGGGTTTAGCACGTTTGGCCTGTCCATTGAACGCCATATTATTGGTCGATTGAAAAGTAAAACATTTTTTATTATCCGCACGTGTTTCAGCTCCCATTCGGTCCACCATGCATCCCGTTTTTATGACAACACCGAAACAAATTCCGTTTTATGTGTTCTAATATGGTATAAATAAATATGTTTAAATACAATGTAAAAACAATGTTAAGTAAGTACTTAATAAAAAGTGGATAATAAATAAATATCTTAACTCATTTAAAGGCTATTATAAACTTATTCTTTTTTTGTATTTAAAATTTTATTATAGGAATTAAAAGGTTTATCATTTAAAATGAGATTTATTAATTAAAGGAGATGACCACACCTCAATCTATTGAATTCTAAAAACTCAACCAATAATTATTTAAAATATATTTTCTTCTGTGTACAAAAAAATACTGAAATAAAATATGTGTAAGATCCAAAAGAGGGCTGGTTGGGGTTTTTAGTGGGCGTGCTCTGACCACCTGTCGTGCCATCGGGCATCCATAAAACTTTCGACCCAACTACCCTCTTGTGCGACGCCCCCAAAATGCCACCCACATACCCTCGACTCCTTCCCTCCTCCTCGCAAGGTGAGCTCATAGCTTTTATGATATCCACCACCCAAAACCTCGACCCACTTTCGGTTCCTTCATATTTGATAAGCAAGTCGGCGCTGCTTTTTTTCCTTGGGTTCCTTTTACTGTTGCGCCCCATCAATATCCTTCAGCTATGGCCATCTCTTTCCCTCTCCCTGTGTGTATGTCCTTTTCTCTCTCGTTCCTTATATATTTTTTCTCTATTTCCTTGCTGTCCACTGTATATATATATATGTGTGTGTGTGGTTATAAAAATATTTCATTCAATTTTTTATTTCGTTTTGCTCTCATTCCTTCTCTGTCTTGCTTGGTCAGCTCTTCTGTTCCTCTTTCTTCCTTTATGCTGTCTTGGTCGCACTCTCCTTGCTTTTATGTCCTGCGATTTATTTTGCCGAGCCAAAGGACCACACGGTTTCTCATTTTTTTTCCCAGTGTCGCTGTGTGTGTGCGTCCGCTTTTCCTTTTGTTATTCCGCTGTCCTTTGCTCAGGTCGGCGGTGTCCTGTACACTAAGCTGGCCAGGAGACTACCCGGGGAGCCACCCACAGAACCACCTACTTCGGACTCAAACCACTTCCTTCCCCCAAGCCCAGCTTCATAATTTCTCGCTTTGTTGGCTCGCTCTCTCCTCAGGAGCAGGACCTCGCCATCTCTCTCGCTTTTACTGGACAGTGATGGTCAGTTACCAGATATTGTAGTTGGTAGTACTCTGGGTACAGCTACAAAGGTATTTAGTATCTTTAAAGGCTAGACTAGAGCCCAAAAATATGCTTCAGAAGGTCCCAAAGTAATAGAAGAAATTTTTAAAATCAGAAATCATTAGAGCTTTAAAAACTTCTTAAAACGTTTCCAAAATTATTTCACATAATTTACAAAAAATTGTACATTGCATTCCGGGGTCTGAAAATATAATATATATTTTTTGAATATATAGAATATTCTTTGCATTGTTAAATAAAATTAATACCTTTCCCATCACTGGTGGGTGGCTTTGGGATAAAAAAAAACAATACGCGTTTCCTCCTTGAATATTTCTGCGGCCGCTGCTCCTGAATCCTGGCTCCTCGCTCTGGCCAGGCTCAGTGGACTCGTTTCTGTTTAGTTTGGTTCGGCTCCGATTGAGTTCGGTTGGTTGGGAGTCTGACCAGCACCACCCCTCGACTCCACCGACCGGCCGGCCATGTTTGTTTGCACTTTTATAACAATGTTGGCCAGTCCCAAGCTGGGGCCACATTGTGGGTTTATTTTTTTGTCGTCTTTGAGGTGAAATATACGGAATGGGGTGGTGTCCTAAAATATGATGTCATACTTCAACAGAAGCCTGGTATATTACTCTGCCTTAAGCTACATAGATAACATATACTATAAGTCCAAGAAAATTAATATTTATTATATTATAAGCTTTGTTTCAGAAAACGTAATTAAATGTAATGAACAAGTCAAACCTGGCCTAGATATAATAACAGACTTTCACTTAAATGAGTTTATCATTTGGATAATCCTCCTTGAAGTTGGCAGGGCATTGGATCAGCTGGCATATAAAACTCGAATGAGCTATGAACAGCAACCTGAAACTAATTAAGCTTAAGGCCAAATTGAATCGTGAAAATGGAAGCAAGTCATATAAATATATATATAAATGCATATATATACATATATGTGTTTATGGCCCACAAGGATATACAGAAACTTGTACACGAAGTCAAGAAAGGCCGGGGAAAGTGTGGGCTTGTGCTCCAGAAAAACCGTCTTGGGTCATTCTGTTCTCTTGGCTAGTTCCTGGCCAATTTATTTGAGCCATTAAAATTGTATGATAAAGCGGGCCCATTAATTGTGTTGCTTAATTTTCGTTTTAACGCATTTTATCAAGCCAAACAGCGAACGTCGTATTGTTTGGCTCCGCTCAGGCCTTCTCCACCTCCAGCTCCTCCTCCTTCTCCTCATAAATGGGGTTCTTAGTTCGTATTTAATGTGTTTTCATTTGTGGCTGAAAGAAATCGATGGAGTCCAGTCAAGGAGGCGCTGACATGCCACATGGCTTAAGGCAGCCGCAGGTCTAGCTAAAGATAAAGGAAGAGACTTTGCCATATTTGTTAGGGGTTTCGAAAACTTAATTGAAGGAGCTGTAAGCTAGGATATACTATATGAATTTATACTTTTAAATATATTAATTAAGTATATAAAAAGAAAATAAATTAATAAGACACAAAATTACACAAAAATTGATTTTATTTTGAAGTATACAAACTTTTAAAAATATTTTATTGCCAAAAACATTAAAATTAAGTCTCAAAAATAAGCTGAGCTAGATATATGTGACCTTATTTAAGTTAAGGGTAAAATATCAATGAATTAAATATATTTTCATTAAATAAATAATAATAAAAAGCGATGTTTGTCTCTGTTTTTATTTACTGTGTACATAAGAAGTTATGGAGAAGGCAGTGACCATCGAAGCAGTCGAATTCCAAGAAAAGCAGTCTGGTGTGTTGGCCTGTATTCCTTGTGGACGCTCATATCTTAACGGTTTTCGTTTATTTTCATATAAAACCCACACAGACATACATATGTACACCAAAAGTGGGCTGAGTGGGAGGCTGTAAGGGGGGGTGGTGTGCCCTGGCTATGAGTATATATGATTTTTATTGTTATTGTTTTGTCCTTTTTATGATGTTGCACGTATCGCAGTAACTTTTTCAGAACGCTCGTGTGTGCGTACGTGTGTGCGTCTTGGACTGTATCCCAGATAAACACAAGCTCACGTACATACATATGTATAAATAGAAGGAAAATCGAAGGGAAAACGGGAAAAATGAAACAATAACAAATGCAAGCTCACCCTGGAAGGCACACACGCACACACAGTTATAATTGGGTGGCATTGAGGGTGCCAGCCGCCCCCGACTTTGGATTTCACCCCCAAAAATTGCTTCCTTTTGCGTTTTTTTTCCCCTCTTTGTTGACTTAAGCGAAATAACGTGGTGTGTGTGTTTCCGAGGGCTGTTTACCCCCCTACCCCACCTTCAACCCCGTTTCCGTTGTGTTTGTGGTTGTAATTTGAAGCCAAACCAAGTTTTTACTCTTCTACGGCGGGGGTGTTGGCCGCGTTATGGATTATGATATATACACATAACTTTATGCAACAAGCGCAGGTTTATTGAGGTCCTTTCTGGTTGGTTGGCCAACTTCCTTGCTTCCTTTTCGATTGGCTGGGCGGCAATTGAAAGCGATTCATAATTCTTGCGGTCAGTCTCATAATTCCCCCCTCAGCCAGTCACCCACTGCGTATGCGCAATATGTTATTATGGGGGGAAGAGAAAAGAAGAGTTCCGGGCGAATTCTAGGTGAGGTCATCCCATTTCCACTATCATCTGGCTATCTGATCCACAAGGGGACATAATATTTCCCATTTGACAGACTGCTCTTCCCATTTCCGGAGGTCCCATTTCATTTTTATTGCTTCACTTCGCCTCGGTTTGCTTTGTTTCCTTTTTCTAGCTTGCTCCTCTTCCCCCTCAGGATTATCTGTATTTTTGTTGTTGCTCTTATTGGTTTCCACTTTTTATTCCCTTTGAACTGGACACGTCTCTTTCCCCTCACATGTGCCATGAGTTTTTGTATTAAATTTTCCGCTTTTCCCCTTTTTGTTCCTTGTATTTGACGAGCTTTTCTGTGTTTTACTTTTCTTTTTTAAAAGTAGATTTATTATAGATATATTATAGGAGAAAAATGTGCAGAAGTTGGAGAAAGAGTCCAAGTCCTGCGGCTACGTGCAGATCTCGGCAATGACACGCCCATGCGAAGGGGCGGCTGCTGGACGTGACCTGGTACGGAAATCATTTTCATCTGGCGGAGGAGAAATAGTGCTTGTAACTCTAAAGTCTAGTAAATAATTTATGTGGGAAAGCAGAGACAAAAAAATAATTTTTAGATATTTTTATTAGAGATTTATTTAAATTTTTAGATAGATTAAGTTAAAAAAACTGACACCATGTCGTTATATATTTTAAAACTAAGTTTCCATAAGATCTAAAAATTAAAAGAATGTATATTAGAAAAAGTGATACATTTTTATTTTTAAAATTAAAGAATATGTTAAATAAGATCATTTAGAAATTAACTGCATTTCTTGAAGCAAATTCAGATCTTTATCCCTTTTTACCAGTCGCCTTTTCAGGTGAGTTAAATATTTTTTATTTGTCCGCAATTTTCTTTTGCTTCTCATGGCTTTTTTTATTTATTCCATTTTTTGTTCACATTTTATGGCTGAAGGATGAGGCTGAGGCACAAAAAAAGGAAAACTGAGCGACGCAAAAACAAATTCGCCGCAAACTAAATGTGTTTGTGGCGTTTGATAGCGTCAGCAAAGTTGCCACCCCCTTTATCCCAGCCAAGCAGCAGGTGAAGCAAATGGTAAAAAAAATATATATATAAAGGAGAAAAATTAATTTTATCCTTTCCATTTCCACTTCCTGCTTATGTGAGTGGGTGTTCTTCTTTTTTTTAGTCTTCTTCGGCTTTTGCATTATTTTAACGTGTGCTTCACCCCGCCCTCTACCACATTTTCTAGATTTTTTTCTCCTTTTGTTATAAATCTTGAGGTTGAGCACTCGACTGGACGCCATTTTTTATTTTACACCTTCAACCCCGTCCCCCTTTCACCGGAGGTCCGTCGCTTATTTTTCAATTCTGTCAGTTTCCGTCGGTCAGAAAGTGTCGCTGGGGAGCGCCGGACAGCAGCCTTTTCTCCGATTGCAAAAAACCTCTCACACGTGGTGGAAAAGGAGTATATGTTTTATCTGCGAAATAATTTATAGAAGATTCGACCAGAATGGACAGTGTAAAGGGTTCCGTTTCCTTATTTTCTGGCATTTTTTTGTTTGCTTCCTGGATTTTATGTTCAATACCTTATTTTTTCATTTTAGATGCTGAAATTTGAGCAGGAAGTTTCGATTGCCGGGAAGTTGGGGTTCTTACAGCTTACACTTTGTTGTAAATAAGTGAGGATTGATAGGGGAGACATTTTATTTATTTTATAAAACAAATCAAAGGGGTATATAGATACATCCCCAAAAGATATATCAATGAATGGAGATGGTGCTGAAAATGAACCTTCTGAAGAGTCTGAGAACATGATTATTAATTAATAATAATTCGCAAGCTCACCTAAAATACAATATAAAATGAAATATATATTTATAAACAGTTTTTCCTTTGTGTTTCATTTATGGAATCTAAATTAAAGCTTCACCTACATACAATTGTCTTCATCAACCTGTCTTCAGCCAAACATTTTTCCCATCCACTCCCCTCCTTCAGGGAAACCCTTTGGTGGAAAATAACGAAGCGAAGGCATAAAGTTATGTGCGCAACGCTAAAATTTCAATTCCAAATTTAATTTGCAGCCATTTTCTTAATTTTTCCCCTGATGAGTTTGTCAGAGCGTGTCGCCTTCGGAAACCACTCGCCGTGGAGACAGAGACGTCTCGAGGAAGGAAACATTTTTTGGCTTATGCCAAAATTACATCAAAAAGCGCTGCGGGTATGTAGGCATGTAGACACAGACGTGGCTGGGCCCATCTCCGGACTCCGGATTCGGATTGAGTAAAGTGGCAGAAGGAGGGAGGGAGGCGTGGGCCTGAAGGATTGCCGATTGCCAAGCTCCTGGAATGGGAAGGTGGAATGGTGAATGCCTGGGCGTGAAGAAATGTCGGGTCCTCGAGGAAAAGTTCCGGGGTTGGTGATTGCTATCTTCATAATGACTTTGAAGTGTCACACAATTTTGGGGAATTATCAACGCCCGCCTCGTCCTTGGCAATAAGGTGAAAATGAAAATTGTACTTTTTGTTTGTCAGAAACTTGATGGAGGGCCCAGCTAAAGATATAATTATAATTTAATTGAAATGAAATTGTCGCTTAGGAAAAGCGGAAGATTAAATTTATTCACGGGGGTGGAGAGATTATATTTCTTTTAAAATATTGTTAAGTTAATCGAGTCAACCTGAAAGTTAAAAGAAGAGACTCACAAAACTATTTGCACACCAATTTAATATGCGACACAGGTCGCCCAAAGGAAAATCCATAGGGTTGTCAAAAAGAAAAGCCAACTTTTGCCAGGTCCGAACAATGTCCCAGGAAAATCAATTTAATTTTTACTCATGTTCATGGCGTGACCCTCTCAAAAAAAAAAGAAAAAAGAAAATGGGGCCGCCTGAGGTGGAAATTTCACTTAAGTCACTTTCAACTTTCACAAAGATGCCATCCAAGTTGGTTGCAAAGTTACTGGTCAGTTGATTTTTCCGCCTCCTGGGGCGCAGGCCATTACAACCGATATTTACATTTTACCCAAACTCCCGAGGAAAACCTTTTTTGGAACACATCCCTCTTATGAAAAGTTTCACTGAATTTCTGATGACACTTTTTTTACCAGGTGTTCCATGTACATAGGACTTAAAGACACGTGTGTCATGTTCTTCGTGAGCTGGTTGTGAAAAGTCATTGAAGAAATTGGAAATATTTTTTTTTTTTCTTTAATATTTAATATAGAATTGATCAAAAATATAATATTTATACAAAACATTTATTTATTTAAAGTTGTATGGTAAATTAAACATTTTCCTATAACATTTGTACTTATTTGTTGTGCTTTTGTTATCAACTTTTTAAATTCAATAATATTTTGCATTTTCTTTCTGTGACAAACGATTTCGTTTCATTGTTTTCAGCAAAGGAAAACCCCAAATGGGATGCCTTCTCTGTATGGAAGATGAAGATGAAATTGGAAAATCCCAACAGAAGATGGAGGGGATGGCACTTACATGACATGACAATAACTTTGACTTGACCACTCGACCGTTGCTCATATCTGACCATCCATTCCATCCGAGGCTGCTCCTGCTTCGTCTCTGCTCCTGCTCCTTTTTTGTTTGTTCTGGTGCAGAGGGGCTATGGGGTGGCTTCCAGACAGAGGAGGCCAGAGATGAGTGCAAAAGCAGCAAGGATACACAGGTATATACACACACATATGTACATCTATGTAATGCTCTTTTTTGGCCCCTGAACAAAGAGAAATATTTATGCGTTGACCAACTTGACCAACTCGGACTCCAGTGCCATTTCCAATTTAACTCCGACTCCGATTCTGAATCAGCCTGCGGACCTCCGACGGTCCTTGAAAGCCAAAAATTCCAAATTCAAATCCAATTCGAAATCAAAGCCCGGCCAAGGAGGAAAGTCCCAGAAGGGGTTGAGACACCAAACTGCAAGCAGGCGTCCTCGATGCTGTTTATGATGAAAAATGTCCAAAATTACTTTTGCCAACTTCGGTGCACAGCGAAAAAAGGTGTAGATTAGTTTTGGAAATAAGAAAATATTTTTTTAAGTTATTAAAGTAAAAAAATTGAAGAAAGCAAGTATTTTTCTTATTTAATTTTTATTTAAAACGTATGATTCACTATTGATTTGTTTTAATATTAAATTACATAAATTTTAAACTTAATTACATATTCTTCTAGCCTTAAAATGGAAAGGAAACTATTTAAAAATGTATTTTTCAGTGTACTCACTCGCTATCTGATTCGCAAGCCAGTTTGCTCACAGACACATGATGACCTTTTTGGGTCTGACATCGAAAGGGTCAGTCCGAGACAACTCCACTCGAGTTTTACGTTAATATTTAATATTGCGAATTGTTGATTGAAACATTTAGAATTTTCTATGACCAGCGCCAGAACAACAAATTGCTCATCTCTGCAGATCCCAGCAGATATATGTGCATATATACCATACACCATATGTACACATGTCCCATTTCCTTAGTTGGCTGCCTCTGATTTTATTTGGTCATCTGAAATTGAATTGGGAATAATTGAGCAACTGGATTTCATTTGGGAAATGCACAAAAAATATATATTTTTATTAACTTTCCAGACGCAGAAGAAAGGGTGTACACTTTGGCTTCAAAGTCTTTCAAAATTTCTGTAGAAATCTTAGATTTCAGATTTTTCCTAGTATCTCGATATATGCAAACATTTTCCCTACGAAACTTTCTTTTTAATTAAGTTTTTCCTAGCATTAATGAGAAAGCTAGGGACTTTAAGGGGCATCTCTTCTTCGTGCTGTTTTCAAAACACATTAATTCAGATTACTCGAAGGAATTAAAACACCGTGTAACTTTTATTAGGAAACGAACTGGAGGACAAGCAGCAGGAAACCTTACTGTTGCAGGTCACCCATCAGAAGGACATAACGATAATTAATAGAATTTGTTCAGGGAATACATAATGAGGCATCGACTGGGGGGATAGCGTGTCCTGCAGACAGCAGATAAGTGGGGGAGGGGAGCTTCTATTTTTATTATTTTTCGATTTGCAACGCATTCATTCGGATTTTGTTGTTTTATTATTAACATTTTCATCTGGGCTCTCTGCCGTTTCTGTATTTTTCCTCATTTTCCTTCTTGTTTTTCTTCCTTTTTTGCTCCCTCAAACAAACAAACTTGAATTTAAATGAGAAAGAGACTTGGGAGGTTTGTGAGGCGGGGAAGTGTCGGGGGCCAGGGGCGACACTGTAAGTGTAATAAAAATTAACATTAATTCAGAAACAGGAAAATGGGGGAAAATCCATATGACACGAAAGACGAAGGACCTTGGGAGGGGGGCAGAGAGAATGTTAAGGAATTTTAACAAGAAAAATATGTAAATTGTCCCGTAATAAAAATGTCCTGCCCGCTCCTTAAGCACACTTATCTGCAAATATAAATTTTATGAAACATTCCCCAAAAAGGAAAAATCGCTGCAAAGGAATTAAAATGGGAAAAAATAAAAGGAACTCACAAAATAAAAAATACAAAAAAAAAAGAATTCAAGCGAGAAAAAGTAAAAACTGCAAAGAAACCCGAATGAGGCCCATGGACTGAGAGGGGGACAAGTTATATCCCTGCAGGACATTATTTTAAATACTAATCCGCATCAGTTTTCATTTGAGTCTTCTGCTCCCCACCATTTTCCCCGGCACAATTGTCCCGCTTTTCTTTAGCCATTTTCACGTTTCGCCCGTCTGGCTGCCATCTTTGTTTGTGTTTCCGTTCGTGTCGTTACATAAATTCAGATGTTATCCCAAATGCGCAGCATGCACGTTATTAAAACCGGCGACAATCGCAGGCCGAGTGAAAATGAGGCGGGAAAATCTCCACCGGTATGTATGTATGTACCTCCTAGTCTAAAGGACTTAGAAGTGGGCTTTATAATGGCAATAGCAGTGGATTTGATCTTAGAATTAACTTTTATACTGAACTATACTATACAAACGTATCTTTTCTGCATATAATTTTTAAGGTAACTTACGTAAAATGTGTATAGAAAACTTGAAAATAATAAATAACAATCTGCCTACAGTGCGTATACATAATATGCAAGTTAATTTGGAAAATATTAACATGGGCCCAAAACAAAATATTTAAAAATTGAATAATTAAAAATGAGAATATAATATATAGAATAGAGCATTTGTATTTTAGTTTCAGTCTTTTCAGCTTGTATTTTTTGACTTTTAAAACTTAGAAAAGCATTTCGAACACCTTATCTTTTATGGAGATAATTATATTATAGACAAAATAGATTAAAGTATTTGCAGTTTTCCCAATGATCCAATCCCAATTTCAGCTCATGTTAACAGGGAGGCGGAGGGATACTCGATTTATTCCCTTTGTTCACCAGCACACAAGGCTGTAATCTAAATTTGTGGTTCAGTTCGGTGGGGCGCTCGGTGGGTTCGTTCAAATTAGCAGGCGATAATTGCGTGGCCATATTTTGCAGTGAACAATTTCTAAAAGGTGACACAAAATGCACACTAAACCATGGATGAATTTTCCAGGGAAATTACCTACCAATGCTGAGGTTTTTCCCGAATCAAAGCCAACGAACAATGGAAGTCTGAAACCGACACTGTATGCTCTTCTCCTATTAAACAATGAATTTATTTTGAGAAGTTTTATATAGTGAGCATAATAAAAATTTAAAGTTAAATTAAAAAAAAAATTGAAACTGACTTTAAGCCACGATAAAATATTTAAAAAAAATAACCTTTTTGAGCATGTAAAGACCCAAAGTCTTAGCCTTTTAATTACTTTCGAATAACAGGCAAATGCCTAGCGATCTTTCTGCGGAACCTTTTTTTCGTCATGGTTTTTCCTTGGCTTTCTTTTGGTAAAAATATAACAAAGCCAACAAAAGCTTACTAGACCCAAGTAGAACCCAGACCAAAGCCCGACCCAACGCGGGGGAAACCCAAATGAAAATGCAATTTTATTTATTGTTATGTACAAATGTTTGTTTCTCTCCTTCTTTTTTTTTATATTTTGTCTCAGCTCACTCCGAGCTTATGTAAATTTATTTATTTTGCGTAATTTTTCTTGTTTTTACAGAAGAATAAATTTGCCTTGTTGGGCCGCCAGCAGCCCCCCGCTTCCCCTCCCTTGGGCAGAAAAAAATTTAATTAGAATAAAAAGAACGAGGCGGCGGAACCAAAGGAAAAGTGAGAGAGCAAGGCACAAAATTAAAATAAAATGAGCAAAAGGCAACTGAAACGAAGAAAAAACAACAACAAAAAATGTTTAAATATATATAGAGAAAAAAATTGAAGGCAAGCAGGAGAGGAAGGATTTCATGGCTCTTCCCCTGCTCTTCCGCACATTCCACTCGTAATAAGGCAAAAGTTGTGCAATTTTCATGTGTAGCTGACAGGCGACGCCAACATTTTGTAATGAGCTCCTGCTAAGGGTCAGCCGGGGGTCAGCGAAGGATCAGTGGAGAGCAGGGGGTCCAAGCTGCTGTCAGTGGACAAAGGTTGGCACTCGGCCGCCATGTCGTGTCCGCGACTTTGACTTGAGGGAATTTCCACCGCACTGCCTGCTGCCTCGTAAATTATAAACAATAAAATTGTAAAAATAAGCTTAACAGAAAAAGAAGAGAAAATTCCTCTCGGAAAATGGGGGTAGGGGAAGGACGAACTGGTTAGACCCTGTCAGCAAACCAGCTTAATTGCTCACTTTGTTTATGACTTCATATGCCCCCACAAGATACTGTACGTTTTAATGCTTCAGTCACTGAAAGATATACACAGAGAAAATATCGGAAATATATATGTATGTATTATTATATGACCAAGATTTTCCTATACAAAATATATTTTTATCCTTAAGTTTCTCAAAGAAATTAACCTTTATCATTAAATTATTCAGGGTTTCTTGCCATGGCAACATACTCCTGTTTCCGTATATGGTATACATGTTGAAATATCCATGACAAATTGTATATATTCGGTAGATTCTCATTTTACAGTAAAGCTTATCCACATAGAACTTAATCCTTTTTCCCCCAGTGCCTATGGCAGCTGCCATGGCATTCATATGATGCCTCTCAATTATGGGGAGCTTTACGTGCGTTAGTTTGACTTTAATTTAATTACATCGTATTATGGAATTTATATGACATCCACATCCTCCCAGTAACACATATCCCATTCGCAGTGGGTCCCCTAGTCTGGTCTGGCCTGGCCTGGAATGGGATTAATTATGATGTGCCCTAAGTTGCTCGCTCGGTTTAAATGAAATGTAATAATTTTCGTTGAGGGATTTTAATTTGGAATTTGAACATTGTTCGCACAATAAATTTCTCAGCTCTGCCGGCTGCCATAGAGAAAGGAATGTTTATGCCTCTGTCGTCTAACCAGGACATCATAAACTCCGGTTGCCAGCCTGGTTGTTGTAAAGTGAAAAGGAGCCCCACAGGTGTGGCAAGGTATACACATATTCCTTGTATGTGGAAATGCTGCAGGTATTTACATTCATCAGATTACTGGAAACCATTATTTTCTAAGAAGCATATACATATTTTTTAAATATAAATTTACAATAAAAATATGCTTGCTTCTCATTTTTTCAACATATTTGCATATATAATTTTCATTGCTATTCCAGCAACAAGCTTATAATGTCATTAAATTAATTAAATATTTTTAAAATAAGAGAATATTGCAAAAAATAAGAGAATACGATCAGTTATCTTTTCATATTTGCGATAAGAGTGAGAGCGATAAAGCTTTCCCTCGTTATAAACAAATTCTTAAACGCTTTTCAGTCGGGTTTTACTCTCAGTTATTCTACGAATTCCGACCGCTGATAAGCGCTGTGAAGAAAAATAACAAAACAAAGAGAAATATAAACAATACCAGAAAGTGCAATTATTAGTGGTCAAAAATGGTTGAAAGTTCGATCTTAGGCCTAAATCAGTTCTGTTATTTTGCTTTGTTCAAGCAAATACGTTTGAGCTGCGAGCAAACATATAACAATCAAGCACTTGACGATCTGAAATATATGGATTTAAAAAATTTCCTTTGTAGTTATCCGCCGTTCCGCCCGCTCTTCTATGAGTGGGACATGGAACTGAGCGAGAGACTCTTTCTGCTCGACGTGAGCTCGTTGGCAAACATATGTATCGACTTTGCTGAGCTGTACGAACGTTTGAAGGGGATTCCCGAGAAGGTTAAGAAAGTCTATTGGAAGTCTCTTAACCAGGCCCTCGAAGAGAATGATGGTCTGACCAGCGTGGAGTTAAGATACTATCCAAAAACTCATTATAGGGAGCACATGGATATATTCGAGTCCGTGATGAAGCAGCTGCGGGCTAAAAAGGGCCTTAAAAAGTTAAAAGTAAATATTGCAGGTGAGTGGAAATAATGAATATGGAAATTTAAAGATTTTTTCATAACTTCATATAGAGAAGTTTATACATAATTTCGTTCTTAAATTTCAGGGTATACCTTGGAAGACCTAAAAGGATTCGGCAGCCTCGAAGAACTCAGCTTGGATGTGAATGTAGATATTGAAGAGCTAACTGAATGCTGTCGGAAAAATGAAGGAATTAGCTCCCTCATGGTCAGTGATCAGCAAAGTGGGGGCAGGAGGTTGACCGACATTGTTCCATTTTGCTCCCAGGTTCGTAAGTTTGCCATTAAAATGAAGTTTGATTGCGATGCATCGGTATACGCCCCATTGGCCAAGTTACCCAAATTGAAAGAGCTGCATATCAACGGGGAGCACGAACGGGGCACTCTGCAGGCACTCTTTGGGGGTTTGGCCAGCAGGGAAACCAATCAGCTCCTTTCCACACTGTTTGTGGATGATGCCTCTCTCGTATCCGCAGAAACCACGGAGCTGTCGCGAATTAAGTCCCTGAAAAAGTTGAGATACAAATGTGCCGATCCCCAGGCCATGGAACCCTTGGCCCAGCTGACCAACCTTAAAACTCTGGACATACTTTCCCAGCATGATTTCAAACTTATTGGTGATCAGATTTGTCGCATTTTACAGCATTCCGAAAGACAGAAGGTGATATACTTGCCAGGTTGTTTGATTAGATATGAGCCTGAGGAAAATGATTTGCTAATTTTCCTGTTGCAAAAAAACAGTGCCGCAGATTATAGTTCATTGTTGAGGCTGCCAAATTTAAATCATTTAAAAATTAATGGACATCATAAGCCGGGCACTTTGGTTGGGCTCTTCGATGAGTTTGACCGCGCTGAAGTGCCGATCTTGACGATGGGAGCGATAGATGACATTGCTTTCTGGGAATTGATCAGAAGGGGCTGGAAGCTGTCCTATAGTGATTATCCTTTGATCAACTCCCAGGAAATCGTGGCTCTGTCGAAATGTAATTCGATTCGGAGGCTTAATTGCGGCATTTCGGACACCCGAAACATAGAGCTCCTAGCTAATCTTTCGCAGCTCACAGCCTTGTCCATTACCACATTACCTGCTAATGGGTCTTTGGTAAAACTATTCACGAATATGGCCGCAAGTAACAGTCTCCAGGGCTTCACGTTAACAAGCGGAAGAATCGATTTTCAAGAGGCTTCGGCTCTGGCGCAAATAGGATCATTAAGATACCTGAATTACGATTTTTCCGATGCTGGCGAAATATAGTTATTCTCTAATCTTGGTTGGGCCAAAATGGAGAGTCTAAGCCTTTCATCAAATCTTAAATTTAAGGAAATATCTGGTGGAATACTCAAGGTATCAAAGTTCTGCGGCAAACTTTTCTTAATAAATAATCAGGATGTAGATATGTGGATCGATCGCCAGCGAAATCACATCGACCTGCAAATGAGGCACAAAACATTATATTCCTCGAGGACTATGCTAAATCCTCTGGCCAATCTGGAATGGGTTGAAAGCCTGAGCATTGATTTTAAGCCATTTAATCTTTGCACCTTTTTTAAGGCCATCTCAACGAGTAACAATTGCCAGCTAAAGAAGATCCACATCCAAGAGGGCTTTCTCGATTCCAATGAGACTGAGGAGCTGGGCAAAATAAAGTCCCTAAAGGAATTTCACGGCAAACTGACCGACACCGAAAGCCTCGAATATCTTAGCCATTTGAGCTATTTAAAAATCGAAGACTACGACGAAAATCGATTCCCTAAGCGCATTGTTCCCATACTTGATTCAATTGAGAAGCAATTAACCATTAATCTGATGGGCAAAGAAGTAAGCTACAACATCAACACCGGCCACTTGATCCTGAGTAATGCTGGTTTGGATGAGTTCTTTCATTTCTCAAAAGGTGCCACTGAGTTGGCTTCGCTGGCCATGCTAAAGAGCTTGCAGTCTGTTCGAATTTTTGGTATTGACATGGAGAGTTGCCTTCATCAATTCTTATCTCAGCTTGCCTCAAGGCAGTGTCTGACTCTGCAAGAACTGGTGGTGGAAAATGAGGGGACAGAATTTCCCCAGCTGACCATAAGTCCATCTGAGGTGGAAGACATTGCCTCTATTAAGACTTTAACAACATTGAAATGCGGATTCTCGGAAGCTAAGAACATCGAATTTATCGCTGGCCTTCCCCAGCTAACCGAACTGGTTATAACCACTCACATAGAGGGATCCCTGGAAGGTCTTCTGCGGAGGATTAACGCCGTGGACTCGCCAAGGATCACTGCCGAGGAAGAGCTGCAAGTGGCTGCCATGGGATCCCCAGAAAGACCCGAGTGGGGCCACACACAGATGATAGAGGCGAAGAATCGCCAGAATATCTGCCAGGTGGAACCTTTTAAGAACAGACCGCTTCTAAAGAGCTTGGTCGTAAAAGGAGCGCCCATCAAGCGGGAGGAAATTAACGAAATCCGGAAAATGAAATCATTGCAAAGACTGATTTACAGATTCGGCCAAGATCCAAGCATTATAAGCGACCTTGTTAGGTTGTCGTCTGAGATACAGACTCTGGTTATAACCTCGAGGGAGCATAGTCTGGCATTTTTTGAGGATATTTCCAATGCGGATACCATTGCCCGACTGCCGCAAGACTTTAAGAGGGATCTTCTTTCTTTCAATGGCTTCGACGGTGTGGTGCAGCACCTAGATCGCCATCGAGTGGTAATCGAACTTCCGCCTGGAATCCACTGCATGAAGTTTCTTTTTGAGGCATTAGCTTTGAATAATTCGCAGAATCTGCAGCAACTGGTCATAAGGCACAGGTATATTGGCCTGAAAGAGGCAGCCAGAATCGCTGATATTTCCTCCCTGAAAAGATTGATGTGCGGACTCGAGGATTCCAGTGGCCTTTCATATCTGTGCAATCTTAAGCGTCTAGAAAGTCTGGAAATCCGATCTCTGGACAATTTCAATGAACTTTCCCATCATTTGCTTGACCTTCTTCAATCGTGTAAGGCTCTTGAGTCGATCGAACTAGACTTCAGTTTTCCCATGCAGTTCATCAAAGGCGACTTTTTGCTTCGAGCTGCGACTACTCTTCAATCAGTTAGAAATCCTAGGACTCAATCTCCTCTAAGGCTAAGATTTAATCCCAACAAGCGTATATTTAAGGATCCGGTAAGTCTAGTAAAACATCATCGGTAAACGCCATTATAATATACATTTATTTGTATATTTCCTTTTTTTAGATGGCTTCTATTAATGAAGAGTACATAAACGTGGAAGGTGTAAAGGAGACACTGAATTTAATTTAAATTATTTTACAGGCAAATATTTAGAGTAGATACAACAATGACTGTGAACCTATACTCTTATATTTGTATTATCTAAAATGTTCCTAAAGTAAATCTCTTCATGTCCAATTAATTTTCTTCTTTCATGGTTTATTTGATTTTAATTAAGTATTTTGCTTGTTTAAATTTATTTATTTATTTAAATGTATCACCCATATACATTCATTATCTTAATTATTTAAGGTTTGTAGTTGAACGTAAAGCTTAAAAACAATTGTCCATTTGTTATTAAAAGTCCAATATGCCTGAAACAAGTAATCGCCCGCTGGAACAGGTAGGACATCCATCATTCGATGGTTTACGATATCAAGGGAAAGCTTTTCAATGATAATATTGTCCTGTTGGAAGATCGTATATACATATTTATATAAAATATACAATAACTGCTCACTTACGTTAAAGGGACACGAGTAATTCAAGTTGGTAACGTCCTTAATAAAGCCATAAAAATATTGAACGACATTATTAGATTTTGTTTTCTTCAAAAATTTACAACCATCTACGGTAATGTTGTACAGAAATGGCTTATAACCATTAGCCCGCTTGTAAACTGCGAAGTTAACATTTATATTTGTGATTGGCTTCTCATAAATTGTTAACTTCAAGGAAGCATACTTATAAGTTCGATTTACAGCCTTCAGAAAACAGTAATCGAAGTCGCCATAATTCTTGTTCATTGATGTGCAAGCAATATTTGTGAATTCAGCTAGAGGGGAAATCTAGATTCAAAATAAAATAGTATTTTAATATTTTATAATATTTAATATATTTAATATTTTATAATGACACGCTTACCTCTTTGAGCATAGCCATTGCCAAAATAAATTTAAACAAAAAGTATAGCCGAGAGTTCATCACAATACATTAATAGTCGCAGTAATACTAATCGCAAATCAAGAATTACTTGACCGAGAGGATTATTTGAAAATAAAATCGTCAATTTAAAAAATATTAGCTGAAAATTAAACGGGTATTAACATAATATTAGTACAAATAAAATGTTAACCAAATGTATTACACTATTCATCAGATATTTGGATTGTTTAAACAAATTTATTTAAATAAAAATAATATAAAATATAGTAAAAACTACAACAATACAAACAAGAAATGAGACTGAAGTCTGAAGAGAAATATATTTTAAATAAATAAATTAATTAATAGTTTATAATATAAACACATTGGATTTATTGTTATTGTTTAAAAAAGGAGAATATTATAATGATGTTCAGTGAGTTTTTCATGGATCATAGTGTTATAATATCATGGATTTGATTGGGCCTAAATTAAGTTTGGCATTCAGCTATTCTTAATTAGAAGGCTTGTATTGATTGAGATAACATTTGGAAAACACGAGCTGGAAAATAGAGATATTTTCTGGTCTATTAACCGTACTTTTTTATTATTTCTAAGTTCCCTAGAGCTATTTTGAAATACAATCATTTAAGCAGTCAAGAGAATCTGTTACCTGGATTGTTTTTACTAAACTTGAATACCTAACAGAATGTTCGATAGGACAGTGTATTGTTTATTTGTTATATACTTTGTTTCAAATGTTCTTTATTCAAGCCCAAAGTTTGGCCTTCTTTCTAATATACATGGAGCAAAAATAAAAACTGAGACACATTTCCAGCAAGCTCAGCAATAAATGGCATAATGAAGGAATTAATGAATGGACGAGGGCCAAGGCTGTCCGAGAGGAGGGGGAGCGGGACGAACTTATGCAAATGCAAATGAAAATTAATTTAATCCGCAGTACGAGTAAATTTTCCATTTTAATTTAATTACATGGACACTGCCTACGTGAGCGACAGCTAACCAAAGGCAGCAAAAAAAGGAAGGAAATCAAATAAAAAACGGACACTTTTAAGCAACCATTTTTCCCCCACAGTTGTTGGGTTTCTTTTCTTTTTTTTCGGTGGGTTGTAGCTGGCCAGAGTCGCAACTATGAAATGCTCGTGTGTCCACTTTAAGCCAACTGGGCAATTATTTTAAGCCGCATAGGCTGGGCAGGGAAATTATGAAGGTTCCGGCCTTGGGGGCATTGGCGTTTTAATTGGCCCGAAATTTCTAGGGTCTCTGCTTATGAAATTAAAATGCAATTTTCATTAAATCGACGCAATCCTCCTCTGCGACAATGCCCGGTGCTTTATTTAATTATCCATTCTGCCTACCAGAGCTCTTCGCTAATAGCGAAATAAGCCCGGCTCGGACAGGCAAAAAGAAATGAGCCAGAGAGCTGGCAGAACTCTGCCAACGGGCAGATGAGGAGCAAGTCAAAATAACAAATTAATTAGGGAAAAAAAGTAATTATTCCTTCGTCGTCCTGGGTGCCTCCAATCCATTTGCATTGAGCCCAATTGAATGGGAAAATTACAGTCAAAACCAAGTTGGAAATAAGAAGAGAAACCATTAGTTTAAAATAGAATATTATTATAGAAGCTCTAAGGTTTTGTATATAATATTAAAAAAACTATAACCAGCTTTCTTAACATTATTTAATAAATAAGTTCCATTCAATTCTTAAGTGGCAGCGCCCAAGTTTTAACTCTGATCCTTGAAACTCTCTCATTTCCTGCTGAAAGCGATTAAGGTAAGTCATTGGCCACCCCGTTTACCCACAGAGGGGTTAATGTACTGACGGTAACATAAGCATAAACAGATTAGAAGGCACATAACATTGTCCACTTTTTATGGGTATATAGTAGTATATAGAAGGACCACCCTTCGTGCTGGACATTGCCAAGTGGAAGCGACATTATGTAAGAAAAATGCTAAATAAGCGCTTAATGCATAATCTGTACCGAGGCATTACACACATAAAAAGCAGGGGTTACTCGGGCCCCATTCCGAGCTCCATTTCGACCCCATTCCGACCCCATTTCCCACACCCACTTCCATTGCCATTTCCCCGATTTCCACTGACAACGGTTGGTCTGCCGGCGAACTGCGGACTGGCCCAGGCAGATATGGCCATAATGTATGACTGCCATTTTATATGCGCCTTTGAAAAATGTGCTGACACTTCGAGCCCGGCCAGGAGCTTTACACTGAGAGAACATTACAATAGAATAGAAATGTTTAGAAATAAGAAATTTAATAAAATATGTGTTTTTTAATCAATATTTAAACCCTATTTTTTGTATACTATTTAGTTTAGTGAAAAATAAACCTTCAAGTTCAGTACACTCCCTTTCTCTCAGTGTTCTGTGAGTCGTTGCCTGGGGGAAAGTCTGGAGAAAAGGCTGGACAGCAGAATGATGGCGCTGGTGCGAAAGGGTTGACCCCAAACGCAATTGACCACGTGTGCGTGTCCATTTTGGGGGCGGTCAGCCTTAGTCCCGCTGCTCCTGTGTGTGTGTGGGTGTGTGTGTATTTACAAGCTTTTGGGGGGAAGGACGAAATCCTTTTATCATTTAAATGGCATATGGCAAAAGGCAGTTTTTATTTTTATAATCCCAGCAAGGAGCGAGTGAGCGGCAAGACATCACGGAAGTGGCGAAGTCGCTAACAAATCACACGAAATTTGTAAACGTCCATTGTCGGCGTCTCACCTCGACAGGAACCCCAACTCCACCCCAAAGGACACCCTTCCCCCCGTTGGCCGTTTATTAATTTGCCTCGAATAACTCTGCAAAAAAAAAACCCCCCGCAAGGAGAACGTAATCCGTAATCCCTTCGTCGTGTCCCGGCGATTTTCCGATTTTGCGTTTTTCAATAAGGCGAAAGGAACAATTTGCCGCACAGCAGGTGGAAATTGCCAGCAGACGAAGGACACCAAGGACATGGGGAAAATTTGTACCCCCCCATGGTGGCGGAGATTTTGTGTCACTTTCTGGCGTAATTTTCAGCCCGACTTTGATTGGCGGCCATTAAGAATTGCGTTCGTGTACCGCCAGTCATGTGATTGATGGTCCGAACGTGATCTGTTCTCGATGTACATACACCACTAAAGTTTTATGAATTTTAATGAAAAGTTACGACCAGCTGGAAAGGAGGTATCGCTTTCTTTGGGAATCAGAAAATTCTCAGCAAATTAATTAAATTATTTGCTTCAGAGAGACAAAAGTATGCTATTCATGGGTACTATCTCCCTTCTTTGTAATCTTCTAAGTATGCAAACATTATTTTGGTCCACAAAGAAACTGTGATTTCGGTTTTCCCGATCCAAAATTTAACTCTAGCTAATGGCAAACATTAAGATAACTAATCATAAATCAAAATGTGCACCCAATGTCCGCCCACTTGGCTCAGTCAATTGTCTGTGTGATGTAACTAACCCTTTCCCTTTGGCTCACCCCTTGACAAATATCAAAACAGATGCGGCAAGCAGTCAGGATCCTTGGTACATGCACCTTCATTGCCCTGACTAATGATGTGCCAACAAATTTAACGCAACCGGCTACAAAAACAACCCATAACGGACTCCACTCGACTTGACTCTATAAAAAAGATGACAAAGCGACCAATTCACTTAACCGGCGAACAACACAGCAACAAATTTGACAATGAAAATCATATGTCATCATTATTAACACTGAGATGATTCCATTTTCCGGCACAACGGCCGCACATATGGCCCGCTTCCAGGCCGTGAAGCTAAGCGGATAATTTCCAAATAATATCATAATCATAAGCGCAGGGGTTGAATCTCTGGAAAACAACCCCTTTGTCCTTTGGCCGCAGGTCCTGGTGCGGAAGTCAACCTGCTGGCTGCGTGCGAAGCTGCGCACTTTGGGCTCTAAAAATCTCCACAACCAACTACGAAATTATGGTGAGCGGTGAAATGAAAATGTAAATGTAAATGAAAATGAAAATATGTCAAAATGCCGGCTCAACCCTGCGTTCCCCCTTTTTGCATATTAAATTAAAGTAATGAAATTTTGAAACGCTTTTGAGATCCGTTGTGGCGATGCTGTTGTTTACATTGTATGGCAATAAAGGAGCTGACGTACAAAAGGACACCCCGTAAGACGCACATAAAACAAAGCAATTGGAAAATTATGCACTTGTCCTCCTCATCATCTCAGCGCCGCCCAGAAGTATGCTTTTAATAATCAGCAAAGTGTTCGAGGGTTGGCCGGGGCTTCCCCGAGGGCAGTTTGCCATTTGTGCCAACAGATTTACATAAAATGGGAAAATATGTGAGTCCCCTCCCTCCCGCACATTAAAATGTTGGAAAAAAGTGAGCAAAGTTGAGGATTAAGTACGGTGAGGCAAGGGATCCGGGTTGTCAGGGAATAGATGAGTTGTGAAAAGATGACTTTCGGGTTCTTTGGAGGCGGAAACATTATGTTAAACCAAAGTTTGAGGAGAAGGTAAGATCCAGCAGTTAGAAGAGAACTCTTGTTGGTCTCTTTTTGTAGTATATTTTCAGCATTTAGAGTTCTATATAGTAGGTTTGGTTTATAATAAATATATATAATGAAACTTAATTAAATTTTTATACTTTAGTAATTACATTTTGAATTTAATTGATAGTATAACTGATCTCCCATGAATAAGCTTCCTTAGAATTCCCAAAAGGTATCCTAATTGAGTTTCTATAATTTCCCATCATTAAACTCAATTTGCAAGCAATGCACCCGTTAAGACCATCTGGGATATATCCGACATATGAACTAAATTTTCAGTCCACTCCCCTTTCTCGGACATATCGAACTCACGTTTGATTAAGTTAAGGCCAAAAATTATTCCATTAGTGCTGGGCGGGACACAAGCCTGCGGCCAAAACATCAGGAGAGCTGAACCCGCCCCAGGTTCCTGGATATTCGGATGAACATCAACTCAAATCTACACTTGTCGGAATTCCCAAATGTCTACTTTTCAATGCGCTTAGCATTTTTAAGCCGCTTTTAATAAATTCGACACAAAATTGAATTTTCATAACGGCTCGCCCGGCACTGGCACTTGTCCTTTTGACACCATCCCTTAGCAGGGAAACTGGGAACGGGAACGTGTGCGACACTCACTTAAAAAGTGATTCATGGACACAGTCATCCCCCGGTAAGGGTGTTGAACAGCTTAGACCTTGGGCTCTCCCGTGGCCCTGTTTGTTTTTTCAGGAGGTGTTTTTGGAAATATTTTACATTAACATTCTTTAAAAAGCTATTTAAACACTCTTAATAATAATAAACCTTAGCAAAGACAAGAAAGGCATAATTATATTTTTACTTATAGTAAACAAAGCTAGTTTAGAATTATATAATAATTCATATTTATTACAGATTTTCTTATATATTTTACCTGGAATATAAATCAAAATATCATGTAAGAATTCTTTTATTTAAACTCTGATAGAATATTAGGACTAAGGACTAACCTTTCACGCGTGTTTCCGCTTCCTGTGGCATTTATTTCAACCCTTATTCAAAAGTCGGGGGTTAAAATGTTGTTTATGGTTTTTAATCAGGTGAGAAGTTGTTACAAATATAGAAAAAAAATGTAAGACTTAAGAATCTGAAGGTTTAAGTATTCTTTAATGACTTTTTTTAATTATGCAAATATGTTTAACTGTAACCATTTACAAACAAAATATTATTTAGAGATGAATAGGAAATGCCTTACTTATCTGTATTAACACATTTTTTGTATAATATTGCAACATTTTGTTGCTTCTTTTACTCTTTACACAAAAAATATGTAATTATTCCCAAGGTTTCAGCGACTTAACTTTATCAGCAACGAATTATTTTTCCCCTTCGTAACCCCAATTAAATCTTATGCTTTTTGGAGCCGCATTAATTTGCCTATCTTGGCAGAATGTCAACTTGGTTTTCTGCTCAACTATTCGAAACCTTTTGCATATGATATGCCACTAGTTATATAATTCATGTGCATAATAAACAGAACATAAACCTTGTCGACATTCTATATCACAGTTCAAGTACTTTAAGGTTCAGTTACCTAGTGGGTGGAGTCAGCGAGGAGCCAGGGGGTAAATTTATGCATTCAAGGCATTAACAGGGGCCACATTTTATGGCTATTTCTCATAATCAAGTGTCGCTCGAAACGTGCGCCCGGGAAATGCGTGAGTGCCTCGTTTACAAGAAAAGCGATAAAATTATGAAAATTTTATGTCGCACAACAACTGCCTGAACGGCCTTTTGGCTTGGAGTGGGTCTGGCTCTGGCATATATGGAGCGAACTCAATGAACATGTCATAAGCGGGGCTCGATCCCATTCCCATTCCCATTCCCGCTCCCCAAACCAAACACGTTCCAAGGCAGTTGGACTTGTTGTTCCAGGAATCACAGTGTAGCACACGCGTGCCACAAACTGCTGCCGAGATGGTAAAGGCACTGAGAGAAATTAAGAGATTTTAAGGTTGTATACATATTTCCAAATTTAATCTCTATAAAGGTAACTTACTTTTACTCCGAAAAAATCCCGTTTAAAATAACTTATACATCAATTAAAAATCTTAAAAAATTCTCTATCCATTGTAACATATTATGTAGTTAAAAATTATAATTTCCCGTGTAGATATATGTTAGTTTTATAGTGCTAAAGGTCTCCTCATAGGTTTTCTCATACAAGAAAATATGACATTGCCTATCGCGACCTCTAAATCACACGTAGGTGAACGAGTCTTGCATTAAAATGTCATTGACGTTCTCAAAATTAAAAAGAAATTACATAAACCAAGAAGCGTCACTCGGACAGACATTAAAACCATATTGCTCCAGCAATAGGAAGCCAAGGAGATGGAGACCCAACAACACCTAGTCGAAATTCCTTAATCGAATTTGCATTAAGCGATGAGCAGCTAATAATCTGTAAACCGAATTAAAAACAGATCAAGGGCGTCCGAGAGGAAACAACAAAGCAGAACCGCCGACCCCAAGGGTCGAAAAAGCAAAAAACGAAAAAAAATATATATAAATAAAAGAAAGGCGAAGAGATTAGCCAGGCAAAAAGAGAATCCCCACAAAAAATAAAGGAAAATAGGCGGGGAAATATTTCCGGCAAATTAAAGCTAATGAAAGTGCCTCCGACTCAAACTCCGACTCTGAGTCCTGGCAGCCACCTCAAGAAATACTGGCAGCCATAATTCATGACCGTCTGCGGTGGGTGGCTACGCCCACGCCCCCGTTGGAGGACGCTGAAAAATTCACGAACCCCCCACAGCGCCGGCTAATGATAATGATAACAAACATGCCCCAAGTTCTCAAGTCACAAACTTTTTGACATGGCCTCCCCCTCCCAGCCGACGTTCTTCCCTCCCCCAGTATTTCAGGATATATTTCCATATAATTCATTCGCCGACGGATGGGCCCATCCATCCATTTTGAAAATGTGAATTCTTGCGCATCATCATTGTTTGATGGCTCGTGCTTTATATATACGCGTACACACGCCGAAAACTTTACTTTTCATTTCGTTTAGCATTTCACGGCGAACCTTCGATGGGAAACTGCGGGGAAATCGCTTGATAAATTGGGGTCGAAATCATTATAAGCGTTGTGCTCCATCGCAGGCCCATTAATTTTTTGTGCCTCCCGCCTTGCCAAAGGTACAAGTACAATGCAATAATGTATATAAGTGTCTGAACATCTCAAGTTTCGACTTAATAAATCTAGGCAAATGAAAAATGAAGCGAAATTGATGATTTAAAAGTTTTTGAAATGGAATTTGTAAATGGAAACTTAACTTTAACATGAATGTTTTTAATTTACAAATGTATGGTATATTGATATTTAGTTAAACATATTAATTCATTTTAGATTTATTAATTAATTAATTTTTTTGAGGAAAAAAATGTTTGCGGATTTAGAGAAAGAAATCTTAAATTTGGTCTTATCATAAATATAGAGTTCTTATGGGGTCGAAGGAAACATTCCTTTGCCTAAGCACTATTACTTCCGCCATATAATCCCCATAATCATAACCATATTGAATTGGTTTTTAATTGATTCCATTCGGAGTTTATCCAGCAATTACATAAATCGACTGGCAATCAAGGAAAAATAAATTATTAATTAATAAGTGAATGCACAAATGGATCGGGCGACTCAAAACTCGAATCCGACGCACCAAAAGCACAGCTCGGACTTCAGGCTGCATCGAATAACGCATGAAAAAAGCCTAATTAAAAATTAGTGCAGTTTTTAATTAAGAGAAATACGAAAATGAGACTTCATAACCAGTTGCCAAAAGCGTTGCAATAAAACAAAAACAGAGATTAAATAAATAAGCAGAAAACAAACAAACAAAAAAATAAATAAAAGGAAAACCGAAAAAAATGAGCAAAAAAATTGAACTGAATACCGAGGCGACACATAAAGGCATAAGCAACATCGGCAGCAGCAAAAGCCACAAATGCAACAATAACAACAAGCCAGAACATAACGCGTTGACAAAACGCTGTCCGCTGCCATTTATGAAACCCATGTTGACATGCGCCGGGCACAGGCGGCAGCTGCAACTGCCACTGCAGCGCACAGTGGGGTTAAAAAGGCAACCCCAACAAATTTATTTATTAAATTATAAAGTTTGTAAAGTGGGTAGATTAAATATATTATTTATTTAGTTATTTATTGAGATGGAATCCCACAAACTATGCTAGCCGTAGTAAGTAAAGAGTGAGAGAGAGAGAGTTTTGATATTACATATTTTTCTCTAAATTTTGTATATTACTTATACCACTGTCCTAACATCAATGATTGCAATAATTTGTGACCGAGTCCGGCTGTAGTTTTGGCGAGCAGCGGCATTCTTGCCGCTTGCCGCTGAACGCCGACCGACAACTGCCGCAGCTTTATGGTCATGCGCTGCGCCAACTCGGTCCAAATTCTTCTTGGCCAGCAGCGGGCGGCGGAACGTGCCATAAATTGGCCAAAACAAATGCCAGCCGGCGGACGGATTGCCGCTTGGCGGTATTGGGGGTGATTTGGGTATTGCAACCCCTCCCTTGGGGGCAGGCGAATATTCATTTGCTGCTGCCAAAAGTTAACTGTTTGATTTTTTGCTTTTAGATTTTGAAGTTGAAGTTGCAGTCTCTGTGTGGTCGGTCAGAGACATCAAATCGTGATATATAACTGATTGATGGACGATATTCTAGCATCTAAAAGAATTGAAACAAGAAGTTCAAGTCATTATGATAAAGAGAAATCATTACAAGCTCTCACTCAAATATTTATCTGCCAAATGAATGCCTGTTAAATACCCATTTAAAATACGTAAAGCATGCAAAAAATATTACAAATTAAGCAAAATTACTTGCTACGAATTTGGAAATGAGTCGTCATTTGTTTAATGACAGGTCACAAACGCAAACAAAAAACGCAAAACAAAAAAACTAACCGGCAGAGCTAACAAATTGATTGACGGCTGTCGGTCAGAAAAGGAAATGCCACGGCAAGCGAAACATTAAAACAGTGACTGCAACTGCACTGCGGCAGTGGGGTGCGGATGCCGTGACAATAGTGACATAGTTGCAATCACAGTGGCATCTTAGGAGGCGTCCACTGGGATATACATATATCGCGATCGGAGCCGATGCAAAGTCGCTGGAGTTTGCACTGATTTGACTTTATTGAATTAGGCAACGGCAACGCAGAGATTGGCTATAAATCAAAAACGAGTTCAAAATTTGTGTCACCTCAGCATCCAAAAACGGTCGCCATCGATCGCCTCGTACGTGATCATTTTATTGAGCACATTTGACTATTATTAGGGAAATTTAACACATGACGCACTAAATACAGATTGGCGAGACATGGGCATGTGTGTATTGGCGGCATCATGGTTTATGGCAACATGATTTATATCGCGCGAAATCGAAACGAGCAGATTGCGCATACGCAGCGTTGCCGCAATGCGACAAATTTGGTTAAATTACGCGTGCAACCGAAGAACGTGCCACATCGTAAATGAGCGCAACACAAGTCGTGATCAGCGAAAATGTCTAGATGCAGATTTTGAAATGGAAACAATATATATAATATAATTATTAATTATAAAAATAAATGTTGAGAAACAAAAAAGAAGCACAGAACAAGAAGTAGATGTTGTATCATTTATTATTTTGTTTACCTAAAATATATTTATGAATCTAAAGCCCTACACTTTCTTTGATATTTTGGAATATTTAAAATTTTAAAAACTGGTATTCAAACATTATTTCCCACAGTATTCCTTACGTTAGTTTTGTCCACTTTATTAGCATCGCTAATACATATAGATATAACACCCACTCAAAACACGATTGCGGCCAACGGAAGTTGAATTGTTTACGGCCTAATGCTCGTTTAGACAGCTTTTTGACTCGGCCAGGGGCTAATCGGACGAATAAAACAAGCCATATCTCTCCCGACTGGCGCATACCATTAAGACTTGGTCCACAGACACCAGACAAGTCTGGCCAAAAGTCGGCGACGGACTGAAGATTCGATTTGAGTTACGCGTCGATTGGTGTTTGTTTTGTCATTCAAATCGCCATCTACGTCCCATTTGCATGTGCTCGTTGTGAATTTTATATATATTTTGTTGGATTTTGTTGCGTTTGTTTTTGGTATTTGCCTTCTGTGATTTGGTTTTATGAGCGTTATAAAAATTTGCGTGATGGATACACAAAAGCGATTAGGTTTTGTTTTTAATGTTTCAATTTTTCGATTTGCCTTTTGGGAATTTATTTGATTATTCTCGCATTTGATGCATGCTATTTCTGGTCATAATATTTCTTTGTTTCCCGCATGCAAATAAATTAGATAGCCTTTTATTTCGGTCTTTTAATTTTGGTTTTTCATTTTGCCGAGTTTAAATTGATCCATGGATATTCAAATATTTTAATTGTTTCCTAACTCGTTGATGAATTGCCAAATGAGATTTATATTAGCGATTTGATTATGTCGAACATTCAATGATGGGACTTTAAAGGGGGTTTTGTTTACATTAAAATAGAGAATATGACTTATAATTCATATAAATAATGCAGAGACCAGTTTAAGCTAAATTTGGTTTAATACAAAATTATAAAAATAAAAGTAAATTGAATACTTTCTGTTGATTATATTTTTAACAACATTTTCTGATTTAATTTAAAACCCACCTGCGACAAAAGTTTAAAGACAGCCAGCGGAGCGTGGCCACCCACGGAAGTCACTGGGCTCGGGCCTTCGGAATCAAGATAAATCAGTCAGGCGGGAAACAATGTTTCGTCCCCGCGTTATCCTTTCTGGCTTCTCTCAGCCAGACAATGGCGTCTGCGAGGAAATTAATTTTAATTGCCGGAGGTGCGTGCGCAGTGCGCATTGCAATAATTGGCAGAGGCCAGAGCCCAAGGTCCAGGGTCCAGGGCCCAGGATGGCGCAGACAAAGAAAGATGACACTTGAGACACCAGGACTTGGACTTGGACCCAATTTACGGATGCAGTGCCTGCTGAATGGAAACTTGCTAAATAATTTAAAAACTTTCCTGCACTCGCTGCATAATTGAATTAGTGGCAGCGGATGGGCTGGGATGCTGGCTCAAAACAAGTGTCAAAGCGGAAACGGAAGCGGTGTCGGCAGGGGATTTTCTATAAGAATTTGATTTGACCAGGCCGGCCAAAGGAAAATGGATTGAGAACCACTTGAGAAAGGAGCAAATGGAGTTGGGGGAAGGGAAATCGGGGCTAACCACAAGGTTTTTCAAACTTTACTCATTTTCAAAATTACAATGTTGCCGCAAGCGTGCCGCTCACCGCACCAGCTGGAAAATAGCTAGAAAAATCTAAACGTAAGCAAAGTCAATGGGCGAAGTTGGCAGGCGCGGCGCCGGCAGCTCCTTTGATGATGACAAAGCGCCAGGAGATAACGGGCCGGGGCCAAAGGATGCCAAGATATTCACCCAAACCTCCTGTCTCTGGGTTTTTTGAGCACTGGAAGAAAACATATTAAGTCTCCTTAATGGGAAATATAAAATAAATGACTAGAAATTATTTCCTTTTTTATTTTAACAAATTATAACAAGAGGAAAACATACTAGGCTTTCACTATATTCATTTTATTTTCTACATTTCCATGAATTTTCTTAGAGTGCCTTCCCTGAGCAAGTTCCTGCAGCTTCTTTGCAGCTGTTCGTCCTTAGCAGACATTTTTCTACTGGCAAAAGTTTTGTTGGCTCAACCACTTGACGCTCGGTTACCTCGGCTTCCACTTTTCTATCCGCCGGAAAACTGCCTTTGAACAGAAAAATATTGCACGCATTTTCCCGGAAAGCAACGGAAGAAATGATGGAGGCAGCGAGGAGGAAGGCAGCAAGGAAGGATTCCTTCTTGGTGCTGCGGATGCTGCGGTAAATCAATTTCTGCAAATGAGATTTTTCAATTATAAATCAATTTTCGATTAAAATTACTTTTACGCATCTTCCTTTCAAGTCGTTCCGTTGCCCCATTCTTCCTCGGAGGCTGTGAGCCTTTTGTGTGTGTGATGTTGTGCGGTGAAAAGTTTCTGACATCTGCGGGGATCTCAGCCGGAAATGGCGTTCTATGGAAAGAGTATGAATATGGAAGGTTATATATAAATCAAAACGGAATATATATATGTTTAAATCAGATAAATAAGATATAGTTAAGGTTGTATTTCATTACATTACTTGCTTTAAGTTAATTTAAAATCTAAAATAAATAGTTTTTAGACAAGTTCAAAGCTCCTTAAAAAACTCTAGGATTCAAGCCCTGAAACTAAGGCTGGAACCCACTCATCTCCAGTGCCTTTCGAGACATTTGATCCATGTTAAGACTTTGATGTCCAAAAGACAGGGCGATAAACTGTGGCCAGGAATGCAGTTCGCTTTATTTGCGGCTCTTAATTAAATTGTGAATTATGGCCTTCGATTTGCCAAACGCCATAAAGGCCACAAAAATATGAGTCGCAGTCACAGTTGCCACAGTCTCGCCAGCCTTCCTTTCCTGCAAGGAAAAGCTGGCCAAGAACATTTGCCGGCCATAAACGTGGCAATGGGGGCTGGCATAAAAGTTTACGATGGCCAGTGCAGCTCCGGTGCAGCAATCGAAGCCTGGGCCAAGGGACATCCATCAGAGTGAGTCGACACCGATCGATATTAAATTATAAATAAATGAATACAGTTTTATGACAATGCCCGCTGAGAGGGGGGCCGAAACTCGAGCTGGAGCCTGGGGACTTGTCGCCAATGTAGGATCGCAAAAATAGGAGGCGAGGTGAAGCCTACCAGCCTGCCCTCCGCACTGAGTTATGAGCGTTGGGCGAAAGATAATGATGCCGTTCGATTTTCATTTTCATTTTGATTTTGATTGCAGCAGGGACTTGGCCAATAAATCGCTGCATGCGGCACCAACATTCGTCATAAACTGGCTGGAACTCGAGCGTATTTATTGGCCCTGCCAATTAATAAATTTCTGCCTAGTCCCGCATAAATCGGTAACTCGCTCGAGGTTTATGGAAGTGCTAAACTCGTTGCAGTTTATGAAGTCACTGAGAAAAAATATACAACTGTTAATAGTTTTTAGAAATATTAAAAAGCACTAGTTGCCCTTCTTTATAACGTAATTTTCTATTCTTTAAATTGAAAATAAATTTCTGTATTCCTCTACCAATAAATTCTAAAATATATTTCTTATTCAATGTGTAATGGAGTTTTCATTTATGAGTAAATGTTCCTCAATAATGATTGATTCGCTGCCATAAAAAATAAGAAAAGAGAACCATAATGGGTTACCGCATTCCAAAAGGGTTATTCAAGAGGCACACGTGCCAGAGGTCAACCGTAATAGGCACTCCCAAAGCCATCCCAGAACTGAATGAGCAGCACACTTGCCCGCCGATCAATCACAATTCCTGTCTCCATTTCGGTTTCTGTTTCTTTTTTTTTTAAGTTATCCGTTTTTTTATCCCGCTCTTCTACCTTTTTTGATAAATGTCGCACGCCGCGTGTCAAATGCGTTCCTTCCTCTGAGGGAAAACTGTCGCATTTTCTTGGAATTCTGTGGTGCAGCATTCTCCCAAGGATATGCCGTTACAGGGCCGCGGGAAGGGGGGACTGCTGCCAGTGTCCTGGCAGCCGCTTTTGGGGCCTGTCATTGTCCCAGAGCGATTTTTTGTTGCTCGCCTTTGTGCCGCGCAATGCCAGCACGTGGTTCGAGGGCGGACGGGGACTTCCCCGAACCGCTGCAGATTTTATTTTACTTTTTTTGTTGTTGTTGTTCTTTCTTTTTCTCGTCAAGGCAAGCCTTTAATTTATGCAGCCCTGGGGAGGTTTTGATTTTCAGACGATTCGTGGATGTGGAGCTCGGCTCGGCAATTGCCTCTAATTGTGGAGCGGGTGCCAGTGGCAGTTGGGGGAAAATTCTAGGAGTAGAAAGGGCAAGACTGTAATTGAGATCAGTGGGAGGAAAATCATGGGGAATACTCGGGGACTCATAAAGAAGTCTAATATGGAGGGGGGATATTCCATTAAAAGAGGGGATTATATAGCTAAGTTCAATTAAGAAAATAAGATATTTTATTTATAAAAATATTTTTTTTATAACAATATTTTTTAAAATTAATTATTAATTGTTATTTTTATTAATTCAGAATTAAGCTTGTTTTCCATCTACAAAACATCAAAAAGCACCTTAATTTCCTACTGAAATTCTAATTATTACAATCCCCAATCACGTTATAAAACCTGTTACTGAACTGTCTCCAAAACCACTCACAGTTCCTCATCGATAAAAAAAAAGTACATAAAAAATATTCACCTCCGTCTGTCACATTAGCACATCATTCATAAGGACATGTGCCAATGGTTTTCAAATATGTTTTTTCTCAAAAAAAAAACAACGAAGGCATCAGGCTTTTGGGAGGACAAGAAAAAAAGAATCAACGATGACGATGACGACCTCCCTGGCGAATTTGCAGGCTCGGCGAGATTTGCGTTTGCCAAAATGTCAATAAACACCCGAATGGATGGACAGCGGTGAAATTGACATTTATTTTTATATATTTTATTTCTCGCACCGCCAGCCAGCCACCCAAAACGGGGCAGAGTTACTTTTCTTATTTGATTTTATTTCAAATGTCACTGGGAGTGTTGGGCTGACAAAATTTTATGCGAATTGGTTTCACATTTTGAAATAGTTTCATAAAAAGCAAATGCCAGGGACCGGCCAACCCCGATAGCCCAACCCCAGGAGCCACCACCTCAGCCCCCGCCAATCACCTCCCCCCCAACCAATTCCATTTCATTTCCCGGGGTGCCTGCCAATGCGAGTGATTTCCATTTGACATTGATGATGTTTATTTATTTCGGTGAAAATGGAAAATATACAAAATATATGTGTGAGCACATATATCTGCAATATGTGCACTGAAGAAAATAATGAGAGACTTATGTAACTTACTGTGTTAAAATACAATTTTTTAAAGTCACTTTTTGATATGCTTTTAATCAAAAATTTAGAGACTTTTTTATGTTATTAGCTTTGGAGGTTTGGTTTATTGATTGAGATTATGAATATATAGAATACACCACATATTTTGTGATCAAAATATTATAAAAACTTTTCGATTTCAAAATGTTAGAGATGATTATGAAGTTCCCTTTACTTCAATTATTTATTAATTTATTATCTCTTTCCTTTTTGGACAGTGCATTGCCAAAATGTATTTCCAGAAGTGTGTAAGTTTGTTTGTATTTATATTTTTTGTTTGCCCTGTGTGGGTGACTGTGTGTGTGTTTTGGTACTTGTATAATTTTGTTGTTGTTTTTTTTTTTTGTTTGTTATGCAGCGTTTTTGCTGTTTTGCGTTTGTCGAGAGTCTATTTTGAAGTCGGTGGATGTTGATGACTGACGGTGATGGGGATATACCGAGTCCTGAATCCCGAATACAGAATCCCACATCCTGAATACTGCATCCAGGATCCTGAGGCCTTGGTTTCGATTTCATTTTTTGCGCCCTGGGCTTGGGACAAGTTTGACTTTTATATGAAAACTCAATGGCCGAGATTGATTGGCTTTTCGGAAAGAACTTGGCCAGCTTCAGAGGAATTGTGAGTGGTTTTGCATGTTTTGGCAGAAAAATGTTGGCAATTTCTGCACTTTGTGCCGGGGCCCTGTGAAAATATTTAAACACGAAATTGCAACCAATCAAACAATTTTCCAATCAAAAGCTTTCTATTTCGGCCAAATTTGAGGCGGACTTGTGCCAAATTTTAAGTTGCATAATTCAACAAAGGGCAAGCTCTTTTTGGCAATTTCCAAAAACCGAAGCGGATGGGGGAAACCCCCTCCCGCCACCCCCACTCACCTGTCCTCCTGTACTCAGTGTCCTGCCTGTGTTGCCTGTTCACAAACAGACAGGACATCATCGGGCAACCGGCTACGCAATTACCATGAACAACAACGCAGGATAAAGGGTAGGCAGTCGGTGCAGGCTTTCGGTATTGGGTATTGGGCCTGCGCCGGCAAAGTCGTAAATATTCCAAATGTCATTTTGAAATCCTAATTTACGCTTCGACGATCTAAAATGCACATTTGCAGCAGGCGCAGCCTAAACGCACAAAAGTCCAGCGTCCTGGGCAGCCGAAACAACGGACGCACTGCAATCCGGAGACCAGGAAACCCCTCCGCCTCCCACCAGGCAAACTGACCACTGGCCCTGGCTCCTGGCCGGACCGAAAAAGGACCCCTCCTGCTCGTCCTCGTCAGGATTGGCATGCCTCATCATCAGTTCGAGTTCGTTTTTGCAGCGCCATTTTGTATCGAAACATGCAATCAAAATTTTCAAATTTTCCCTCTCTGTCTGTGTGATGGGGAGAGAGAGCAGGGAGAATGGAGGAGGTCCTGCCTGTGTGTACTCTGGCCAAGCACACACACCCACATACACATGGAATGAATTACAATCAGCACACAATTCAACGAAAAATGCCGTCCAATTTCTAAAATGTGCGCCGCTGCAGTAAACGGCTCAAAGATACCACCCACCGAACATCGCCCACATGGCCACCCATACCACCCGCAGCACAGAGGAAAATTAAAGGATTCAATGGGAAATCAAGAAGTTAGGATCAAAGTAATGGCAATTATATTTTTACCATTAAAAATTAAACTTATTATCTAATCAATGAAAAAGAAATCTTTAAAAAATTGGGTAAGCTAATAGAAAATTCAAATTATTTATACAATAAATATTAAAGCACAGCGTGAGCTATATATTTTTTTAAATAACTATTGCCAGTGATTATAGAAACTATTTCTCTCAGTACCTTAACCCCCCTGCAGCCTCATGGGGCGCGTTAGGAAAATTAGTGAATTTTCGGGCTGGGGAGGTCTGAGGCCGACTGAACGGTTGGTGGGGCCCAAAAACAATATGTTTTCCAAACGGCATTTCCATTTATGTTGCATGTTGTGCACACATTTCCGCAAATGCATTCGCCACCGCCGCCACCCCATCACTCCTTTTACCTTTGCGCATATTTGCGCTCCTTTTCGGAACTGTAACTGAGTTGGGATTCCGGCTTTTGCCCGGGATGAAGCAAGGCATCGGCCTAGGTATAGGTATAGGTATCGGGTGCATTGTCTATTCCCTTTTTGTGGGGCCCAGATTGGAACGAACGAGACCAGAAAGCACTAGCTGCGCCTTATCGGGTTCCCAATTGATGCGGACAATCGAATGGTTAATCGGAAGTTGTTTGCCATTTAGCTAAAATTTACCATAGAAATCGGCAGGAGATATAGATACATTTTTGGGCAATATTTTGATCTAAAAGAGACCTAAATCTGGGGTTAAAATAAGGCTAAGATCTGAAATAATAAGCTGTTAATCTATAAAAATATGTCAAAGGTTAGTATTTAAAAAAAAATAAATTCTATTTAAATAAAAGTAAGTTTAAGTTACATTTAATTCTATACCACTTTTCCCTTTTAATCATTGTTGAAGCCTTTATTTTATGGCTTTTAGCCAGTAATTCTTAATCAGCACCCCTCGAGGCCCTATCCATCTCACTCATAAAAGGCTCAAGCATTTAAATGTTTATTCAAAAGATTTCCCCTAAAAACAGACACAAAAATCCATCGAGTCGTTGAACTCCTTCGAAAGTTCTTCGCAGTCCATAAAATGGAAGAGCTTACGAGGTGTTCGCCATGTGTCATATTGCGATGGTCTCAGACACCCGTCCATATCTCGATCAGGGAATCTATACCATTTTGGGTGATGGATTTTAACGGCTACAGGCCGAGGCCGAGGCCATATAACGTGCATTCCTTTTCATCAGATCGGTCAATAATAATCAACGGCAGTAAAATTAAAAATACATTTACCAAATATTGAATTTCAATGTAAATAAATTAAAATTAAACAAAAAACACACACTCACTCACTAACTCGAGAAACAGAAACACAAAGAAACGGAGATCAAGACATTTCGCCTGAAATCGAATAAAAACCAAACAAATTTTGATGACTGAGAAGATTGACTGTCGCCATGTAACGGCGGCAGGGGAGAAGCCTCGAATAATGATGAATTAATTGAATATAAAATGTTTCTGGCCACGGGAATGACAAGGAAATAAATAAGGAAAAAAGGCAATATCATAAAAATTATACAGTAACCACCGCCGCTCTCACCGATCCCAACCAATCCCGACTCCAATCTCAGCTGTAAACTCGGCCAGAGTTTGAGAAAAGTGGCTGCCTCCTCGGCTTCCTAGAATGGCAATAAGAACGGTTTTATGTTAATGAAGCCGCGGGGTCGCCGCACTAAATCATGCTAATGGTATGCCTCGATCGGGGTCTCTGCGCCTGCTATAGCTGCTGGTTAAATTGATTAATTTAATCTACGGAGAGAGCCCACCAACAAAAAAAAATGAAGTATATATAATCGTGTGTGGTTCGCTAGCCGGGAACATATTTTCGCTTAATTTCATTTCCGCTTTTGCCAAGCCATGGCACAAACCCCTGCTACTGGGGATTTACACTGGGAAAATAAGGGACAGAATTAAATAGAAAACTGTAGAAAATACAAGGCATACAAATTTTAAAATTATTTTCTTTCAGGAGGAATTTTATGCATTGTGAAACTCTTAAAGGATTTTGATTTAAACTTGATTTAAACTTCCCCAAAATCTTCTTCATTTTTGTGTAAAATTCTCTCATTTATCACCCATTATTTCCCTCAGTGCCCACTGTCCAGCACTTGTTCGTTCCGCCTGCCCTCGAGTAGCGCAATTTTTTATGCCACTCCACCAAAAGGGTTGCAAAAATTGTTAACGGCAGGCGTCTTTTTTAATGCGAGTGTCACCAAATTTCATTTGGGGGTTGACTCTCGGAACAGGGGCAGGGGCAGAGCGCGTTATTGATCTGAATGAGGCATTGTCAATCTTGTTTGATGCATCACCGTGTTAACTGGGCCCCGAGATTAATATTACCCCATATTCGATTCGCCGAAAGGGTTCGCTGAGCGGGCAAAAAGCGAAATTCCGTGTCATCTGTCAGTGGATGTGATGTGTCCTCTTAGAGCCGCGGGAATTTTGCGATTTGAGACGCCTGTCGCCTAAGGAATCATTTTTACATTTTTCCAAAAGTATTTTTGCTTGAGTTATATATGTTTTTTGCCAAGGAAATTGTTGTACTTTAGGTAAAATATGATAGTTTAAAAACCTTTTCTAAAGCTGCTTTAATATAATAAACAATTTGAAATTAGTAAATCAAAGGATCCAAAGTTATTTGTTTTTGAAACACCTCTTTTTGGAGAACTACTAAAGCCAGAAATAAATATGTTTGCTGTCAGAAAATGTTTTCCCAACTCCCCTATATAATATTTATCCAACACTCATAACTTGTACACTCCATCAACTATTTGTGTGCTCAAGTAATTCAGTTTGCCGTTCAATTGACTATCCTTAGAGCCTTCGTCTTTCACATGAAGCATAAATTGCGGACATCCACTTGAGGTTCCGGGCTCCTCTCTCATTAGTTTCCAGTTGTTTGGACTCAACACATTTGTAACAATATTTGGAAACTAATTTTAGAAGCAAATTGACAGCCCGAAATATTTCAGGACAGATTTTTGACGTGCGCCCGTGATTTGTCATTGACATCATTATATGGATTCGGCAGATCGCTGGATCTCCCCCCATAGGCAAGGCGGCAGACAATCGGGCTGCACCGTGGCACTTCATCTGTGCCGCTTGGATAAACAAAGTGGAACCGTCTCCGTCGTTGGTTGGAAGAGGGAACCGCTCGAGTCGGTGGCAGTTGGTTCGTCATGCGCCATGCGTCGCCACATTTTCTAATTGATTTTAAAATGTTTCAGCTTGGATAAATAATTGCGTTTTTGACATTCCCCCCGGCTCGAATATTCCATATTTCGGGACCCACCGAATCCAGAGGGGAACGCTGCGGACGGCCCATTGAGACTTAACTTAATTGCACGCCACCAGACGCTGGAGGCGATGCATCGGGGAGCTTACTCTCCGCTTCCATGTATATTACAATAATTTAATTTATGTTTGCTATTTATTATTTTCTAAATTGTTTTGGAACGTGCCGCCGCCGTTCGTCCCGTGCCTCCAATAAATTTGTCCCTCTAACGATGGATCCTATTTTTGGAAGAAGCTTTGCCTTGGCCGCCGCACTGCGTGATCCGTGTTAATGTCCCGATTTGGTTTTCCTCAGAATATTGGGGAATACTACTAATCCTTTCTCGCCACTCGAATGGATGGTTTTACGTGCCGGTTAAACTCGTAACACTCTAAATTGCCAAATGAGGGTTTTTATAAATGCTCTCGGATATATGGAAATGAGTAATTAACTTGGCGACCGCGGATTTATTTTGGGAAATATAATTCAAAGATATTTTTGGGCTTAAAACTTAATGAGTTAGTCGTGACCCTGAGATGGTCTGAAAGAAAATTACTTAGGTATATAATTTATAGGGTATTTTGGAGATTAATTAGTAAGCATTATGTTTATTTTATTTATATTTATTTCTGCTTCAAAAGTATAAGTAAAGGCAAACTAAAATTTTAAGCACAATTTTGAATAATTGAAATTTTCTAAGTAACTGAAATTAGTTATACATTTTCGTGTGGAATTTTGTAAATTACATACTTAGGAAAATCTTTAAAATTAAAGTAGATTTTGTAAGAAAGTTCTTGCCACTTACCTGATACTCATCCTTAAACATTGGCTAAGAATTCGTGGCGCATCGGTTTCAATTCGCTTTTTGGGGGATGATTCCGGAATCTGGATTCCAAATCTGACTAGAAGACTCCCGGGTTTGGGGTGGCTGAAGGCGAGCAGTTTGTTGACCCAGGCGCAGAATTCCAGGGCGAAGGCTCAATTGCCACCAGCGACACTTTACACCAGGCTTCCTTGTTTACACGCCAGCCTCGATTTGTTGCAGCCTGCAGCCGGGAATATCGGGGGAAAAGGAAAGCGGAGAAAGTGACTCCACTTGAAATGGATTCGAAATGGAAATGGAGCGTCAACAGATGTGCGGCGGCTGTTAGAGGGGACACGATATTTTCATAAATTCAAAAAGAGAAATATATATTTTTGCATTCACTTTGATTTGTTGGGAAAGCCTGAATTAAATAATAGTGAAGAGAGGGAAGATTATGAGATTTAAGATTTTTTTTAAGTTAATAAATTATATGTAGAAATAAGGAAAATAAACGTAGTAAAGAGTACATAAATATTATTAAATATTTGTTAAAAAAAAGGTTTTTTTGTGGTAGAAAACTTTTAAGTTCAGTTTCCTCACTTAGCAACTGTTTGTAGAATTATTTATTGTCTACTTTTTGGCAGGTCCTAAAGGATATAAGTTACAGGACTTTCTTTGAGCTCTATTTCCCTCCAATATTTATATAATTCAGTACACGTCTAAAAAATCATATGCTCTTTTATTTATTCTTCCCCAAAATGCCACCAATGCAAAGTAAATGTTATATTTCTATATGTAAGCCATGTCTAGAAGCTTTATATTGCTTCCGTTCTGTGCGACATGTCCTTCATAATTGCACATTAATGTGGAAATCTGCGTAGGCAAATCCCTCGCCTTCGGCTGGACAAATATTTACACTGCAAGCAAATCATTTCATAACATCGCCGGCCGGGGGAAATGTAAACATAACGCCTTCCTGCCACGTGGCCTATTTAACCCTGCAACATTGGCTAACATATTAATAAACGAAATCGCTCATAAAATTATAGCAACACCAAGGAGCCACCCTGTGTGTGTGTGTGTCGTTCGCACATTGTCAAGGAAGTCGGAGGGGTGACAGGGCGGAACGCAACCCGGCAACCCCACAAATTATGAAATTATTTTCCATAACGAGCCGCTGCCTTTCACCCCCCGTCGACGAGAAGTCGTCGTTTTGTTCCGACTTTCGATAAAAATCATATTCATACTCGCCGGCCGGGAAATGTTGGTCGCGTGGCGCTATTTAGCGTCGATTATCCTGCCAGCATATGCCCCACGTCTGGGTGTCTGTCTGCAGGAGTCGTGTATCCTTTGCGAGTCCTGTCAGCGCCGCGTGCCCCGTCCAAAGATGATTTCTAGCTTCCGTTGAAAACGGAAGCGATTCGATCTCTTAGCGTTATTTTTTTTTTTTACTCTATTGGGTGTCAGTTTGGTTTGCGGAAATGTTGGCCATATTCGACTCGGTCGAGCCTTAAGTCACCCATCTCTCCGACTTGCAGGCAAGTGATTGCGATTAGCAAGTGAATAGAAATAAAATGCGATGAGTCAGGCCTAAGAATTGAATGGGATAATGGGGATGAGGAGACACTTTTTGGGTGAAAACATTAATTTTCTATATAAGCTTGTTCGATTTGATTTATGTTTTCTATTTATGGCAGGGAAATCCTTATAATAAATGTATTTATAAGGCTTTTATAGAGATTAATCATAGCATATTTTATATATCCTTGAAGTGTTTCAGTTAATTTATTCAATATTATTTAAAATATATCCAAAAACCAGTTGCCAAATCAAATACAATATTTATAAACTTCGATTCGCTTCGCTCAGCGGCCAGTCGACTTAAGAACTGCCTCTGAAAACAGCTTCCACAGCCATAAGGATGACCTCCAGCTCTGGCAATTCATCCATCAATTTCCCATTGTCCTGGGCAGCCTTGAAATTAATTTCAGCCTCTGCCAAGGCACTCCTTTTGCTTAACCGATCCCACACCAAAAGGATGGCACAATTTCACGCTCAAATATTGAAAAATGATGGGTGTCAATATTTGCATATCATTTCCCAGGACGCGATCGGTGCGTGACGGATGCGAGTTCCGGGAAGGAACCGATGAGGATCGGTATCGATCCCCGATAAGCCGAAGGAAAACGCAACGCCCCCCGGACAAAATCCTTTGGCCAACAAAAGGGTAATGGCTGCAAATCCGTCGCGCCATATGCAAATCCTTCGGGCCCTTGAGCCCATGCTTAATTAGTACGCAAAATATTTGCCTTAATTGTCGCAAAACAAGGAGAAGGAAAAAGGATGTGAGTGAGTGAGTCAGTGAGACTGCCTGGGCAGCTAGCTAGGAATTATAATCCCTTCGATCGGATTTTCCGGTCAGATCCTGGTTACCTGCTACCTGCTGTGCCCGCTTCGAGTTTGCACTAATTTTCGCGCATGATCCTGGGGATCAGGGAGCGATTCCGGTGATTGATCCTGTTTGGCCCGATGTGCGGTGACCCGAAAGAAAGAATGGACATCTTCCGTCCATTGTGCCAGCTCCTTTCAAGTTGTCTGATCTCCGATATTCCATCTCCAGCTGGGCGGCTTACAAGGAGCGCAGGACAATTGCCGGGGCGTTGCTATTGAGACAGTTTACAGGACACTTAGCTCGGCTTAGCCGTTCTGCCCAGCGCCCGCCGAGGATCGGCAATACGAAATTGATTTGTCAGCCAAGCAAAATTCGACTGAGATATTCCATTGACCACCTACCTAAGGAGTTGGATGGAGATGGATCCACTGGACCAGGAACGGACTGGACTACCGCAGAGCGAATGGCATCCCTTTGACAACTCCCCACGTATAAATCAATCAATTAAACTTTTATAATGCTCCGCATGGAAAATATTTGCGATGCCAGCCAGCAATAAAAAAGCAGGAGCCGACTTTGCGGACAGTTTCGAGTGGCGTCAGCGGGACCTGTTTCAGATTTACAGAGGGAAAAACTATTTAGAAATCGACGAAATAAAATAAATATTATATTATAAATGAAAATGAATTTAAAATATTTTTCAGCATTTTATTTAATTTATTTATGATTATTACTTATTATCATTATTTGTACATTGATTATATTAACTATTTTTCATATCATTTTACTTGGAAATATATTATAAATATAATATTATAATTTAAACTGTTTTTAAAATACTTTCCAGCATTGTCTTTAATTTATTTATGATTGTTGTAAATTGTAAATTGATTACATAAACAATTATTCATAGTATTTTACTTAGAAATATATTCTAAATATATTATTATAAATTAAAATGTATTTGAAATATTTTTCAGCCTTTCGTTTAATTTATTAATAATTTATTTTATTTTATTTTCTTTAAAGAAATATATAACCATTTCCAGTCCTAACAGAATTCTATTTTTAATCAGGTTTAATTTTAAATTTAATTTAAAATAAAATGACTCCTAAAAATGCTATAATAAATTATTTCTTAAATATTTTCTTGCTGTGTCTGTGTTCGCTTCAAGTCTCAGTTGGTAATTAAAATTTCAGCTAATATATTGAGGTTGAAGCTGGATGTTTTTTGGGGGGACCAGCGTGCGACAAGCATATGACAGTTTGACAAACGGCAGACAGCCGCTGACGAGCCAGCCTCCTCTTTCTTGTCCCCCTCTCCGTCTCCACTTCAACTGGCGACTCCAACATTAAAAGATGCTTTCTGGAATCCTGCGTATGTCCATCTGATGGGGACAAAAATCATATTAAGACAGGCACATTATAAAACGACATCGAGCAGGAGGCACCCCTTTTTGGCCTTCAGCTCGCATAACTTATTAAAAAGCAGCACAGCATCGCTTTTGCCACACAAAAAAAATAAGGAAAACGGCAAAAATTGCTGCTGAGAAATGCCCGAAAATTGTCTGGACGAAAGGAACTGTCTAAGCGCCACTTGGAAAACTGGTTTTAAGGAATCTCCCATGAATGATGGGTTCTCAAGGGTTTTTTATTTTTAGGGGAATAAAATAACAAGAAGCCTGCCCTCCTTGGGCGCCGCCATTCATCGGCTGGAGTTTGTTCAACGTTCCGCGAATGCTTTGCCATTGAACTTTTCGCAAATTCCACTTTAAGTAGATCAAATTCAATTGAATTTCAAGGAAGAGAATTAAGCAGAGGGGTTTCCTGTATGTCCTGCAGCAAAATTATTGAATTGTTTTTTAATTTAAAAAATACATTTTTGGGGAAAACTATCATCTAGTAATTACCTTATATACACTTATCTGGAATTCCAATTCCTACTAACTCAATTAATAAAGTTTTCACAAGTCTGCAGACGATTTCCCACTATAACTATGGATTATATCAGTTGCCGTTCCCGTTCCCAGGGCAGCGTGATTTTGGGATCGTAAAAGTGCCCTTTGTGGAGCCAGTGTTTCCACACAAATGCCATAAATCGAACAGATGATGATGATGACGACGATCAGCCGGATGGGGGGACCGAGGTGGAGACGCCGCCGATGACAGGCACGTTCTGTGGTACCGCGGTTCAAAATCCCGGCTGGCGTGCAATAAAAATTTTCAAAAATATCATAATTTTTGATTTCCAGCGAAGAGAGCCAGAGTCAGGGCCATTAAAGGGTTAAAATGAAACCGTAAAATGCAACAATAAATTATGGAAAAACTAACATCAATTAAAAGTCGTAAACCCCGGCCAGGAGGAGGTGATAGGGAAATGCGGTAGCCAGCAGGCGGAGGGACAGGGAGGATAATGAACCGCAATCGGGTGATAGATAATAAAAAGGGAAAATTAAAATGTTGTGAGAGCTGGAAATAGACAAATAGATCGAACCGCTGCCTAGCTGATCACAAAAACTCTCGTTAATATCGAACACACACAGAGAAATGCGGATCGGCGATGGTATATAGCATTGTTTCAATAGAAATCCCATAAAACTTGGGAAAAATTGAAGCAATTTTGTGCTAAGAAAAACAAATGCACCGGCCATAAAATCATGAAGAAATGAAAACGCAACTAGCAACGCGTTTATGGATCAACTATATGCCAAAGGCCATAAATATATACTGTACTGTTCAGGTCGCGACCCCGGGGCCAAGCCTTGCACTTGGAAAAATAATTGGTGAATTAGTAAAGAAATGTGTAATTATATTTGCCATTAATACTCATGGGCCAAGGTTTCCCTTTGAATGATTCAAAAATTAATTTATTTGTCAAATTTTCTTAAGAAAAATTATTTTACTTTAAGCTGAAGGAAAACTTACATTTTTTTTTTAAGATGTTGTACGTATTCCTCACAATTTTCCTCTCTGTGTAGTCATAGGGTTGCACTCATGCATTTTACGGCTTTTCAAATGTTTCCGCAAGCGCTCGTTGGGCGATCATAAAAATTTGATTTTCCTTCGCGGCTCATCCTTGGCCTTGGGCCTGCGTTTGGGCGGAGGACTAGAGCGAGGCGAGGGCTGTGTTTACCTACAATAAAAGATAAATCGTCTGGTTTATATGTAGAGCAGACAGGGCTCGGGCACAATGAGCGCGATCAGCGATCGACAATGGGTGAGTCGTAAACATAGACAATGTTGCGCTTCAGAGCGATGTGTTTACGTCCAGTCGCTCCTTTATCCTTTCGTCGAAGGGATAGCTGTCTGGATACCTGGATATATAGATCTGATCCCGGCTGATCGGAGCCCGCTTTCACCCCGAGTCCGCCTCTGACACGCGCTCGTAAAACCCCCTTCTCACCGGATCGATCTGATAGCATTTGTTTATTTCCCGGATTCTTGTGCAATTAAAACCAATTATGTCGTCGCCTTCTGCTTTTATTTTTCGCAGTCTTATCTTTCTGAAGAGTCCACCAAATTCGAGTCTAATTGCGCCTAATTTTCAAGATCTAATTTGGATTTTATTTTATGTTTATGACTCAAAGACGAGCGGCTACTGGGGATCGATGGGAGAGAAAGGTTAATACTTAAAAATTTCGTGTTTTCTGGGAAGAGAGAGCCGGACATCAGGTGACTCTTTGTTGCAGGATCAAAATCTGGGCTAGATAAGTTGCCATTAGGAGTTGGCAGCACTTAAATGATAACAATTAGGGCGGCTTTCTTTAGGACATACTTATTGTTGGTCCTGTTCATCCCCAAACACTTTAATTTTAATTGTTTGTAATCTCATTACCTTTCGCACAATTTGTTTTCTCTTTTTTTTTAGGGCCCAATAATTAGGTTTTTAATGAGCAGTTAAGAATCTTTAATGGATTAACAAGTGCTGTTTATTTAATTTACTTTTGAATTATAAACAAAACTATTCTAAGTTTAATGTTGTTTAAAATCCCTTTGAAAGTTTGTTTTTATTATCACATTTCAACATACTATAATTTACAAAGTTTAACAAAAATAAATATATTACATAAACACTCCAACTTAAACAATTTTAACCTTTCCTCCCTTTAAAAACTAGCTCTCAACTGCAACCCTAGACTATTGAAGCTGCGAAATTGTAATAATTTTCAATGATGCACTTTCCCCTAATGAAAAGCCCTTAACTTTGCAGACAACTTAATTGACAGCATAATTCGTTTTAATTTTATCCCCCAAACATACAATATTTGCACTGTAAAAATTGCACACGCGAATGGAAATATATAAAAGATTGTGTCACATTTCCCCCTGCCAGGCTGATGTCCTCGACAATTTTTCAAGTGATTTGTGCGGCTGGCCACAAGAAGCAATCGCAATCAAAACGAACGACACTCGAGTGGGCTGGGCAAATATAATTTTCGCAGCATTCAGCAAATAAATAAATAAATGCAATAAATGTGTGAGGTTCCACAGAAATCGCGTTAAGTGAGTGCAATTGACAAAGGAAGCCAACAATGAGAGCAGAGCCCTTAAATCGGGCAAGAGGAGCGGGAACGGTGATGAGCAGAAGGAGCTCTTCAGAAATTATGCGTGCGTGAGCAGCGATGGGGGATGCACTGAGGATAAATTTCTTTATAAATTTGAGTGGTATTTAATATTGAAAAATAACTAAACAAAAATATGTATATTTGAAATAAAAACTCAACAAAATCTATAATTTACTAACAGAAAATTAAATTCACAAAAGCATAGCCTAATCTTTGGAGCTTCATAAGGATAATTAGTTGAAGGGAGTTTTCATGAATTTTAACAGCGTTATAAATAAGCAATTTAGTTCATATTTGGTATAGAGATTGAGAGATATATTTATTAAGATTTATTTATTTTATAGAATAGAAGTTTTAATTAAATACAACAAATTCTTTAGATTTATCATTAAAAAAGGTTTAAATGACTAACTACTTTATCCATTCTCTATAAATCCTTTTTTTAACTTAATAGTAAACATCCTGTTTCTCCTCTGTATCCTTGAGAGGGCTGTCAAGATATTTCGCCGCTGCCTTGGCAACACGTAGAGACTTTCCCCACCCATCTGCGGTTTGCCGGCAATCAAATCAAATTATGTCAAATATTTGATGAGTTTTGATTTGATTCGATTTGCGCAGCCAGCCATCAGGATTCGTAAGGATAACATTTGTGGCCGGGACACCTGCAGCTCCCTCGTCGACAGGACATCCGCAACAAGGACAACGGCGCCATGGCGGACACCCAGTCCTTATCGGAGTCAGTCGCTTGAGAGTTATGAGTGGGTCCAGACTGGGCACGGCGCCTCACGATCCCATCCTGTACCTGTCCGAGTTCATAATTCTGTATTTGTCAACTTCTTCGATAGTTTTGTCGCCAATTGCCTGCATTTCATTGACCAAAAAATAAAAAGAAAATAAAATAAAAACCAAAGCAAAGCGAAACATAGAAAATCAGGGCAGGTAAAAAAAGGTATTTCGATTTTTTTTTAATTATTATTGCCCGGCGTTTATGTTTGTGTTTGGTTTTTTTGTTCTCGACCTAAGACAAAGGGAAATCCTTTTTTAATATTGCCTAACAGGGAATGGGAATAGGACTCGGTTTCGGGTCAAATTTATGGCCAAGCCTCGTAGCTGTTGACATTTTCCTTATCTGTTTTCGTATTTTCCTTTCGCTTTTCCTTTGCCCGCAGTGTCCTCGCCTCTATCAATGAAATATTGATCGAGTCTGGAGTCCAGCCGGTCCTATGAAGATATCATTATGCATCTCTACCGCTCATTGATTTATATGCAATTATACCTGGTCCGAGAGATGTCGGGAATAATTATTTAAATGTCGCTCTATAAAAATCTTTATCGACTCCGCCCCGAAGTAAAGCTGTAAAATGTTGGAGGAACTCTCCTCCTCGGTGGTGATCTTGGGGTTCGGTTTATTAAAGGACTCCATAAATGCATTTTTCCTTGGTTTTTTATTAGCCAGTCCGCTGAGATTTATGGTCTTCGGCACTTCCCGAATGACCGGTGTCCCCAAATCAGCATTCGACTACCGATTTTAAACCCATCCACACAGTGATTGACATGTGACTTGGCTCTAAGAGAGATACTGGTTAACACAGAATTTATTAACTTATTTTGAGGTTCATTTCTGGGAAAAGGATTTTATTTGAAATTAGTTTTTACGACTTGTTTGATGAGGGGAAGTAAATTAAAATAAAGTAAACTTAAAGTCAAGGATTATCAAGGTTTTTATTGATTTAAGGGAAATCCTTTTAGAGTTAACACTATACATTTCTTGTCTGTAAATCTTGTGGAATATTATTACTTGTTTAATTCCTGAGAGATCTTGATACCCTTTAAACCTGAACTGTATTTAGTTCTAATTTAGTAAACATTTACTTATAGTGTTTTATTAATTATAGATTTACCTTAGTTACATTTTTTATAAATTTATTTTAATATAACTCAAAACACATTAAAATTTCTGCCCAAAAAAGCACAAAAGAATCCCTTCACCCACTTATGTATGCTTAACCCACGAATGCGCTAATCTTAACTCTCCATCTCAAAGAACTTAATTTCTTTCTTTTTTAGAGAACCTGCATATGCCGACAATAATTTCATTTATAACCCGACCACAAAAACAGATTTAAAGGAGAAATGTGTTTGGGGCAAGAGGCTCATAAACCAAACATCAAACGCTTTCGAAGCGATTTAAATGAGTTCGCATTTTGATAGAAAATTTCTCAGATGAATGTGATTCGAATTTTTAATTAAGGGAGGAGGGTGAGTGGTGCACTGCGAAGGCGGCAAAAATGCTCAACATTAAAATCGAATAAAACTTTGTTTGAATTTTTAAAATTCCAAAACGGTAGCTCAAACCAAGCCATAAAACGCACCCCAACTCGGGCTGAATCTCCTCCCTACGATCACGTAGAGCCTCCTTCTTTTTTTTTAGTTCCCCAAAAAGTGGGCACGTCTTTGAAATGGAGTCACGCATGCGCCTTGGATTATGATCATAGAGTTGGTGGTGTTATGAAAACAAGGCTTGGGACTTTACAACATTTAATTTATAAAATGTTTGTTTATTAAAAATTGCAATAGTAATATATATAATTTTATATTAATTAAAAAATATATAAAGGCTTAATTATTTATCTTCTTTCTTTCTTAAACTTTAAATTAAAATCTGTTGTGTGGTTGAATATTTCACTATTTTTTAAATGCCTTAAACACAATGTTGATTTTGTTAATTGTTCATTTTTAAACTGACTTACAGTATTTATATTAAATATTCAATATATTTTGTAGAATTTATATTATGTATTCTGTAGAATTCCAATATCTCAAGACCCTGTCCCTCATCTCTAAACTCCCTCAGACTTCACATAACCATATATAGTTGTCCGAATATTCTCTGGAAATGAAGGGCTGTGTGGCAACTGGACTGCCATAATTTTTTATGATCGACAAGTGTGAAAAGCGCGAGCGGCAGAGAACAAACGTTGCGCCGAATCCTTAAAGAAGGACACGCAACAAGGCCTTAAAGGGGGGAGAATAAAAGCCGAGAAGGAACGTGCCTGAGGCCCGAAAAAGAACTTTGTTTGGACTCCGCCGAGTGGGCAATAATTATGTTCGAAGATCGCCGGGCATTTGGAATGCTCGACGCATTTTCATTTTCCCATTCACTTTCGAGACGATTTTCCGTAGGGGTTTTCCTTCGGGGACTTTGAGGCCACCGCAAAAGGATCCTCTGAGTGGCCTGCCTCATAAATCTGCCCAAGGGGAAGCCGAGCCCAGCGGAAGTAATTCCGTTTTTTATTTTATTTCAGTTGCATTTCATTTCGGATTTCCTTCTTACACACTCTCTCTACCTTTCTCTCTATCTGGGAAATTGCTGCTGTTTTCATTTTGGATTTTAAATTAGGGCAACAAAGAGACCGCAGTGGGATATTGAAATTCGGCTAAAGATTAACGCCCGGCGATAAGGTCGGCATAGGAATCGAACTCAAAATCAGGGTGACATTGCATTTTTAATTACTAAATATTCAATCGATAGATGGTGATGAATAATTAATGCCAAGGTAATCACAATGCTAATCCTTTACCTTACAATGTATGCAATTGACATGGGGGTTATTTTCAGAGTTTTATAAACAGAAATTAAAATACTATTTACATTTTCCGAATTGAAATAGAACTTTTGTGCCGTAATCATCGATAATATTTAATTCTCTAGCTTTAATTAGTTTATGTATTTTGAATTAAGTTGGTTATTTTCCAAGCTAGAATTAAAGCTTCAAGGCAATCCATCAGATCAAAGTCGTAAATATATTTTGGGAACCATTTTGGCAGAGATTTCATGGCTTTTAGCACAAAACCCAACTCTTATGACAAGTCTATTTCCCAAAATAAACAAAACAAAAACCTACAAAATTAATTAGGCAATTCCATGGCTGACCTTATTGAGTTTTAGCGAATAAATATAAAATATATCCATGCCATTGTTTATGGTTATGAAGCTAATGGATTGTGAAGATTGTCGCTATTCATAGCCAGGCATCGGACATCCATATATCGTGGCCATTGCTAACGTTTAACGATGGTTGGCGGCCACCCAATCTGCATAGACATAAAAGATTTCAGATCTTAAAAAAGGAAGCTTAGAAGAAATCAAAGAAAAGCCTATTCTTGGTTTATCTTAATTATTTGAGACGAGCCTATAAAGTAAATAGCAACCAATGCAAGTGTGGTAATTATAAGAAAATTATATTTTCTTCTGTAAAATTATTTATAAAATCGTGAATATTAAAAGTATTTTCTTATTAAAAATTGTTCTTATCAATTTTTTTGAAAATAAAATAGAAAACAGTAGTCTTTGTAATTAAAAGTATAACAAGTAAAAATTCATAATTTAATATTATGACTTCATAAAGCATAATCAATCAATGAAAAACCATTTTCAATTTCCCTTCGAATTCCAGAACATTGACAGCAGCTAACATCGCATTTCCCCTGATATTCGGTAAGTCTGTTAACATTTTCGAAAATAGCGTATACGCAGCGTAAGGGCGTATAAGACTTTTAACAGCGGGCCAGTGCGCAAGAGTGCGATAGAAATAGCAGGCGGTTGGAAAATGAGCGCAAGAGCGCGGTGTGCGAGAGAACGAGAGGGCGGGAGAGGGAGAGAGAAGGCAACCTGTAGGCAGCAGTAATCGAAGAGCGAGAGGCAGCGATGCGGTTCGCTGTTGTTGTTTTCGTTATGATTATGAGAGTCTATCAAAAACTTGTCTGCTGCGCTGGCGTCTCGGTGTGTGCGTGTGTATCTGTGTGTGATTTTGAATGCGGCACCGTAGTGTGGGTGTGAATATGATGGCAGATATGAAAAGGGCAGATCCGCTTTTTCGTTGGTCGATACTCTGGCGCAAAATGAGCGAATATGAGCGTTATGAATTATGTATTTGCCTTGTACATAAACAAACCCTCTCTCCAGCACACACACACACACATGCCCTCGGCTGATGTATGCTGGTGTTGGTGGGTTTTTCTTACTGGTGCGCAAGGTGGCTCTGGCGCCCCCACCCTTGGTCCTATTTTTCCTTTTTTTCCACTTGCCGTCTTTCTTTCGCCTTTTAATATGTATTATCGCCCCCTCTCCACTCTCCTTGCTGCTCATTTTATTGGCGCTCTCTTTGGCTTTCCTTTGCTCTCCCCAGAATTTATGACAGCCTCTGGGCCCCCATCACCACCCACTTTGCCATGCTGCCGGCAGCGACGTCAACGTCGACAGCGTTATTAATGCCTCCTTTTATTTCCAGCTTATTGTTGTTCTTTTCCGAGGAGCCTCTCTTTCGCACGCGACTCCCCATCACATTTCCCGAGGGTCCGTAATAAAGTCAACTTGCAGCGGAGAATTCCAAGGATTTTCCTGGAGGTGTAAGTAGCTTCCTGTCAAAAGAATTCTTAATAGTTTCTTAATTTTAAGATTTCTGGCTTAAAATAATGATTAAAAATGATAATCATTAAGACTTAAAAATGTGTTTGTTAACCTAAGAACCTCTGTTTATTTCTAAGGTTAATGATATATTTTTTTAAAGTCAAGGAAAATGTCTTGAACATTTTAAATTAACTATTTAATAAGTAACTATAAAATTAATGGTTATTTATAAATATTTAAAAGTAAAAACTGGATTTTTTCAATAGTAAAATGAATTAATTTGTTATTTTAATTCCCATTTAGTGATTTATCCAAAAACCCATTACAAATACAATGCAATTTTTTAAGTTTCATTCATCTGCCAGATGTTTCTCAATTATAATAACTATTTGCCATTTCCTAATTGATTTTCCATAAACAATTGAAGGTTACTCACAGTCTCTCAACTAAAACCTTGAAGACAATGAATTAATCATAATTCATTTGTCACACATTTCTATAAGTCGCCCAAGAATTTGCAATTAAAATCGAAAACAAAAAAGTTTTTATCGCCCGACAGGTGTTGATGGAAAGAACACAAAAAGAACATTTTGCAATTAAATTTTCAGAACTGGTACGAAAGTTTCTCTTATTAAAAAACAAAAAACTTGAAGTGCCAAAAATTCCTGAAAGAGAAAGAGAGGGAGGGAAACACAATTAAAGAAGTGGGAGTTGCCCAAAAGTCAAAAAGATACAAAATGCCAAGAACCGAAAAAAGATACATTTTGATGAATGCCTCATAATATTCACACACACACAAACACTGATAGCACACATACTCAAAAGCCGACGAATAAGCGAAGTCACCCAAGTCAGAATTCTTCGATAAATGGGGCGGGGGAGCGTCGTAGGTGGTGGTGGATTTCATACACGAACACAATAGCGAAAGAATACAAAATCTTATAAAACCGAAATTAAAAAAAGGCAACAATAACAACAACAATAGTAGCGCTCATAACTACGCTCCAGAGCGGGACAGGCAGCGAGCGAGCGAAACCGGAAACGGGAGAGCGCAACAAATGACAGGCGCCCCCAACTGGTGCGAGCAAGATGGCTGTCTGCCCAAGGGCCCAAAGGTGAGAGGCGGTGGGGTTCCTCCCATAAATTATGATAAATTATTAATCGGGTAGTGCGAGCGAGAGCGAACAAGAGAGCTAGAGAGAGAGAGCGAGAACTTGCCCCTAAAAAGAGTGAAGAATATTACAACAACAACAACAATGGCGCAAAGGTGAGCCGCAAAAGGCGGAAGGAAGTCGCTGCCTCTGTCGCAGTCGACGTCAACGCAGCTTATTGTAGCCGCTATTCGAAGAGTTCAAGGGGCAAATACAGTGTGCTTGTATGTGTAGGTAACAAAGATTGGCTTTATCTGAAAGATATTCTATAAAGATCTTGGATATTACAGGAGCTATAGATACCAGAATTGGGATGCGAAAAGTATCTGTAAAATGTATCTGGTTACTTTTTTGGTTTGGTTTTAGAGTTTTTATAATCATGTTCCCACCAATAGTCCTCTCTTCATAATATTCCTAGCTGCCAGTAGCCAAAAGTATGCAATTTTTATTATCCAAGCCATATTTCATCAAGCTTTCACATAATATTCCACAGTGTGCCCGCGGTATTTTTATAGTCAGTGCACTGCAGCCTTTCCATATCTTGTCGTTGTTCTTTCTTTCTTTTTTTGTGGCAAGAGAGAAGCTCATAATTTGCCGAACAAGTTTCATAACCGTCTCAGTTCTCTCGTTTCTCAGGTAAAAACAGCGACTGCGACTGAGCAAAAGCGAATAAAACAAAAAAAAGATAGCTGCAACACACTCCCTCCCGAGAGCGAGAGGGCTGGCAACAGTAACAGTAACAGCGTGCGAGCAAGAGGCCGGGCGATTTAATAAAAATTATGATGAGAGGGAGCGAGAGGGCGCATATGAAAAATTATATGAAATGCGAGCGAGAGAGCGTGTGTGTGTGTGTGAGTGAACATAAGGTGGGTTGGCTGAATCTGAATGACTGTCAGGATATGCCAGTTGCTGTAATAATAAAAATACACAGATACACGAACACACACAGGAGTGAAACCGGTTGCTGCGCTCCCGAGTGCCGAGCGCCGAGAGCCGAGCGGCACGGCGGTGAAAGCCGAACGCAGACGAGCGCCGAGGCGAAGTGTCGGGTCGAGCGGCTGTTTTTGTTTGTGGCAGTGTGATTTCGACGACTCGTGCTGCTGAACGTTCGCAGAGGCACGTTGCGTATGCGTAACGCGCACAGTTTCCCAAGCCAGCCGACGACGACTCCTGCGTTTTCCGCGAAAATTCTGACAAACGATGACAATCAACGGGCAGCCGTAGTTTAGCCCTCCGCTAAACACACAGAGTTACGTATCGAATTCAGTAAACCCAATCGAGGCGAACCAACAAAGGCCAGCGGTAATACGCCGCTAACGCCCACCACTGCCGACGGCAAAACGCAAAAGTGTCGAGAATCAAACAAAACCAAAAAAACAAAAATCGAAAAATTTTGTTATTTTTGCGCTCGGTGAATAATTCATAATTATTGAAAATATGACAAACACAGTGCAACCAATGTTCAATCAGCATGATTAGAAAATATATTTGAGAAAAGCCCAAAAAGCAACACTCACACACAACCACACACACGGGAAACGGAAGTGCATTCGAAAAAAGTTCTCTTGATGAAAAATCACCTGTCCAACGTTCTGTGTGCGATGCGTAGTGACTTCAAGGATAATCACCAGGAGACCATCAATAAAATGATACAATTTGGTACAGTGAAATATGGCATTGTCAAACAGCTGAAGGATCGCGCTCGCAGCGCCGACAAAGGTGAGCTTTGGAAAGGAAAATTGAAAATCTGTTTAAATAGGGAAAACTTTAATAAATGTATTTACAAGCAATAGGAAAATGAGAAGATATTTTATAGTTTCATTAATTCAATTGGAGAGGTGCAATTATAAGTGAAAATTAAGGCAATTAAAGTCACATATTTCGAAAGAGAAATTTTTAATATAAAATTGAAGGCAGATTACTTAAATTTCAAAACCCCAAATGCAGAAAAAATACATATTTTTGCTCAAACTGAAATATTTCAAATTGTTTTTGACATAATTGCTTCACACAGAAAAATTTGTTAACAAAAATAAAAGCTGTCTGCTTGAAATTATGTTATCACATGTTTCATTTGTCATTTGTAAACGCTTTTAACACAAAGCTACAAAAAATTAGAAAGTCTTTCCTCCAAATAGCCAGGCATAAACAAATTTTAAAAGCATTTTCCAAAAGAAATACGATTTTGATACATAACTGAACCATTTTCAAATTGGTTATCAAATTTGTCATTATTGTTGTTTCCTTTCGTCTTGCCATATTTCTTGATCGGCCTACGGCTATGGCCTAAACCGTTTTCCATTCAACTGATAAGACTTGAAAATGGAAACCACAATTTTTTTTTTTGGTAAAACATTAATAATTGTGACTTCTTTGGGACTTTGAATATCAGAAGCCAGGGCTAACGTAGGCAGGCCATTTAAATACGTTTTTAAAATGCGCTTAAAAACATTCAGAAGACCTAAGCAAGACGCCCTGCGTTGCACCAGTTTCCCTTCAGCCCCCCTCTCTTATAAGTATATACAAATAAATTATATTTCTTTTGGTTTAGCATTTCCAGTTTGTGATTTGTTTTAATTTGAACGTTAACAGCTGCCATTGGCTAGGGGCACCCCGTCCCCCTTTCGGTCGATCTTGTTTTTTATGATAAATCAAAAATCGATTTCGTTTTAATGGAGCAACTTAAAATCGATATGATTTAAATATGGCTTCGTAGCATTTTATGCAGAAGAAATAACTTTTGGGAAAGGCACAGAAATGAGTTTAAGTTTGGATATATTTTAGTGTTTTTGGAGGCCTCTTTGGCAGGCGTGTTTCTTTAATTGGTTTTGAAAGCTTCGATTTTCAGACTTAATTATATTTATTGCTATATATATATACATATATACTTTTTCTTTTGAGGAGGCTGCAAAAAATAACTCAATTTAATTTTTTTTAATAATAAATTAAAGTGCAAAAGTGTTTCCTTAGTTGTATATATTTTTATTCATCGATATCCTTAATTACAAATGAGTTCTCATTAAATTTGGGAAAATTGCTGCCCATAAGCTTTAAAAAAGGTGATAAAAATTTTCAGTTGTATGTGTGAGAATATATACACATATTTTTTTGTTTTATCAATTTGTTTGGCGCGGTTTTTATTTATACACCGCATATATGATGGCATATAGGAGGTGAATATATATACTGTATAGTTGTATATTCGCTGCTCCGGGCATTAATAAATGTTAACTCATTAGTGCGGGATAATAAATTAAATTAATATCGCAAAAAATGAAAATCGAAGCAGATTCGCTGAGAGTTGGCTCTTATTTCCATATGATTTATATAGGATATATACACACACCTTTTTATGTACGTACCATATAGTATATATATTATCTCCTGTAAATATGGAAAAGCCCATCAATTTGTGTCGCTACATTTTGTAATCGAAGTGCCTGGCGCTCGCATAACTTAATGACATTAATTATTTAATTATTTTTATTTATGCGATTTAGCTTTTTTCAATTTACTGCCTTAATTCGCCCAACATATCGCCACAAAGTACCCATGAAAAATGTATGCCTAAAACGGAGGAGCTTCCATGGGGCCTGACCTATGGCAGGACTTGGGACTGGGATATATTATTCAATTATACCTCTGCTGTTTTTAGCTCGCACTGTTTTGTGTATATTTTATGTAGTTTTTTTCTCTTTTTGTTTTTGATTCGAATTTCGCATTTCGTTTTTGGATTTATTTTTGCCTTTTCCTTTTTGCATTTTCCAATTGGCTGAACATTTGTTTCACCTCAGGCCACCGGGCTCACGGTTGGCTCGCAGCGATTTGCATATTGAATATGACGATGGAATAATTGAAAGTCGGTCCCAGAACTAAAGTCGTCGCATATGCAAAATTCGATGCATAGAGGAATGAACTGAAAAATGTCGAGGTGGAGGTACGACTCCAAGGAAGTCGTCAGTTTTGTAAAGAAGGGATTTACTTTTAATGGGAATTTCAAAGAAATTTATTATTAAAATGCCAAATGATGAGGAAATCTTAAAACAAATTAAAGTTGAATAGATTATTTTCTAAAAATCAATTTATTAATTGGTATATTTCTTAATTTCAACAAGATTACATCAAATAAAAATAAAATATTATGTTCTTCTAATTTCAAATATAATAGTTTTTTATTAATTAAAAATAAAATAGGTGAAACAAAGAGCTTGAATGTTAAGATATAAATATTAAATAGTTTTTTTCTTTTTATTATTTAAATTCAGAAATATCCCTGCATGAGTCTGCAAATAAACCAGATGTTAGAGGCACTAAAAATAAATATAATAATAAATTTACTCGCTTTAATTTGGCATAAACTTCTTCTGCAATATTCTTAGAATGTATTTTGTTTAATTTACTTTACCAGTTTTTTAGTTGTTGGGCTAAAAAATCGATTTGCTGAAAGCTAAAATAAACCAAAACAAAATTTATGAGCAAACCAAGTCAGGCAGGCACCGCAATTTCGTTGAAAATATTTGGACACATAAAATGCCAAAAAGTTGACATTGGTTAATGAGTTGATGGACAGAATTTTGGGGAGGAGGGAGGGGTAGGGTTAGCAATTATGAGTATCTAAGGGGGGAAATACAACAATTCAACACTCAACACTCTTCGGGGATTTATTCGCTTCAGTTGCGCATGCAGAACGGGAATAATTCATTCGAATTTAGCAAAAACAGACGCAGCCGAATTTATGAGTTGACTTAATCCACCTTTAAACTGGCGCGATTTAATTTATATAGAAGGCGGTTAGTGCGTGTGTGAGTTTCGACAATGGGAAATATAATTTCCTGCCGACAGCAGCCCCTCCGTTTCACAATTTCATATTTATTTATCTGGCGGGAATGAACCTCGGACCAACCGCCCGCCCAGTTGTCAGTAGAACAAAACACACTTTTTGGAAGACAAAAAATAAATCTTTAAACGGCTACCCCCGATCCTCCCTTCGCCACTGGCAGCACAATCGATATATATATTTAGGCATATATAGATGGACTCGGTTAAATGTTTGGATATATTTTGTTTTGGGGCGCCCACGCGTTTGAGGAACTAAAATACGGCAAACTAAAAATCGAATCCGAATCCAAATCCGAAACCGGGGGCCAAAGCCCAAGGCATTGGCCCCAAACGCAGCAGCAATCGGACACAATAAACAAGCGGCGTTTATTGTTATTGTAAATTTAACAATTTTATTACCAATTGCAAAATGACTTAACCATGTTCGGGACAATTTTATGTTCGTCATAATTGGAAGTTGTTTTATTTTTTCGTTGGCAGCGTTTTGTGAGCCGCCGCCTGAAAGGTTTATGGCAGGCATTATAATTAATTTCAATTAATTAAAATACACTTTACTTATCGGCAATCATAATCATAACTCCTCCAGCCGGAGCGGTTTCGTTTTTGAACTGCAATTGCGACCAAGAGTCACGAAAATTCATTAAAAACAAATTCCATGGAATCTTGAAAATTAACTCGCCAGCGAAAAGTAATAATAAAAATAATATTAATGCGATCAATATGCAAATGGCGCTGATAGTCTCCCGGCCAGGCCGCTCTATCTGCGTATCTTTTGTACTCCTCCGTATCTGTATCTGTGTATCTTATTTTTTTTTTCTACTCCTATTTTGTGGACAGAAAACAGAAACAGAAAACTCGCCCAACTCGTTTGATTTGTGCAGAAATATGTTTTATTATATATATCGAAGCGATCCAGTCAGTGTGGTGTGTGGTGGCCCCAGTTCGTTGGCTCTGAGTTATCATAAATTATATTTTATGTGCGTGTGCGGCGGTGGACCAATCTGTGACTTGGTTTGCTTTTTAGGCTCGCCGCGATTAATTAGTCAGAGAGGCACTGGACCAGGCCAAACGGCTGTCAACTGCTTTCTCCCCTTTGGACAGCTCACCTGGCAACAAGTGAGCATCAGTCGGTTAGCAGCAGCAGCAGCAGCAACAATTGCAGCAGACCAGCGATCGCCTCGAAGACTAATTGTGGGCAGCAGCAGCAAAAAAAGTATAAGAAAAAAAGAAAAACATCTGCAACTGCGGGAAAAGGAGAGAGAACACATGCTTCAACAAGAAATGTAATTGCATTTAGTTGGCAGCAGCAACTAGCAGGCAGCAGGCTGCAGCAGCAGCATCCCCACTCCCGCCAGCAGCTTCAACGCATTGCAGCGAACAATTGCCAGCGATTAAGTCATATGCAGCCCAAGGGGGTGGTGGCAGGAGGCAGGGGGGGTGGCCAACAGGTAGTTGAGTTATCGGGAAATGGGCAGAAATCCCGACCAGCCGCTGACTATTTCAGTTTCACTGCAACCAACAGAGTCAATGGAATGCTGTTGAAAACTTAAAAAGAAATATGATACAATTAGTTTTATTTTATAAAACATTCTATAGATATTTAGATACAGTATTTATGCTTCACATAAAAATATATATTTTAATTCATTCCTAAGCCAAATTACTTAGGAAACCCTTCTTAAAATAACATTTCCCTTTATTTCCCGTTCACAGAAATAGGCAGCGATCAGGAGGAGAACGGCGGCTGCTCGCCGCTAACCACAGCCACCACCACGGCCAGTCCCAGTCGCAGTCCCGAGCCGGAGGAGGATCACCACCGTCAGCAGCAGCAGGAGGAGCCGCCAAAGGAGAGCCAAGCAGCGCTCCAATCAGATTTAGAGACCATTGAAGATAACAACAATATGGTGGTGATGAATAAGCCAAAATCCGAGGAGCGGGAGCCCAATGCCAGTGGCTCCATGCCAAGTTCACCGGTGGCCGAGGCCAGTGCCGAGGAGGCGGCCATTGAGAGAGTTCCCAAGCAGGATAAAGATAGCAAGGACATCGAGGTGGATGTGGAGATGTCAGATGAGACGCCACAGAGTGCTCTGCCCGAGACGCAGGGTGCCTTGCCTGGAGTGGCTGGTGCTCCAGTGACCCTCGAGGTCATCCAAAACATGCAGATGGCCATTGCCCAGTTTGCGGCCAAGACCATTGCCAACGGATCCTCGGGGGCGGACAACGAGGCTGCCATGAAGCAGCTGGCCTTCCTGCAGCAGACCCTCTTCAATCTGCAGCAGCAGCAGCTCTTCCAGATTCAGCTCATCCAGCAGCTGCAGTCGCAACTGGCCCTCAACCAGGCCAAGCAGGAGCTGGATGGCGAGGAGGATCAGGAACAGGATCAGGAGCAAGATCAGGACCAGGATCAAGAGCTGGAGACGGATACCTACGAGGAGGAGGAGCGCATTGCGGACATGGAGCTGCGCCAAAAGGCAGAGGCACGAATGGCCGAGGCCAAGGCTCGCCAGCACCTCATCAATGCTGGTGTTCCCCTGCGAGAGTCCTCTGGTTCCCCCAGCGATTCTCTGAAGCGGAGGCGGGAGCATGACCACGAGTCCCAGCCCAGTCGAAGGCTTAGCTCGGAGACCTCGCACAAGGAGAACTCCACCCAGGATGCGCTGGCCAAGCTGAAGCTCGAGATGGAGAACACCCCACTGCCCTTCGGCTCGGACCTGGCCTCCAGCATTATTACCCACCACGACGATCTGCCGGAGCCCAACTCCCTGGATCTCCTGCAGAAGCGCGCCCAGGAGGTGCTCGACTCCGCCTCGCAGGGCATCCTGGCCAACAACATGGCCGATGACTTTGCCTTCGGCGAGAAGTCGGCGGATGGTAAGGGCCGCAACGAGCCCTTCTTCAAGCACCGCTGCCGATACTGCGGCAAGGTTTTCGGCTCCGATTCCGCCCTCCAGATCCACATCAGGTCGCACACCGGCGAGCGACCCTTTAAGTGCAACGTCTGCGGCAGCCGCTTCACCACCAAAGGCAACCTGAAGGTCCACTTCCAGCGCCACGCCCAGAAGTTCCCGCACGTGCCCATGAATGCCACGCCCATACCGGAGCACATGGACAAGTTCCATCCGCCGCTGCTGGACCAGATGTCGCCCACGGATAGCTCGCCCACGCACTCGCCAGCTCCGCCTCCGGTGAGCGCTCCTTCCAGCTCCTTTGCGCCGGCCTTTCCTGGCCTGCAGAACTTCTACCGCCCGCCCATGGGGATTCTCAATAGTTTGGGTGCCGCTGCTCCACATCCATTCTTCCCGCAAGATTTGCCCACAGACCTGAGGAAGCCCTCGCCAAGCCACGAAGAGGAGGAGCGGGAACAAGAGCAGGAACAGGAGCGACCAAGGCCGGTGAAGAATGAGCCTGTAGAGGAGGAGAAGGATCAACGTGAGGAGGAGCAAGAGCGAGAGGAGGAGAATGCGGATGCATCAGATCCCGAGCCGGAACCTCTGCCCCTGGAGGTGAGCATTAAGGAGGAGCGCCTGACATATGAGCCGGATCAGGCTCAGGAGCAGGATCGCCTCTCGGAACCGCCGCGGACCCCCTCGCCTAGGCCCAAGGCAGAGCGCTCGCCTCACCACCACCACCACCACCTGCATCATCATCCACATCACCAGCATCATCAGCATCACCGCAGCAGCCACTTGGGCTATCCGCCTGTGGTGCAGCCCATCCAGCCCGCTGGCCTGATGCATCAGCAGCCCTCTCCGGGGTCCCAATCCCACCTGGATCACCTGCCCACGCCGGGTCAGCTGCCGCCGCGTGAGGACTTCTTCGCCGAGCGCTTCCCCCTCAACTTTACCACCGCCAAGACCCACTCACCCGAACACCATTCCCCCGTGCGTTCGCCTGCCGGAGGAGCCCTGCCCCCGGGAGTCCCGCCGCCGCCTCATCACCACCCGCATCACATGGCCAGGTCGCCGTTCTTCAATCCCATCAAGCACGAGATGGCCGCCTTGCTGCCGCGCCCCCACAGCAACGACAACTCGTGGGAGAACTTCATTGAGGTGTCCAACACCTCGGAGACCATGAAGCTCAAGGAGCTGATGAAGAACAAGAAGATCAGCGATCCCAACCAGTGCGTCGTCTGCGATCGAGTCCTATCCTGCAAGAGTGCCCTCCAGATGCACTATCGCACCCACACGGGCGAGCGCCCGTTCAAGTGCCGCATCTGCGGACGAGCCTTCACTACCAAGGGCAACCTGAAGACCCACATGGCGGTGCACAAAATCCGGCCGCCGATGCGCAACTTCCACCAGTGCCCCGTGTGCCACAAGAAGTACTCCAATGCCCTCGTCCTGCAGCAGCACATCCGGCTGCACACGGGCGAGCCCACTGACCTCACGCCAGAGCAGATCCAGGCGGCGGAGATCAGAGATCCTCCGCCCTCCATGATGCCGGGTCACTTTATCAATCCCTTCGCAGCGGCCGCCTTCCATTTCGGTGCCCTGCCAGGCGGTCCTGGTGGCCCTCCTGGAGCTCCCAATCATGGAGCGCACAACGGCGGCCTGGGTTCGGAGTCCTCGCAGGGGGATCTGGACGATAACATGGACTGCGGGGAGGAATTCGATGACGATGTGTCCTCGGAGCATCTCTCTAATAGCCACCTGGAGCAGGAGGGCGACCGGCCGCGGTCGGGAGATGACTTCAAGTCCTTGCTGTTCGAGCAGAAGCTGCGGCTCGATGCAGCGAGCGCCAATTCCGTGCGACCGCGATCCTCTGCCTCGAGTCATGGCCAGTCGGCGGGTTCCACCTCGGCGCCCACTTCGCCCTCGGTGAACCAACCACACCTGGCGCCAAAGCGCAGTGCCTCGCCTGCTCGCTCGGAGGCCTCTCAGGGAGCTTTGGACCTCACGCCACGAGCTGCGCCCACCTCCAGCTCTAGCTCGCGATCACCGCTGCCAAAGGAGGAGCCTGTGAGTCCACCCAACCGGCCAAGGAGTCCCAGTGTTCCCAATGTCCATGCGCCCGCCTCCCTGCTCTCATCCCCCTTGCCGCCTACCGTGGGCATTGATTGCCTGCCACCCGGACTGCAGCATCATCTGCAGCAGCAGCACCAGCACCTGATGCAGCAACAGGCTGCAGTGGCTGCTGCGGCGGCTGCGCAGCATCATCACCACCAGCAGATGGCGGCTCTGCACCAGCACCAGGAGCAGTTGCGTCGCCAGGCGGCGGAGGAGCAGCAGAAGGCCGCAGCAGCAGCAGCGGCGGCAGCAGCGGCAGCTGCAGCTCAGCGCCAGAACTCGCCGCAACCCAAGATAGAGAGCGGACCTGGAGGAGCTGTGCCAGGAGCTGGTGGTCCACCCAATCCGCTGATGGGCGCCCGGCCGCCCTTCGGCATGTTCCCCAATCTGCCACTCTTCCCGCCCGCCACCACCCAGAATATGTGCAATGCCATGAACCAGATCGCCCAGTCCGTGATGCCGGCGGCTCCGTTCAATCCGCTGGCACTCAGCGGCGTCCGCGGCAGCACCACCTGCGGCATCTGCTACAAGACATTCCCCTGCCACTCGGCGCTGGAGATTCACTACAGGAGCCACACCAAGGAGCGTCCCTTCAAGTGCAACATCTGCGATCGCGGCTTTACCACCAAGGTGAGTTTCTGGTAGCAATCCGAGTGACTGCGGGGGGTTTTCAAGCTCAAAAACAGGGATTCGATCAGTTAAAGTCAACGAAAATATTAATTAAAGTATATCTTCTTTTTTTTTTTTAATTTTTGCAGGGCAATCTTAAGCAGCACATGCTGACCCACAAGATCCGCGACATGGAGCAGGAGACCTTCAGAAATCGTGCCGTAAAATGTAAGTCTTCCAAGGCAGTTTCTATATTATTTTATATAGTTATAACTTACATATTTGCAAGGTCTTTTTAAACTCATTAAATGGGAAATTAATATTTTAAATTAATTTAAAAGTTCGATTTTTGATTTAGTAAAGTTAGAACTTTAGAAGGGTTTCTTTTCTTAATTAGTTTTTAATTTAATCCCCAAAAACCACCATTATTTCCTAGTTACTCATTCCATTTTCCTGTTTTTCTCTTTTCAATTGCAGTCGAGTGAGTGTAATGGTCATCACAAATAAAGAAAACACACTCAGCTAGCTATAGCATGATCCCGATCAAGATCGCGAGTCTGTGATCCTGCTTGCTCCCAGAAGACGGCCGGCGATCATCTCATCCCGGTGGCCCAGACTCAGTCAAGATGCAATCGATTCTCGCAACCAAATGATCTCAAGAGAGGAGGAGGGTGGAGAGCGGTGAACACACACACACATACAAATCTTTTTATATTTATAAAATGTGGCCCACAAAAAATATTATTTGATTGTTGTTTGTACCGCCGAGTGAAAATGCTGCGGGGCTAGGCCATGATCTATGATCGATCGCTCCTGGCTCCCCGAGAATAATTCATAAACAATTTTTTATGAGCGTTCCAGGAGAACACATACACACATAATATACCTACATATATACCAATACTGGGTGGGATCATGAAACGTATCCAAAGATGCATCAAAAGCGATTTGTGTTCCAGCTGAAGGAAAAGGCGAACCAAAGGCGGCTGGGAATGGAGAGACTGATGGCGTTTCATGTTCCATTCAGAACCAAAACTAAAAGCGGAGGCAGGCACACAGTGTAAATGTATCTTTGTATCTGCATCCGTATCTAAAGTGGCAGCAGCAGCAGCAGCAGCAGTGAGGGCGTAGTAAAATCAAAATTCGAATTTAAAGCAAAACTTAAGGTATATGCTAATATAAATATAATAGGTACCTAAGCAAGATTCAAGCAGATATGTGTAAATATACATATATATATGATATATTATAACCAAACCCCATAAAAACACAAACAAAACACTCAGACACAACATGTTAATAATCTATTTGGAATGTGCAATAATATGACATGCTATAAATTTAGATGCGAACGCCGAGCGCAGGCTTTTGTTTCCTACTATTCGTAAATTAGATTTATTTTCCACTTCTGTACATAAAATTCGTATAAAACACACACATACACTATATTATTATTATTATTATTAAACACACATTTCGAAATCCAAATGCTTTGCTTTCGCGAATGGGTTAGGAATAAAAAACTGAAAAAAAAATCTAAATAAAAAAAATATATATGAGAAATTGTGATATTAAATGTTAAAAAATAAAAACAAATACAAATTACGAACGGCAAGGACCCCAGCAAAGGTTCCAGCCAAATGCTTTCCATATCACAGATGAGCGAACCACAAAAGATATCTAACATTCATAGTTAATTTAGTTGTTAGCCGAAAACAAGGGGACAATCCCCACCCGCACCACACACACTCTCTAATTTCCCTTCATCTGAAGGATAACCCTAGACATAAGCGTATTGATTACCACAATTAAATTAAACACAAATGCAAAATCACTCTCTGTTTGTAAGCATTAAGCATAGTCTCATAATTTATTACACAACCCAAAACAAGAAACAAAACAAACTAAACATAAAAACAAAACTAAATCTATTGAGAAGAACAAATAAATATATGTATTTAAGTTATGAAAAATTAATAAACCATCTTTGAGTTTTCCTCTTTTGGGCTGGCATTGGCACTTATCTCGATCGGAGAGGAGTTCTGGGAAAACCATTTCCAAGAGTTTTCGTAGTAACAGATGTCGCGATGTGGTTTTGTAATAAAAATGATTAGTCAAGTTTATTATCGTCATAATCTTTTAATTCGAAATCGAAACAGAATATCGACGAGATCCAAGCCGTACCAACCAGAGCCTGATCTCTGATCCATAGCAATGAAATATTTTTATGGCCTTTTAAATTGATATTTTACCTTCAACAACAAATTTTTTGCTGCCTGGTTTCATCGGGTTTTTATCGTTAGCTTTATTTTTTCTCTCTGGTTTTTGTTTTTTTCTGGTTAACTTATTTTTTTTGGATGTGTTGTCTCCATGCCGGAGTCCACTTCGATCGCAGCGACCGATCGCGCTTGGCTCTCTGGCATTTTAGTCGTTAATCAAAAAATTTTTTGTTGACATCGCTTTGTCATCTTTTTAATGACGGACACCCGCTGAGTTCTGAGTGTGTGTGCTTTGTCTGGGTTTATAAAAAATATATATAAAAGCAATATGTTTTGGGGGCTCATTTGCTTTTTGTGCCAGCTGATGGATGTTTGAACTGGTTTCGATTGGGAAATGCCAGTTACATGGAAGCCGCCAGGTGGATCATAAAATAATGGAATATAATTTGGGATTTAGAAAGTTAAACTTAACCATTTTCAAGGTGAGAACAAAGGGAATTTATATTTAATTTTAGATATTTAATTATTGAAAATAATTATATATTAAGCCTGATCCTGTAAAATTTATTTACTTCCATTTTAACATCTGCTCTACTTAACCCTTCGTGCTACATGACAGAGTTATGCCATTGGTGAGTAATTAACACGGTTAATATGCCAACTTGTCAACTGACAGGCTGTCATTTGGGAATGGGGAAATAACTCCGCATCCTTTCATCACTCGTGGCAGCCCTGCAGAGGATATGATCTGCTGTAGGTAGTCCCTGTATCTGTCAGCGGGCACCTTAAAGATGCATTTCTTGGGCGTCGCACAACCCTTGTTGTTCCCTCGCGAGGGTTGGAGTTCGAGTTGAGTTATGGTTCCTTTGTAAATATATAATTCCGAGGCGTGTAATTGCTGCTGCTCTCATTCCGGGCAGTTTATTTACAAGTTTTCAACACTATTTTGTCAATCCTCAACGACAACTGTTTTCTCTCCTCTTTGCCTGCCTTAATATTATCCCTTTTCGTCCGCTGCGCATTTTAGTTTAGTTTAATTTGAGGCAATTTAATGGATTTACGGCACAAGAGGGCAAAATGTCTCCATTGCCGCAGCCGTTAAATGGCATCAAATTTAACTGGCGAATAAAGTGGACGCTTCACGCACTAACTGCAGCACCAACAACAACAACAATCGGCTGATAACTATTAAGATAACTACTGCAGCCATATTCGGACCGGAATCGGGATCGGATTGGGCTTAGGTTTGGGTCCCACTCTCTCTCTCTCACAGTTTGGGTTTTGGGAGCCAGGCAAATCCTTGGAAAGCGCTGGCAATAAATGCAAAAATCCTTACAAATAATATGAGAATGGTTATGGGCAGTGTGCGGGCTTATCGCAGGCATAAAACCAAACAAACACACACACACACAACGCAAACACCGAAAACAATCTAAACAAGAAAAATTGCACAAATTGCCCGGGCTTCAGTTTGGTTCTCAGCTCTGGGTCCATCGTCGTCGTCTCAGCCTCTGATATCGCGCAGCTTCCAACGTCATCATCACCCAAGGCAACCATGGGCTAAATTGGATTTTTAGTGCTTAAAAAAAGAGAATTCCTGCGTTTATGAAACCTAACTTTTTATTTAGCTAATTATTGAATGCTTCCGAATTTGTTGTCCTTTGCCTTTGATGAACGACCACTCGTTTGCATTTTAATTGCTTTCATTTACTTTCAATTCGCCGATGGATATCTAAAAGTGTATTAAAATTGTTATTGAACTGAGTTCTGACATGGAATTTCCAGTATTCATTAAATATATCTTTGTTACATTCCGCTGCTGTCATCACATTAAATGTAAACAGCTTTTGCCTGGCAGATTTTACTCGAAAGATATATAATGCAAATTATAATATTCATAACGCTTTCAGGTTGAAGGGTTTAGCTTGGAATGTTGAGTCAGTTTTGTTTACAATTTAAATATATTTATAAATCGTTAATTCAAGTTTAATGAGAGTTAATTTAAATTACTATGCGGATTACTCTTTTGACTTAAATATCTTGAGCTCATTTTTATACTTTCCAGTGATTTGTTAATAAACATGTAATATTCCTTTTAAAATCTAAGAAAAATAAGTTTTTATAATAAATTTTTTACCCACTGTGCACCTAAACAACATGCCCAACGACACCAGCAACATCGACACGAGCAACAAAAGGCAATATAATACCAAAAACAACAAGAACCACTGCTGGAAAGGGGGGAAATCGAGGTGGTGAAAAACACTTGAATAGGAAAATCTAACGATTTGTTTGCATTTTTATTATTTCCTGCTGTTGCTGCTGAAATTGTCACAGAATAAAAATAAAACTAACAATCATTCCGGCAAATATCAACAGGAATATGCCAGCTTAGAGCTCCCCCGATGCCATGATGTTCCCCGATATATGGCTATATAGCCATATAGCACCACCCCGCGATGCAACACCCGCCTTAATGGTGTTTGAGTAGCCGTATCTGTGTATCGGCAAGTGTCAGTTTGGCACATCATTTGGCCCCGGACACACAATGGCGGCCTCCGTTTGAGCCGCCGCTGAGGAGGCCCAAAGAGTTGGTTCTCCTCCGGTCCCAGTCTCAAGTCTCAGCATTTTGACGTCGGCAGATTTGGAGAGAGAAGTCTGCCAGCGATCGGCAGCTTGGAGATGCTTCTGAAGAACCAACTTGCCACAAAATGCAGGCAGAGAAATCATGGGAGGTTTAAATACACAATTTCTGTCTGTCAAAAGATTTTCTAAATTAAATTTCCAAGTCTTAAAAGCTATTAATAATATTTAAGCCATTCGAGATTATTTATTTACAAAAAAAATCTTTGTTTTTATCAAACAAAATATATATTTTTTTTAGTCTGCAGACCTGGGCGATTTACTAGCTGGGTTTGACATGCGTTCGCATTTAGGCAACATTATGCACGGGCTTAGCTGACAGCCAGCCTTCGATGGAGCAACGTCCTTTCAAAAGGAGAAGCTATGTACATATATATATCCCCGGTCACGTGTCGACGGCTCGTGGCTGTCTGCTTGGGTAATCGACACCATCATAATATTGCATTGCCAGATTAATTGGCCTTATGATAGGCATGTCTGCCAGCTGTCTTTGTGTGCTATTTGTATGATATTTTTGCGGCTTATTTGATTTAGTCCTGCGGTTGCCCTCTGCACACTTTTTGGGAAAACAGGACGCTGCAACCAGGATTAGCGAGACAACAGAAGCTAGGCAAGAAGAGGCTTCTGTTTAAGCTACATTATAGAGCTATGGGAAGCAGTATCGAAAAATCCTTCCAGTAAAATATGATCAACATGAAGCCGATGAATGAACCCATCTTGCTTGAGGAGAGACGGGTGTCCACTTTCCGCTGGCACGCATCCTGGCAGCCATTAGGGCCAAATGAGACTTGGGACCTCCACAAACACACACACACACATCCCATCAGTCGTCGAGACAATCGAAGGCGATTGACTTGGCTGGCACGCCTTGTCGAAGTCGTAGTCAGATAATTTGCGTCGCTTTTCCCGCTTTTCCGCTTCACCCAAATGATGAGGCATTAATCGGGGCCGATCGGCCCTGCCCCTGGGGCGTGTTGCTAAAACAGAACAAAACGGAGCGGAGCAGAGAATTCCGGGTCTGGGATTTCTAAGCGGGACGCTGCCAGGCGCTGGACATTTGCAGCAGTCAGCGCGATTTACTGCTTGGCTGCTTACCCCCTTCGATGGGAGGTGGGTGGGTAGAGCGAGTCAACTTTCAAACCAATTTTTGCCAGGCGGCAGCACAGCTCAGCGCTCAGCTCAGGGCGGAGAGCCAAGTAGAAAATTACTACAGTTTATACTCCCGATACAGAGGAGGTGGGCCTGGCGGAGGACACAATCCCGCAATCCCAGCAGCAATTTTCCAAAATTTCAATCCCAGAGCAGCTCGTTATACTCTCAGCAAGGGTTAACATAGTTTTGGTAATAAAAGTGAGGTGAAAAGGAAATAATTTTATAGGGAATTATGTTTATTAAAGTTTCGAAAGGGGTTTATGTTTTATGTATGATTATAAAGATAAGAGTTGGTAGTATAATTTAATTGAAAATAGAGTGTAAAAGGTGGTTTCATAAATATCAGGCTTAAAATTTAAGTTCTGTAATCTTAAACTATATGTTTTATATTTTCGGTACTCTTAAAAGTATTAAAATTATATTATATCCTTCGTAATTCTTCTGCTTTCAGTATCGAGTCCTTGATTTGTTTGTTTGTGTTTGTGTTTTTGGGGCCAACCAATGTTGCCAATGCTGCTAGTGATGCTGATGATGAGTTTGCCGGGGAGTCGATCTAATTTCTCATGGCGGAATCATCGATTCATCGTTTTGTGCTGCGCTGTAAATCAACGGGACAAAGACCCAATCCGAACCCGAGCCCGGACCCGGTTCACCCGGCTCCAATCAATCCAATCCAGTCGACTCCTCCTGCCACCCACTGTCCAAATCTAAGCGCTTCAAATATATTTCCCCCTCGCTTTGGGAGCGGGAGCGCGGCATAATTGCCGTTTTGTTCGGAAGATACGGATGGAAAAGAGTGCTGGAAAATCGGTGGAAATGGGGGAAATGGGTTGGGGGGAGCCCACAAATACAAATTGCACGTTTCAACCCGAGCTGCATGTGTGTGAGTGTTTGGGTCAAATCAAAAAATCACAACAAAATTACTTGCCTGTCATGAAATTTGCCTCGATTTTGTTTCTCCTCTGCTGTTGTTGTTGCTCTTGCTGTTATTTTTATTTCTTGTATTCTTTTTTTTGTTTTATTTTTTGTTTGCCGCTCTTGTGGATGCAAAACGTTTTGCTATTTTATTTCGTCTTGCTTGCCCCTCAAAAGCAGAAGAAGCGGCAGCCGAAGAGTGCAAAGTGTTCATGTGCTTTTGAGGTTGTTTTTCCTAACTTTTCTCTGATTTTTTTTGGTGTATGTATAATTTGAATTTACAGTCAGTGGGCCGCCTTCCGCTACGTCAAATAATTTGCAGGACACTGGTGCCATTTATTTTGCTAAAAAATATATTGAAATAATAACAAAACTTAAAATTGGAATATTTATTGTGGCCCTAGGTTGGGGATATTTATTTTAAAATAGATTTTTTATAAATAAATAAAGATTTTTGGAATTATTTCTTAAAGCTGAATAGTAGGAGGTACAAGGAAAATAAATAAAATGCCAAATTTAGCCATTTATTTCATAATATTTTACATAAATATTTTAGTGATTTATTAAAAGGAGTACTACTATATAGAGGTAGTTTTCATAATTTTATTGTGGTTATATTAACATATTAAAGATTAAATTAGAGGATGAAAACTGCCTAAAAAAATATTTAAAATAAATTTCTATATATAATGAATTATAATTTCCAGAAGGACAACTTTTTATTGTCTCTTTAATCTGTTTTAAAATCTTGAGATAATAAATTAAGATAATAATAGATAATAATTTTAAGATCTTAAGAGGCAAAAAAATATAATATAATATATCCCATATTTAAATTCCTTTAATTTCCAGGAAACCCATTTTAATATATAAATAATCCTTAACCTGGTTCCACGGTGCCGCATTTCCAATCAACGTGACGTATGAGTGTTTGGTTGTTTGTCAGCTCCGAGTTTTCTGTGTGTCCAACTTGGGTTTTGCGGGGGGGAGGGATTGGTTTGGGGATTGGAACCCAGAACGGGGCAGATACTGTGGGGGGCAGCAGCAGCAGCAGCAAACGTTGGCCCAATCGCTTGGTTGGATGCCTGGTCGGTTGGTCCCGGGTGGAATATGCAATTATGTATTTTTAAGTTCATGTTTTTACATTTGCCTGTGCTTTTTGTGCCCGTCTCGCCTGCTCCCGCCCCGGTCTCGGGCCCCGGCATTTGCGCCCAATTGCTGTAAATATAAAATTGCAGCAATTTTCTATGACTCGCCTCGATTGGAGTCGACGACGCGAACTCCATTTTGTTCGGGGTACGAGAGGCGGACAAGGGGGACGACGCAGTGCTCCGGCAACCCTGGTGGCTTGGGTCTGATTGCCCCTGCTCCTCCTGCGGTCTAACAACCGCCCTGTGGGTGGTAGCGGGCACAGTTATTATGAATTGCTGCAGCAAATTGCCAACAAGCGGCAACAGCAAATGCACTTGGGAAAAGACTTTTCAGTTGGGTTTCTGTGAATTTCAATTACTTTAATTTATTTGAAAAGTTTCAACAAATTATTACGTATACGTAATATTTATACCATTAACAAAAAGATGAAGCACAGATTTAAAAATGATGTCCAAAATATACTAGTTAATTCTTATAAACTTTATAAAAGTATTTTATTCTGTTAAATGTATAAAAAGTTTTAAAAGAATATTACGTATACGTAATATTTATACCGCACAAATACGAGCGCAGTTAATTATTAAAAGCTTCGAATGTGATATAGGTAAAGATGAAAACTAATTAATATTTTTACATAAAGACCTTTGAGAAATAATTCTTTAAAATTTGTTTGCATATTTTCCAGACTTTTTAAATTTATTTTCCGAGTGTATGTAGCAACTGGCAGTCAGGAACATCAACGGCCAAAATGGTGACTGGCTAAAGGGGGGATCTCAGGCGATTATCGGCAATCGTGCGGCATTATGGAAGATGTCTGTCTAGCCAAAGAAGTGGCAAGGGGGGACTTGATGTGGCGGGGTTTCGCGGGGAATCCCTTGCAACGGGCAAAATGCCGGCAGCTTAATTGACTCGGCCCGTGCACACCTCTTAATTGATGCGAACCGAGGCTGGAAAATAACCGCAACATCAACAGTTAGCCGAAAATTCATTGAATTGGCCCGAAACACTGCGAAACATTTGTCTGCCATTGCAGAGATACAATGAACCAGACTCAGGTTGCTTTGGGAGTTGCACTGTTACAAATAAATAGTAAATAAATCAAATAATAAAGAAAGCTCTCATTGAGTGAGTCATATAAGAGTTACTGATTAATTTGCAAGTAATTTTAGTATCTTTCTAATAATTTATGGCTCTCAATATATTTATAAATTCTATTTTTTACAGCGTATTTGCCGCCACTCGACAGCTGTGCGAGTGCCTAGCCCAGCATCTAGCCAAAGTCTGGCGACCGGCGGTGCACAGGTGCGAGTCTCTCTATTGGAGGCCCAGGTGAGAGCAGTGGCAAGGTGGCGAGGGGTGCTTTTCGGGTGTCAACTACAAAATAACAACAAAATGTTTCGCGCTCTTATGAGTCTCGTTTCGGTTTCGGCCGCTTTGAGAAACGTGATTGGAGTTTGTTTTTACGCTGCTCTTTTGGCCATTGTCAGGCTGTGCTCCCCTGGGGATTTGGGTTATGTGTAACATTTTCTGTATGGATTTAATAGATTTTTCTGTTTAACGTTTTTTATTATATTTAAAAAATAATTTAAAGAGGTTACAAATATGAGAAAGCTCTTTAAGTAAAAGAATATTTATATATATATATTTATTTAAAATGTAAAATAAAGAAGTTCTCCTTTATAGAAAAACTCTAGTAAAATAGTAAGAAATAGTAAAAAATCTTTATGGCAAACCAGTTTGATTTCCCTAAAAAATCTAAACTTATTTAAATTCTTATAAAGTCGTACTTATAGATCTCCAGCCTCTATTAACAATGCACCAAAATGATGCCAAGAGTCTTTGCTGGACTCTCGAATTGCTCAGTTTTGAGCAGAAATGAGATGCATTAGCCGCCCAAAAAAAAAAGATTGTCAATCGATTCTCGGAAAGTGGCATCGCATTTGCATTAGCCGTCGTCAAGTGGACTCTGTTCTCCATGCAAATGGCTAGTTTGAAAAGAATTTAATTCAGAAATTTTCCACTTTTCGTTTCATTCACAAATTGCAAAATCCTCGACCGCCCAGTTCCACGAATGTGTTCTAGCTAATTCCATATCCATGCATACATAACATATGTAAACATCCCGCCCGATATAAAAGCCTTCAGCTTTAACCTAATGGCACTTGCTGTATCCCAACTCGAATCCGAATCCAAAATCGCTGTCAAAAACCTCCAGCCCAAGACGCATTCCATTTTGAAACGCAACCAAGGAAAATATACAATTTAAATTGCACTCTGTTGTCGCTCGCCGAATATCCATGTCCGATATAGACATTCTCTGCACCGATTTTTATTGCCCTGCGCGAAATTCTTGTTTGTTTTCATTATGGCAGCTGCTGTAATTCTCGCTTTTCATCGAATTCGCTTCATTATCGTTGGAAATAGTTTTCAATTGGAATTAAACGATTTGGTAAATATTGTGGGGCACAACATTGTCGAGAATTTGGTATATATTTAACATGAATTATATGGCCAGTTCCCTTAATAATTCGATTCAGACACGTGTTAGCTTTTGTAAATGCAATTCAAGGAAATGTCTAAAGTCTTGTGAAAAAAACCACCCACCATTTTGGGTAAATTGAAGTAGACTTTGGCAAGTGACTTGGCCCAAAAATAATGTAAATTGCATTGACTACTTGTCTGTTTTGGGTTGGAAATAAAAACATCTTAGTTACATCTATTAGCAATTAAACATAATTATTATATATGTATATCTCTTAACTTTATATCCATAATCAAACTCAACTATTATTTCCCGTATCTGAAACTTTAATCGCTGCGCAAATTTGTTTCCCATTTTATCTAACAAGCCAACTTGGCCAGGTCGCTTAGTCTTGGCTTCCATATCCGCCACCGAAATGGCTGACTGAACAAACCGAAATCGTTTGAATATGGAAATCAGTGCATATCGATGGAGCTGAAGCTGAAGCTGGAGGGAACGCCAACACCGGCAACTGGGACTGCCTCCTACGGAGAGACTCCCACCTCGATTTGCCAAGTCCAAGTCAGGATCTATCTCGGATTCAATGCCCAGTGTCCGCTGACTTCTTTCCAATGTTTTGCGTTTGTGTTTTGATTTTTTGTGTTGTTGTTTTTTGCTGGGCTTTTGTGAACTTTCCTGCATTTGTATTTGGCCAAATGAATTGCACTTTGTCCACCTCTTGCTTCGCTGCTTTCCCGCTGGATTGACTCAGTTTGAGTTCATTGGAGAACACCCCCGAGATATTCCTGGCTATGATAGGAAAAACTAGGAGATTATCAGGAATAATATTCTATTATAAATATGAAGATCCTTATTCTGTTGTATCCAGGAAATACATTGACAAGTTATTGATGCTTTTTTGTGAGCAACAAACAAATATATTTTTATGCACAACATTTAAGATTTATCTAGTCTTAGTTTAGTTTTTAATATCGCAAATTTTTCTCCCACTGTACTGATGCATATTGACTTTGATACGGCGATAGTGTAGCTGGGGCAAGCTGAGACTGGCGTCGGCCAGGGCCGATAACAAATCGCAGATACATAATTAAATTACAGCGTTTTAATTTCTGTAATTAGTCACGACTTCCACCCGAAACAGGGCTTTCGGGCCGAGAAAACGGCGCCAGGAGGCCACCACCAACGGGAAGAGCACCGACAGTCACTAGGCGGGTCCTCCAGCCTCAGTCTCAGTCTCAGTCTCAGCTCCAACTCCGGCTTCGACTGCAACTCCAACTGGTAGTGCAGCTCCCCCGATTCGAACCGCAGTTAGATCATCAAAGTGATCTAGTTTACGGCCAGCGTGGCCCATAAATATATTGGAAAGCGAATAAAAAATATGCAAAATATTTGGACATTGCGTGTCGCCGCTACCTATGAGCGGACTCTGCGCGTGCGCATTCACATATAAATTAAACAAACGTCGCACATTTCACACACACGCTACCAGCAACAACAGTCGCTGCGACTTGATTCATGAAATATGCGAGCCAAGAAGCAGCAGCAGCTGAAGTGGCATAAATAAAAATAAATAAATGAAAAAGTAAAACGCGAATACAGTTGGCCACGTCGTGTAGACTCATTTAGACTCATTTGAATACCAAAATGCGGACACGAAGCGCCGTCCGCAGCTCCAACATCAGCCCCAAGTACAACTGCAGACAGCGGCGACGACATTTTCTAGGCTCACTTATTTACGACTCTATTCCCATCCCGGCCCCGAGGTGCATCCATCCTCAGTTGGCTGTGTGTTTTTTTTATGATCTCAACTGGCCGTAGTTCCTGGAGCTGGCGACCAGCTGCCACCAGTTGGCCACCAAGAAGATGCCGTCCCAGATCCGGCTGCAGGTGGTCGCGAATGCATTTGCATTGGCCCCTAATTTGGGCTCCATTCTGCAGAGATGTTCCTCAATTAGGATCCAGGAGGGCCTGATTGCTCTGGCTGGAGAATCACGGCTCGTTTTATATAATTTTCGAGTCGAGAAAAGTAATCTTATTTAATTTTTAAGAAATATATAATTTACAACTCTGAAAATTGGTCGAAAATGTGTAGAACTAATTGTTGAGGTTTGGAATATCCCGAAAGTTGTAAAGGTAACAATAGTAGTATTTTTATTAATTTATATTTATTATAATCAAGCTTAAATAATACTCTATCTTAAGGTCCTGTCATTTGCAGTCTTGATAAATAGAATTGCGAACTGAAATAGTCATGTGAAAAAGTATTTTCTCCTCTTTCTTTCCTCCAGAACTCACTAGAACCGCCAGCTAAGTATATTTGTGTATGAGTTCTTAAAGTTTACAACAAAAAATAGAGAAAAAAGGAAACGCATTGCTAACTCAGCGCAAACTAGCATCAGGATATGAAGAAAGTGCAGCTTATATGAACATTTTTATATACACACAAATGTTTGCACATATGCTTTCAGTTGAGTGTGAAGCTATAAGGTACAGTGCGGTATCAATGTGTAAGGCAAACTTGAGTTTAATATTAAATTAATTAAATAATAGAAGAAAAGTAATTAAAAATGCAATAGCACCTTAAACAAAGGTGAACTTTTATATAATATTTTAGCTTAGTGTGAGTCCTACTATTAATATTTATATAGAACTCGAATGCACTGTATTTATATCACCAACTATAGGTATATATATGATATATATATACATATGTGTGAAAGTACATGGAACATACTCGTGGCACATCCTCGTAAAGGTCAAAAGTTTTCGTTTGCAGTTGAAACTTTCTATATGCAGTTCTCCTTCTTTATCAAGCGTGTTGGGCCAAAAGTTATACAAGGAGCAGCGGACTGTGAGGTCCTGGCTGCCTAAGTGCGCCATATCCTTTGGCTGCCCACGTTCGCCCATTCGAAAAAGGTAGTTTTCATATTTTTGGCGATAAGCAGTTGCCACTGTGTGTGTGTGTGTGTATCTGTGTGGGCATAGCGTGCACTTAGCAGGACGACCGAAGGACCACCGCCCACCCAAGTGTCGGCCATTAGCCCAGGACCAAGGTGAAGCTACATAGCTTGGAAAAATCCAAAGAGAGTGGGAGGGCGAATTTCCCGCAAATGGCAAAGCATAAATTTATGTAAAAAGATCTGTGATTTATCACCGAAGCGAGGGTAAAAGCAAAACTTTTATTTCCACCCACCGTCATCCTGTTTCCCAGTAGCCAGGTTTAATTTATGGAATTTTAGTTTTAACGCCAACTTTTTGGCTCGCCATTCGTGCTCCTCTTTGTTGATTTCATTGTTCGCCGGCCGTGCGTGTACACTGGGGGAAATATAAGGTAAATTGGTTGAATTACAAACCTTTGAGGTTTTTGTGGGCTAATATTTGCTATGAAAAAAGAGGCATTCATTTTCTTTCTCTGTAACTCCCTCACGTGCCTCAGTGTGTATCTGTGCGAGTGGCGACCCCGACTATCGAAACGATTTCGCAGCAAAGTTGAAAGTTTGCAACGCACATAAATCAGATGCACTTTCGGCATTTCCGCGCACATACATACACGAAAAAAAGGAAAGCACTGGCGGAGAAAGAAAAGCGTCCATGAAGCTTTCCCCCCAAGGACTCGCCGCTGCAGGAAATTAGCAGACCGACCATCGAACCTCCTGTGACTCCTCCCTCCTCGCCAGGATTGCAGTTATTGCAGTCATTTGTGGATGTATCTGTCGGAGAGGGAGAGAGTAACAGACCGTCTGACAAATTCGAGTCATTTGCGTTAAGTATCTTTTTTTTTTGTTTTACATGCCGCCGGGTCTAATGATGAACGGGCCAACGTCAAAATTCAATTAGTTTTTGGGGGAAGCTGAGGCCGAAGCTCATAAATGATGATGACGCTGCGGCATGAAATATAAAGCAATCCGACTAATTGCCATTAGTTGAGAGCATTTTTCCTGCCCAATAATTCCCCGTGCTTCGTGCTCCTTGAAGCTAATTGAGCGCCCAACTCATTAGATTACCTGGCACGCAGCTTGGAAATGCTACGAGTTCAAGGGGAGATGAGAACAGAAAAAAGGTTCTAGGTTTAGCCAAGTTAAAGCTTGATTCTAGCAACTTCACTGAAGGAAAATGTATTAAAAAGGCTTTGATTCTTTTTAAAATATTTTGTATAAATATGGAATGGTTTATATTATTTTTAAGAATTTAAAATTTGAGTTTTACCTTGCAGAAACAATTAAAATAATTATCTCTTTTACTAATAAACCTATTTTATTTCATCTTTAATATTATTGGCAATACAAACCATAGAAAAACCCCCTGATTTAATAGCTATATTATTTCTGCCTGTGCTGAACCATAAATTATCGAAATAAGCCAAGTAACAAGAAGCCAGCCAGTTATCTTTCGAATCGTATCTCATAGATACTTTCGCTCATATTTCGTGCAGCTAAGCTGGCCCTCGATAGCCGAGAAGCAATTTCCAAAACATCGAACTTTGCCAAATCCGCTTTGATCCCCCACATGGATGTCATAAAAAATTAAGTGAATCCCGAGCAGCAGCAGCAGCAGAGGTGGCTATCCTGGAAGAGGACCAGAACCCATGGCGTCGCATCTGGTCAAATATTTGCACTGACAAAGGGACTCGAGAGCCCGGAATCCACTTGTGTGCGCTTCGTCAATTCGCCATAATTTCAACGCCTATCTATCCCGGCCCTCCCCTTTTACGACATAAGTGTGCATTTAATTTTGCTCAAGTGTATTTAAAAAAAATATATTTATCGAAAAAGAATGTACTCGAGAGCACTTGCTGACAGCTCTTTGTTTGCTTTGTTTCTGCTCGACACGCGACAAGTGAGCGCCGGCCACCGCGGAAAATCCAAGCAGGGGTGGCTTATGTCCTTGCAAATCAGAGTGACAAGATAATAAATAAATATCAAAATATGTCATAAGAAGAGATTTCAGACAGCTGAGGACGAAGTGGTGCAGGGAGTTGGGTTTAGGGGGTGGGAAACTGGTGGGAAATTAAAGGCTGAGCTGGTGCTGAGTTGTGGTTTGAAAGGGTTTCGGATTAATTACTTTAAACATTTATATCTAAGGATAGTCTTTCTTTTTTTTAACCCATTTTCTGTGATTCCCTTTAAGTCTTCATCAAAGATATTTCCCTTCAACCAGTTATTGGTTTTGGTAGAATGTCCACAAAGGCCATAAAGAAATCTCAGCATCGATGACAGCTTTGAAGTGCGAAACGAGCTCAGATGCCATTCAGCTTACTGCAGGATGTGCAGGACTTAAAAGGGGTTAAATGACAAGGAACTCAGAACTCCGAACTCTGGAAACTACCCCAAGGACTGCGCATCAGCGTCAAATTGGAAATGCTTGTCATATCCTTCATTTATCCTCCTTGATACATGGATTTTTCATTTTTATGCTCGTCACCCGCACACACATGTAAGCAGTTTCATAAATTATTTGTCACAATTAATTGAATTGTGTCTGTGTCTGCCCAGCCCCGCCCCGCCCCTCTTTAGCACCTCCTCCTGCATCTGCAGACTTTTATATATTTTTTTTCCGGGAAAAAAATCCATGGCTTTGTGAACCCCCGTTGAACTTTTGGCCAGCAACTCTTGCACATTTGCAGGAGTTTTAGTAAAACTTTGTCACCACTAAATGAGCCACGGGGGCGGAACACCAAGAACACCGAGGACACCGGGCACAAAAGGATGCGCCTCGCTTTGTCCTGGCAAATAATTTGATGAGATACGACATATGTGCAAACAACTTTTGTGCGGTGCTTCACATAATTGAAAATCATATACACCCAGCAAGGACCAAAGCCAAAAGGAAAGGAAAGGAAAGGATGCTCTGACTTCACTGACTCCCCCTTTGGCAGGTCCTGCGAGCGTTATGTCTTGCGGGGCAATTTAGAGGCCAATATCCTGCTGTGAAATATGCGGTGATTCCGTCCAGACCTTTTGTTCCTTCCTGCTGGTGTTCCTGCGGGTTGCATTAGGCGCTGGATTTAGCGCTCAGAAATGATTTATGATTATGACAAATTGTTCGGCAGCAAGTGAAATATCGCCAGAGGGTTGGCAAGTGGCTCTCGGCAGGAGAGGAGCTTAGCGCAGATTGCTAGAAATAGTTCTAAACAAAGACTATGCGACCTTAGAGTGGGGATTCTTCAAGGACTTCCGAGAGCTGAATTTTTGGAGTTTATTTATGTAAAAAAATAAACTCAATCTACCTAAATTTAGATCTTAAATACGACAATTTATAATTAAATTTCCTAGGAATTATAATTATTATTCGTTAGATACTGAACTCTCTTCTCTCGCACACTTTCCAAATTTAAAGCTAATGAAAGAATCTGGAATAACCAATTAATACAATGTTTTAGGCCATAAACCATCCAACGAATGCCGAAAATTGTCAGCTAAGGCCCTGTCAATTTCATCAGCCCAGAGGTGAGGGCTCTTTTACGAGTCTTGGCCCCAATTTCCATGTAAAAGCAATATATCAAAGGGAAAGGGAAAGACTGAAATCAATGCAACCATCTAAGGCATTCAAATATATAGTGGATATATATATAGAAGTATATATTTTATATGTTTGGGGCATACCTCGAAATGCAAAGCGGAGGAATGGAAATAAATCAGAATGAATAAAGAAACTAAAGCCGAGCGGCAGAGCCGTGCAATTAATGCTGATAATAATCAAATAATTAACTTTCTTAATTGAAAACAATGAAAAGAGTTTGCTTTTAATGCCTTCAGAAATGTTTTGGTAACATTTAACACCCGGCCAAGGCGACGACAAGGGGCCGACGACATTAGGGCGCTGTTATTTGTCTCAAACATCGCCCAAAAAAAGACACCAGTATCGCTCACTTCCATCTAACTGCTGTGAGTCCGACTCCGAGCCCGAGTCTATTAAATTTGAGGTTCTTTAAAAGTGCATTAAAACACTGGCCTAGACAATGGAGCCCCTGGTCCGGCCAATCATAAAATGGTTAAATATTTATTTTATCCAGGGAAAAATAATAAAAATCGATGCCATAAGGAGGGCCCAGGGCCATAAAAATGTGACAAGACATAAAGCAAATGTCCACAAACACACAGCGTACATTGTGTGTGATGCACTTGCTATGGGCTAAGATGGAATATTCAGTTTTAATACACTTGCAAAAATTATATCTATAAAGGTTTTAGTTGATAGGAATTTAATTTTGAAGTTAACATTAAGAAATCATTTGAGAATAATATATTTCAATGATAATAAATACTATTCTCATTCTAGAATAAATTATATAAATTAATTTGTTTATTTCTTTCAGTGTTTAGTTTCGTGCCTGGCCCTAAGGACAGGCCAGGACCAGAAATACAATAAATTACTTGACGGAAAATATTGATAAGGCTACACAGAGCGACGAGCCTACACCCAAAAGATTCCGAAACCCTCCTTGGCCTTGCTGCTGCTGCTGTCTTTTTTATAACCCATCGTCCCTCGTCTGGACATTGTCGCCAAAGATGACGCATGTCCCACTCACACAGAATGACCAACTGGCTTCTAGAGTCCACGGTCTGTGGGCAGAAAGAGACGGAGACCCAAATGAAATGAGTTAAACGGGCAGGTAAGCCGGACTACGCAGCCTGATAAGAGCTCCGATAGACAGACGCCGCACATGGACACATGGACTTGGTGCCTTACATATTGAAATTTGTCAAACTCTCAAAGGGTAAAAGGGAGGAAAAGGAAACACATTTAAAGGACTTGCCAGAAAATACTTCTCTTCAGAAAATAAGTACTTGATTTAAAGTTTATAATAAATAATAAATATATTCTCTAGCATGAGTCAAGCAACCAAACGAAGATAGTCATTAATTTGGCCATATTAATATAAGCGAGACTTGTTTTCATATTCGTTGAATATGGATATTCGCAATATGAATAGCTTATGGCCTGAACTCGTTTCTGCGATCGTAGATAAGATTCGCCAACGATGGGAATCGAACAACAAAGGGCATTCGTTGGAGAAGCTTGGATTACGCAGAACTCCGTACGGCATCCAAAGGTTGCGGCATAAAAATTCATGTCGCTGGCTGAGATCCGTGGACGATAAAACAAATTAGCACCTCGATTGATTCGGCCTGGGAACAACGGACTCCGGACTGGCCTGTCCCGCGGAGCGACGACACTTTGAACGACTTGTAATAAACTAATAATTTATAAATACCATTTGATATTCAGCTGGCATAAAGCTGCAGAAATAATTCCCATGACCGGGCCGGGCCGGGCCGGGGCACAACAAATCACCGGAGTCCGGATTTTCGACTCGAATCGTATCGAACATGCAAATAAAGCCACAATTTCCCAGCACGTTCGCGCTGAAGCAAACCCATTAATTAAGTCCCACATAACCCATTCGAGCCATACAAATTTTGCTTTATGGGTAGGCAGAGTTATCCGGCGCAATTAGGCGGCGTTATAAGTCCCGAAAACATTGGCAGCCAATTGGCGACAGCTTCGAATTAAAATTACAGCCGCAAACCACGTTGCAGGTATCGCACAGCCGATAGACATCCGATAGATACGCCGGCAGATAGGTAGATATATAGATGGATGGCTAGATAAATAAAGGTTCAATTTTCCGTCATAAAAATCATTAGAAACGTGATTGAAATCTGTGAGAACAGTGCTGGCAGCGCCAGGCGACATATCACACCACGAATATGTCGAAAACGTCTGCGCTTGCGCATGTGGAGTTGGAGTTTCTACACTGGGATTAATTACTGCATACTAATTGCAGATTATATTTTAAGAAAATAAAAAGTAAATGCGGGAATTAAATAGGATTATTTAAAATCAAAATACATATGCTAAATAGAAATAGAAATATATATTCTGTTGTGAGCAAAGAAATAAGTATCCTTCAAACAGCTTTAAACTATTCTCTCTTCCAGTTTCAGTGTACTCTGCCACAGGTCGTATCTCACGGATACCTTCAACTTGGCAACGTTTGTAGCTGCTTGTCCCTGACACTTGAGCCATAATAATTGTCAAAGCTCTGACTCGCGTTGACTTATCGCGTGTATCTTGCAGCTCGGACTCCTGGAGGTGCCGCTTCATCCGCTGAACTCGGATTGGGATTGTCAGAAGACGCCGCTGGCGCCGCCGGCCTGTTGCTAGTCTTCAATACCAATTAGTGCCACATGGGTTAATTTAAATAGCCGCCAGTAGCATAAGCACCCACTCATAAAGCCAATTTGTTGGTTAACCATAAAATGTGATCGCCACGAAAGTAACACGCTTAACCAATTGCCGACCAGCTTTCTCAGGGAGGCATTAAAAATATTTATGGGTTTTAGCATATGCACAGGAATTTTCAATTACAATTCTGATAGTCGTAGCTTAAATAGTTTTAAATTTTGAGGTTTAGATACTTTAAAGTCTTTGAAGAATGCGGATTTTGATAGAGTTTCTAACAATAATTTTGTATTCAATCCTAAATTAGAATTCTCTTTCCCCCCTTTTTTTATTTTAGTAGTAGTACTTCCATAGCTATCATAAAAATATTAACAGCAATTGCAGCAGCATATGTACATAACTTTCCCGAGTTAATGGGCCTCGAAATTTGGATATTCGGAATGCATAAAATTTACGATATTTACCTTGTGCTTAGAAGCAATTGCAGAACGAATTTAATAACGTAAACAGACTGCAGCATAGAAAGCAAGTGGATGTGGAAGTGGAGGTCCCAAGTATGAGCCAGTTGTATCCACAAGATAGATGGCAGAGTGCTGATGCTGCAGATGCATCTGCAGCTCAGACTCGAATATTGTAAAAAATTATTGTTTACAAATAAAAAGAGGAAAAAAAACTGAAAACGAAAGCCCAACGCGCCGAAGAAGACACATAAAAAAAAAGGCAAAGAGAACGTGTGCTGTCAGACGGAATAGAATCCCAACTGAAGCCAGAGATGCAGGGCCACAATTTGTTTTCATCCATCGAGAACTGGCGCAGCTCTATACGGCTCGAAGGGGGCGGGAAGGGCTGGCTGCCAGGTGATGTGGCGCAAATGAATTGTATTGGCAGCTGGCAGACGGCGCGACGTCCTCAAACAGTAGTAGCTGTTGTAAAATGTTGAAAAAATAAAAAATTGGAAAAACACACACAAATAAATGCATTGATTATAAATTTATGGGAATGCATGTGGCGAAAATCGTCGTTAATTAATTGAACTTTTCATAAAACTCCATCCGACAGATTGTCGTACTCGTATCTGTACTCGTATGCGCATTCGTATCTGACACTCCCGAGATACTCACTACTTTCTCCCTCCCCGCCCGAATTTCCACCGCCGCTCTCGAGTTTGTATCTGAAGCAAGCCAATGTCTCACTCGGCCAGTCGCGATGCTCGATGCTTGATTACTAATTGCAGGCACTGCAGCTAGGTTATTTTTATGGCAACGAGGGTGGATTGAGGGGTTTTCTTTTGCAAAAATTAAGAAAATATATCCTCATAAAGAATAGGTTTCAGAAAAAGTTTATAGCCATATTTGAGGGCCTCAAACTGTACATTCCAACCTCGGAAAAGCACCTCCCCTTGGCCAGTCGCCGTTGATTGCTGCAAGCAAGCTGGACCTCCGGCATTCGGTATTCGGAACTCGGAGCCAGTTTCCACTTGCCATCTCCGGCGGGATTGGGACTGGGACTGGGTTGGCAAGCCAAGGCAAGGTAACAGGAAAATCCGATGTAACAACAAGTAGATTTACAATTTGTGATACTTCCCGTACTTCAACAACTAAATAAATATTCATCTATCGATGTGGATGGCTCTCGCTCGCTCGCTCGCCTTTCGAGGAGCGAAAAAATCATGTCAGGCGTCAATTTGAAAATGTTTAAGTGATTTGTTTACACGCGGCAGCGTCTATTAACGAATTTATGGTAAACAAAGGGAAGTCGTTTGTTCCGAGGCCCTCGAAAGTCAGCCTGCCCCCCGAAATACCACCTCCCCAAAAATATCCAACAACTCTGTTTGCTCGAGTTTTTCCAACTCAATTCGGACAGAGCCAAAGCGAGAAAAAGATACAATACACTTCATAAAATATTAATCTGCTGATTTATGAGTCTATTTTCCTTTTTTATTGAACAGTGCTGGTAGCCAGGGCGTGGGCGGGGTAAAGGGGCACGTAGTTTCTCATCTGCAATGGGCCTTTGTTTATGCTGTCGATGCATCCCAAAAACAAGAGTAAATAAAGTGATGCATGGTCCAATCTGGGATATGGAGATACTTTTAACCATTAACTCATAAAATTTTACTGAAAAAGAGGCAAGTGTTTGGCAGAAAATAAACTGGAAAATTTCTATAAAAATCTATAAAATATTCTTTATATGTTGATATGAATTTTATAGCAAAGAATGATTAATTTTCTTCCAAAATAAGTAGAAATTAATTCAATTTCTAGAGAGACTTTAGTTCAGAAAAGATTCCTGCAAAGCCTGTGCACTTTTTAACTTTATAAATTAAAAGACAATTTATTATTACACTTTCCAGTACAACCTATAAATAAAACTCTTCCCTTTATCTGTCTTTCACTGCCCTAAGTTTATAATAATCATGTTCAATAACCTGAGGGGATATGGTAAGTGTAGCATTCCTGTCCTAAACAAGCACCACCTTCCAGTTTTGATGGGTGTCCTGCTGCGATTTGCGATATATCTTCATTAGATCCAACCTGGTGATCATCCGCTTCTGCTGCCGATCAAACGCTGGCCGATGTCTAAATTTACTCAAGTTCACTTTGAACTTTTCAAGAGGAGTCCATGCGATTTATGGGGGCCTCCCAGCTTCTGGCCATCTTTAATCTCCGCCGATTTGACGGAAGACCGCCCGTCGAGCCCAATCGCCGGATGAAATATGAAATGATGACACGGGGCGTGTCGGATCGGATCAGAGTGTTGAACTCTGGGAATCCTATATACAAGATCGGGATATATGTATGCAAATAGTCGCACATAAATTCTGGCATTTAGCAGCGGCGGACGGGCGTGGATAATATGGCCGGAGGATAATTCATCTGCCAAATTGCCAACGAATTACAAATTAATTTGGAGGCTCAAGGCGGCAGCCATGAAATTGAGCATTTTGAACGGGAGAGAATCGGGTGAAATTGAATATTCAAAAATCGCCTGAACAAAATAATAAATATCGCGGAACTAATTGAACCAGGGCCTGGGCTGAGTCAATATTTGCATAAATTAGCGACGCTTCGTGGGCCTCACGTGCAAGGCCAGACATTGGCAATAAGTTCCTTGGCCATCCCCCTTGGATGCATCCCTTATGGAACTCCGAAACGCCGGAACTTGTTTGTTGGCTTAAGCCCTGGGTGTCCTTGTATCCCTTTTTCGACGGGTGTAATTCTGCGGCAGCGTGACCAATTAATTTGATTGTAAAATGTGAAATTCGTATTAAAATCAAATACAACAAAAATGACAACGCGTATGACGGGAATATTAAAAAGGATGCTACTGCGAGCCACCACCGATTGAAGGAAGGCAGGAAGTAAGGAGCAAGGCAGGAGCCACCCCAAGGATGCTGTTGCTGACTTTAAAGTCACGCACGGAGTTTGCGCGATTTTTATGATAATTTCTCACAGCGATTGGGTCTCGTCGTCGGCCATCGCTGTGGATCCCATCGCTTCCCCTTCTATTCTGCTTTTCATTTCCATTTCCATTTGAGTTTCCCCTACCATCGTTTTGTTTTTTTTTTTCTTCCCGAACCCAAGCCAGTCAGGCAGATAATGCCGTCGGGGCTAAGGATATTTTCCGCTTGACTTTCGCTTCTTTTTCTTTCATTTTTTTAATAACAATGCGAAATGCGCAGGTTCGTCATCCGATCGAATCGCTGAGATGTGAAAAAAGGTTTGACCCGACTGGGATTTTTTTTTGCCTTTGGTTGGTTATTCGCCTGTCTGCGTTTTATGTCTCATCATCGTCGTTATTGGCGGAAAAGTTTTCAGTTGAATTAACTATTTGCATATTTCGTGAAATTAACGATTGGAAGAATTAGCATAACTTGGGGTTCAGCCAGCAGACACTCGAGGGGGGAGTGAGGATAACTCATGGCGTTGCTACTTTAGTGGCCATAAAAACAGGATGAAAGCCAAAGGGGTGACAACGAAGGGAAGGTTTAGTCTTTTGATTTAAAAATGAAAGATTAAAGGGCTCTAATATTTCACTAATTGTAATTTATAGTGGAAACTCTCTGCCAAAAACCGAATTATTCCAACTTCCCCCATAAAGTTAACAATCCAATGACATGTAGCATCAACATAAATGGACAAACTATCGTGCTGACTTCCAGTTATTGACACAAAACGAGCTCTGGAGTCGTTACCCATTTGCTACGTCAACAGTTCGGCAGTGCAGGTCCTGCCACATCCTTGGAGCGCACAACGAAACAAAGCTTCGAGCACGGACGTGTGCATTATCCTGGCAGGAAGTTATGAGCTCTGAATAAAATTCACTTTATATGCAGACCAATAATATTTCCATTTGGCGAATTGCCCCGGCCAAACCCGGCCACGTCCTGGCTAGAAGTGGCACAGCGGTAGTAAAGAACACAGCGGTTTGATTGTGATATCTCCCAAAGGACTCAACCGTGCCGGGCTCCTTGGGCTCCTTGGATAGTCGAATTTTCATGGCATATGACTTTATGAATGTGAGCCGGCGAAACAAAGACATTTGGTGTGAAGAAATCCGTTTTGGCACTTTCCCGGAAAATTGCCCGAGAATTGTTATGTGCACTCCGTGACTTCCGACCTGCAAGAGAGTCCTGGGGCTTTAAGTCTACTTTAAGGCCGGTCAACCCCTTTCGTTATTATTATTTCCTTTTTTTGGGTATTTTTCTTTGTGGGCCATCGAACCCTTCGCTGCGGACCTGCAATTATGCCTCGGCATCGGTCATTAAATCATTCATTCCGGGCCATTTAATAATTTTCGCAACAAAGCTCGCTGCTCTCGATATGAATGGCGTTTCGGATATGATAGAAGGGCGTGCGTTTCGCCTTTTCCCCGGGCATAATAATTCATTAGTCCTGCGAGGAGAGCTAGAGAGCGGCAACCTGGACCTATGGCGAAACAATAACTTAAATGGCGAACTCTCAGACCATGTCCTTCAATCAGCGGCCACAAAGGACCAAATCAGAGGGTTCCAAAGCGCGCAGAAGGTCAAAAATGATAAACGGATATGGGCAAAGGATATTATTTCGCTTCCTCTTCCGACTTCTGTTGAATAATTGCAAGTCGCAAGGACGGCCCAAGTTCTGCACAACAATTGCAGGATCCTGCAAAGAGTTTAAGCTGTCAATATTTTGACTTTTCCTGCCTGCCAGCCTGCTCGCCTTTGTGAAGTGGGCGTATAATTAATGGATCTACCCCCGGACGACTGATGGGGTCCGGGGTTCCATCAATGGCAAAATATTGTGAATTGTGAATGCGAATTGCGAACTTTTTGTGGGGGTTTTCTTGCCGGCAGAAAGGGTTCGGCTCTATTGCTTTATTTATGGCGAAATAAATTGAAATGTCAACCCGGCTGGGCGGGGGAAATATCATATTCGGCCTCAAACTATGAGTCCTTCGCCTTGGCATTGTGTCAGCCGGCAATTTCATACTCCATATGGGTCGAGTCGAGCAGTTCCATTATGTTTATTGCGGGTCCGAGTTGTACTCAGGACAGTCCTCTTCCTCGGTCGGTCAATGGAGTTCAATTACACTTTTGAAGAGGCCGCCATAAAGGATCTGGCATTGTCCTGGGTGGGGCCCATGACCATAACTATAACCCAGCTTGGACCCTTTAACGATGTGCCAAAGGGTTATAGGGTTGGCCTTTTTCCACGAACCAATTCATTAGCAAAAGTTGCAGTAGCTTCTCACCAAGAATTGTGCTAGTTTTAAGTAGTTGTAAATATATATAATCCAAGTCTTAAAATAATGAAAGCTGGAACTTCCCAATCCCAATTGACATGCACAACGCTTGGCCATATCTATCGCACAATATATCAAATTGTTATGATTTCTGGCCCAGCCCCAGTTCAAGTCCCCAGTTGGGGCGCGGTGTGGCAGAAGCCTGCCTCGAATTTGGTAGCTAGAGCCATGAATTTATGATATTAATGCGTGATTATTATTACCCTCCACCCACTCTGGCTTCCAGGTGAGTGGGTGGGGCAGGTAGATCGACGTGAGGCGAAAGCCTGATGAGGATTATGAGGATTCCCCCCGCCATCGATATGAAATATGAAATTTGATTTGATGGCTTCTCATGTGTCGTGTTATGAGTACGCGAAAACACGACACTCACTACCTGTGTGGGGCTTGTAATGAGCATGTAATTTATGAACACATGAGGCATAAAGTTATTCCAATCGAAACATAGATTTTCAATCCAAGTCAATAGCTTTTTTTGTGTCTAAATGGCGTACCTGAAAAAATGTGTGGGTCCAAACGTGAGGCAATTGCCACTTTTCACTTTATTCAATCATATATTCTAAGTGTCTTTAATGACATTTTCTTTATTCGAAAAGAATTAATTATTATTTTGAATGCAAGAGTCATTAAAATTAGAGTGAAAATGGTTTGTCATACTTTGAACTGATATTTATTGTTGTATGTAATTTTAGTTAATATATGTGGCTTGAAAAATTATTTGCAGAACCCTTTTGAACCCCCAGAATCACTGGACCCATGTGGCTGACTTATAGATTCCATTCTGGCGATAACAGTTTTGCATTCATTTCGGGCTAATTCATTTTCAATTCTGATTCCACAGTGCCAAGCGTACGTGCGGCAGAATGTGGCAAAGCTGTGGCAAGGGCATCACCGCTTGCAATGGCTGGAAAAACAAGAGAAATAGAAAAAATAAAATAAAAAAGAGAGAGTTTCGCACAGTCCGCGAATTATGAGGAATTGTGTCTAGGCTAGGCACTCGGCCAAAATGCAAATGCAGTGGAGCCGCGTCCGCAGGGCTCATAAATATGCATTTCAGATGCGGCTCTTTGGCTCCATTGTGTCGGTCGGCCACATATTAGTGGCAAATATTGCTGGTCACCGCCGAGGCCGCGTTGTGAAAATGAAATTTTCATTTATGCATCAGCCGCACAACGCCTAATCAGAGGTGTCCCGCCAACACAGGGCACACAATAATCTGCAGCCTGTCGAGAGCTGTATTATAATGCAAAACAGATGACAATTATCGCGGCTAGCCTTTGTGGTATCAATGGGGGAGTACATATAGTTATGGGTTATATCTGATAGGGAGTTATGGAAGGCACAGTATTGAGGGAGAGGAGAAATATTAACAATGGGTGTATATATTTTTCTATATCTTATTGTCTGATTCACATACAACTTAAATTAACTTAAATGATGCCAAAGCCTAAAATGATGTTATCCTAAGAAAAGCAGCTGGATTATAGCATAAATTCTTTTTATTTCCTACCAAGAAACCTCATCAGTTGTTAAATAGATTTTTTAAGGATTTTATTTTCAAATAAAAAAAGAAAATAAAAATCTGTTAAAGAATCTGTTTGATCTTTATTACTTTATAATTACAATGACCTCAACACCTTTTTAAATACCAATGAAATTCATCCAGAATTTCTTTCAATTTCGTCCTGCTCCGTTGCCATTTCCAAAGTTTTATCCCCCACTCAGGTATCATTCAAACAGCAATCAGTCTTACCTGATACTTGGCTACCAAAAAAAAAAACTTTTTGAATTGTGCTGTGCAGTGTCGCCCTATCGCTGCTGCCATCTCTTTGCCTGCCGCTGGGTTTAGTGAGTTGCTGCAATGAGCAAATAAATCCACCGCATACAAAAATTTATAACGCCAACTTTTCTCATTAAATTTTATAAAAGGCGGCATATTTTAAACTTTTTCGACAATAACGGCATTATCTCACCTGGCCAAAAGCAGGGAACAGAGCTCCCCTGGGCTGGGGGCATTGCAGTAGTTGGGTGAGAGCGCTCAAGCGGCAACGAAACTTAATTTCTATTCATTTGCTAAAATTCATTCACCGAGAGAAAAGAGGGAGAAGCTTGGGAGCTACTGCGGTGCATGCACTGAGAAAATTAAAGGTGAAAAAGTAATAAATTCATAAATTTCCCAGGGACATCAAAAAAGAATTAAAAACTCTCCTTTAAAAGCGAATTGTATTTAAAGATTTTTTTTAAATACAATACTCAATTTTTATTTCTGTGTATAGTTAGGCATGTGAGTGTGTGTAATGTATGTGTGTGTGTGTGTTATGGCTGAGAGGGGGGCTGGGCGTAAGCGGGATTGGCAAGCAGTCATATTGGCAGCGGAAATGGAAGCGAAACTTTTGTCTTCACACTCGTGGATATAATGCCACGACAGAATGGATGAAATTAAGAAAACTAAAGGTAAGCAGATTAAAGAAGCTCCAACAAAGAGGGCTTGGCAGGGGGAGGGGTAAGGTTGACGGGCAAAAAATAGTTTTCCAATTAAACTTTATCCTTTTGCTTTAATTTACCGGTTTCATGCCTTGTCGCCTCTTTCGACCGCAGAGTTGAGCGAGAGAAAAGCAAGCTGGAAGCCGAAATCCCATTTTAAAGTTTTCCATTTTCCGATGTCTCCCCTCCTGGAAAAAAAACAAAGATTTCTTATTTGACTGCTTTTGATTCTGCAAAGTTTTTCAAGATTCCAATTCGAGGCCCAAAACTGGCAAGGGATAAGCATTGTGCAGGCTCCCAAATTGTGATCAGCCGCAGAGCGAGAACAAAAACCCACAAAAAAAAAGACAACAGAAAATACAAAAACCAAAAACCCCTGAAAGAAGATCGAAATGAAAAGAAAGAAGCCAAAAAATGTGAACATTTTTCTCCCAGAATTGTTTCATGTATTCCCAATATTAATTTGGTCAATTTATATTTTATTTGGAATTTTTAAATTGGTAACGTTTTTCGGGCACATATCGCGCTGACCCATCAGGCCCCGAAGGATCACTCCAGCGGATATCTCTTCGTCTCTTGGCCCTTTGCTTGCTCCTGAGTCTTGAGTTTACTTGTGTGTGTGAGTGCGTGTTAAGTGGCTTAAATGGATCCGGGATCCGATATCCAGATTGTCATAAAAAGGGCGTGCCGGGGGTGCTGCTCCCACACACATATTGAAAAATATGCTTCCTCTATATGGTCTCTATATTCTTTGGGATTTCTTGAAAGTCCGCAGGGTACAAATATGACTTTGTTTATTTTTATTCTATGTTTATATATACACTTTAAAAATGTATTATGTTTTCTATAATATTTAGTATGGATTTGTATGAAGAAATAATATTTTTAAAGCTTTACTAAAATCTTTTCATTGAAATACCAATTCTATAACATTCTAATCTTTCTGGAAATGTCATATTATTGGATTACAAATATTATTTTATTAGTCTTTAAATCATTTTTTGTACAGTGTCTTCATTGTTATGGTTATGATATTGTTGCCGCCTTTTGCCACTGGTTTCTGCCGGCATCCGCATATGAATCCATCCATCCAAAACAGCAGCCACCGAGCAGCGTTTATCCTCGCAGAAGGGCAGCGGACGTGGTCCCGGGTCCGGCCTCATCTCGTCTCATCTGTGCTGTGCCCAGTAGCATGCCAGATAAATCAATGTGTCAACACCTCTTTTTGTGCTGTCAGTTTTTTATGGTTTTCGATGATATTTCGCCTATTGTCAGGCCGGCGACGCACGCGGTCGTGGCCAGTTTGCCTGCTGTCCGCTGGCCCATTTGGTTAAATCGCCTTGAAGTTGGAGCAGGAGCAGGAGCAAAAGTCCGACTTGGAGTCAGAGTCAGTAGCTGCTGACATGGCCATCGCTCAGCGCTTTTTGTCTGGCCTTTAGCACAAGAATTATGGGTGTCCCCTTCCTTCCAGTTGAACCCTTTTGCCTGGCCAATGATGGAAACATTTCCAGCGATGTGCGGCATCCACTGGCACTCGTACTTGCCACTGCCACTGAAGCTGCAACTGGATCAATTTCAGCGGCGGAGACTCGTCTTCCGTCAACCTGTCCCTCCTTTCCACCAGACCTCTGCAGCCGGTCAGCCTTGCGAAATTTGAATTGTCTGCTTTTCAGCGAAGATTTATGGCAGTCTCGTTAAATTTTAATATAAAATAAAAGTTTTTAGAAATCATGCGAATGTCGAAGGGGCCAACTTTGACTCCATTCCGACGAAGTCTGCTGCTCCTCTCGGGTTCGATTGACATGCAAAGCGAATTAGCTGGCCATAAATCTAAGGCAGTCTTAAGTGGAGTTAAAAATTCTGCAATTATTACAAATTTACAAGTGGCCAACAGCTGGCGGTCGTAAAAGACCAACTCATCTGTGGGAAATACGGTTTGACTGCGTTCTTAGAGATCCTAAAAAAAACTGCTGGTCTTAAATGATGTAGATCTAGCTTTTAGCAAGCTTACTTAGGATCTTAAATGGCAGTAATGGAGAATAGAGGGGAGCAATAAAAGGTCAAGGATATTCAAGGAGTAGAAGAAGTTAGTCTCTTGTGAATTTACTCAAACGAGGCAATGAAATTAGTTCAGGTTTTGTAAGGAAGTACCTACACATAGTTAAATATTTTTGTAAACACATCATGTTAGTTATTAATAGTAATAATTCAATGAATTCTCTTATCTCTTTACTCACAAGTTCTTAACATAACTATTAGTTAAGCAAATCTCTTCCTACTCTTATTTACCCCTCAGAGTCCACAAAAAGATCATCCTTTTGGCGTTGTCCTTTGATCCATTGATCGATTACCTGCAACTTCCAAGCACATCGATTACGCAGCCTCAACTCACCACTCCTGGAGACCTTTTGCCAATTGCCTGACAAATAAAAAATAATTAGGCATTTAGCACGAAAGCTGGAAAGAAAAAGTCCAACGCTAACGACGACCAAGTGGCCGAGGAATCTCGAAAAAGTTCAAATAACTCGAGAATTGTAACAAATCATTGCTCCTTAACCGCTGATCGCTCTTCTTGTCGCTGTTCCATTCGCCATAAATGCGAGCGTTTATGAAACATAATTTGATCGGAGCAAATGCCTCGGTGTCGCATTGACGTTGACACCGAGCCGACAAGATGTCCAGATAGCAGAGACTTCTCCAGGGGGGATCGGATCTCCCGGCATCGGATGGCTTTGAAAGACCGCCCCGAAAAACTGCGGAATCAAAACTCCAAGCTGGCTTTCTTCTGGCCGCCCCAAAAGTCTTCCAGCTCGTTTAGCACTCATTTGCGGCGAATATGGGCCACAGTGAGGCTTCCTTGGGTTGAATTGGGGTTTTTGGGGAAGTTTTGGGATATAGAAATAATAAATGGAAGATAAACCCTTTTGATTTTTAATAATTTTTAATTTTTGAGATCCAAGAGTGCTTTGCCATATAAAATCCACAAGATAAGTGTTTTAGATATCAGCAAAAAATAAGTAAATATTTTTTTCCTCTTCTGTGAAAAGTATATTAACTTTTTTTCTTAAGAAAATAGGTCTAAAGATGGTTGTATCTGTGGAAGTTTCTCTGTACTTGGGGCTGCTTCTGAGGCTGCTGCTGGAGTTGCTACTGCTGCCTTGTCGGCTCGTGTTGACGACGTCGACGACACATAAATTGCGATTAAAATGATTAATGCTCAACGCACGGCGCAATGTTAATTGCCACCGCTCCAAACTCCGCTCAAAGTCCCGCTCTAAAGCTCCGATCTGCGACTCAGTGGCTATGCTGCTATATGGCTATATGGCTGCTATTTGCATAAATTTGTTTTGACGCTTGTAATGAGCTGTTTGTGGCATTTTCACTGGCCCCTATCGGAAGCGTTTTATCGGTCGAGACAATAATTTCCATGTTCGTTTTTTAATGCTTTTCTCGCCATCTTCTCTCATCGGAGTTTTTCCTTCTCCGGCATACATATTTGGAATTATTATAAAGCATCTTCAGGCGCAGAGGTTTGGCTAATCGGCGGCTGGCCATCGCTTTCGAACGGAAGTTGCCGGTTTTGGGTAAAACAATTTTGGGATCGGATCCACATGGATCCACTCCTCTGGCTGAATGAAATTCATAAGCGCCAAGTGCTACTTATACGAAAATTTGCTGGTCTTTAGCGATTGCACGATCCGATAGAGAGGCTATGTTTATTTATTTTTTGTTGGTTTTTTTTTAGGAAGAAGCTGTTCGCGGAATTGGGTTGCAAAAAGTTTAAGAAAATATATGGCAAATTTAATATATGATAATGAAAAGAAACTCTTTATTCAGAGATACCCCAAAGTATGCGTATGGGATTTCTCTTTTTCAGTAAAGAATTTGGGATTAATTACCAACTATAGTTTTAAATTTGTTAATTCAAAAAACAGTATGTATTCTCAAAGATTGTTTACATCAGTAAGAATTTAGTAATTTCTTTTAACTGAACATTGGGAAACTTTGTTAATCATTAATTGAAATACCTTTATTAGATATATCTTTTGTGCCTTTAAAACCCAACATCAAGTGGGCGTGAGTTTGAGGCTTTCAAATGTTATGATGGGTATGGAAATATATATATATTGGAATGATCCACAATTTGTCAAAGAGACATCGGGCATTTAGCCATTCAGTTGGAACACGATTGAAGCCTGTTCCCAATGATCGCTTCATTGATATGTAAATCGCATGTGCCCATATTGTTTATTGCCTCAGATGCCATGGCAAAAGTTGTTCAATATCTCTTTCTATATGGCCGCCTGCTATAAACATTTATCTATTTGGCATCTATCGGGGATTTGGGTGTGTTCCGGTCGAGGGTCGAGTCGAAAACCATTCTCGTTGCTCACTCATTGGGTTTAGTTAGTCGATTGGCGAGGGAGCCCGAACAATTGCAACAATGTAAATCAATCAACTTGCTGGCTATTGGGAATTTTTATATTTAATTTAGTATTTCCGTTATTAAAATCAAAATAAAACCATTTAAAGCTCACCTGCACAATAATTTACGGGCTGCACCTTTAAAAAAGCTGCTGCCGCTGGTGCCTGTCGTTGTCGTTGCTGCTTACACAAGCAACACATTCGAAATTTATAATCACAATAACAGCAAAATGAACAATAATATTTGTTAACGCTCGAATAGAGACGCGCCCAATAATTTTATTGAATCCCCAATCTACACACACACACACATAGAAGTCCAATTTGAAAAACAAAACATTGAAAACAAAAGTGGAATCGCACAGATACAAAGATAGAAAGATACACTTGCGGCACACAGTAGCAGAATGCCAAGAGATTCGAATTCGATTCGTTTAGTTTCGTTTCGATTCGCGTGAATTTCGATTTTCATAAAATTAATGAATATTTAAATTGTGTGTTCCATGCAAAATGCCGCCGGAAACGCGCTTTGCTGGAGCCACCTGTAGTTGTATCTCGGCCGTTGTATCTGTGTCTGTTTATCATCGGACTGGCTTGGCCGGATGCTCACCCACACTGGCAGGCCCACTGATATCTTTGGTTTCGATTCTGTAGATACTTCTGCATATATGTATCCGTAGATACATCGATTGGGAGACAACTGCTAGTCGCATTCTGATTTGGCGCCCAGCAAAAGATCTTTTTGTATTCGCCATGCTTTTTGGTCGATTCAAAATTAGGCTCCATCTCGCTTATGCTACACAGCAAGAAATTTGATTAAATAATAAATAATAAACCCTATTTAATTGCATTTTTTGCAGTGTTTGGTTTTTAAATTATCTTTATTAAAAGTATATGAATTTTGGACTTACAATCATAGAAAAATTATTAAAATGGGAAGCTGAAAATAAAAATAAAACAAATATATATCAAAAGCATAATAGTTGAATGTTCAATGGTTTTAAATATAAATTAAACCCTTTGGAATATAACAGTTCTTCCTCTATTTTTTGAGAGGAATCTCCTTCTTTTTTTTGGCATTTGGGAGGGTCAGACATTGATTTGTAAAAATTTGTTTGGCCGCCGCCCCGTTGGATAAGCACATGAATGAGCTTCGATCACAATAAACAAACAGTTTCACAGTTAATAATTTGATCTTGTACAGATACGCACTCGGTAATAGCTCCTTGGCTACATTTCCATCCCCTCTCGCCGGCTGTCTGATCTAAAAACAGATTTTTTCATTCATTGCTCCTCGACCGGACATATAGCCAGCCGCCCACGTTTGTTTCAGATTTGAGATCCGATTCCCGATCAGCGCTTCCCGTCCCTCGATACATTTTCCCAATAGCTGACGATATGTGATATTTTATATATTTAAATATATATTTTAAAAGGTTTTTAATATTTACAGGGATATATTTAAATTGTTAATAAATATATTATTATATTTTTAGTGCAAATAACAATTTAAATTACTTTATTTTGAGGACTTAATGCCTTGAAATATTTTTCAGGCACTCTTTTTAGTTACTTTTTATAATAAACGCTTAGAAATTTGTCTTCCTATCACATATTAATTATAATATTTTATATTTATAAATTTAATCATAAATTTCCAACCACTGTGCCCAGGTGTAGGGGTAAAACATCTTCATTGGGTGGCTCTGCTGATTTAGCTGAGGGCGGGACTTGGGCCAAGGGGTTTGCCATAGCATAGATCACTTATTTGTCAGTTTTTGTTTATTTATGGCCGATCTCTTTATGAATGAATGAATAATTGCCCTCGTGGCAGTTGCTAGTTGTTTCAATTTGATGGATTAATGCCCCGCCCGTCTGTGTTCGATACCAAAAAATTTGGCCCCCAGTTGAAGAGATGAGTTATGCAAACTTAGGATTCCCCCGTTTGGCCAGATGGGCTTGCAACACAAGATCGCGAGATCGGTAGCCCAGGTGAATGCCTGGGATCATTATGGAAAATTTGTTAAATTCTGTTTACTCACACCGCCTTCCAGATGCCTCCTTGTTGACTATAATGAATGGCGCTCGTACACCTCTGTTGCCCCCTCGACTGTTGATCATTTGTTTGTCCAAACAGTTTTCCGCGATGACAGCGCAGTTATTTCCACCTTTGATGTTGCTGAACGGGCGGACTTCTGCTCATATCGGAGCAATATTAATTGCCATTAACCGATGATGAAAATGGCTTAGCTTCTGGCTAATATACGATCTCACTGTTCCTTTGAACTTCAACCAGTCAAATGGCCAAGGTTTGAAGGCAAACAGCTTATGTTTATTTAGTATATTTTTATCCTAACCGTTGAAAGCTAGAAACAAGGAGTTTTAGAAAATCTAATTATTTCAAAGCTGAGGGAAAAATATTGTTCTTCCCCTTTTGACCATTTCTAAAATGATTCATTCATCCGTTTTCCTAATAATCTCACGCCAGTTCACCTGACGAACTCGTCGGCGACATTGAAATGAAAATTGCTGCGTAAATTTGTACAAGTTGGCAACATGTTGCCGGCGGCAACGATCGCTGGATGTTGCGACAATAATTGCAATGCAGTTGGCATGATTAAAGACCCGCGGCCCCGAGGTGGCCCAAAGCGCTCTCGATGACCCAGCTTGACTTGGCTCTTCGTTTTTTTTCTCTTGCGGCAATAGAACCCAGAGCACAGGGAACCAAGTGCGCTGTGCTGGATGGGCCGGAATTGTGGCTATTGTTCGGTGTCCGTGTCGCCAATGTCGCCGGAGTTGGCTTTAAGCATCGCCATAGCAGCGCCTCTGCCTTCGCCTTCGCCTTCGATTGTCTTGTAGACGACGTTGTTCGAATGAAATTCACGGCTTGTATTTCGTTACGTTTCGTTTGCCACTGGCGACTTTTTGCTGCTGAACTCGGCAATTGCCAATGCTGCAGCTCTGTTGCACATAAAGAAAAGCGGAAAATTAGCCAGGCAAGAAAGCTATAACTCATAGAAGTAATCTTTGATTAAAAGAATTTAGTTTAAATTCATGAATTATGCATTTAGAGCTTCCATTTAGGTCTTATTAAATCTCATATAAATTCAAAGTAATATACAACATTATCTTGCATTTGTTTGTTATTGTTTACAATTAAGTAATACCCTTATTTTGGTAACCTTTTCTTTCCGTGTGGGCATTGTTCTTTGGATTCTCTGGGAAAGCCAAAAGCAGCATCAACAGCAGCAATAGTCGCCTGCTAATGACAATCTCATAGACGTTTCCGCAGTTTGTCCAAGCTGTTTGTTCTCTGTCCAAACGAACATGATTTGAAACACAATTTTTTTGGTTTATCCCAACTGCCGACTGGGCTCGAGACGGTGGCGTTGTAATAGTAATAGGAGCCGAAGCCGGAGCTGTAGCCTTTCGACTTTCGGTGGCGCTTGGGGCAAACACGCACCGCCGCCGACAATGACAATCGATTAGGGAACGGCTCTGGCCATGTCCTGGCGAACTGGAGAACACTCCGCAGCTCCTGCAATGCCGACTGCAGCCGGAACATGCCCGGGATGTTAGGAATTTCTGCGAGTTGTGTAGCGCTGACAACAGCAGTAGCAGGAGCAGTACAGCAGCACAGCAGCAGCAACTGCAATGGCAACCTGTTGACCCGCAGCAGCAGGACTATTTCTAGCCGACTTCAAAGTATCCCGAATCCCGGGAATCAACTCGGTTGGCCCACAGTAGCCAAAGTAGCAGCCGTTGTTGTCGCATGCTGAACCTTGATTTGTGCCTATTTAAAAATGTATTTTTCTTAAATTTAAGCCAAAGCTCGCTCCCAATCGGTGTCTGGGCTTAAGGCCCATTGCCACTTCATCATAGGCCAGGTTTGGATGTGGCTGCTGTTAGTCGGACGGCAACAACTAGTGGGCAAAATATTCCGGTGGCAACTTGTGCCGTTGCTGTGGCAGAGACAGGACAACCTCCAGACAATGTTATTTGTTGTTGTCGCATTTGTTGCTGGTGCTGCAGCTTCTCCTGGTGCCGGCTGCTGTGTGGCAAGTTGTTGCTGCTGCTGCTGGTGCAGCCTGCTGGTTATCGCCTCTGTAAGTGGCAATACGAAACAAGTGTCAGATACGCACGATAGTGAAAATGAGTTGAATCGAAAAGTGCAATAAATACCAAGGATATAGGGAATCGGGGAAAAATGCAGGATAAAATATAAATCAAAAATATATCCTTAAGAATATGATTTAAAATCAATTAAATGGAATTTATTTAAATAGGTCACCTAAAATAAATAACTAACCATTTATCACGAACTGTGGCATAATCAAAATTCTCTCAAAATATTTATTATAAATATTAATATATTAGCAAACGTTAAACATTATTAAGAATATAATTTCAAGGCTAGAATTTATTAATATTTTATATGTTTGCAACCAAAAAGGTTTAGCTTAAGATAAACAGTTTATTATAATAATAAATCAAATACTTTAAAAGGTAAAAAGTTATCAAAAGTTTATAAAATATTTAAAATAAATTTAAGAAATCTCTCGAATACCTTTGAACTAAACCTTTTGCTCTTCCTTTACTTCTAAATGTGCCTTTCAAATAGTTTCTATATTTATGTGCTGCAGCTAGCCTCCCTTATCCTCCACACATACCAAGCTGCGATTAGAAGACATGACCGAAGGAGACATCAAACCATGTGAGAATCGCATGTACCTTAATCTGCGACTCAAACTCGACTGGATTGGATGGATGCAGCGCTCATTACCCTTGGATGCCAGGCAACGTGGAGTGCCCATCGTCCCTGCCTCTCTCTATCTTATGCTGCTGCTTGAGGAATCTCCTCCATCTCACGTCCGTCTTGGCCAGTTTATGGCAGCCATACTCCATACCGACGACGCCGATGGCCGATGTAGAATTTCAACCATATTTAAATTATGGAAAACATAAGCGAGCATTTCTGAAGCGACGAACATGAACAAAATCAAAAATTCCAACAAGTTACAAAAATAACTTGCAGCAGAGCCCACTTAAAGCCCGCTTAAGGCGACCGGCAACTACAACTGCAGAATGCTCCGAACAACAACAGTTCCAGGGGAGGTGGCTAAGGAGGGGATCAGAGGCAGACGGAGACGCAGAAGAATTCGCATTCGCGCTCATTGCAACAAAAGACCAAACAGGAGACTCGAGCGGAGGCAGTACAACTCTCCTGAATCCTTAAGACAGGAGTGGAATGGCTTTGGGTATGACTTGGGGCGGGAAAATATAGAAAATTGTCTTTAAACTAATATAAATTTTTCTTAATTTATACCCAATTGTGGGAAAATTATAAGTATCAATTAAAGCAGTGAAATTTCAAGCTCATTTTAAGTTTTATACATTAAAAAACTAAATTATTTAGAGTTGCAAAATAACAAGAAGAGTCTAAGAAGTAAAATATATATTTAATAACAAAAGTCTAAGCTGGTAAATATATATATATTGTTTATAGCATATATCCCCTTTCCTATTCCGCTCCTGTTCGCGATTTAAGCCCGGCTGAGCTTACACTCGCGGCAACAAATGAAGCTAACAACTCGGACGGCGTCTGGGAGTCGTCGATGTCGACTTGGTCGCCGTCTTCCGAGCCATCTTCGTTCTCCGCCCTCCGCTCTACGATCTCCATTCTGCAGTCTCCAGTTCTCTGCGGCGGCAATGCGATTGGCTTTGCCTGCAGCTTCCAACACTGCCTCTTGGCCATCCCCATCTCTCTGTGGCAGCAACAATTGCGTGGAGCCTCCGGAGGCAACAGCAAACTGGCATGGCTGAGGAGCTTACAACGACAATTATAAAATGATGACAATAACAACAAACATGCGATGACGACGGTATAGCCCAGCTCAGTGAGCCTGCCTGCGCACGAAACTCTCACGATCTGGACGATTGGCATTGGGGGCCAGGATCGCTGGACCAAGGAGCGAGCAGCGAGGAGGGAATGCCGAGAATTCACCGAAACAGCCCACGAACTGATCGTCGTCGCTGTTTCGCCAGCGACAAATGTGTTTTCGATTGGCTGGTGGCCCTTTATCCCAGTCTCCCGATCCTCCGTTGCCGTTGTAACTCTCTGGCCGGAGCATTCAAGTCGGCGCCACAGGCGGCAATAATGTGCAGCAAACAGCACTAGACGAGACCACCATACCCCCCCGATTCATCCGAGATCGGAGTCAAAAATCGAAAATTAAAATTGTTATCCTTGCTACTCAGTGGTGGTAAGGGTATGGGGCTTTTATATTAGAAAATATGTGAAAAATATTTGCATGATAAATCTTTATTTCAAGTTGGTTTTAGATAGTAAAAGTAGGAAAAGGGTTATTTTTTGAAGCTTAATCTCAGCTTAAAAAAATTTTAAAAGCTAAACTAATTAACGTACTTATAATATATACAAAATATATATTTATATTCCTCTTTCTTCTAATTTTAGAAGGTATCCTTGGATTTCATCCCATAGCAGCCAGAACGTGTTCTAAGCAACGCCTAAACTGGATCCCCTGCAGACTGCACTGCCACTTGTTGCGATTAATCGCTAGATCGACGCTTTAGTTAATTCCTGCCAACCGCAGTCAGCAGGCGCCGAGTGTGTGGGTGGCTTAGTGGAAGAGGATGTGGTTGTGGCTCTGCCCATGGACTTGATCTCGTTTCTGTTAATTGCCACAACTTTTATGAGGCGCAATTGGGCCGAGGTGGTGCAGGCGGTGGTGGCGCTTGCCCCATTTGCATATGTCGTCGATGCGATCGGTTGGTAGTTGTCCATTTTATAATTGGATAGTTTGTCACCGCGCCAGAGTGCCGAGTCCCGAGTACTCGATATCCCAAGTATCCAAAGGGGCCAAGACGTAGGCGGTCGAGGCATTTGGTTAAAGCTCAGTGGCCACTGGCTGCGTTTCGAGATGGTCAAGTTAATATGCATATTAGCCACGAAGGCAAACAGGTTTCCAGTCTAAAAGAGAAGAGGTAAAAGGAAAAAAGAAACAAGGGGTTATTCGAAGGAGAAGGATCTTAAATGTATTTATTATCGAAACCATAAATTTCAATTCTTACTTTAAAGGGAGTTTTATTAATACAGATGAACAGCAGGGCACTAAATCAGAATCAGAGATTCATTATTTATAAATAATATATATTTATTAAAGTACTTTAAACTGTTGAGTTTGCTAATTACCAGCTTTCTAGGAAATATTTATAAAAATGTTAACTATAAGAAATAGAAAGTTAGGTACTGTTTTAAAGGAAAAGATTAGCTTTCTTCTGTCAAAAAAAAAAAACTGGATTAGCAACTTAAGAAACAGACATTTTATAAAAATAAATATATACACTTTAGCAGACATTTTTTGCGTCTGAATATGTTTATCTCGCATCCTTGGTTGGGCATAAATCTCGTTTGGTATATATTTTTTGGTGTATGCAAGAGATAAGGATCCTGTCGGGTGCGTCCTCTGCGCTGCGAATACTTTTATTTTGGGCACCAGCTGGAACTCATTCATGTTTAGTCTGCCCAGGGAGTGGACAATTAAAAGGCTGCCTTGGGCATTGAACTGTCACAATCGTTAAAAGAATGCTTATAACATAATATGCCGGCGATCGTTGTCGCGGTTGCTGATATGCATTTAGTAAATAATCCAAGTCCCCAGGAGCAGGAGCAGGTCCTCCAGCAAGGCTTCTGCCCACTTTGTTTTCGTATAATAATTTCATTTTATTCTCAGTCCCAAAACCGATCGCTGGGGAGAGAAGGATGGGCCGCAGTCGGTGACTATCGCAGCATACGGCAATGTCCAATGTTATGTTGTCACGATATCAAAGCATTTTAATTGGCCGATTTATAGATTTAATTACGTATTCATGCGAAACATCGAATCCGTGATTCGTAAAAACACACACCGCGGCCCCCAATCCGCGAAATGAGCCCCGCCGACGAAGAGATAAAGATACAGACACAGCCAACCCAAGGCGAAGGAGAGAGGCCGAGGTGGAGGAGGTTCCAGCCCAAGATCAGAGCCTGATTCCAGTGCCGGCAACGCAGCAGATCTTTACGATTTTGAATCTGCCGAGGAACGAGGGAACGAACAGGGAATCCAAGTGGGAGGGGATGGGTTCACGATCCCTTCCACTCATTTATAGTGAGTACAAAAAGAAATATTTAAGGAAAACTCAAGCATAGGAACACGAACCATTTTCATTAGAAAATCAAGATCGCTTATGAAAGTTTATTAAATTTCTGCATTTCCAATCGCAGTTCATTAAAATGCAATTTCAAAAAATTTACAAAACAGAGGACACACAAAGGTGGGGACCCTTGAATGATACATATTTATTTATTCTTTATTCTTACACAAAATAGACAGAAGTCAATCAATTCATTCATTAAATACAATGTCTAAATCATTGTTTGTTTTTAAGCTTCTAAATATGTATTCATATGACGCATTTATATGTGTCGAGGGATTTATAAATTAGTTCCGCCCTTCAAGTATATAATGATATTTAATCAGCAGCACCTGGCGAATCGATTTAATAAACCAATTCTTAAATTTACTATATGTAATGCATATAAAAAAAAATACCTAAATAGGAAATTATCTCATTATAAAGTTGCCCCCAATATGTTTGTTCTCCAGAGGCAATCTCCTGCCGAACCAAGCGCCACACGCCGCTGACTTGAAGTGCAGCAAAAACTGGCCAAAAACAGAAAGGGCCAAGATTGTGATTGTGAATGCGTTGTGCTCTTACATATTCATTTGTGGCGAGGCATAAAAACCCTCATAACAAATTTGTATTCGTGGCATATGCGGGGAAAGCCCCAGCAGGCTCCTCCTCCTCCTGCCCCCTCAGTCCAAAGCGGAGGCGTGCGCAGAGCCATTTATGAAACCATTTCGGGGGCACATTTCATGCGCCGTTTTAATATCTTTATTGGTCATCATCATCGTTCGTTGCCATTAAAAATGAGAATAATAAAATCATAAAGCCCCAAACGACGAGGCAGACGTCTACGGCCAGGTCGCCGCTTGGCCAGATCGACGGAACGCCGCTCCAACGCTCCGCCAAATCGGACAATCGTCAATCGGCAGCAATTTCTGTGTTGATGATGTTGTGCAAAAAGCGAAATTATTAAATTTTGTGCCTGCCTCGCATTTTTAATGCGTGTGCGCATTTTAATTTCCCCGCTCGGCCAGCTCACGTATCTGGCCCCAGATGGGCCTTGTCACTGCTGCTCTACAGGGGGGAAAAAATTATGGATACTCAGAGTTTACTAGTAAAAATAACAAATTTTATTAGTAACTTTATTAAAGGGAAGTGCAAAAATTAATATTAAGAGACTTCAAACCTCTTAGAACTTAGCTTCAGCTAAAAATATATCTCAACTAATATTTATTTAATTTTTTTTTTATTTATTTCTTCAGGTGTACTTTCAGTCCACTCAGTAGCAAAGTGTGGGTACGTTCGGCTTGAAATCAGACTGGAATCGAGGTCCGAGGTCTGGGCCACTTAATTAGAATGAGTCCACTCGCTGCAAAGAGTTGGCCATAATGTGGCCATAAATTATGCATAGCAAGTGCGGCGATTCCCGCACTTTCCTACCAAAATTTACAAAACGGCGGGACATAAAGCCACCGAAATTATTCAATATGACAGTCGGACATGACAGTTGATTTAAGAAATTTCATCATAAATGTCAAAAGCGAATTGCTTGGCTCGTAGATCTTATCCTCATTTTCCTTGGCCATAAGCAGTGGCGGCTCAGACGGCTTTGCGGGTGGAGAAGCCTACACGATTTCGCGGTTTCTGGGACATCTGTTGACGGTAACTGCACATTTCTTGGCCGTCGTGCCAAAATGATAATATGCCAAACATTCGGATTATATATCGATGTGCGTATTTATATACAGAAAGTGTCGTCGTAATAATTTCACGAATTTTACTGTGTGAATTCCAACAAGTCAATCGGATAATGCGTCAATCGAAGGCGTGGGATTATAGACGAAAAAATTCATAAAATCAGGATGTATTTAATCCACAGATTTATTTCTTTAATTAATTAATTCTTTGATTTTTGTATTTTTAATACAGATGATACTTTAAAAAAGTTTCCTAGGAAAGGTTGTAGTTTACCTAAGTTAAAGCTGTTTTCTTATTATTTTATTTATATTTTCGATGGGAATTTTTCCCTCTTTTAAAAATTGAAGTAAAGATATCACCCTTAAAGATATTGTATTCACTTATGACCCTTTAAATCGTTTGGTTTATTCTGCATTTCTTCATGTGTGATAAGTGTGATATATTGAATATCAACAGAAGCTCTTGAAACAAGTCTTCAGAAACAAATAATTGTGTTTACATTAACCCTTTCGAGTTGATGAAGCCAAAAACGCGATACTTCCCGTCTTTGCAACCAAAAGAAATCCCTCTCTGCGTATCGAGTGTCAGAGGGGCAGTCCCGAGGTCCTTTTCTGGCTGGGAATTTTGACAAATTGTGGCTTCGTATGTTAGCCGGCGTTTAAGCAAATTGACCGCATATCAATTATGAAATTGAAATGTGTGAAACTGCAGTCCAGGGGAGCGAAGTCTCCTCTGTCAGCGGCAGCAACAACTCATTATTCAATAATTAAAGAGGTTTGAGTATGCAGATATCGAAGGTGAGGGATCGATTCGTGCCACGGCGATCGATTTCAGGTGCATCCGGTTGGGTAGAGAGGCGGGGCCACGCCCTCCCTGGTCAGCGGTCAGATATATGTATATTTACCATATGCTTGCCCTGCGGATATGAGTGCAATTGTTAACCCCCCTTTGGGGCTTTTGTTTTCGCTGTCACTGTTGCGTGTCTGCGCTTTTCACTGTCTCTGTCTCTTTACACTGGAAGAAAGTTATAGAAATTCTAATTACAGATCTTATTTTAAAAATTAATCTTTGTAAAGAAGTAGAAAATAAATATAAGGAAATTTGAACATTATTTATCCCTTTGTATATGTCCCCTTTTCCAAAGAAGTAAATGATTTTTCCAGCTTGAAATTTAGTTGATTTACAATTTATATAATGTAAATAATATATTTTAATAAATCTGTAATAGTTTCGCACTGTGTAGCCAGCCGTTTCGGCTTTGTTTTTGCGAATTAACATATCATTTCCCCCCTCGGGAAAGGTCTCCCTTTTGGGTGCGGTCGATGTAAATCAGAGCGCACATTAATTTCACAACTTTGTGCGAGTTCGAGTTGAGTTCGAGTCGAGTCGGCAGGAAGTCGCACGCTGAATGAATGCCTGTAATTGAATATGACGAGTGCAGCGGAGGGTCAAAGGAAGCTTCAGCTCAAGCTCCAGTCCAACTCCAGCTGGTGGTCACCACCAGAGGTCAACTGGCAATTGTGCTCGGCCTCGGCCGAATGGGTTAAGTTGTTGGAAGCGAGTGTATTCCCAGCGGAAATCAACATCTTTGATTTCAGCATATCAATTTCCCGGGCAGGGAAAGGGGCTGGAGACCTAGACTGGGGTTGGGGATTCCTGTGTCTGTTTAATCAACGACGACGACGACGACTGTAAACAACGGTCAACATCTAAAGTTTCCACACAACTCGAGGGGCGGAGAAAGTGGCAGATTGCTATTTGCACTTGGCTCAAAACTGCCGAGCATTCGGGGTCGGAGGCCATCCATAAGGATATCTACGGATATTCCACTCACTGTCAAGGCATCAAACATCTTGGCTTCTTGCAGTCTTACCAAATATTTGCTCTCAAACACAGCTCACAATGCATAAACACATGCAACTACCAAAGGTATGTTGATTTACAAACACATACACATAATAATAATACAATATTTTGTCTTGACTAAAAGTGGGCAGATTGACAAGTAACTAAGAATATTATATTAAATATAATAAATAGGACTTTCTTTCATTTAAAATTTTTCGAAATTTTCATCCATTTACAATCAATATTTAAAACAAATAAATTACCATTGCAGATCAGAGTTTCAATTTTTTCAAGCTCCACAAACTCTTTGAGCTGCCCGACGTCAAAGGAAAATATCTCGAATTTCGATTCTGATATTTTTATTGCCAGCAAATACCAATCGAGAATAAATATGCATATCTATATTGTATTTATTTGAACGGAATCTGCAATTGGCAGACCGAGTGGGCCACCGGAATCACTCATAAATGGGCGTAGTGGGTTAAGTTTCGCACTTGTGCGGCAATTGCAACTGCAATTACAATGGAGGCAGGCGATTGTTTGGGCTGTTGCTGCTGATTGCTTCATTGTGGTCTTTGTGAACTGACGTACAATAATAATGTGCCCCGCCCCCGAATCGGGGGTCAGAGGATATTATTTGCTGGCAGTGTAAGGTGGGAAATTGAGAACAGAGCCTGGCCAAACCTACATTTAACGTTAATCCTCCTAATGCAGTCCCCCAAGGATTATTCGGAGGGAAATGGGGGGAAAGTCCAGCTAGTTTGCGGCTGGCGATATGCAAATTTCTGATATTGATGCATTGATATAACAATCAATATTTAAATTGCCCCCCCAAATGCACTTGCTTTGATGATTTGACTTTGCTGCCTGGACTTAAGTGCGTCCATAAGGACATATTCTGATTACATGCAACAACTGGGAACTACAATTAGGCAGGCAGTTGTATCGACCGATATATATATATATAAATATTGGTATTAACTAAGGGTATACACCCTCTGATATACTTAAATTCCCGTAGTTTCCTGATTGATATCGATATGCCTGACAGGCAGTCAACTGGCTAAAGGCTTTAAGCCGGGCCAAGAGCCAACTGCCGGTGGCAAAGTAACAAAGTAATTATGAGAGTCTGTCTAATAGGCTTAAAAACGGCGGAAAGCCAACCCAAGGCGGGGTCATGCCTGAGCAGCGGAGCCACAACCGAGACGGAAAAAAGATATGGAAAACTGAAACTGAACCTCAGGCCCGTAGGCAAGTGAAAAACAAGGGGAGGGGCCTCCTCGGACTGCCCTCGAAGGTGAGGCAGGCGAAAAGAACATTAAGACAGAAGGGTTAATTAGAAGGATAATTAGTGCGTAATCCGATATGTCAACATCGGAGCGAAGGCTCGGAGTTTGGCTCGTAATGAAATTTGGCGACGAAGTGGAAACTTATTACCCAAACTGAGGGGGGTGAAAGTGGAAAACCCGCTTCGAAAAAAGGGGGAAGCCTTCAGTTCAAATGCCCAGAAAATTATGACGTTAAGTCTGCTTAGCAATTTCTTCAAGTTCTTGGGGTTAGACCTCAGCTCGAACTTAAATTTCAATGCTATTTTAACTTCTTCAAGGTTATTAGGATTTTTAAAAACTTTTTTGCTATGACTTTTTTTATATTATAAATATTTATATTTAATTATGAAATGTGTAATAGTGAATAAACTAAAGTTTTGGTAAGATGAAAAGGCTTGAAGTATTAATAAAAATTTAGTGTTACTTTCAAGACTAAAATTCGAATTGAAATTATGCTAAGATTAGTTTTTAAAATACATTTCCTCCTCGAGAAAAAATAAGTATCAAGATCTTTTTTCTCAAAAAGGAAGCCTTACTTAAGTTTTCCTCTGACGTCAAGTCACGACTACTTTTGTGTTGTTTGTTTTTAGTGTCGCTTTAAATTATGCACACAAACATTCGAGCCACAAAAAAGAAATTATGAATAACCATTCTCTGCAGGTGGAGAGGAGCCCAAGACCAACCCGAGTCCCTGCATAAGGCAAGGCAAGACAACCCCAGGGATCCCGGGGCGAATCGAACCCGATCCCCTCGTGCTGCTTTATGGCATTGGGCGCCACCCAATTAAAAGGCACTCGCCGGCCATTAAAAATCGAGGCTCGCGCAACATTTCGCCGTATTTTTTGCAATTAGAGAATTATTAAAGTGTCGTTAAATGCCCGAGGAGCCTGGCATATGAATCATGCGCACTTTTATGACGACTGTCAGGGCTCGTGAGTATTTATGACCTCGCACAATGGCCATAATATGTCGGTGGAAAGGGGTAAGACGAATGGAGATATTCCTGGAATCTGCAAGCTGGGGAAATATCAAATTCTTTGCCGAAATAAACATGGAAAGTATATTTCAGAAAAATACAAAATAATCATAATGGCATTCAGCATACGCAAACATCCCGAAAAAATATAAAAAAGTATACTTTTTCCCATAGAAACCCTTAGTAAAAAAAAGCAGATAGAAATCTATTATTGATTCTCCTGTTTTATTTTCTTATTTATTTCTCTTTTCTTTCTCGTTTTATTTGGGCCAAAAACTCGCTCAACAGACACCCGATTATTTGGCCAAATCGTGATTTACGTTCGAGCCAAAAGAAAAGTTCCACAAATATTGAAATATTATATCCATATTTATTGGGGCTGCCTTGATGCCACAGGCAAAGCCAGCGAGGAAATTGAATCAATGAATTTAGTGCAGCCATCAGCAGAAATTACTTTTATGATAAAAAAGATACTAAAGCCCGGTCCCAAAATCCATCCATCCATTCCATCCAGCCACCCACCCCGAAAGGACAGTCCAGGAAGCGAGGGCAGGACAATGGAGCTGGCTATCTCATATCATAATAAGCGCTCATCAATTTCCATTAAATTTAATATGTCACTTGGCCGAGCATCGAGCACCGAGGACAATGTGCAGATGGAAAGGACACTCCGGTCTCCGCTCTGCCGCTCCTCCTTTCCTCATCATCGTAAAAAGTGGACGGACCATAAAAAAGCTTTTTCATAATTTCCCTCCAACTGCCACATAGAGAGAAAGAGCGGAAATAAAATATGATATGAGCTTGTAATAGATTTTTATCACTATTCGAGTGCCGGCCAAGGGACGAGAGTGCGGTCATTGAGACAAATGAGCGTGCTAAGTGAAAGTTTTGATTTATGCCGAAATAATATACGCCAGGGACTGACCCACCAGCCAACATGGACGTTGGCCAGGCATTAGTCGCAAAAAAGAAAACAGGGAAATCATGATGAAAATTGCACAGAAATCTCCGCAAGACATGCAAGCCCAGAGAAGACTGGTTTCCTTTTTAAGGGGAAAAAGATACCGCAGGACGAAGGGGCTGGGGTGGCATTGACAGGTCATCGAGTGGCAAATGTGTTGCAAGAATGACAATTGGCCATAATTCAACACAAGACGGAGGGCAAATAAAAGTGCACTGACCATTTGGTCAGCAGGTTCAGGGATTGGAAAATGCACTGGAAATAAAAGTCGGATTGTGCTCAGGATCTTGATAAATATTTATATAATAAAATAGAGTAAGATACTTGGCTTAGAACATTTTTAGCAGAATTAATTATGAGAAATAAAGAGCCTTCAAAGAACTGTTTACTTATTTATTTTACTTTTTTATATAAAACTGAAGGTATAGTCTTATTTCTTTCAGTGCCCTATACAACCGTGAGTCAGAGCTCGCATAGGTACATTCATGCCTCCTGGGTGGCAGCCCACCTGGCGTATGAAAATTAATTAGCCGCATTCAAATGCAAAACGGCGGCTTTTTATCAGCACTTCCAGCTGTGCTCGGCTTTTGTTTCCTCCTCGGATTTTGCATTTTTCATACTTTCAATAATTGGTAAAAATATGCCAAAGGATCGTGGGGGGGAGGGGAGGGTCCCATCGGGAGCGGCGGCCAATAAAAGTTTAACGAGCATTACACACGGTACGATGGCTGTTGGCACATAAAAAGTCAGATGGTTTTCAAGGAATCCTCCTCATCGTCATCATCATCATCGATGGATGGATGTGAATGAAAGGATTGCCTGGTGAGGTGAATGTGTTTTCCATAATTGATTAATTAATTAATTCCGAGGCCATTGCGAAACGATGGCTATATTTCTTTGTACCTGCGACTGTATCTGTCCAAACAAAGTCATTTTTATGTCTGTTTGCCTCTTAAGTTTTTCTTTTTTGTGGTTTTCATTTCACTTTATACTAAGAGAAATAATCGAAAATTCTTTTAATTTACAAATTTGATTGATTAAAAACACATTTTTTCAGTTATCATCAATCGAAACCATCTGAAAACCCCTTTTATTACCACTGACAAACGGCAAATGCCGCAATGTTGGCTATTAGAAATTCCTATTTGAGCCGCACGAATGCCTGGCATATCTTACACAGTCGCTGATTAAGATAAAAGTCCGCCAGTTTGATGGAGGAATTTAAATCTTATTATCGGAGCGAGCTCTGGCAGAGATTTCCCCAGAGAGCCCAGCCGAAATAATTGCCCGGCGAATGCATCCATCAATACGGGAGAACAGCCAGCAAATATGGATATGCAAATGTCCCGGCGAGAAGCCTCCGCTCCAGCTCGAGCTGCGATCCGCAGGAGGGGATCGTCGCACATAACTAACTGGATTTCTCCATGGGCTGTCGGTTCGAAAAGGAAATGCTACTCCGGCCAGGTCGGTTCTATTGCGAGTGTGGGACAAAGATGAATCCGCGAGTGCAGAAATTGTGGCACTTGATATCCATAAATACGTCACAATGTGAAAGTCGCGCCGCCGCTGCTGTGGCAAAGAAACATGCAAACGAGTCGCAAGTTTGTTTCTATTTATGCAAGTTGCAGTTGCATTGAGGAAGTGCCTGCCGTTGATGTGGCTGCTGGATGCTTGCCACTGGAAGTTGCAAGTGTTTGCCAGCAGATGCCACTGTCACTTGACTCCTTTTCTTTCTTCTTATGAAATGGTTTTTGTCATTTATTTATCGCATTTCGTTGCACGAATGAAAACTGATTGAAATGTGTCCCGGTACGAGCTCGGGGAATGTTCCTGGAAGCCTCTGCCTAATTTGGAGCCCAACAGCAGCATCAATTTCGGCCAATTATATTGACACTTTCGCTTGGCCAACCGGGCAATCGGCATCAATCGAGGCGACTCCGATCGCCGCCACATGCAACATTCTGGATACTCCATTCAACATTCAGCACCAAACAGCACTCAACACTCAACACTCATAGCCAGAACAATGTCCGACAAGCTGTGAGCTGCCAGGAACCAACTGAGAAATTGGCATATCTCCGCTTGACAATCAAATCTCGGCCTTAAATAGACGCAGTCCGACCCCCAACTCAACTCGGGCCTTGGAGTAACACTCACATGCAGATGGGGCCTGGACTAGGTCCTGCACTCAGAGAAGGATCTGGATACCAAATTCCTTTAGACCTCATAATTGTGGTTGCAGAATTTTATTTAATTTATTTTACATTTGGTTTGTTTTTAAAAAGTGTCGTGAAGCTACTGCTTTCATTCTTTCAGTGTCAGCCAGGAACTGGAACTCTGGGGCGTTCATCAATTCGCTGCTTGGGCGCGATGATGTCCCGATGACCAGCCCAAAAAGTGCCGCGCAGCCGCAATCTCTGTGAGATCAGCCGCGGCCAAGATGCAACAATGGGCGTGTGGCTGTATTTGTTGCTGATGCTGCGGCTGAGAAGCGATCGTGACACAAGTGCGAGCTGATGGCCAGGGGCAAGCCGGGAGGGTTGACCAGAGGTGCCGGCAATTTTTCAACACCCTGCCGCACGAGGCAGCACAAACACAAGAAGAAATATATCCCCCAGCTGCATAGATCCTATAAAAGAAATGTGATATTTTCTAAAATAATAAAATTAATATTGAAAATGAAGTAATATTTATTTAAAATTTTACAAATAAAATATTTTCATATAAAAATTAATGCATTAAAGATTTATTTTCTCTCTGTGCAACACATTTTGCAGTTTGGTTATAGAATTTCTAACTGGAGCAATGGCTTGGAAAGCCCTGGTTCCCTTCCCCAGCTCCCCGGTTCGCCAGGTGGCTTACAAATTTGTTGGCAGTGACATTTGCACCGCCATCTCCGCCCTGGCAGCCTCTTCATTTAGCCGCCAAAAGGCGCACTCCAGTTCCAAGCCCCAGATAATGATCGTGAGAGAATTCACGGTCACTGATTGTTCCGACTAGAATTTTAATGCCATTGCCAAGTGCTAATTTGTGTTTGCTGTTAATTATTATTACGTTGGTAAATACAATGAATTTTGGGAAAAGCTTTTTACTAAAAAGAAAATTCTAATCATTTGTTTACCCTTGCAGAATATTTTAGTTAAAGTCAGAAGGCTTTAAAATCCCTATAATGCTAATATTTTAAGACTTCCTGAAAGTTAGAAAACGCATCTAATCTAGCCTTGGATTTCCCCCTTTTATCCTAAAATTAGCAACTATTTTCAAGATCCGATTGGTGGTTCTAATTTTCTAAAACCTTCTCATAATTTAAAGTCACACTAAATTGTGTGATAAAGCTGATCCGGACACGATAAGGCCATTATAAATGCATTTAATGGCTAAATATTAAATGTATATTCGTGCTGTGCGACGCGATCTTGTCGGGATCCACGTTGTGCTCCGCTGAGCTCAGTGACTCTGAGGTTTAGCAAACACATTACACACAGAAAAAAAAAGAAGATTTTTTTAAAAGAATTTCATAATTTAAGGCTTAACTAATGTATTAAAATTTTTTGAAGAATGAAAACCAACATAGTCTTAATATATATTTTTTTGTTGTGCATTTACTTTGGCTCTCGGCTCTTGCACTTGGCGGTGTCAGGTGACGGGCAGCGATCTCTGGGCCTGAATTTATGAAGTTGTTTGCGCTTATTAAATTTTAAGCTGCGCATGCAACGCCCCACTTGCCACCAGACACCTCTACTGGAGCCACTTACCACCGGCTAACCACTCGCCACTTGGCAGTTGGCGACAACCTGGCGTTGCCGCGAGATGCACAGATAAGATTCGGTGACTGCGACTCGCGGCATGTGACTTGTGACTGGTTCCCAAACATGCCTCGTTCCAGGCACCACTGTGGTAATTAGCGCAGGCGCTTGAAATGTGTTGAAAGATATTTGATGAATGGCTACTTAGCGTGCGGGGCTGTTTATGTCAGGTGTTAAGCGGTCAACATGGAGATAAAAATGTAAAGTAGGGCTGAAGCCAGCAGCTGTAATTAATTTTTAAATTAATTTCAAGGAAAGCAGGAAACCCTTAAACAATTATTTCAGTAACTTTAACTCCCTTAAATTTCTTCCTTTGACTTCAAGTTCAACCATGACAAAGCCTAATACCTCTTCCTCAACCAATTCTCCTCTTAGCAAAGCTGACCCCTTCCTGTTCCCAATTTATTTACATAGAATGCACACACGGCTGGCCATATTTCACGCCTGCAAAGCCGACTCTATTAGATGCATGCTGCGACATTCAAATAAAGATGTCGCCGGGAATGAATTATGAATTATATCACGCGGCCAGGACCAAATTTGGCTAGCTCCCGGCGAAAAAAAGAACCAAGCCAAGATGCAAAAGACTACACGAATCGAGACAATGCCACGGGAATAACAAATCCGCAATCCACAGTCCTCGGCCGATGGCCAAAACACAATGACAATGGCCGCGGGTACAAGAAATTTGTGTGTGTGTGAGAGAGAGGAGTCCGCCGCCACAATGGGTGGGTGTGGGTGGATGTAGTGGACCAAGTGGCGACGATATGCCAACGGCAACTGCCGCATTGTGTCGTTGCTTTGGATATCTTCATATGGCCACGGCCACTGCTGCATCGAGGCTCCAACGGATCCCATCCGAGCCTCGCCGAGCATTTAGTTGCATTTATTTGTTGCTATTAACTGGCGCGCAGACGCTTATCGCCCAACTCCAGCTGAAGCTACAGCTATAGCCCAGGCCCAGGGCTAGCTATGCTTCAAGTCCGGCTCCAGCTACAAGTCCAAGTCCAATGCTAGACATGGAAAAAGGAAAAGCGCACGCGGCGAGAACAATTGCCAGAGCAAACGAGGCCGGCACTGGTCTAAAGTCGCCCCCGCCAGCCAGGAGTTGGAGTTGGAGGTACCAGGAACACTGGTTTCAGATTAATATAAATATTTTTTATTGAAATAAAATAGAGAAAATATGGGATATATATTTAATTTAAACATTTTATAAAGGTTATTAGAATTTATAAAGAAAGAAAAACGTTTCCAAAATAGTTTTAAACATTAAAGGAAGGCCTGAAAACAATAATGTTTATAATATATTTATTTCTGATTTATTAAATTTTATTATTAATTAATTATTATTAATTATTTACCTAACAATAAGGATACAGTAAACAATTTCTTAAGCTCTTTTGTAACTAGAATTTTAAGCTTTAGCTTTTAGTTTAATTTGTTCTGCTACCTTTATATAAATAAATAAATAAATAATTCTGAAACTTCTTTTACATGACTTGGATTTATTTTGAATATTTTCTAAGCTCTCCTTTAGGCCACCACTGTGGTTTGGGCTGCTTGGGAGCCGCTCTTGTCGTGGCGCATGTATTGTTATCGTCTCCACGAGATGCGCGCCCCGCTCAACTGGGAAATGGTGGCAAGCAGGGAGAGGGGAAGCGGGAAACTGGGAACTGGAAGCTGGAGACCTGGACCCAATGCATTCTTATGCTATATTCCGCTTTTGTGGTTGCTCCTGCTGTGGGTCTTTCATATGGCTCTCAAAAAAACGCCATGTTCATATCTCAGAATTGGTCTGCGGCTACCGTTGCCCATTGGCATTGTGACCTCGGTAGGGACAGGAGGACGCAGAGGGGCTGCTCTGTGGGACCTTTTAATGTGCCTGGTAATGCTCATCGTAATTTTTCCACATTGACGCTGGCTCCTGCTGCTGCTGCTCCACGTACTGGCACTGGATCTCGCTCCTTTAATCTGCATATCTTCATTTGAGTCCGCCGCTTTTAAATGCTCCTCCAATGGCAGAGACGGCGAGCGGTGGGAGTCGCCGTTTGCCGTTTGGCGTTTTTAGCAAAATAATGAGAATCATGATTTCTGCTCTCGGCTTTGGTTTCTGCCAGCTACCAGCGAGATTTTTCAGTTTCTTACGCCATTTTATTTGGTATTCTTTTTAGACTTTTTAGCCCGGGTTGTGTGTACAAATTGATATGCAAATTTTTGAGAAGCTGAGACGGAGTCGAGTCGGGAACCTGGAGAAGTCCTGGGCTCTAGAACTTCTCGTACTTATCGTAGCTGAGAAAAGAAATGGCATCGGGCTAGAACCAAGGTTAATTAGTCGCCAAGTGTTGGCAGCCGCAGCTGAAGGCCTGTGATGTCATCGAAACCAGTTGTTGGGGTTTTAGGGATTTAATGAGCTCTATTTTAATATTTTGTTGCAGTTAATTATTTATTTCTACACTTGGCTTATAGATCAAGCCACTGCCTGCCAACTTTTATGATGAATGCGTCAATCTTTAAGCTTTTCCGATAATTTATTTCAATAAAAACACTGCATATGAATAATTACAGAAGGCGATTGCGTGACTGGAACACTTACCATAAAGCTGAGTCTATTAACTTGTCTGGCAATTTGCTGTCACATATTAAATGCAAATATTGCAATAAGTGTTTATTTTATCAAGAAATTAAATTATGAAAATGGCTTTTTGCTGCTTAGATAGATTTTAGATTATATATGAATTTTTAATGGACTATAAATTAATATTAGAGCTTTTTTAAAGGTAATTATTTACTCAAGGGTATTTGAATGCTCATTAAATTAATTACAAACAGTTGTATAAGATTTAAAAGGAGTTATAAATATTTGTTATTAAATTTTATAAGGCTCATAAAGTTTTAAATATTTCTTAGTTGTTATACAGCTCCATAAATGTTAATAAATATTTTATAAATACAACTTTGAGCCTTAGCAAATCGATAGAAGGCTGCTTCAACCTCGTCACACAAATTCAAGCCAGTACATGGTCCACACAGATACTCACCCACACACTCACACCTAATCCCATTAAGGATTTGCCCAAATCATTCCAGACCATCCTCAACTTGCGGCATCATCTCCATTTTGATAAGTCCACTTTACATATTCCTGCTGCTGCTGCTGATGCTGCTCTGCTGCCTGTTCTGTGTCCGCTTGAGTTCTGCAACATGGCCACAATAATCTTGGCCTGGTCCTCGGATACCCCCTCCCTAAGCTCCCCTTCAGTGTCGCCTGGCGGCAAACAAGTTTCTGCACTCGCATAATCTGCATGAACCATAATTTTATTGAGAGCACGCCTGCCAATAAATAACTCTGCCCCGCCGCCTCGCTGGCCCCGTCTCCACTGATGCTGGGATGCTGCAACGGCAGCCGTGGCCATTTATTAATATGGAAATCTACAGAGGAGCCGCGCAGTGGCAGAGCTTCTGTGCCCGATCCCCCTTGGGCTCCCCGCTAAACACATTACACGATAGCAGCAAATGGGAGCCAGCATCATCACCGCATATACCTATACCTATACCTATACCCATTCCCATACCCATCTCCCCAGCTCCACACTCATCCCCATCCTCATTGTTATCGGAATGCTGGCCCATAAGCAACGACCCGGCCGCTGGCGAGTTAAACAGGCCGCCATCGTCATCCACAGCCTCTGCCTCAGCCTCAGCCTCAGCCCCAGCCACAGCCCCATTCGCATCTACAGCCACATCGTCATCCAAGTTGAGTCGCAGGCAATTTCAATTTCATGTTATCCGCAAAATATTCATTTTAATATCTCTTCAATCCACACACAACCATGGAGGGGTCTACCCTCCAGAAACACTGGAAAAAGTTTATTAATATAGAAAATTATAGAAAATTATTAAAAACAAGAGGGAAAACTAAGGAAAATTACTTGACATTTAATTATTGAAATTAATATTCTTAAATCCTCCTTAATTTTTAGCTTAAAGTGTTATCCTCAGCGTCCTTGAACTGAACAATGGGGTTGCAAAGCGACAGCTTCGGTTGCTCGTTCTGATTTCGTTTTTGGGGATTGCGGCTTGGTGCCGCAGACAGACGCAAATATGATGTCCATAAATCTCGCTAATAACCAATCCTGGCCCGGGCTCCAAATGCAAATTGTTCATGCTCCAACTCGGTATTCTCGGCACTCTCCCCTCATGTCTGGGTCTGGTGGTGGTTGGCCATGTTGGTGGTTGGCTTTGGGTGCGCAATTCCCTCAGAGAGACACCGCCCCAGCTTAGCATATGAAATGTTGTCGCATTCCCCGGCTCCCCTGGACGTAATCCTTTGGAGCGAGGACATTCGGGCATAATCATAATGCATTCAACCCCCCTGAAACCTCGATGCAGCAGGTTTTCGGGACGCAAAGTCCAGCTTCTGTTTGTCCCTTCGACTGGCAACTGGCCGGGGAAGTTACCGCTGCGGTGCTGGCGGTTTTCCATTTTATTCGAGACCCACTGGAAAAGGGCGATTTTGGGGCGACCTCAGTGGTTCCTGTCCATAATCTCGAATGCTTATTAAAGGATGGATATTCAGTAAAAATTTAAAAATTAAAAAAGAGGCAAGGTTAAGGATAGAAAATTAAAGCAAGTTCCTTAAACATTTTCAAGAAATTAAGCACTGCTGCAGTTACTGTCGGCTTACATCCAAGTTTTCACTTAAGTCGAGGCCATTATTCTTGTTATTTCCACTCTGACCTGGGCTTTAGTTTGCCAGAAAGTTGGCTGTAATTGGCTTAACCTCGATGGCCCTTAGAGACCTCGGTTGTTAGGGATTAATGCAACCGACTTTGGCCTGGCTAACAATTTTAATAAATTACCGTTTGCTTTGTCAAATTAGAATATTATTTATTTAGAATGTAAATATGAACAGAGCTGACCACAGGACACAGGTATTTTAGCCATTTTATCTAAACTTTGCCGCACTGAGCCAACAATTTCCAGTCGGAGTTTTCATTTGTGCGAAAGCGAGTGTGTGTGTGTGGTGTGTGTGTGTTTGGGAAATGCAAACATTTATCGACACGCACATTGGCAGAGAGCCCTCCCCTCCCCCTGGAAAACCCTCCTCTATTTGAGGACCCCTTTTCTCTTCGACGTCATTAATATTTATGCCGGACTGGGCGCACTTTTTCGCAAACACAAATTGCAGTTACATTAGAAATGTAATTATTATTTTAATTGGACTGCGAAGCTCATTTGTTTAGTGGCCTCCGTCCGGGGGGAGGGGGGCGGTGCCTCCATATCCATTTCGTGTTTGTCCGCGCGACGGCCACAAATAATAAATGGACGAAACGCTGCCTGGCTGCCATTTGGTCTGTCGGTTAACCGAGACACTGTAAATATGAATAATTTCGGCCGATGCCGGTACCCTTTTTCACTTATCAAATTAGTGAGAGTTGTGAAAATTTCCCGAAAATAAAAGTTTATTTATTGGATAAATACGGAAAATGGCAAATGAATTAAATATAGATGGTTTTAAGTGATATATGTATTTTTAATATAAAAGTCATTTCATCTTCTTGCAGTTTAAAATATTTATTTTCAATCTATTTTATGCAGAAAAGCCTTACAAATATTTGTCTTATTCGTGCAGTTTTCTTTTATACTCGATGTTGCCCCGCCCCAGCAGAGCTGCAGCTTTTATAATTCCATTGCACTGCGAGGTCCTCGTCCTCGTCCTCGTCCTCATTCTCATCTACATCCCCATCCTCTCCTTTCAGAATTCTTCCAATCAACGCAAAGTGCAAAACGCGTTCGGTTCCTCTTAGCCCCCTCAGCATCCCGATGTGGATGCTTCAAGATGCGAATGGCAGCTGCCGGATTCAAATTCAATAATTTTTTTCTCCGCGCTCCCGTCGCCGTTGAAATAATGATGATGTTCGCTTCATTTTTCCTGTTTTGCGATTCTTCCATTTTTGTTTCGATTTTTTCGATGAGACTTCTGTCCCCGATACTGGAGTATCGCGGGACTACGAATGGCGGAGCTTGGCTGAAATGACGGCACGAATTTGGCTGATAGCTCTGAGGCATGTCACAGATCTTCCAGAAATTGGCAGCATTTCAATAGTGAAATCATCTTTGGCTAAAACGAATTTGGTAACAGATCGTGCCTTAGGAAATTTAATCATTTTTACTCCTTGAATTTCGTATATTATTTTATTTTTAGTTGCCTAAACAACTTAAATTGCTTATGAAAAATATCTGCAGCAGAAAAACTTAAAGTATAATCTTCCTGCTCTTGTCTATATGTATTTATATCTGAACAATGCGGTTAATCAGCCATTCAGTTGGCAACCAACTTTCCCGCTGGCCTCCTTTAAAGCCGAGCCGTCTCCTGTCCTGTCCTGCCCTGCACTGGTCCCTCCTCGGAGGCTGACTGCAAGGCCGCCAACAAAATGATTTGTTTGAAGTTTGATAAGCGGATGGGACTGTCGACGGCGTCATCGAGGCATCGCAGTAGATGTATCTGCATCTGTGTCTGTATCTGAAGCCGGGCTTCAGCGGCAACAATAACTAAATGACTTTTGTTTCATGCGGAGGATGTATGATTGCAGACGGAGCCTGATGCTGCTGCTGCTGTGCCATCGCAGGAGTCGGATGACAATCCATGTCGCTGTCGACGACTGTCGGCGACATCGCCAACGAGTGATCCACATCCACTTGCAATCGGCGCAATCAATACTTTGTTAGTTTTGAGCAACATGTTGCTGCTGCGGTGCAGGAACTGCTGCTGCTGCTGCTGCTGCAGCAACTCCAGCCGCTGCTGCCGCTGCTGCTGGCGATGTTTGGTATGCAAAAAGGCAACTTTTGTTATCTTCATGACAATCATTGGACCGGCTCATCCGTGTGCCACAATTGCTCGTTCGCTTTTTGCGCTTGATTGTCTTCTGTCTTCTGGTCTGCTGTCTCTTTTTGCCATGTTTTTACACTGAAAGAAAATCATCTTAATTGACTTAACTTAGTTTGATATTTCTCTGATTGAAAAACTTGTTTATAATATAAAAAAATCCTTAAAAATCCTTTGTTTCCTGGTTTTTAAGATGAGTAAGCAAAGAACTATTTATTGATAGAAAGCATTAAAAATTTATTTAAATTTAAATAAATATTTTCAATAAAAAATTTTTATTTTCTTTGAGATTAAATATTATTTTTGTTCCGTGTGCTGCAGATGATGTTCCATCGGATGATGATGATGATGGGGATACGAAATGGCGGCTGATATGGCCGCTCCACCGATACCGATGCCAATCCGTTGCCAATGCCGATGCCGATGATGATTATTGTAGTTCAATATTTGCCTTATGGCCATTCCGCAACCGGCTCCTCCGTTTTAGTCGCTCGTCGGTGGTTTTTTCTGCTGCCAGTTGTCAGTTGCATTCACATCAAATTAAATTGTATTTTGCAAAATAAATGAAATTAAAAGGAATGACAACGGCAGCACAGCGACAAGTGGAGCGCAGCCGGAAAAGGCCAAGGAGCTGGGAGAAGCAGCAAAACAAAACAACAAAAAGTTATAACAAAAATGGAGCAGGAGCCTCCGTCGAAGGAGATGGAGTGCAGCCAACCGCATCTTGGCTGCAGGTTCATATGCAATTTATGTTCCTTTCGCTGTTTTTTTTTACCCTGCCGTTCATCCATCGCCATGTTCTGTTTCTGCTTTTGTGAGGGGAAAACTTCTAGAGTCCATATATACATTTATAGGTGGCTTTTCCAGTGGACGATTGAGCTATAGGTTGATTGGTGAAGTTCTAAAATGGATACAATTTAAGCTGACACCTTTCATAGACACTCGTTGTTACATAAAATGGAAAAGCTTAAGGATTCTCCCATAAAAGTCATATTTTTAATAACAGAGTTAGCTTTGTGATCCTTTTTGATCTGTAATACTTTTGGAATCTTTTATTTTTTCATTGAAAACTACCATAACTTCAACTGCTTGTATTTACATTTAACCCACAAGATAATCCCTCCCCAGGCACATACATATCAATGTTTTCCTGCCGGTCGCCAAGGCCACGCCAGTATCGATAACGCATGGCATCGGAGATCCGACAACATGCGAATATGTTTGGCTTATTGCACGCTGCACGTGACCGTGGCCCAGCCCCAGACCCAGTCCTAGTCCCAGTCTCAGCCCCTCCACCATCGAGATCCCAAAACAAGTTGCAGTTGCAAAATGGCAATGCATTTTGTTGCACTCGCCGCCAGTCGGCAGTTGGCTTTAAGCGGAAGCGATAACGTCTAACAAATTAAGCCGTGTCCCGCAGCAGCGGCAAAGGAAGCGGCACGAGAGGACTTTATTAGTTCAAGGCGAAAGCGAAGGAGGATGGGAGTCGCCTCCCCTGGGAGTTGAGAGGCCAAAAATCGACTTGTACATAAATAAGAGCCGAACTGCCATAAAACCAGACTCCAATATCATATTCCAATCAGTCCGGCATTATGGTAAGTGGCAAAGGTCCAGGGCGGGCACTGGGTTATCCGGGAGAGCACTGTAAAAAATATGGGGAAGATTACAGACGGGTTAATATAGATATTTTCCTTGACAGATAATATTTTTTGTGATTTTTGTATGACTTTGCAAAGCAGTTATTAATTTTAGAAATATTAGTAACTTGTTGAAAATAGAATTTAGTATTGAAATTTTAAATAATAAATATATCTTTAAATCTAAAACAAATTTAAAAATATTCACAAACATCCAAGAATGTAACACTTTCTTTTACGATGTTTAATTTTACTCTCGCTCTTTAGTTGACTCAAAAAACTAAAATTAATAAAAAAAATAATTTACTAAAATATGATAAAAATCTAATATAAATATTACATTTTTTTCCAACATTTTCTTTTGATAAATTCTGGCATACAATTTCTCAAAGTGTAGACCTTGGCCAAGCTCTTTTTGCGCCGATCGATAACCGCTGACCGGCAAATAATTTTGGCAAATATTACAACAATATTTCGTGCCTCTGTTCCGTAAGGGAATTACCATGGAGTTGGAGAAGAACTTAGGATAGCACTTCGATTTCTGGTCAGACCAGGATGAGGGTGGGCGGTATGGTTTTATGACGTTGCCTGACAAGTTTATGCCACCAATGTTGCATGTGCCACCCCCAGTGCGGGTCGTAAAGCCAACTGGCAAGGCGGCACAGCACACACAGTGCCTCTTAATGGCAATAATAAAGTGGCCCTGGCATTCAACACTTTGTCAGCGGCTTCCGCGCTGTCTGGCCGCATTTATCATGCCACTCGCCGCGGGCTCCAGACTATTTTGACAAGTTATCAAAATGAAAAGCAGCCAACAAGTTGCTGAAGATGAAGGCAGCCACAGACAGACGGCTGCCCCCCCTTTTAGCCCTGTCATAATCCTCCAGAGGCATTGGGAGATGAGATGGGGGGACGAAAGAGCCCTCGACAGACGACAAGTGTATTTATGTTATGATTTGAATACCGCTAATGACAGCCAGACTCGGCAGCGTCTCTCAGACAAGCAGACAAATGAAGGAGAAGGGATACCCAGTCGCAGTCCCATTTTCATTTCCATTTCCATTGCCTTCGCTGCCTTGTAGGTATTTTCACACCTTAACGCCTCGAAATTAGAATCGATCTGGGAATGCTTTCGGAGTGAGCTGCAATTGAACATTATCATTATGACCATGCTCCTCCGCCTCTTATAAAATTCTGGATTCTGTGCGTGTGGCATCGTTTCCTTCAAATGCAAATGATGGCTCTCTATGGCCTCTCATCCGCTTTATCGGCGGAACCCAAGCCCGATCTGGTGGGACGGGGCGAGGGGCGTGAGTTACGATTACGATGCCGCGATAATATCAAGCTTTATAAATTTATTAGGGCCAGTATGTGGCTGTGGTGGAGCTACAGATATATTTTTAGCCAGATAGATAAATATAAACACACAGAAGAGGGCACTGATAGCATGTGTAACTCTCCCTGAAATCCATTTATAAAGCACCAAGAATATAGCCAAGAAAGTGTGATAATATTAATAGGAAAATCTCAATTTCTTTTGCTTTATATTTTTGCCACAATCAGTGACTCCATCTTGAAGGCAGCCCCACCGGTCACCCATCTTCAGTTCGAAAACCAAACCAGAAACTTCAATAACAATGACAACAGGAACAGAAACACACACACAGAGATACGAGTAAAGATCGCAAGGGAAAGACCAAAAGCCGCCGATTGCCTGGCAAGGACAACATGAATAATCCATTTTTCGAAACACTTGTCCAGCTTCGACCTCGTCCGTCGCCAACGATCATAGATATACAGGGACCGGGACAGGGCCCAGGCTCGGAGGTGTTGTCTAGATCTTTGCCACGCATGGGAGCTGCCCCAGGAGCCGCAGAAGTCAAGGCTGCAGAGCGACACCAGAGCTGCAGCGCCGAGATTAAAGATTCCTCCATAAACAAACAAGCGAAATAATTGAGGCAAAATTGAAGCAAACTACTCAGCCAGGGAGGAGGAGGAGCAGCAGCAGGAGGAGGGCAAGAAGGTGGCTGCTGCAATGGCAGCATCTCTGTGCAAAGTGGAGGTGGAGACTCCACTAAAAACCAGTTCGGGTTCGCGGTGCAACAATTAGCACGGAATTTGTGGGTGCCATAAAACGCGCTACACGATGGCCGCTTGTTCTCCAGGGACGACGACTACGACGAACCATTGCCATTTCCATTTTCATATCAATAAAACTGCAGTGTCGATGGCCGTTGGCTTTTCCGGAGACTAACGGTGGTTACACACCGCCCAAGTATCTCAGCTTTAGGCCACTCTTAAGATCTGTCAAAGGTATGCAAGGTAAAAACCCTTTTTTGATTCTAGATATTATAATGGTTATGCAAGGCTTAAGGTGCTTTCACTCCCCTAAATTTCCACTCTTTAAAGCGGCGCCCAATTAGACACACTTCAAAGTTCGCCACGGCATGCCACTATCTCTCTCCCCCGGTGGCCATCAAACAGAAATCATAATTCCTGCCCAGACTGGGGCTGGGTTATTATTCACAGACAATTTTCGGACGACGCGTCGCCTGCAGACAGAGTTAATTAAGCGCACAGATCAAACAAATTGCACGCAAAATAAATATAATGCCGGGCATGGAGAGAGGCGGAGGGCCCAAGTGAAATGAGGTTATTAAGTTGCCCGACTGGCGGAATTATGATCGTGAAAATTATGTCTGCGAATCTGCGGCGTGATCTTGAAATCGCGACACAGACATGGCACAATTTCTCATCGCTCATTTCGATGCAGGAGGCCGGATTCGTTAGCCAACGCCAAAGATGACGGCTCCTCCGTGGAGTTAATGGCTCCAGCCGCGGGGCTGTGTTAATAGTCCCGGACTTTTTTCACCCCCTTCAAGACAAGACAACACACTTTACGGCCGCATATGAAATATGTGCGTCCATGAAATGAGCTAAATTTCTCGGGAAAAGCGCAACATTGTGGAAAATGGAAAATGCGAAATGGAATTGCCAGCAAATGCCACATGCCACTAGAGAGAGGGTTGCAATGTTTTAGAGGTGTTTATGTGGAAGTTGATAGCTGGCAGGAGGGGAATGAATAGGAATCAGGAACTTGCCCTCTTAAAGAGCCTTAAAAAAGGAGGAAAACCTTAATTATTTATCGTAATTTAAAAGTTTTTTTGATAAATTGTTGTAACAAATGAGCTTTTCTTTATTGAACGATTCTTTGCATTAATTTAAACTAATTAAATTACTTGTAAAAGTAAATTTCTCGAAAATATCTCATTTTAATTTTCTTTTTTTTAATCTTGTTATTCCCTCTTGGCAAAATATTTCTTTGTGGGACCACAATCTCAACTAAGATATCCGTGTCCGAGTCTTTTGTTTTTCTGCCAGACAACGCCTGTCATATTCTTCGGCCAACATTTATAATTCGCGGCGACATCAAGTTGTTGCGGTCTAAAAATTATTATTTGTTGCATTGTCTCCGTCGTCGCTAGCGGAGATTCGGGCACAGGCAGAGCCAAAAATGACAAGGGAATAATTAAAAGTTCGGCGACCAAGCGGACTGCAAGACAATGCGACACTTCTTCGCCCCAAAAAAAAAATCGTCTGGGTAAATGAATCAAAAGGCCAACATCTGCTGGGTTGGGGATGGATGTGATGCTTCTGGGAGGCAGATCCCGGAGGGCGAGGCGAGGGCGTTCTCCGACCGGAGGGAATGGGATGATGTATGGCCTGCGCGTGGCATGTGGCCCGATCGAAGGAGACGACGACGACGACGCACTTACCGAAGCTGCCAATTTGCATGAATTTATTGAATCCATTGTGGTGCCGGGGGGATCCCCCGATTCCGAATGGAATCCTACCCACTTCCCGGAAGAGCAATGTCAAAAAGTCACAAGTTTTTCATTTGCAATTTCGCACGCCGGCTTTATTTTTGATCATTTTCCTCGCTGTTGGTTTTTAATTTCAATTCTTTTTTTATATGCAACTACCACAGTTTACATTACGTGTATGTATGTATATGTATTTTAATATATTATCTAGATATAGCCATAAAATTAGTTAAGTTCTGACCTTGCAGCCCGCCTGATCCGAGGTCGGGGAGGAGCCCTTCCCCCCTGGCCAAGTTCTCGATCCTCTATTTTTTTACAACTTAACGGCTAGACTTAATGCATTTAAATGCCTTGAAGATCGCTATCAATTAACGTATATTTATATATATATATATAGACACAAAGGATATATTCGTATATGTGTGTGTGTGAGGATTCGTGTTCGCGTTGAGTGTGTGTCAGTGCTAGTTGAAGCTTAGCGTAGGGTAATGCTCAAGATATGTACTCCACAAAAACCATGTGTGTTCCAAGACTAAGACTCGATCTAAGACTGCCTCTCTCTCTCGTAATCAGTTACTTTTCTCCATCTCTGGACTCCGACTCCTCCATGTCTCCTGTGGCCTCTGTCTCGGCCTCCGCCTGCTCATCCTGCTCGTGAAGCAAGGCCTCGCCCTGGTTGCCCTCCACCTTGATTCTGCTCAGCGGATGCCAAATGCTGCCTGCACCCATTTCCTCCTCCCTCAGCGAGGGACTCTGCGCCGGCTCTGGTGTGGGTGACTTGCTGCTGCTCCTGCGATCCATGCCATACGGATGCTGTCCCAGAAATCCTGGGAAGCCAAGAAGTCCGGGTGGATAGGGATACTTGGCTCCGTTGGCAAAAGGAGGCGGAGGGATGTTGGGAAAGGCGCCGGGACTCAGTTCACCAGGCTGTAAGCAGGGCAAAAAAATATACCCAGGGGTTATGAGGGGTCAAAAGAGGTCACCATTTAACAGATAAACAATTTAAAAAATTATAAAAATCATTAATGATAATTATATTTTATTTTACCATATAAAAATCTATTAACTACCCCAAAGAATCTTTAGTTATAACTCACCTTTGGTGGCAATCCATTAAAGAAAGGCGGCAGGTAGGGAAAGAAAAGTTCTGGCCTTCGCTGCATAAATTCCTGCTCGGCACTCGATCCTGGATGTCCAGCTCCCTGGTTTGGACCAGGACGCATGGGCAGCTCCAGGGACATACGACGTCCTCGCCGTGAAGTGGGATTTGTCCACATGTGAGTGCCCATGTGTACCTAAAGCAGAGCAATAACAGAGATATTTCGAGGGGAAATCAGGTCAATAAAACCGAAAAATTAACAAGGACTCCCTTTAAGCCCACCTTGAGGTTCCCCTTGGTGGTGAAGGCCTTCTGGCAGACATTGCACTGGAAGGGCTTGTCGCCCGTGTGGGTTCGCATGTGGATCTGGAGGGCAGAACTGGAGCTAAAGTTCCGCCGGCAGACGTGGCAGAAATGCTTATTATTCACTGGCGGATCCAGGCTAGAGCTTGGCGGACCGGCAGACATCAAAGCCTGCTGAAAGTCAAGTGGACTGGCCGGGAAGCGATGGGCATCTAACGAGAGGAGAGTCAAGCTTATGCAGAGGGGAAAAATAAATATAAAACTTACGAAGCTGCATCTTCATCAGCGATTGCTCGGCATCGCCGGCTTCCTGCGGGTAGCTAGAGGCAGCCGCAGCTGGAGCAGAACCTTCGCCAGCCGATGAGGCACCCTCCTCCAGGGCCAGATGATCCTGATCGGGTTGCTCCTCTTTGACCGCAGCGGCTGCTTCCGAGCGGGGTGATGATTCCGGCGGCAGCTTGTCGCCCGTCGCCGCAGGCGGCTTGTTTGCAAACAGATTTGGGTTGAGAGTCAGCTGAAACGATGGGATGAGATACAATGTTACCGGGAGACATATATTCGCGACGGGCGCTAATTTCTTTGCATTTTCGGTTAAATGTGCCGTTAATCCCACTGCCGCAGACTCGTGCCCCTCTGCCGGTCTTATTTACTCTAAGATCGCGAGAGAGAAATAAACATAATTCACAATTATTCTATGCCATCGCGTGTAATAATGGCAACTAATTATCTCGGGCAGACGATGCCGCCGGGCCTCATATTTTTATGGCAAAACAATTGCTCGTCGGAGAGTCGAGAGAACGAACTACATGCATGCCGCGCAGCGTCCCCCAGCTGTGTCCCCAGCAGACGCGACGAACAAAAGATTAAATAATTTTGCATAAAGCGTAGCATAATTTATTTGCATTGAATGCATCGTACACACCGCCACCGATCCGGCACACAGGGCCTTCTATATATTTTCCTAACCCTTCCCCCATTCCTGCTTCTGAGCTCCTGCGCTTGACAGACACTCGAAGACTTCTCCGCAATCCAGGGGACAGAGAGCATACCAGACGGAGTCGTAAATTTCGCATCATCATAATGCATTCTCGTAATTACTTAAGATTTTTGAATCATTTAGAAATTTCAAGCCCAAAAGATGATGCCGATTCCCAGCCTCCAACCCGAAACTGAATCCAAATTGTATATATATATATATATCCCTAGTAGCCCCAACTGCTGATCCAATGTTCGTCTGCTTTAGATCATCAACAATGTGCTAAGCGAGCAAAACGGAACGTGGCTGGTCCTCATCATCCCGAATCCCGGAGTGAGGAAAAGAAGGAACAAGAGCTGTCTGGCATTGCCAAAGGGAAAAGGGTGAAGGGAATCATCCGAAGGCACTTGGTGATTACCAACTAAAAATGTTATGACATTTACACTGCATTCTCATTTCGGCCACAATGCAGAAGGCCAGAACAGGAGCGGTGCCAGGAGGGGTAGTTGGAACTAAGGAAATGTTTATAAAATAAAGAAAATAGAGCCTAAAATTAAGGGATGTTCTGATTTGTCTTTAATAGAAATTATTTTACTCCCATTTAACTATATCTCATTAACAAATCAAAGATCAGAATAACTATAAAATTTTAGGCCCTTGAAAACCAAGGTAGCCCTTTTCTACAGGCATAAAACTCTACCTAATAAATTATATCTTATTTCTAATTTAATTATTATTAATTTAATAAATCAAATTAATAAGTTATACTAGGTTTTCAGCTGGAGAATCTAATCTGAACATAAAATGTACCATTTCTTAGCCCTCTTAATTCCTTCCCTGTTTGGCGAGGCACTCATTTTCAATTTTGGAAATTCTCCAAGAATGTTAGCCATAATGAACGATGTCATTAGTCATAGAGAGACAATGCCGCAGTGCCAGTGCCTCGTCTAGAAATAAATATTAATACTCGCATTTGTACTTAAATTATGGGCACAGCCAGCAGCCTCACTTCCCCACCATCTAACCATCCCTCCACCACCACGAACAGCAAACGCACTTTAATAAATAATTGGCATTGTTGGGCAATGTAATCCGGGGGCACTTAAAGCTCTCTCTCTTTATCTGTGAACCTGAAGGGGAGTCTGGGAGCCGGAGGTCGGGTTTCCAAGTTGGGAGTGCTGGGAGGCCGCAAAGCGGAACGCCAACAATTAAGGCAAACTATGCAAGTTGGCCACAATTTCTTCATAATAAGGCGAACACGCCGGGCAATTAATAATGTGCTCATAATTTGTATGGTCGCGGCCACAAACGGGCCAAGCTCCAGACCATATTTGGCCAAATCAAGACGGCCCCAAGGAGCTAGATGAACCCGTGAACATTTTAATTAATCATGACCAAGGCAGGGGCCGATGAAGTCGACTCAGTTGATTCAGTCGTCTCCATGCCAGATGGCATTAGTTCTCAGTGCAAGAGTTTGAGCTGGGATTAGGCTAGGTGGATGTGTTGTAAGTGCCACCATATTTGGGGCAGGGAATGTGGCGCAAGAGAGGGAATTATATGGAGGTGATTAGTGGTTGCATCAGAAAGGAAAATGCTTTTGGATGGGGCACAAGGAGATGCGACTTGAATAGTTTAATATTATTTTTTTGTATAGAAATTAATAATAACTAACTAACTTTTAGTTAATCCTTTCACACTCACCTTGGCCCCGTAGGGTGCTCCAGCATCGTTACAGTGGGGGCGGTGGGCATGGCCCGTGGCCGGTTCTTTGGCATGTTCGCTCTGCAGATGACTCTCCAAGGCAGCCAGGCTGGGCAGCATCTTGAAGCAGAGATTGCACACATTGGGGGGCGGGTGCAGGCCTGCGGATAAAGAAGAGGCGGTGTACACAGACAAAGAGTTACTCGAGAAGGTCAACTGGGGTACACATAATTTCCGCCACGTGCTGGCAGCAATCGGAGATATAATAAATATCCATCCGCGCACAGAGGTTGTGACATAATGAGGCGACAGATCGCTACTCGATCGCTGGCGACTGCTCTCGGGAATGCGCCAAATGTTTATAAATAAATTGCGGAATTTGGCATAGGACTGGGGAATGGAGCTGGCGAGAGAGGAAAGTGCTCCTCGAATGGCTGCTTTGTCCCGGTCCAATTGAGTTATGTCGCGGCGGCCAGATCGCAGATTTATAGCGCGGAGTGGCAAACGCTGACGGGGTCAAAGGTGGCAGACAAAGGGACTTTGTCATCTCGCAGACGCCCAGACGCACAGCAAAGTTAATGTCACGGATATATACTCTGCGGGTTTGGTTTATTTATATAAATCTCTTGACTTGAATAAATAAATAAAGCATTGATTCTGTTTCCAATTAAAGATTTCTTAGGGGAAGAGTAGCTACTTCTTAAATAATTTACAAAGATATTATTTTCTCAACTCACCCATAAATCCAAGTGGACCAAAGGGCAGCAGCGGGAACTTGGCATGGCCATGGCCCAAGGCATGCATTTCCTCTCGGGCAGCCGCCATGAGCAGTAGGTTCGGGGGCATGGGCATTCCCAGCATGGGCATTCCCGATCCTCCACCTCCGGCACCATTGACCATTCCAGCGCCGAAAATGCGTCCAGAGGCTGACGAAGGCGAGGACAGATCCATGGCAGGCATCTCTCCGCTCTCAGAGGCTCTCAGATCGGGATTGGAGTGGGATCTTTCATCCGAGCCATCGTTGGGTGGCCGTCGGTCTCGGTCTCGGTCTCTGTCCCGATCCCGTTCCCGTTCCCTCTCCCTGTCCCTCTCCCTATCCCTTTCCAGAGGATGTGGCGTGGCCGTTGCCGCACTCAAATTATCCCTGGAGTCATCGGTGCTATCCATGGTCATAAACTCATCAAAGTCGCCGCCCTGCGAGGACTCAGACCTTTGTCCCGAGTGATCCGAAATGGTGGTGGAAAAGTCCAGGGTATCAGAAGTGCCCATCGACTTGTTTGAGTTTTGATCTTCGATGCCCAGCCGTTCCGCCTCGCCGGGATTGGGCGGAGCACCGCCCTGGCCACCGCTGCCATCGTCCATGGTGTGAATGCGAATGTGCTGCTGCAGGATAATCCCGTTGGAGAACTTCTGATGGCACACGGGGCACTTGAACTGGCTCCTCATCGGCGGCTTGATCTTGTGTATGCTCATGTGGGCCTTGAGGTTACCCTTGGTGGCGAAGGCCCGGCCGCAGATCTTGCAGCGGAAGGGTCGCTCGCCGGTGTGGGTGCGAATGTGCATCTGCAGGGAGCTGCGGCAGGACATGACCTTCTGGCAGAAGATGCACTGGTTGGGATCGGTCAGCTTGTTCTCGATGTTGTCCACCAGCTGCTGCAGCTTTGAGGTCTCCGAGGTTTTGTCGATTTCGATGAGATCCTCCCAAGACTTGTCAATGATGCGCTCCATCTGGGCGAGCGAGTACTCGGCCGGCTGCTGGGACTCGCGACTGGAGGAGGAGCGCCTCACCAGCTTGGCTATGTGCAGGTGCTCGGCCAGATCCCGTTCCCTGTCCTCCTGCGGCGGACTGCCAGCGCTGCTTGTTTGTCGCTTGCGTACGGAGCCATTCCTGCGAGATGGAGTCATTGCGGGCTTGGAAGTTGCTTCCTTCTCCGGTTTCTCGGGTGAAGGTTCCGCCAGAATGGGTGGCGGTCTGGGCTTCACTTCGGGTGTTACTGCCTTGGGGGTCTTGACGCGCTCCACGGGCGAGTGAGCCTTCTCCTGTGGCTTCTCCTTCTCCTTCACCGCCGGCTTGCTGAGATCTTCTGCCTGCTGAGCTGGAATTTCGGACTTGGCCTCCTCTAGATCCTCCGCCTGCTGTTGCACCTGCTCCTGACTCGCCGGAATCGCCGGCGGCACAAAGGGCAGTCGCATGGGAAACTGCTCGGCTTGAATTTGACCCTGTCCCTGTGTCTGTCCCTGTCCGGATGCCTGCCCCACATTGGGTGCCACTCCCGGGGGCAGCAGCATGGGCGGAAAGATCTGCGTGTGCCGCTGGTAATGGACCTTCAGGTTGCCCTTGGTGGTGAACTTGCTGCCGCAGACGTTGCAGTGAAAGGGCCGCTCCCCGGTGTGCGAGCGCAGGTGAATCTGGAGGGCGGAATAGCTGCCAAAGATCTTGCCACAGTACTTGCAGCGATGCTTGAATATCTCGCCCCGGCTCTGGGCCTCCTTGGAGGCATACTCCGAGTACTCCTCCTGCAGCTGGGCGGCATGCAGGCTCTGGGAGGCGGAGTCAAGGACCTCCTCCGTGCGGCGCTGCAGCATCTCCAGGCAGTTGGGCTCATTGGGAGCCGGCGGGGGATCGTGGTTGGTGATGATGCTCGAGGCCAGGCTCGAGCTGATGTCGCACATCAGTGGCTGGTAGTCCGAGCCCTCAATCTCCGCCTGCACTCGCCTCTCCTCAGTCGTCGCCTTGTCAGTCTTTGAACTCTCCTCCAGATCCTGTTCCTGTTCCTTTTCCTGTTCATGTTCCTGTTCCTCCTCGTGCTCCCGCTCCTGGGCCTCCTCCTTCAGGCCATTGGTTGGCCCCACCTTGAGTTCCGTCTCCGCTTCATCCTCCTCCTCGTCGCTTGGGACTTGCCTGCCCAGGGCCACTGCCTCAGCCCTTTTCAATTGACTCTGCAGGTGCTGGATAAGCTGCAGCTGCATCAGATGCTGGCGCTGCACATTGAAGATGGTGGACTGCACCATGGCCAGGTCGGCGGATTGGTGGCCAACTCCGCCTCCCCCGGACAGCGCTGAGGCCGCAAACTGAGCCACCGCCACTTTGGTATGTTGTAAAGCCTCCAGCGAGACGTGACCACTGCCAGGCAGGGATCCCCGGCCGCTGGCCGAGATCACCGATAGATCGAGCGCCTCATTGCTGTTGTCCAGCTCCTGTTCCTGCTCCTGCTCCGCCTCCCGTTCCGTGTCGGAGCAGTCGGGAGCTGCTTCCATTTCCGTTTCCACCTGCGGCTCGGTGCCATTGTTATTGCTGTCCGCATCCAGCTCCTTGGCCAGCAGCGTGTCCCTATCCCGGTCCCGGTCTCTGTCCCTATCCCGGTCCCGCTCTCGATCCCTGTCCCGCTCCCCGCTGCCGCTCCTGGTGCCGCCAGTCCCACGGTAATTGATGCGGTTGCGAAATATTGAACACATTATCCCCTCGATCGGAAGCGCTCACCTCCTGATCCCGATTGCCTCTGAAGTCTGCGCATGGACTGCACCCTGGCAACGAAAAGGGGAGGGAAAGTTTTTGTAAGTTACGTAGATTTTTCCCGCATTTTCCTGGATCGTAACGCACACTGTGCAACAAAGCTGCGATTTATATGAGTGCAGTGAAGAGATCCTGACTTAACTTAACTTATCTTACAAAGGTTTATATTCCGTCTTAGTTTTACATAAATAAATTCTGCGGTTCGTAGACTTCTCTTGGACTTCCGAACTGTGCCAAATTATCCCCGTATAAATTCGGAGTTGCGCAGTGTAATTTTCCATGATATATGCATATGGCCGGATCGTCACGTAAGGAGCGGCCCGGTCAGACTTTATGATAAATTTTTGAATATATGAATAGCGGCGTGTCGCAATTTTAGACGTTGAATAAATGAACGGGGCGCATATGGTTAGTCTGCGTATAACTTAAAATAGTAGCCTCTGATCTGGATTTTCCGTGTGGGGGGAGAGGCTGGGGCTGGAGTGGGAAATTTGGATATTTCGGACTTGGAGTAGAATCCCGACGCAACTGTAGGAACCCCGTAAAGTTTTGCATGAGCCCCATTGCCGTAAGAGTGGGTAATTTATTGATGTATTACACGGAATCACTCAGCATAACTTTCGGTCCCCGCCAATGGATTTGTGCCTCCAATCGATTCTCTGGCTAATTTACTTGACGCCGGCAGATATTGACGACTCCAGGGTATATTACTTAATCAGAAATCAGACCAACATGGGTCAATAAACTAAGCTTTAGCAAGAATATTAATTGGAATAAGAAAAGGATATAGAAAGGTACTTGTAACTGGCTAACTTAAAGTTGCTAAATTTCAATAAAAATAATTAAAAAGCATAGTGAAAGGAGTTATGTATATATTCTGATATTTAATCGTTAACTTCCTCAAAATAAATTATTTAAAAGGCATCAAAAACTTACTGAAAACATACCATGCCAAGATCGAAATAAAAAAAAAACAAATTCGCTTTATAAAACCACCTCTTGAGTACATTGCTCCTTCAAGACTTTATTAAACATTTGTACTTAGTCCTTAATCAGCATCTACTTTTCCAGTTTAAAGTACGAACACAGCTGGTGAAAAGTGGGAAAATCCTTGACCACCCGCGTATTGGATGCTGGCCGCTTATAAAACCGTCGTCCTGCGAGGAAAAATGCAACACGGACACCCAAGTAGCTCCAGCTATATAAAAGCTTCGTTGGAAATGGCATTTTTGATCGAATTTTGGTATACAAATTTTAGAATGAATTTGAAAGCATCTTATATCGGACACGTGGCGTTGTATGAATGGCCAACTCGGTGGCCAGTGTGTGTGCGTGTGTGTTGCCCAATCGAAATCCCAAACTAAAGGTTTCGAAGCATAAATTTCCGGGAGAATCGATTTCAACATAATTCCACAACCGAGTTCTGAGTTACATTTTCAACAGGGCCACAAATTCTCCACCACGAGTGTGTGGATATCGTATCCCATCCGCATTACGGCCGATTGCTTTATGATTATTTCCCGGCAATTAAGTGAATTTATTGGCAAAGGTAAACACACTGGCCGATGCAGATACAGATATAGATCCCATTGTAGGCGGCACTCGAAATCCGAAATCATCGGCGGCGCACACACTACTATTTCCATCAATGGCCATGGGCCTCATCCGAAATCAATTCGTTTTCGGTGCGGAGTTAACCCCCAGAAAACGGAGTCGAGGCGAGGCGAGGCCTTGGGGCGAAAGTGTTAACCGAGGCCAAAGTGAGCAGCCGCCAGGCCACAACTTATTCCACTTGAGCTGGTTTCTTGAGCGATTTACGCACAGCCAAAAACATAAAACTTCCGCAATTGCCATGCCGAAGCTTTAAGAAGAAGTTGCCTTTAGCTTGCGGTGGGTTTCCGTCAGAAAAGTTTCAAGCCTTCATTTCCTTTGTCACTCGGCAGAAAAGCCTTAGGAAAATAGCCAAAGTTTCCTGTCAGCAGGTGGTCCCCGGTCGGAGGAAGATCTTGAGATCTCTCCGAAAGTAAAGTTCGGCGTCAATCATTTGGCCAAATCGTGAATTATGGCTAGCTAGCTATAAGTGGCAAACATATTGCTGTTTTTTCCCCCTCGCAGCGGATATTGATCAAAATTCATTGCAATTCGCTTGATTGATTGATAGCACACAAACATAGATATATCCGGAGCTCTGTTTTGGGAGCCATCGAATGAATGAACCCGGGAGCCAACGTAAACAGACACTTGCCAGTCTCTCTAGCGGGTGGAGTGGAAATCTTATGGAAAATGGGAGGTAAGATCTTGATTGAAGTCTGTTGTTTCAACCCGTCGATCGCAAACGAAAGACTGGCAGATGGATATCACTTTATTGGGTCGATTTTTGGGAAATATAGCGCCATTTCTGACATGATGACAAGTGTCAGATTTTTGGTTATTTTCTAGAGGTAAAGTTTGCCATTTGGGGGTTTTCTTCTTGGAAGGAAACTAGGCTAAGATATTTTTACTAAATAATAATAATATTTTCTATATTTTGACATATTTTCAATACTGCAATCTATCATAATTGTTAGGGTTTTCCAAGGAAAGATAGGCAGATAGTATTTCTTGTTTTCCTATATAGTTTTCGATAGAAAGTAAATCAAGAAACAAATGAATTCAAGCAATATTTTAAATATATATTTTTATTAATAAATATCACTCTTTAGTGATGTAAAAAAAAACCTTTAGAAGCATGATTCATGCCAAAGGATTGTCTGATTTATTGCCATTTCAGTTTCACCTGACCTGTGCTCTTGGAAAAAACCCCCCAACAAAGTGAAACCCACGCTTTTCCCACCTCCCACTACCGAATTGACTTCCCCAAAAAAAAACACCCAAGGAAAATATGGGAAATGAAAATGGTTAAAGTGGCTGGACGAACAACAACAAAAAAACTGGAAATTGTTTGAGGCAAATTTATGAGCTTCGTTTAAGCGAGGCAACTGCGTCTGGTTAACGCTCCCCTCGATGTACAATGTACTTACTCCTGTGCATATATATATATATATATAGTAAAAGCCAGAAGAAGGCAGTCAAGGGAAAGGGGCTTAAAGCCACTTCGGAATTGACCATTTTGCATGAGAACGCAGAGACCAATGACGACAATGAACCCTGTTCCAAGTTCCCAGCTCTCTCAGATCCCAGCTCCCTTACAAAATGTCTGCAAATTTATTAAGCTGAAAAAATTTTATGAGTTGAATTGGTATAATTTTCATATAATTTTTGAGAAAGAAGCGAAATGGAACGGATGCCAGACGACGACGATGACGGTCAACCAGTTGAGCCAGCGGGGTGCCGGCACTCGAGGGTTAAGCGCCATACACACACCTCTACAAAATATATATATATAACTGTGTGGGGGAAATGCAAATGTCTGCGTTTCTGCCTGCCGCTGAGGGGACTTGAAATGAATGAATGGCCTGGGAAGAAGGCCGTTTCAGAGGCAGAAACATAAGCAGACCAATGCCAGATACACAGATACGCGGCTCACACAGATACTCCACACAGACACAGAGACACAGTGAAACTCAAGCCAGGAAAGTCCAGTCTCGAGGCTTGTGTAGATGAATTTGTATTGTTTTGCATTTGCTTTTGGGGCGCTACTTTGTTTTTGCCTTCGCTTTGGCTCGTTCCCCTTCCTGCCCTGCCTTTTCCTCAGCTTTGAAAGGAATATAAGAAAGGGCTGGGGTCCAGGAGGGTTGCTCCGGTGGCTCGACGGCTCGGTGGCTCGGTGGAGTTGTTGAGCTGCCATTGCAAACAATTAAAATCATAAGAGACGCACATAAATTATTCATGGCTTAATCTAAAGTGGACAATCTATGCAAAGTACCGGGGCCACTCGCACACACACACACACTTGTGTGTGTATATCTGGTCAGACACTTGTTTATCGCCCCACTCCTCCTCCTTCTCCTCCCCCGCACACAACACAATGTTGGCCATTTTTGATATTTTGCCAATCCTCGCCTCGCCTCGCTCTCGTTTCGTTTTAATTACTCATAAACGAAGGAAATAATTGCATTCAAGTAGCTGCCTCTACCTGTGCCTCGTCTCCTTTTGTTTGGCTTCCATTTCTGGCAATTATTTGGCACTCAAAAATTTGGTAACTCAATTGGGAATTTGAATTTTTTAACGGAGTTGTGAGTGTGACTTTGAGATTCATTATTATGCCTGGAATTACTTTGGTAAATTTTAAATACCAACTAGAAACATTAAGCAAACTAGATTCAGCTTTCTTTTAATACGCTTGAGATAGGGATTTTGTTAAATTTAAATTATAAAAAATATATTAAATACATTTTTTCCTAAGCCAAAAGATTATAAGTTCGTTTACATCCAGATTTAAAAATAGAAAGAATTTTATTCTAAAGAAAGACTTGATTTAAAACAGAATATAAAGATCGAAACGTCAATTTATGTACGAATAAAGATTAAAATATCAAAAAATAATTATTAAATATTATACAAAATAACACAAATGATATAAAATTAAAAGATAACTATTAATATTTAGCAATTCAACAAGTTGTCATTAGTCTTGCATTTTTACCAGAAATTCTCAATTAAAATCCCATACAAATTATATAATTGGTTAATAAATATTAAGTAAAATCAATTAGGCAAAGCAATTTTCTTTTAATTTAAACTATTTATTTAAAAGTAAACCAATCCAGTGCATTTATTTTTAAAATACCTTTGTCAATGAATTAAATTTATAATTGAATAGAAAGGCAAAACTATTTTGTTGTTTATTTTTTAATTAAATAATGGAATTAATTTGTTTAAATGACAAAGGCTTTTATCATATTAAATTTCAGTATTTATGGCTTCATAAATTGAAAACTTAATTTCTTCTATAATTAGACATTCCATGGAAACATCCATTAAATAAATTTTAGTAAAAAATTTATTATTATTAATTCAGTCGAATTTGGCGTTTTTTTAGTTCCGTAATTTGTGTTTTGATGAATATGAATTGAATTTGGTTTATTGCCTCGACAGAAAACCATAAAAAGCCAACTCAAAATCGAGGCTGGTTCTAAATAATAAATTCGCGCTGTGAATGGGCAATAAAAATTCAATTTATGCGGCTTATTGAATTAGCAAAACGGAATGAAATGAAATAAAAATTCGTAAATGCAGAAATGCAATGATATTCGGCCAGAATTGGGGCTGCAGATGGATTGATATATAGACAGATAGTTAGTTAGCTGCATGTGCGGACGGGCTGTGTGTCAGCTTCAATGGCCCACATTACGGCATCATGCTGCGAATAATAAAAACATTTTCACCAAATATTCGCTACAAAATATGCCATGAACTATCAAAAGGGGGAAGGGGTGTTGAGGGGGAGATGGGCGCACAGATAGATAGATAGATAGATACATTTTTATATGCACACATAGCGACGACTATGGCCGCACATTTCTGTCATAACACAAAATAAATATTTCATCCGTCCGATGTCCGCTTGGCTAGCGATTTTTACGCCGCTCGCGTATTTATTATTAAAATGAAAATAAACTTTATATCAAATATAAGAGGAACAAGGCGGATGGATAGGGTTAAGGGGGTTGTGAAAAGCCAAAATGAGAAATATACCGACGAAGAGCGCTTCGAATTTTTACAAATGAATTTATGGCAAAGCCAACGAACAGCGAAAAAATATAGAAATGAAATCGCGCAAGTCATAAATTAATTAAGACAATAAAACAATATAAGTGGACGGGTTAGGGGACTCGTGTCCGAGTCTGAGCATTTCCCCAGCTTCTGGTTATGTATCTTTGTATCGCCGAGTGTGCAGTATGTGTGCCTGATTGAGAATTATTTATGCCCGGCATGAGTTGCATCAATTGTGACTTGATTGAAGTGTTTTGCCAGCTTCCCTCCTCTATCTATCTGGCTTTCTGCTGTGCATCTGTCAGATACTCGGTATCTGTGACACACGGACTTGACACCTGTCATCTTTTCGTTTAACCTTAGATGGCCAGCATCACCCACTGCCAGCTAAGAGCACAATGTCCCATCCCCCCTGTTGCCATGTTAATTTCGTTCTTGACATGCGTTGTTGTCTCTTTGGCCTGGAATATTGTTCGACTTGCTCTCGTCTTGTTGTCGTTGCACTCCCCCTGCCCCCTCCCAGATGCTTGTTTCCCTTGTCATATCCTACGGCACAGACTCCTCGAACATTGGGCAACGACCTTACGCCCATGTCGCAGCCCCTTGACCCACCCCTCTGCAGCCACCTTTGGGGCACAAAGTAGTTGTATTTATGTTAACTTTGACATAAGCCCAACATGCAACTTTCGGGCTGCTCCGTTGCAGTTGCATGTCCTCGCATAAAGTGTCAAAGTTAAATAATCTCGCAAGCAGGAGGAGAGCCCGACAACATGGGCACGAGAGATGGGCGGGCACTGCAGGACGGCCAAGTAGCCCCAGGCTCAATTTGGGATCTGGTGCGCAATATGTATTTCCCAATTTGTAGGTTACTCGCCGGGCCAAGCACCATATATCAAGAAGCTCTTGGAGGGGTCTCTGTGTGTTCAGAGGAGTCAACAGCCATCAGGATGTAAAATTTACGGATGTATATAAAGCTCAAACTAATCAATAAACAATAAAGAGAAAATTAGGAATAAGAAATCAACATTTATATTCTAAAATTGTTAACAAAAATGTACTTTATAAACTGATCCTTTAATAATAAATAAATAAATGAGTTTAGGCTAAAACGAGTCCTTCTTTTTAAATAACCATCTCAAGGGGGGAATGATTCCTTCCAATAAAGAATTTATCTTGAAAAATTTATCTTATAATAACAATAAAATTACTAAAATAACAAACATTTGGTTAAAAATTTAATACTTTCATGGAAATCCATATCTTAAGTCCTTAAAAAGTTCCTAACATTTAAGCTTACAGCATTTTATCTGGCTTTAAATATATCTGGAAATAATATCCCACATTTTAATCTATATTTTTGTAATATTAAGAAATAAGAAAATAAAGAGTTAAGAGTTGATTTTGTTCAAGGTAATAAAAGCTTTAACATATAACTATCATATAAATATATTTATATATTTTATATTATTTTATGTTTTACTGACTGAAACCCTTTACACATTTACCAAATTAAAGTGTCCTTACACTCCGCTGGACATATAACCAATTGAAAGGGAATAAAACCCCAGGAAGGAACTAGGTACTATATATAAAGGGGTTGAAACCTGTCACTGTTCTTAGAGAAACAAAACGAATAAATTATACAAGACTTTGTCCTCAATTTTATCCTCAGAAAATAAATTACTTCGATGTCATTTCCGCAGTAAATTAATAAATTACTTAATTTTTTTTTAGTTCCTTTTATGGGAAAATAAAAATGTAGGCTTTAAGGTATTTATTATTATTTAAACTTTAAACTTTTTATTAATACAAGTAAGTATCTATACAAGCAAGATATTGCCTTAAAGGCCTTTTAATAAATTAACGTTGTTTTTATATAAATGTATTCTATACATAAATTAACGTTACAAACTAAGGCAATAACTATTTAATTCTTACTTAAAATATTTTGTATTTCCAGGTTAACTTTAAAGTGAAAACACAATTTAATATCTTAAAGTTAACGACGACTTTGTAAAGATAATAAAACATTTGGAAATATTTATGTGTAAATATTGAAATATTATTTCGGTTATACAAGTTAAGCTTCTTTGTAATACGCACTTAATTTAAACTTTGTTTATGCCTTTAAATATATTAAATAGCAAGTTATGAAAACTGTTAAAAATTAGTTAAATTATTATAGTTTTGCTCACTGTTTTTTGGCGCCTTTCCTCCTTTCGCTTGTTTTGGTCTTGCTGCTCTTTCGTTATCCTTGTTTCATTATTGCATCTTTTTTTGTATCTTCGGAAAGTATCTCACGGATGCCGACGGCAAAGCGAGTTGTTAGTTTTTAGTTGAGATGCCAGAAAAGTAGAGTTTATTGCACATTTCGTTCGCCGTCTCTCTCTCTGTTTATCCTCCTCCCCTTTGGTGACGCCCGCCCCCTCTATTCAGCTGTTGTTGTTGTTGCTGCTTTTGGCGAGTTACTTTTGCGGGCTTTGCATTTTGATGGAGATTTTATGATTAATTATACACGCGCGCACACCAACACAATCGCACACATGCCCCCGCCCCCTCGCACGCACACACAGGCACTCGCAAACACACACACAGATACATGCGTTGGCTGCGACGGCGGAGGCGGCGGTAATAAAAACGCACTGCGGTCCCGTTAACTGTTAACTGTTAATATTTGCAAATTTCCGCTGCCTTCAGAGTGTGCGTTTAGTCCTTTTTCTTTTTTGTGAGGCGCTCAGGCGCTTTCAGGATTCAGGGATCTGGGAAAAAGGCGCTTTCGCTTGCTGACTGAACCACGGCCAAGAACGGAATCGGAATCGCAATCTCAGGCTGCAGCTCGAGTGCGAATCCGAGGCCGAGTCCGAAACGCACGAGCACGACAACGAGCGAACACGACGTCGGCGTCGGAATGTCCTTAGCGCTTCTCGAGTGGCGCCCCCGCGCGGGCAGAGCAGAGCAGAGAAGAGCAGAGGCAGCGGCAGCGACGTCCTGTGAGCGACTGCAGCGCTCTATACTAAAAAAACAGGAGTCGCCGCCAAAATTCGCAGCAGCGAAAGCTTCGCTCGCAACGCTCCACTCTTGCACCACCTTTCTCTCTCGCACGCCAGCTCTCTCCCCCTGTTAGCGGCTAACAGCTGGGGAAATGGCGTATAAGACTGAAGTTCGAATGTAATGTTGCTGTTAACCGGCTAGCAGCACTATAGCTGTGCTCCTCCCTCTCGCTCGGCGGCACTCTGTGTCTCTTTGAGCAACAAACTCAAAAAACAAAAAAACCAAAAAACATAAAAAAATGAGGGAGAAAAAACCGAATGAAACGTCTTCGTTTTTTATGAACGTGTGCGCATCGGATCGGCAAATAAATAAAAACGCATATAGAGCAAATTATGACAACTTTAGGCGGAGCAACGTCGACGTCGACAGCGACGCAGGACTCGCGTCTTCTCCTCCTTTTTGTATTTTTTTCTCGTATTTTCGACGTCCTCGTTGGCTGCGAATCTCAATCATATTTCCTTTATGTGCTGCCTTCTTCGCTGCTCCCTTTATTTATCCATATTTCTTTTATGTTAACTTTGCTGCCTCGTCTTGTCTTCTGCCCGGCGAATGTCCTTTTTCGTAGCAAGGATTTCGCAGCAGGATTTGGCTTTCGGCTTTTCGCTGCAAAGACTTTGCCGACGGGAATTTCACAGGGAACATTTAGATTTTTGTGGCTTTGTGAAAGGAGAATCGGATAGTTGCTTTATTGATATCCTTACAAGGTATATGATTCGAACTATTATTTATTTTAATAATAATAATAAATTCTATAATTATTTAAACAATATTTACCAGATACATTTAGATATCAATCTTTCGCTTTCAATTGTATTTCTTTTAATTATAGAATCATTACTTTTATTTGAAGATTGTTATATTATTTAAATAATAATAATATTATTATTAATATTATTATTAAAAAAATAATAATAAAATATTAATAATAATAATTAAAATAGTATAATTTTAAGTGGTATTTACTAAAGAGTTTCCTTTAAAAACCTTCGGAAAATACTTGGTTTAAAGAATGTAGTTTCAAATAAAAAAAACTCGTGATAATCATTCTTAATTAATAATATTGATTTAACCAAATTAAAATAAATTAAAATATATATACATACATACTTCCATTACGTTTTAAAGAATTTCATAGTTGCCATAAATAAAGCAATTTATAAGATTCGGTTTGCTTCCATTGCATTTGTATTTCATTTCAGTTAGATCCTTGTCAGGATCTACTCACATACATTCTATAAAGCCTTAAATATGTATCTAAAAACAGATTAATCTGCATATTACTCCTGTCTATATAGAGAACTCCTCCCTTATTAAACTGGGCAAGGGGTTATTAACAGCTGCCACTTATGAATTACTAACAAAAAACCAACTCGCTGGCAACAAATAATTCAAAATGGTTGGTCCTCAAAATAAAAAATAGAATTTTAAAATGAGAACCAAGTGAGAGGGAATGAGCAGCAGATCAAACAAAGGACACACGCTAGGCAAACAGAGTTCTGTGCTCTTCCCAACCCCCCTGGAACATCCCTACTCACCGATCTATATACTTTATATGATGTATATGATGATATCAAATAATAACTAACCCTCTCCCTTGATCCCTGCTGTGGCCTTTGTCGAATTAGCAGGCTGTACGCGGGTTTTGCACTCGAAAGGACATTCAGATGCATTTTTTTATACGCAGATAGAGCTACATAGATATACCTTGAATGAATACAAAATTAATAAAATGGCAGACAGAAAGTCTATGAGGTTTCCCCCCAACGATATCAATTATCTCAAAAGAATGCTCCGAAGAAACCAAAACCGAACCCGTTCTTCTTCTCTCTTTTTTTCTTGAAATCTTTTAATAATCATGGCGGTATTTCCCTTTCCTCCTCTCCAAATGCAACGGAGCGAGACAGCAAGTGGCATTTCTATGCAAATCATTTTGAAAACTCGTTTTTCTTACAACAATTTTTTGATGACGCCGATTTGTCTCCACAATCATAAAAATCGTTCAAGAAAACAGACGGAAAAATCTGTGAAAAGGTAAGGCAAATCAAAGAATTTTACCCGACTGAAACAAAAACAAAAAACCAAAAAACATAATTAAATTTCAGAATAAATTATTACTACAAATCTACGCTTGACCCTCAAGGTCCGAAGAGGCCATCGGAACATCTTTTATAATTTTCGTCCCATTTGTGATAAGAGAACGTGAGAGGTTAGGAAAGGTTATGGGAGAAGTCGGTGGGATCTGAGAAAAATAAAAGGGAAATAATATTTAACTCAAGAGTCTAGAGAGTAGCTTTTCCAATCAGAAAATTATATGTAGATAAGCTTTTAAAAACAATATAATTACAAACAGAAATGGAAATTTTGAATCATAAATTTAAAGTATAAATATATTTTTTCTTCCCTCAAAGTTGAATTTATTTAAAATCAAATTACCAACTTACATTTATTCCCACATAATTTATGTACTGCCATTAATACCAGTAAATAGATATATATTTTGTAGTCACGTCTAATTGCCTGACTCATTAGGCACTCAGCCCAAAAGTTCAGTTTTAATTTGAAACCCTAGAAAATCTATAAAATGTGAAATGCACGTCGCTCGTTGATCAAGATCACTCGCTTGGGCCTTTCAATATATTATATATCACGTGTGTGTGGCGGGAAATGAAATAAAATAAATTGAAACTGAAATTAAAGCTGGAAAAGTTCTTTATTTTTATTTTTCTCATTTGCCGTAAAATTAAGTACTTGCCGGAGTACCCTAAAGGTTTCCCCTCTTCGTCTGCGTGTGGGTTGAATGGGTTTTTGATATGTTTTCTGAGTGATTTATGTTAACGATGACACTTTTCGGTAGAATCGATACCTACATACTTAGGGTTAAGGTTTCCCGAGTTTCCCGAGGGTTTACTTTAAATTTAAATTCTGCTTTCTGGTCAGTTGGTTTCTGTGTATTTTTCAAATCAAATGTGGTTTTCTAGTGTCTTTTTATTTCCATTTATTTTAGTGAAATAAATATATTTCCATTTTCCTCAATTCCTGTATTTTTCTTACCTTTTCCATAGTTATATTTTTTAAGAAAATACACATTTGATTCGCTTTCTGGTCAATTGATTCCTTTTCTTAATATATTTCTGTATATCTAAGCACTTTATTTTATTTGAAAAATATAGAATATATTTTCAGTCTCCCTTTGCTGCTTTTTATTTGTTTATATTTATTCTTCATAGCCTTGCTTTAGTTTATAGAAAATACATGCCCTTTTCTGGCCAAATTAAATTTAAACCAAAAAAGCCGGAGACAAAACAAAAACCCGAGTCGAAAGCGAAGCTGGCAAGCATTTAAGAGTTGACCTTGTGGTGGGCGGGGCTTTTGGCCCCGGCACACTCTGGGCCATTTACCCAATTGCGTTTAATCGATTTCTTTGTAAACTGGAAACCAATGTCAACAGCCTCAGCACAAGCACAGAAAATTCGCACAAATAAACAAATTCCTGGCTGGCAAAAAAGGACGTTGAAATTTGCTCCTTTCGAGCGGGAAAAACATTTACACACTTAAACGAGCCAAGAAAAAAAGGAAGAAAAATAAAGGAAGGAAAAGACGGAATTCCTTGCGGGGTGGCACAAAATCTATATATCGAAAAGAAAACTAAGAAATTGTAGTGCAAAGAGGGAAGTAAGGCCGGAGTCCTTTTCGCTTAGGTAAATAGACAGTCGTAGTTGCAGACACGGACACGGACTCAGGCACAGTTACAGATACAGATACAGAGCGTTTGTGTATCTGCTGGATACACATTGGAGTGTCCTTGTTTTTGGGCGTCCATTTTAAAGTGCCTTCCATCGATTTTTCTCCCCCAAAAACAAAACTTTTGCTCATAACTCAACTTTTGGCAATTAACACACCCACCAGACCCCAAAAACCATCATCATTTCGAATGCTTAATGGCAAATTTATGTGGCGCTGCATTCTCTCCTAATGAAAATGGAATTCATAAAGCGAGCCAACATAAAACACTCATGCTGCGATATATGCTGACTATATACATATATATTTTTGGCTCGTGGCAGCCACATGTTCCATCGGCGGAGATCATCCGTGGATCGGCCAAGTCCCGCCCCGTAGGGGGATCTTATGAGCCTCCAGCAGATGTCGTGAAGTTTTCGAATTGGTTGAGGAATTTCGAAAAAGACTCGTAAATTATGTGAATCATATTTTAAAATCTGTTAGGCGAGCTGATTGAGGGCCCTTTTAGGCAGCTTGACAAATAATTGTGGCAAAAGTGGTCACATTTTAGCCTTGTCATAAATATTATTTCAAAATTTCTAAAATTTTCCAATTAACATAAATATTGTGGGAGTTATTAAAGTAAAATATGAGTACCATATTTTACATAATATTTATAACTCTGGGTTTTTATACGAAACATATAATAAATTCAATAAATAAAGTTACATAAACTTGATTTACTTCTTAATTAATTTCTTGATTTACTAGTTTATTAATATAATTTAATGTTCTTTAAGTCATAGTTATTTTTTTAATATTTAACTTATTGAAATTTTCTATCTTTTCCCATCAAAACAAAATTTCCAACATATATTTTGCGGCGACTTTAAGCGTTTCTTGGCACAAACCTTTCGTCCAATGAAAATTTAATGACAATTGTTGCATTTAAATGTTGGCCCATTTAGCCGGGTCCTTCAGAATCCCCCTCGATCCCTGCTCTACAGCCGCTGCCCGCATCCCTGGCCACCCTTTCCTCCTCCCTCCAAAAGCTGAGGGTCGGAGCCCCGACAAAATCGATAAGGTCCAAAATAGACATGTCTGTGTTCTGCTTCTGCTTCCACTTTGGGTTTTGGGTTCCGGGCTCTGGGCTTTGGTGCTCCAATGTCGCTTCCTCCTTTTTTGTTGCCTTTGCTGCCGGCAACGTCAACAAGATATATTAGCTGGTTTCATTATGAGGGGGATTCCCTGTTCATTTCAGGATGCGTCGAGGAGTGACGAAAGTGACTGAAGGAGGCTCCCCCTTTGCCGACGCCACCTTGTGCCAAAGGGATGTCCTTGCACTCGCAATTGTTGCTGCCACTGCTGCTGCTGGTGACTGTGTGTTGGACACACACATGAATTAAAGGATATGCGACGGATATTTCAAATGATCAGAACTATAAGACATTAAATAAAATAAAAAATTATATATAAGTTAAGGTATGAATTCATAACTGGAACATTCATTAAAAACTAAACGTTTTTCGTGCTCAATTTAAAAAGAATATTAAACTTTCTTTGATTTCCATTGCTTAGAAATTATAATTAGTTTATTTTTGATTCAAAACCAACAATTAACACAAGTTTTCTGTCAACTAAATATTTTTTTAATAAATTTATAGTAAATACCAAACTTCTTGTTTTATTTTAAGCAAAGTTATAAGAGCTTATTGTGTTAAGTTTTATAAATATATCAACAATGAATAATAGTCAAATATCAGTGTGTTCATTTAGTTCCTGCATTTGTGAGACTTTCTCTAGTTCTATCTCTTTCCATGCTATCTCTCTCTCTCTGTCTGGGACGATTTCCGGCGGCTTCTAAGCGAGAGTCCTTGCCAATTGCTGTGTCCTCAGTGGCAGTGACTCGCGCCGAAAAAAAACTTTCGTCTGTCCACGCCCCCATGTCTGAACGCCTCCTGTTTCGCCCCCCAAGTCCCTACGGCACCCGTAACCCCCTCAGCTCCCCCCTTCGGTGTGTCTGGGTCTGGCTTTTTTGTCGCCATCGTCTCGCAATTTCACTTTTTGCCAGCTGCTATTTCCCCAACGACCATTCAAATTTCCATTGCGTATGGGTGTAGATGTCTTATATACCAGCGTATATATCTATATATATCTGGCTATATGTGTATATATATATATGTATCTGCTGAACAACTGAAATCGAGAGCAGGAAATTGAAAAAAACCCCATCCGAAAAAAAGAGGAAAAACTGCGGGCATTTTTATGTTAATCAGGTCAATGGCACGCTGGAAAACCCCATTGTCCCTTAAAGCCAAAATTGGGCCACTATACCATCGCCACAAAAAAATAAAATAACAACTATGTAGCTTTAGTTTTGGCTAAAGTTACTTTAACAATTATTGTAGTTTTAATATTGCAACAAATTTCGACGAGGAGCCAGGGATTTGCTTGAGGGGATCGAGAAATCCAGGGGTTGAATTGCCTCAATTCGAAATGGTGGAAGAGCACTTAACTCTTTTCGATCTCGTCATTTTGTTGTGCTCTCAACCGAGATATTTGTTTAGGCAGGATGAGCGAACAGAGGCACAAGGACATTCCTTAGTTCCATTGTTATCGATGATCCTGTTATGATTCCATTTCATATACAGCCAGCAGGAACTTCCCTCTTTTTTTTTGATTCGTTGCTGTGACAATTTCAAAGTAAATTTCAGGCTGTAAGTTGGTTTTTCATTCCGGATTATAGAGAGATTATGAATGTTTCGGCAAGGGAATTAAGTCCTTGCATAATTCGCAAGGAAACTATTGTGAATTGATATCGAAGGATGTTTGTAGGTAAGGAAAATGAAGTCCAGTTCTATGGGAAATAATATAGTATAAATCGAAGAATATGTATATATAATTTAAATCATTTCTTGCTTTTCATTTTGGCCTTCTATTGTTCTAGTAACTTATTTATATAAAAAGCATGTCAAGCTTTAAATCACTTCAACAAAAGTCTTAAAAATTCAAATTTACCCAAAATAATATACAAAACTCATTGTTCTTCCCATCTATAGCTTCAAATTCGCCTTGAATCTTGAATAACTAGCAGATTTAATGATCCATTCAATTGCAAAATCCCGCCAAAAAGTTTCCATCCCCAACATCATCAAAAATAGCGACTGACAAGTGTTACGGAGTATCAGAAAAAATAAAATTGAAAGCGTAAAAGCTTTTTTCTGCCAAGCATGCAAATTTTATTACACACACACACCATACACTCATCTACACGAACTCCATAATTATGTATTTATGCAAATTTCTGGCGGAACGAGGCGCAGGAGTGACGCCGCCATATTGTCGCATCATTTACCATTTACGAAATTGTTTAATTCAATTAAATAATTATGCATATGTTTTGCCGTCACGCATGACACCCTGCAACCTGCCCGCAGCACGGCAGAGCACACCCCCGCACATCAGTCACCACCCTTGAGGGTGTCGCGTTAAAAAAGCCACCCTCTCCCCTCCCCCGCCTTCAAAACTCGTCGAATTACGAGCGACAATAAACTTTCGGGTGGGTGTTGTGACAATGCCACTGAGAGGGGCGCAGGGTTTCAAGGATGGGGAGAAGTGTGGCAAGGTCTTAAGCCTCTGCTCCAAGGAGCGTGGCCCGCCAGCTAATTCATAAGCAGGAGCAAGGAGACCAAAGAACAGAGCCACATCAGCGCAATTCATTTGCCTAATGCAAAGAGAGGACTCACAGGCATGAGCCTTAAAGGAAATGTAAGGATTTCCATCCCTCTCATATGAAACTTTATTCGCGGATTTAAGGAAAAACTTTTATCGAGTCAATTTCATAGGCATAAACGAAATTACCTATACCATATATGCAAATCGGTGGAATGAAAAGCAATAACAAGGATGCGGCCATAATGTGTTTCAAGGATTTGAAATTGAGTGTATCCAAAATGGGTTTCTTTTAGGGATAAGCCGAGCAATTGCCACATTTAGTTGAGCCTTGCAATTTATTTATTTTTTGACATACAAACTAACAAGGAAATAATAAAGTGATAATGAATTTTTCAATATCTCAAAGTCTTGAAGAACCATTAATATTTATTTATTCAACTTCCATATCCACAATTTTAATTTTAAAAATCATTCAAAAAGAAGTTCAAAGAGTAAAGTGTAGGTGACGAGAATTATTACCTTTAAAAAGATTTCCCGCCATAACTCTAAACCCTTCTTGAAAGGAAGCCGTCTCTTAACCCGCCGACAAAGAAATGTGAAATAGTTTATATCCCGATTCACACACAAAAAAAGAAAAAGACTTTAATCACCGCTGTTTAGAATGCGAGCAAGTGCCTCCATTTCTTCCACATTTTTATTTGATTTTCATATAATTTGGATTTTGATTGAAATTAAATTCGGACACACGCTTTGCATGGCTAATGAATAGGTTGGAAGAAAAGCCCGTGAATCTCGGCTTCTATGGGTTTCCATTCCCAGGGGTCTTTGGATTCGTGGGTGTTTTTCAGAGCGAACGGAGACGAGTTTTGAAGCATTTCTGATATCTTTTTAATGTTCTCATTAAACGAATCGAAGACGTCACTTGCATTTTGTATTTATTTAAAATTAATTCCATTTTTCTTTGACATTCTAAGAAAAAGGCGGGAAAAGTGTGGAAAATAACTCAAAAACAAGATTTAAACTTGAAGCAAAAATAGCTTTATAATAATCTCCAGAAACCTCTTAAAGTTAAGCATAAACTCTCCTTTTTTTATTTATTTTATAAAATTTAAATCAAATTTAGCTCGAATTCTTTTCAATTCCTCATTAAATCAAATCTTCAGAACTGGATATCTCACAAATAAAAACATCCATCAGTGCAGCCACCCACAAACCTAAAATAAATGACATATTGTCGATTGTAAACCAATTATTTCTGTGCTCGATTTATGGGAACCTGCCGTAATTGATATCCCTCGATATTGATCTCCATTTGCGCTTTTCTCGGTCTGCGACAAATCTGGAAAATAGAAAACAAATTTCCCGTATTCAAACCATAAATTAAATACCCAAGAAAATATCCAATTTCCCAATGACTCAGGCTTCTTGATAAAAACCAAAATAATTATGTGAAAATCTTTTGGTTTTCTTCAAGATTTTTAGCATGCAATTTTCCAGATTGTCAACGAACAATTGGAGCAGGGACAATGGAAATAATTGATATGTAAAATAATATTTCGGTTGCTGACAAAACTAAATCTCTAATAATGATACCCAGATACAGGTCTCCGCCGCCATTCATTCATTGTTCATCGGGGCCCTGGCCTGGCCCGCTGTGCTCTTAATATAATAATCATAATAAATCCCTAATAATTTCTGAACCATCAAAGGGCGGCGACAACGACGAGGACGGATTGGAATTTAATGGTCTGGGGACCGAAGACGGGGCCCAAGATCCCAGCACCGAGAGCCGGCTTAATGAACTCGGTTGACAAATTTGAAATCTCTGGATCCTTGCTGATCCTACCCAGACAAAAGCGTGTTTCATTAGGTTGCGCAAACAGCTCATCCGTCATGTCACCGTCCTTTGTTTGGCAGGCAAACTGCGGTTGATTGCACACGATCCCAAGGATGTGAGGCAAGCGAGAGAGAGCGAATCCTTCGGGGGCACTTTTAACTAACTTTCCACGAGTGCCTGGTAATTGTCTTTGCCCCTAAGGCTACAGTAGCTGTCAACCATTGTTCAGTGGCAAGGAATACGGGATCCGTTGCCTTTGTATCCCAAGGAAATTTGTCAATCGAAGCTGAGAAGTTGCTCGGCTAAGGAGCAAATCAATTTCGGTCAGCCCTCAGATCTATGCCGGGAGGAAAACATTGCCAGCTGCGGAGGATCGGGATCCCTTATTGATATTTAATTTATGTCCTATTTGAGCGAAGAGACCATTGACGACACAAATTACATATTGACACGCTGATGGTTTTTTAATATGCACACACACACAGCCGCCCTCGCCGCTGCCGTCATCTGGTTCGGGTTTGGGTTGTGGGTTTGGTTCTCTCGGCTGAAACAATAAAAATGAAATTCATTTAATGAATTTATACATTTAATTTATTGGCGCGGCCCTTTATCAAAATTTGATAAAGCGTCACGGCCGCCTGGCTGCTCCTACTCCGGACTCGGATTCGGATTCGGATTCCCTCCATTGCACACCATCGACGGCGCTCCCCTTTCCGCGGACATTAACAGATGCGGTTATGTTGGTTAACAAACATTTTATTGGCAGTTCAATTTCGATTTTTAATTAAAGCGTGAAATATTTTTGGCCGTCATTTATACGGCAATGTGTTCAATGAGCATTGCGCGATCCCAGAATTAATTCCGATTGCGGGCAAGTAGAAGATAATTGTAAAGAGCAAATTCATGCCATTAAAAATGAGTAAAAAAGAAAGTATGTTATTATTTATTCAAGGAACAGTAATGAAGGATAGAGAAAGAATCTGAATTCTTAAAATTTGAGACTTTAAATAAATAAAATAAATAGTTTTCTGAAGCTCTGTGAATATCGTAACGAATTTATATTAATTTTTAAGAGGTTTTCATCATTTAAAAAGGGCTTTTTGTTTTCTTTAAATAAATAAATGTATAAATAATGTGAACTAAAAATGTTTTCTGTATAAAACCTCTATGATATATGCGTTCCAAATCTCGAATTGTTCTTTACCTTCGAAGAATGTCAAACTGTTCCCTTTTCTTAGCCGCCACAAATCCAATTAAGCTGCAGAAAGTTGCAGAAAAAGGCATTTATTTTATATTTTCCACTGGCGGTTGGCACAATAGCGTTAATTACAACAATGCAACCGAATGCAAACAATATGGATAACGCGACTGAAAATGCAGACTCAGTTCGGTGGACACAACATCGAGTCATCTGTAGGGCTTCCCCCCTTCGATTCGGCTGCGGAGGCCCCATATAAATGCCTGCTTATGTATATCATTTTGTTACCGGGTCTCTCTGTGTGCAGTACGTAAATGATCCAACATTTGTGCGACTATTATTCCACGCCTTGAATTTAATTCGAAGCGGGTCTAAAACATCAGGCAAATAGTTGCTAAATGGCAAAGAGACAACAGAAAAAGCATCGATACAAATGCGATTAAATTACAAGCCTTAACTATTTACGTGCTGGGAAAAGCAGGTGGGAGGAGACACTAACTGAGGGGTGGCTGTAATTCACATTAAAACCATAGAACACGAAAAATGTTCCAAGTCGGCAAAATAAGCAAAAAGTTCGAATAGGAAAATTAAAAATCGATAACATTAAATTGAGCCAACACCAATTGGCGGATGGGTGGGTATGCCGGTGCCTCGGTGCCACGTCGCTTGCCTTTTTCCACAGGCAAAAAGCAAGGAGGCAACACAAAAAGTAAGAACTTAAGCGTATTAAATTGGATTTGATGGAAAAGCTGCAACCAAACATGCGACAAATGCCACACACACACACACACACACAAAAAGGATAAGTAATATGCATGTGTGTGAGTGTGTAAGGATGGCTGAACAAATTTGCATTTGCAGAAATTTGCAGAAATATATCATGCATAAGCGTAAAAGTAATTTATCTCCAAATGTTATATAAATTTTATAAAATGATTGCAAATCTTTGAAGAGTTGATGTTCATCTACATTTGTTTAGTTTTTGGGATATTTTAAATTTAAATTTAAATTGTCTTTGAATCGATTAAATTGATACTTTCTTTGATATTAGAAAAATGCCTCATTTAGGGTTCTTAGAATAAATAAATATATGTCACCAAGTTTTAATATTTAAATGTTTAGGTTTGTCAAAGGTCTGCTTAATCTGAACAATCTAGAGCTTCCTATGTGTCATTTTTTTTAAAACCAACTCCGAAATGAGATAAACTTCCTCCAGGTTCCTGCATTAGTCACATCCTTAAACTGAAATCAAGCAGCAAAGGAAATATATACATATTCCCTCTCGATAAACATTTCCTCGTATGCATAACTGTCGCCTCATCAATTTACTGCCTGGCATTTTCCCGGCCACCAAATGGAAATGGAAATGCATTAAAAATTGATTTACGCCGCCTATTTACGCTCATAAATTTGTAGCTATTTAGCGGTTCTCCAAAACAACCAACAAATTGTCAACAAACATTCACAAACAACAGCGGAGGCAGCTCAAAAAAAGAAGAGACAAAAAGAACTGAAATATTACACGAATATTAAAAAAACAAAAGACTGAGATGGTGGGGTGTACAGTAGAAAAAATATTAGATTTTCTTTAAATAAATAAATCAATTTTTGGATAAGAATATCAAACTTGATTTTGATTATATTTTAAATAGTATTTATATGGAAAACAAATAGGTAAATCTCAATTTAAATAAGTTGAAATGAATACTTTAAAGAATAAATTTATTCATTAAAAAAATTAAGAACAAATTCTGTTTTTCGGTAAGATGAGAAATCATTTAACAAGACAGACTTAGGATTGTATCTAAAATAACACCTGTGAGGAGTGGTAAAATATATTCCCTCATATTTTATTGCTTATTTATATAGTTTAGAAAAATATATATTTTCTTTAAGTGTAGTCAAAAAGGAGGACATTTGGACAGAGACGGGCGACAGCCGCTTGAGAAGACGAAACGAAGCGCAGCGGAAGCCACGCAAAACGAGAACAAGAACAACAGAAAAAAAAACATAAATGAAAACGAAAACAAAACGAGGAAAAAACATAAAACATAAAAATAGAATTGACAATGCGTTGACAGTTGTCTCGGTATTGGTAGTCGGGGAAGGGGATAACAAGGAGGACAGGGGAAGCGGAATGGCCAACAGGATTCAGGGCACATTCCTGGGACTAATTGGTAAAGATATGTATGAATACTTTAATAAATCGTAGAAAAACTTCTGATCAAAATTAGTTAGGAATTAAAAAAAAAAACTAAATAATTAAATATACAATTAAGGAATCTATCACAGCTATCAGAGGATTTTGAAGCCTTGTCCCCATCTTCAAAAAAGAGATTTTCTTATTAATTTGTAGCTTGAAAACTACAACTTTCATGATTTTATATATCAAATATTTAATTCCCCAGAACACAATGATATGACCAAAGCCGCTTATGCTGAAATTTCATTTTAATATGATCTCTCCCAGGACTCGAATGACATCCTCAATCTCAGCAAGTTTGCTGAGCTGCTAAGCTGCGGTGTGGAAATCATTTCGGGATGGAAAAGTGACATCATTAGGATCACATTTATGGGGATCGGAAGTGACAGAACCCACTCATAGATGGCACATTAATTTTCGCTGGAAATTGGTTTGGGTTAATGTCCTGCAAAACGGACATTCGGGTCATCTGTCCGATTGCCAGAGGTTTCTATATTGATTTCACAGTTATTGCTGCTGACACAGCCCCGGATTCGAATGAAAAGTGTAATATTTCAATTTTTGAACCGGCCACAATGGTCAATGGTCCTTGGAGGATGGGGGACTTTGTCACAACTGCGGACGTGGCACAATTTAAACTGCCTGACCCTCGACCCTCGGACTGGTGACTGGTCATCGGGTCATAGGTCTGTCCACCCCCTTTCACGGGTCCCGGCCGCCACCACCTCCATTGTCCTGCTGCATTGTCCTGGGCGTCCCGCTTCGAGTTTATTGTTATTGTTATTATTCGAAAGTGTTCCTCCTGCAACGGCCGAGCGGAAGTATTCAGGCCCATTGTTGCTGCTGCACTTCTACGGCCTTGACGGAATCGGTGCGGGAACAGGAGAAGGGGAGGGGACAGAGACCCATCGCACAGCCCCGGACACGCGCCATGCAGGGACTAATGACGAGGCCCGAACCACGGAAGCCCGCTCAAGTGCTCCTTGGAAAGACACTGGCGGAAAATCGTAGATACATTTATATATACTTATTTTTATTAAGAAGAAAATATAAGTAATGTAAACGTATATAAAAGCCATCTTTTAGAAATGAAAATACCCTGAAGGATAATGAAAATAATGAATGAAATACTATATTTAGAAATAATGTATTTAAAATATAATGTTGAAAGCCATATTCCACGTACAAGAGTATTTCTTTTCTCAGTGCGCACTACATCCCAGCCTCAACCCCCAAAAAGGAGTCAACTATCCATCCATCTGTGGGTGGATGTATCTATATCTATATATCCTTCTGTCCATGTATTTGCGACTCATAAAGCCGAGGCTAAATGATGCAAGGAATGCCCCTTCGGTTGTTGCTGCTGCTGCTGCTTTTGGCACACACATGACAGCCAGCCAAAAACCAATAAATGTTCCCAAATTTATTGCTTTTCATTCAAAAATTACTTTTGTTTGTTTCGGTTTTTCACAATCAAATCACACACAGAAATCCATCCCATCTATCTATCTATCCATCCAGCGCGGCCATCCCCCGAGGTTATTTGCCGGACAGGACATCAGTTTTTATATCGCAAATTGTCAACAAGAGCGGCATCAAAACAACAATCAACAAGGAAGAAGTACTAAAACGAATACATATAAAATTGCATGTGTCGAAATATCAATCTTTGAGATACAAAAAAGGGAAGTCTTTGAGGGGAAGGAGGAGATTATAAACTTTAAGGAAAGTTTGGTAAAGACTTTTTCCCTTAACTAATGCCTTATTATCACTCCTTAGCATATTAGCCAGGCCCACCCGCGTTACCCAAACATCTTCTTTGATATGCTCCCATCAAATACGATTTATTTCCTTTGATTAAGCCAAAAGGCATTTCATATTTTAGCCAATTAGAAGGAACGATCGCAACAAGAGATCCAACAAGCATCACTAATTGGCAGACGTTTAACACTCCCCCACCATTTTCGATCTCCGCCCCCAAAGTAGAGCCCATAAAACGATTTCCAAATGAGAATTGGAGGCACTCAGGCTGCCAGCGCAGACGGGAGAGATGGAGATCATCATTATCATCATCAGCAGCAGCATTGTGAGCAGAGGAGGAACATAAAGGGGTAAGGAATATATGTAGGCTGTGCTCCATGGCTGCAGTTCCCCCACGCGCTAGTCTGCCGATGATTAATTGCTCCGAAAATGTTTGTTTTCATAAACAATTTTTTTAATAGGCCCTCGCATGTGTTGGCTGTCGACTCGTCGTCGTGGGTCGTGAGTCTTGGGTGGGTGGGGTCAAAGAGTTAAATCGATCCGAATGTTGTCGCTGTCGAATCTTAATGCAGATGACTCCGATGACTCCGTGGAGCTATTTTCGTGTCCTCCGACTCCTCTGATCGATGCACTCGTGTTGGGAATGTAAAAAGAGTTGATAAATCAAAATGCCTCAAGCTCTTTGTGTCAGACAAATGAGCTGGCAAGCTGTTGGCTTATTGAAGGTGTTAATTGGGCAGCAATTAGGTTGGACCTTAAGCGGTTGAAATTCATAATTCTCAGGGTCTTAAAATACACCGAAACACTCGGGGCAAAAATAGAAATACCTAAGGAAAACACACACTTTCCAAATGCGAGGGAAATTTATAAAATTCTTGTGTGCTCTATGGTTATTTCTGACCAGATTTTGTTCAATTAAAAATAAAAAATGTTTTCAACAGGTGACAAAACAATTTTACGGCCCAAAAACCACACGAATGCCATAAAATGGGATTAGCCATCAGGGGGAAAAGTGGATGATCAAAGGAGAGGGAGCTCTCTCTCTCGTTCGTCTCCTGATGCCTTGTTTTGAGTTAGAGCGACCATCAAATATTTTATGAATTTTAAATTGCTGCTAAAAAATTAAGGCAGGCCTTCAGCTCCCTTCAGTCCAGCCATAAATCTCTTTGATGCTTTCCTGGGCTGACAGGTAGGCAGGCAGGCTCAAGGGACTCTAGTGCCGGCCCAAGGACAGGGATCTCAAGTGCGTTATGAATATGAAGCAATAATATGTTTATGAACCTCATAACGATGCATTTTATGAGGTCATCTGCCATTGTCCGCCGCTCCTTTGTAGGTCACCCTTTGGCCTTTTGTTTTGCCGATCGACAAAACACATAAATAATCCTCGCATCGATGGGGAACTGGTTTGCCAGGGGCCACGCAAGAGGCACAGCTGTGTCATGCGGCATGCGGCGTCTACAGGTGGAAGTCGCTACAAAAGCAGGCAGAAAGCCGAGGATGCAGTTAGCAACTAACTGGAATTTCAACTGGTAGAAGATTGTTTAATATTTATTCCTAAATATTGATTTTTAGTTTGTTTAAAAGGTTTTTTGTTGTCTGAAGATCTTTAAAATTAAAATAAATTAAAATCAAAAGTCTAATTCAGTTTTTTTATTGATAAATAAATATCTGAAGATAAATATATCAATAATCATTATAATTATTCATATATTTTATCTCAAAATTCAAGCTATAATTATCATTTATTACGCCGCATTTTTATAAATATTTTCTACTTATACTACCAGCATATCGATATTAGTTTCATAAATCAGCTGCCAAGACGCCAAAATGACTAATTTAATCAATTTAAATATCTGCTTTTAAATGCCATTAATAGATTATTGGCCATAACTTGAACTGGCCATAAAAAATGCATATTATGACTTTGTGTTTGCCCACAATTTGAATATAATTATGACTGAGATTATGTGGGAAATAAGATAGATAAAGATACGAATCCGAATTCTCAGCATGAAGCCAAAGAGCGATGAGCTCTTAGATCATAGCTCGACTGGTTTTTGCTAATTATATTCAACATAAATGAAAGCCATAAATTTGCAGTAATATTTTTATTTACAAATTTGAAATCATATAACCATAGAACGAAAACTCAAGCATACTGTCATGGTTTCGTTGTGAAAAGCCAGATTATTTAGTCATTTTCCGGTATTCACAGAGGTAGCATTTGGAAAGACCGGCCACCGGGCAACAAAATTTCTCCAAAAACATTTGAAAATTTTTCAAGTTTTCTTTATATTTTTGGGAAAGAAAAAATTTGTAAGCAAAATGTCCAACGGTCCTGAATTTAGTTGGGAATACAGTCATGGTGGAGGTCCGGGCAACAACTATTCCCAGGTGAGTTTTAATAGAGAAAAATCTGAAGTCTTCTTGTTTTTACACCATTGAGTATAAATTAATAAATATTTTAAATAAAAGATGGGAATGAACGGATCGTCTCCTGGTGGTGGACGCCAATGGTTACACTCAAACCAAGCCAATTCTGGCTTTATGCAAAGTTCAGGGCAGAACTCCTACTCCTCCCCTAGTGATCCTTTCGCCGCATATAACCAAAGTATTACGAATCAATATGCAAACTTCAAGACCTCCTACGGACATTCCCAAGTGGGGTGAGCATTAATAATTAAATATTAGTGCGGCGGCTTTATTTTTATATCGTTTCTTAGATCCGCTGCGGTCAATACCATGTTTGACGATTCCCATCAAGGAATGGGCAACGGAATGAATCAATCCATGGGCATGGATCAAGGCATGAATCAATATATGAGTCAAGGTATGGGTCAGGGCATAAGAAACGGCCTTGGATCCATGGGTGGGGGTCAGCGGTTAACTGGCGGCTACTCAGGGCGATCGAATGGTATGTAAAAGGTTATTTTTTCTTTGTTTAATTGTTAATAATTTAGTGTGTTTAGGACTCAACGAAGCCCCCAAAGCCTACAGAGGCAGCTGGTTTTAAAATCATCCACAACTCTTGATTAAATCTCAACTCTGGCAATTTTCACCGGAAAATTCATTTCACAAAACATAGCTTTAAGTGTATTTCCACTAAGACTTGGACATAGACATGCATGCATATATTTGGTTAATAAATTTAAATTTTATATATGGCTAAACGGGGTTTCTTCAATCTTTCTAAATAAATACAAATAATACTCCAATCTTTAAGCCAACATATAATTCGCTTCATAAGTATCTAAATATTTGGCACATTTATCAAGCTAATCACATATCCTACTCATATCCCTGACCATTTAATTGTAATCGATATTCAAATATTGCCTTTGGGTCAAAAGGATCCATTAACGCCGGTTGACCTTCCGCCTCGCAGCGGTGCTCGGTGCTGTGACCTCTGTCAGCGGGGATCTGCTTGGAAATCAGTGGAGGGAATGCCGGAATGGGGTGGCTCGGGATGTCGCAAGGGCATAAATAACAAATGCAATGTATTTGTATGTATAAATTATGATGATACTATTAGTTAGCATGTCATTTGGCAGCGGGTCTATAAATTACGGACAGGCAACAACTGCACCGCGCCCTGTTCCGGCTGCATTCTCGCTTTTGGGACGATGTGCATCCGTTTTTTCTTCAGTTTTCGGGAGTTTTTATTAATAAATTTCCATATACTTACACGACTACGAAAAAGGGGCCCCATTTTTGTCAGAGACTCCTCCAACCATTGGATCCACGCGCGTGTGTAATGATCTGTCGCCCTGGATCAGGGCACCGGATTAATGGTAAACCGAACACATTTTTCATCGAACATTCTGTTGCATTTTTCCTCGATTTTTTCTGTGTTTTTTATGCGAGAAATTCTCGCTTTTTCCGGAAGAACTATGTAATTTATTTGTGGGCAGCAGGAGCAGCAGTATTAGGCGAGGAGGGGAAGTTCAGTAAACTATCTGGAATTGCTTGCCGGTTATGAGACAGTTCGTCGTGCTCCAAAAACCCGGCGACAGTTGGTTCCGCTCTGCACTGATCTCCGCTGGAAAACCCTTTGGCTGAAACCTGGACAGAATGCCGGTCACGTCTTAACCAAAGAATACAGTAATCACTCGCTTTTTCTCGCCTTCATTTTAATTCAGTTTTTTTTTTTAAGATATGCATATGTGTGTGTTAGATATGTATATATCTTGATCCGTGACGAAGAGGTCACAAATAAATTAAAACAATTGAAATTTACATTAACATTTCTCGACCAGAGTGGGGTCTTTACACCTCTTTTACAGCTGCGATCAAAGAGAAGCAAAGCATTTTGGACAAATAAAATAAAAAGATATCTGTGGAAGATAAATATAGAAATTTTTATACATTTCTTAAAGATTTAAATCAAAGATCATGCTAACTTTCAATAAAATACAATTATCAAATGATATTTTATTCCATAATTCATAGATTTAATTCCATCTTTATTTATTTAAAATATTTTATGTTTAAAAAAATCTAGAAAATTATATTTTAATCTAGGAATAGGGTTAGGCACTCTCTCTCTGTAGTTGCCATTGCCCTTTCACATCGTGTAGTTTGAAATATATCTTGGTGTTATTTTAATTCGTTTACCTTTTTATTTCTATTTCTTCCTCTGCTTCCCTCCTTCCTTGTTGTTTTGTTTTTCGTTTCGAATTTGTTTTCTATGCACTTATTTAATTGTGTTTTTATATTTATTATGTGCTTTTCTCAAGTCGCCTTTTAATGTGCGCCACATTTACGTAAAAATGTGTTTTTAATTTATTTTCTAGACTGCTTTTGTCGCTTTATCGAGCTCATCGGGTTCAGGTTTAATTTCAGTTGATTCGTATTCGGACTCTGGTTTTTGGGTCTAGGTTTAGGTCCACGGGAAAAGGCAATGGCGATAAGCACGCACCATTTTGGTGGTTTTTGAATTCAAATTGAGTTTTTATTTTCGGGCTTTAGTTGCTGTAGTTGTAGCTTTTATTGCCGCGGCTTTAGTGCCGTGTAATGAAGGGTTTATGGGGCACTACACGAAGCTATATTAAGTACCAGGCCCAGTTCCAGGAGTGTATTGTCTTTTCGCTGGCTTTTATTGAGCCCTGTGTTGAGGTGATACTTTCTGTTAGATGACATTTCGAGGCTATCAATCTGCGTCACACGGTTTTATAGATATCAGGCTCTGTTAAGAAATTAGAAAATGTCGAAAAACAAAGAAAATAAACCAAACTCTTAGCAGCCTCTTTGAAAAATATTGAAAGCTCTTACAGAGATTATTATTCTGGAATAAAAATGCTAATTTCAAAGAAATAATTTCATTTAATGGACACTCCCACAGATATTCCAAGAGCGTGTGTATATATTTTAAAACGAATATCTGCAAACAAAAGCAAATTGCAGAGATTGAAATGATATATCTGTTAGAAGCTAACTGGCCTGATTCAGGGGCTCAGATTTCGCGCTGTTCGCTGGCAAAAAACAGCCATAAAATCAACACTTTGGTTAGCAAAACAAACCGTTTAATGCAAAACAAACAGGAGGCGACAGCAACTAGCCACACCTGCGTTTTTTTTTTGTAAGCGAATAAAAAAACGAATTGCATGTGCGAATAAGGGCGTGTCCCCCGGGTGCAATACAGAAAAACAAAAAAAAAAAAAAGTTAGCAGCAATTTGTTCAACATTTTTGTTGAAAAACCGCAGATATCAATTGGCGGTTCAAGTGTCCCGGGGCAGTGGTTCCTTCGCTGCTCCAAATCAATTAATATTCGCCACTTTTTAGTGACATTTCTATTGGAGCGTAATTGAATCATAGGTGACATTGCTTCCCCCCATTAGACCCTCGGGTTCCATTTTTCATGTTTCGTGTTTTTGTGTAATTCCAGCTGCCATCGAAATTGGGATGCTAACCCTGTGTTAGGGCCAGTTGACAACTCTATTCGGTGTCCACCCGCTGGGCGCCCGCTGCATTTATCACCCCGAATCCGAATCCGCGTCCGAGTCCCGAATTTTAGCCTAGATACCAGCGGGTGGTGGCCAGTGTCCGGCCCGTGAAGCGATTAACCTTCGCGCGGAGTGGTGTCAGTTTAAAGTTGCCATTAACACGCCATTGTTCTCGGCCTTTATGGTCACTTTTCACCCCCATCTTTTGCGTCTTTTCAAGCTATATATATTTTTGGGTATTCCCAGGGACTATAGGCCGAATCCCCGATCTAATTTCTTAATAGTTGATTGATATGTCCAGCAGGAGCAGAAATTAGATATCTCTTTGGAAAGCCAGTAATTCGATGAGTAAATCGTATGCATTGTAAGGAATTTTCTGAATTTTATTTAAGTTTAATATATATATATTCCAAATTCTATGGCGATAGGATTTTGTTTTAAATTTGGTGTAATTTTTAGGATATTTTTGCTCATTTCTTAGGAGAATATTTAAATATTAAATTGACCTTGATTTCTAACCAAAAAGTTTGATCATTTCTGAGAATGTTCTAATTCCTAAAGTATAATAATTCCAAGAACTAAACTCCCCTTATTTAATTTTAGACTAAAACCCAACCAAATCAAATCTCTGAAGTGAAAACCGACATTCTTTGATAACCATAAAAACCCATTCGATGGCTCAGAAAGTAATCAGGAAATTGTTGCCATCATTTTCGAAGCGGGTAAGCGACAGCTGCCTTCAGATGAATGACCGTCGATTTTATTTTATTTGTCTTTCCACTCGAATCGATCGAAAAAAGGGAGCAATGCCAACAATTGCGCTAATTTCGAATTAAATTTTTAATCTCCAGCCGACGAGCAGTTGCTGGGCCCATTATCCATCATCCACCCACATGTGTGGCTCCTTCCGGTCATTCCATTCACCCCTAGTACGGGTCATCTATCCACTGACCGCCGGTCATCGAAGGTTCGTCCACTCCCTTGCCTCTTCTGCTCCTGCTCTGGCCGAAACAAAGACAAACGTCAAAATTAACGAAGGATTTGGCGATTTAACGCTCAAAAACCAAACACAAGATGAAATGCGACTCGCTTCCGAAACGAACACACTAAATCAAAACTCACACAAAATTAAATTCCAAGTGAAGGGATGAGATGAGACCTAAGCGGATTTGGAACGCCCACAACAATTTGTAACGGCCAGCGGACAATGGCCATGGCACGGGACCAGAGGAGTGCGTGTGCCCAACTCGAGGGCTATGGTTTTCCCAATAACTCGACCCGAACCTAGCTCCGGGAATCCTTTGGCACCTCCACGCTGAGGGTTCCGGCTGAAAGGTGCACTGAACGAAAGTTTTCGTGTCATCTAGTTTTGGATTTTTGTACAATTTTGCTAGAATCTATGTTCAAAATTTGTCTTATTAAAAAATATTTTTTAATTACACAAACTGTATTAAAAGATCTCTAAATAAAGTACAAACATTTTAATGAATTCGTTAAAGAATATACTTAAAATTTCATTTTAATTTGGTGTGCAACTTATACTTATTTCTTATAAATAAATCACCAATTTTTAAGACTCTTTAATCAATAACATTTACCATAAAAACGGCAGAGTTTAAATACTTTTAAATTCACATTTTTCTTATGTTTTCTTTCTAAAAATTGATATTATTTTCTAATACAATTTTCCTTCAGTGCTAACACGCGCCACTTTCAAATCTGTTCGGGGACTTTTCGCTTTGTTTGCCACTTTTATTGGTGGCGGCTTTGACGCCCAGATAAATCCCGACTCAGACGCCGGCCAGTCAGCTAGCTAGCCAGCCAGCCAGCCAGGTGTTCCCTGACCCCGGCACCTACGCCTGCGCCAGGGGAAGGGGGAAGGGCCAAAAAGGTGCACCCTGACCTTAACTGGACAACGCCCTTGATCGTCTAGTTGGGTGCACAATCCCCCATTGTCTCGCCTCTCTAGGGTCCCGTCCATTGTGAATTCCTTTAATTGCTCTTGATTGAGTTTTATTTTGGAAGCATCGATTTTTCATCGCCAGCAGTAACTGCAACTGAATGAAAAACAATTGAGGACAATGGCCAGCTCTACTGGCGTTGACGTGCCGATGACTCTGTCGAATCCTTGGTCCTCTGAAGCAGAGATTAAGGGGGAGATATCATTTTATACCTTAAACTGAATAGTATGTTGAATATAATTTAAATTATAAATCAAAGCTTGTGCCAAGCCCCTCTGCTCCGCATATCCTTTTTCAATTATTTCTAAGCTTTCTAATATTAAAATTTCATCTTTGAAATTGATTCCTGCAGCATATTCAATATGCCAGGATCCCCATATTGAAGCATCCTTTTCCCCAAATCCAATCCCGGCAATAACTCATTCGATTTGACTAGCAAACGGAGCCTGATGATGGTTGTGGGGGCCAACCCTTTGCTGTAAAGCAGGCGAATGCATAAAAGTGTCAGGCAGTCTCATAAACAGCACATAAAATCGAGAGGAAGATACTCCCACCTACTACCTATGGCAATGCATAAATCGCGCTGCCGCAGTTGGGATTGGGTTGCGGCAGTCGGAGAATATCTTATTTCATAAACAAATAAGATATAAAGTAAACTGCGAAACGAACCCCTTCTGCCAGGACCAAGTTTACGCAGATTTTGCCGCAGGAAAAGCGCCCTCGAATCCCATCAAAATTCTGGCCGCACTGCTCACGTATCCGCCAGATACTCGTACCCCTGGGGATTCCTTCAGAGCCTGCGAAAGGGTTGCGACCGCACCTTCTTAGGGGGTTTAGGTGAGTGGGGGGTTTGTTGACAAAAGCTTTTGACTTTCGGCTGCGGCGAAAATCGCGCCGAAACTTTGACCAGAAATATTCAGCCAGACAGACAGACAGACAGACAGGCTGGCAGGCAACACGCCCCCAAGGAGCAGTCGGCGGTTTTCCACGGCATTCATAAATTCCCGGGGTTGGTAATTGCGGAGGAGCATGGGCCTTGGCTTCTGGGGGTTTTTCTGGCTTAAAGCCGCTGGTGCGTGCCACAAACAAGTTAATAAACTTGTCAAAAATCCACGAAACAGGCCCTAAGGCAATGCGTTCAACTTGAACAACTCGAGGCGGTATATATATATCTTCACTTTCCATGAAAAGTTGTTGATAAAGTTAGGAGGTGATAGTCTTAATAAATAAGAGGTGTCAATCTTAAGTTAGCCAAGAATAATTTGTTAATTTAAATATGAGCCGGAAAAAAAAGGAAGAAACCCCTTCTAGTGAAATATTATTATTTGTTTCGCTTATAAAATGTCTTTAAAAATACCTGAAACGTATACAATCCTTAATTCAAAACACAGGTGCAACTCAGATGAGATGAAATGTTCATATTTACACACAACAGACATATTTTTTAAGTATCGAAGTTATGAGGGTGATTGAGCTTGCAGGTTGTGCCACTTACTAATCGATTTGCCTCCGTCTCAGAAGGCTGCCAACACCTGCTTGCAGGACAAAGGATTACACCGGCGATCCTGGCTGGGCATCTGCCTTACAGAGCTGTGAATAGGGGAACCAGGGAGAGTGAGGGGTGAGGGGTGTGTGCCTGAGGCTTAGGACGCCTGCGCGGAGACGCATAAAATTCAAATAAATTTCCAACACATTCGCCGGCACTGTGCGAGTTCCATTTTTCATGATCAATGGGGTTGAGCGAGCATTAAAATTAACATTAACTGAAACTCTCCAGGTCGGGCATTACCTTTCCCATTCACGTTCAGTCGGCGTAGCTTCCTCTTCCTCATCCTCACAGTCTTCTTCCTCAGCCCTTGGGTCTGGGTCCCCATCCCCCCAGCACCTTCCACTAACCCCTTTGCCCAGACCAGTCCAGTGAGCGGCAATTCACAATTTTATTTTCATTTTATTACACGAAACAAAGACAAATTACATAAAATATGTTTGCCAGTTTCAGTTGCACATGCACTGGGAAAAATTTCACTGCTAAGATCGGTTATAATGTGGCCTTAGAGAAGACCTTTTCAAGTAGCAAGCTAAGAGGAATTTCTATAACTCTGTTAAACCTCTTTAGCTTTAAAAAAACCCTTTGAAATTTTATGTTATATTGCTTGCATTTTTTTCCTGTGCACCTATGTATCTCTAGGCACATCTGTGCCAGTGCTAGTATCTTGTGGATACGACGGCCCACACCTTGCGGCTGCGTTTTTTATGTAAATTGCGCCGCCGGCTGAGACAGCCGAATGCCCATTAACCCAAGACAGAGACGGGCTGAGAGGCTGAGATAGAGACAGCTACAGCGGGTTCATCGCGCCTGAAATTGCTAAAGGAAGTTGTTACTTTGTAATTAAAATTTGAGATTGATTAACTTATTGTTCGTGTGAATTTTACAACCCGAAACTATTACCGGCACTTTGATGGTTTGATTTTGGCTTTTGCCTTGGGCTCTGGTCTGGGCTGTGGCACCTCTCCTGTCGACGTCCTCAACCTTCTCCTTTGTGCTCGGTTTTGGCTTTTTATGGTTGCCTCACTCACGGCTAAAAAGTTGTTGAACTTCGCTTAATGAGACCAGAATCCCACTGCTGCTCCGACTAGGCGCTGGTTTTAATTGTGCACAATTAATCGCTCGACGTTTTAATTTGAATTTAGAATTTGAATTTGATTGGCTTTCCGCAGCAGTCTTAGCACACTCTCTTTGACACAGCCAAAGGTCTTGAGAATGCAGTCAAATGGAGTCTTTTAAGGGATGTTCTCTAAACTCTTAAAGTTTAAGTCGCATCTTTCTTCAAAAAATTCAAATAAATAATTTTTTTTATAGGAACTATTTCTTGAACTAATAAAAATCCTTTCATTTCCAGAGACTCCAGAATGATTGTGAAATAAATTTTGGTAAAAATTTACTCAGCTTAAAGACCTTTAGTGAATTTTTATTTCCGTTCACCATTTCCCGCTGATGCCATCGCTTGTGCTCCTTCATTCATGGGGGCCGCAAATTGAGCAGAACTCTTCAGTTTGAAACCTTAAGCCATAAATAACAAATTTTTATCTGAAACATTCGCCAGGGCGAGCGCCAAAGTTTCGGACGTCTGCTCGACCGAGCGTGGAGCGAAAATAAAAATACGAGATGCGAAATTCGAGTAAAAATGATGGAAATAAAATACGGAAAGTACGAGTATCGCCGGAATCTATGCGCCGGGGCAGGAAACTTTTCAGTCACGAGCCGGGCTCATGTCCTTGTTTGTATTAGGCGGACGTGTGCCAATGAGGACTTGGTCCTGGCTAAAGCCACTAGCGAGTGGCTGCTGGCTCTTGGCTCTCTGAAAAAGTTGGGCTGTCCGTCAGCTTGAGGCTTATTGCTTGCTTATCTGGCCCCAGTCCTGGACTTATGAAATACTTACTAACGGCTTTATTTGACCAGCTCGCCACCGGACTGCTGATGAGCTGGAGGACACCTCTGCGGACGAGAGAAAATATTTACCCAGCCGGAGATTCACAGAGAGGTCTCGCAGGGTGGAAGTTCATATTTTATTTATGTTTACATATACAAGAAATCAATTCCGATATGAGGAAAAATCCTTTTATGCTGCGGCATTTGGCCAAATGAAAATCAATTTTTAAACTTTTCGCAATAATCCCCTCCATCCGAACGGCATCCTTGAGCACATTTATTTGCCATAATACGGGATGTACGTGATCCTGGGGTGTAGCAACCCATTCCGCCATCGAATTTCAATCGAATTCTGGACAGACCCTGAGTGAGTGTGTGTGTGGTTGAAGTTTGAAAATAAAAATGATTCCATATGAATTATAAATTATGCGATTTATGCACATTTCCCTGAGTTTGTGAGGCTTTTAGGTTAAGTGGTTTTATGGCCTTGAATGTGAGGCAAATCTTGAGGTCAAAAGTGGCTAAAATGATTTTATGCTTTTGGTAAATGAATTTAATGGGTTATTTCCTTGGGGAGTTATCTATCCCTTTTTTAAAAGCCTTTCAAGTCAATAGTTTTGCAAGGGAAACAATAAATGGGTTTATTTAATATTTTTAAAGGTTTTAAGTCATATTTTCAAAGCTCTTTTTTAGTATTAAGGTTTAAGTTAGTATCAGGCCTGCTGTCTTTATTCATTTTTTATTATTATTCTAGTTCTAGTAAAATGTAATCATACTTTATTTACTCTCAAATCAAAATAACTTTTGTTACTGGAAAACATTTATTATATTCATTTTATTTTTCCTGGAAAAGTAATATCATAGTTTTCTTATTTTAAAGAATATCCTAAAATTACAAATTAAAAAACGTATTTAATTTTTGGTATTTCTTATTCCGATTCATTTGATTGCCGACTGATTGGTGGGGATTCGTGGATGGCCTCTTCTTTGTTGCCAATATGCAACGGCTGGGGGAATTGGGCGGCAGTATGTAATGCTCGAAACCGACTATAAAATGCTTTCTTATAATTGGTTTTCGATTGCACACTTGCACTATTGAAAAATGCTTCAGCTCTTTTTCAAGTTTTATTATAATTGAAATTCCCGAGCGGCGATTAATGCCAACGAAAATAATTCAAATAAATTAAAATGCAATTAAATAAATCGAACGATTTTCGCCGCGATTCGTTTCGATACGATTCGATTCGAGTCGAGGCGGGTCGCGCCCAGTCCAATCGAATCGCCTGAAATTGTTGCAAAATGGTTGAAAAAAAAGAGGCAAAAATTGTAGACGCGCAATATTTTTTATGTGCTGATTAAAAAACATTCCTTGGATATTGGCCAAAATATGCAGCGACGGTTCCGAGGCATTTCATTTGCATTTGCATTTACGTTGCATCTCTTTTTGCCGCGCTGCCTTTCTGCATTTTGCTGTTTTTCATTTTGTATCTTTGCATCTGTATCTGTATCTGCGCCTCTGATTCTGTAAATGTATCTGCGGCGGCATCATCGATTCGGATTGATGGGCCGCCGCTCGACAGTTGTTCTTGTTTCACTTCGTTTTGTTTTTGGCATTTCGCCTTTATTTTTAATTGTAATGACAGCTCATTGGTTTCTTTGAACACTGAGAGAGGTAGCAGGGAAGGGAATTGGGAGGGAAAAGCGTTCTGGTGATGCGGCAATTAAGAGATAAAAATATAATTATTGCAATTGCACTAAAGCAGCAGTCCTCTGCCTCTGCCCGTCAGTCAGCAGCTCAGAATCAGAATCGAATCGCTGCAATTTCGACTTTGTCTCCGATTCCGATACATTTTCAGACCGCGGCTGTCTCCTTGCCATTCCCCAATGATTAAACAGGCAAATTTCTGGCGGCATTAATCTCTTTAAGGTGTTACAAAGAACATTTTTTGAAAGATCTATTTTTAACAGGATTCTTGAATTGTCTTAGGAATATATAAATTAGTCAATGCAGGGAAAGTGGCTACCTCGCATCTACACAAATATAGAAAACATTGAAGTTTTAATTCGTTTATCTCTCAGAAAATATTGTCTTTTATGTGGAAATATTACAATTCATAATTATAAATAAAATAAATTTAAGTCCTGAAAAATTGAAAAGATGTATTTTCAGTTCTTGAAATATTCTAAATTATTTTAAAGAGGTATTAATTGCCTCGACTCCACTTAGCTCTACTTATTTGTTATTTATTTATTTTTAGCTTTGCGCATCCTGCTCGCTAAATGCCAAACTACAATTATACAATTATTTCGATCACTTAAATCTTTTTGTTGTCTAGTGATTGGATTTCTTTAATTTGTGTCTAGATCTGTCTTTTCGCTTGCCTTCAAGTTGTCAATGTGCGGCAAATATCTTTATACCAATTTGCTTAGTGATCTTATTTATTTAATGCGATATAAAATTAAACCTTGTTAAATGTTGAATGCGGTTGACATTCTGCTAAAAAAAATTGTGGTTATTTCGGGAAGGTTCTCATTTACAGGGACGAGAGTTTATTTATTTAGTTTTAATACATATTATGTCCTGGCTGATTTTACCTATATGAACTTAATTTAATGTTAAATTTTCGCAATTTCTCTTAAATAATTAGAATAATTGAATAATTTAAATAAAAGAAGAGGTGTTTTTTGACTTCTTTTTATTTTTAAGTTTTTGTTTGGCTTAATAAATTATTAAATATATTTTTAAGACACCTTTTCTTTCTATAAAATGTTGAAAGCTATAAATAGTAATGAAAATAAATATCAGATTGTATTTTAAAAATATTTAAAAATCTATAAATATAATAAACTTTTATATAAACTTATATATTTAAAAATATTTAAAAATCTATAAATATAATAAACTTTTATATAAACTTTTATTTCAAAGCTCTTTTATCTTACACCTTCTAAATTTAATGACAAACAACAAGTTCGCTTTGCTATTCATTATGTTTTATGAACCTCACATGACCTCTTCTAGCACGAACCTGTGGGAAATTAGCATAAGGCTGTTGGGGAAGGGATTCGTGGATGTGCGTGAGTGTTTGGAAAGGCATTTAGCTTTACATTTGTCCCCCAGAGTCGGAGTCGGAGTCGGAGTTGGACTAAGTTGCGACGTGTCTGCCGCTGTTACATATGTATATTTTTTAATTCGGTTTCTTTATTTCATTTTAGTTGGCAATAATCAGCGGTGCCGCGCCGTGCATAACAATTACTCCAGCCAGCAGTTGTAGTTGTACTAATGGAACCGCACTCACCCGTCCTCCTCCTCGTGGTACACCACCCGCCATAATTCTAATGTCGACCCAGACATGCCGCAGTCACACGTTCAAATTACCCCAATTTCGTGCGGGCAGCGGACGCAAATATGTAAAAAAGTGTTCATAAATGAAATGTGAGGGACAGAGCCATCGGCGGCGAGTATGCAGAGAGAGAAAAAGAGTTGGAATAACATCCAGTTCTTCTTAAAAATATTATTAAAATTGTATTTCCTGATTTAATATTCTATTTCTTGATGAATTTTTGATTGAACCCTTTAAAACCCATTAAACTTTTAAATAAATTTTATAAATGCAAATATTTTAAAGTGCATTTGGATTACTTTGGCTATGAGAATGGCTAAGTGAATGGAAATGTGTGCGTTGTTGCGTTTTTATATATTTTTTTTTTACCACTAACTGGGCCGATTAGCTACCCGAATTCGCGCACACGTCCCGACCATAAAAGGCGTCTTTCGATCGCTCTCTAATCTGCCATCAAAATTTTGACGAAAATTGAATTAATCGCCGAGCACTGGCCCGTATCTTGGCCGAAATATCGTGTGAAAATGTCGACCAGCATTAAGACTTTAGGCAATCAGCTCGAGGGTAAGCTCCATCGGAGCAATTGCACCGCGTCAACGATTCCCACAGATCCCACTCTTTGACTTTGACTTTCTTTTGTGAAACAGAAACTGAAAACGAAATTACAAATTACAAATCCGGACCATGAGCAATTTCCGCTCTGTGAAGATCCGTTCAAAAAGATCTCAGCAGCGATTCGCAATGCAACATAAAGGTGCAAGACACACTGACGCATATAAATCATCGCGCAGGGAACATAAAACTGCCGCCTGGCTTAATATGGGACGAAGGTTGAAGACTTCTGCAGTGGCAGGCAGGGCTGGAGGAAAAATATCCCAAGAATTATTATTGTAATATCCTGAAATATTAAAATTTAACATAAGTATTATTGGTTCTTAGAAATTATAAGAATCTATGCCTTCAAAAAATCATATAAATTAAGAGATAATAGTTTTTGTGCATGTGATAATTAATTAATAGAATCTATGATCTTTAATATTAAATATTTGGTGAAAAAGTTAAGTATTTTATATTTGTAATGTCCTCTGTAGAACTGTATCCCTTGTCACTGAGCACCGCTTTGATATGTCATAACTAGGCGTACCCACGGAGACACTCGTAAAAAAGCCAGCTGAAAAGCCAGGCCAGTGGATCGAAGCGGAACCGAAGCTACGGTGGGTGGATAGCCAGGGGCAAAGGTGTCCCAGAACCGAGCGGTTGAAATGGAGGAGCAGCAGCCGTTGGCCTAGGGCCACCATCCAGTAGTAGGCTTCATTACCACCAGATAGCAGTGAGTCGAATGGCACACAAAAAATGGCAAAATGGACACTTAAAATGGACAACGGAAAGGCAATTATTCGATTTTTAAATATGTTTTTTTCAACTTTATGACTCGATTACAGACTCGAGCAGAACTTCTTCTGGAGCGTTGTAAATGCGAATTTATTTCGATTATGAAAAGTCACTGATTTGGAACAAATTAGCTACAGGAAGTTAACCAATGGTTAAAGGTGTTACTTTTAAGGCAAAAAATAAAGAAGTCATTTAAGCATTTTCTACTAATTTAAGAAGTATATAGGAATGTAGAATATGCCTTAATGACCCTTCTAATTTGGATACATTTTCCCAGCAATTTATGGTTTTTCTTAGACCCTACTTGATGGACAGTTAGAATTAGTTTTAATATTCGTTGAGAGCTTTTGCTTGTTTTTTCTTCAAAGAGGGTACCAACATTTCCACGTCACTCATTGGACCGTAGAAGTCGTGGAAAATTGAATGTTAAACTAATTTTTAAATGCCCTTTTTGGCCTCATTTTTAATTTTTAAACAAATTACAAGATTTTTGCACTTCTTTCATTAAACTTAGCTCAGCGGAGTCTATATATTTTCCTTATTTCATATAAAATAATATCCATAAATATCAGTTTTCTCGGAAATGTATCTCAAGAAATTGAAATTCGTAAACGATTCTCGTCGAGCAGGCCCACTTCGTGCCATAACTCAAAGCCGGATCGTGGCCCAGAGCAGCACTTTGCCGGCCAATTAGGTATTGAAAATATTACAGAGCACTCGGCATTCATATTCAAGCATTTGCTACAATCGAACGCGAATTGTCGCCGCGAATTGTCATAACTCTCGATGTCGTCGCATAACTCACCCGATATCTGGATATATGCGGGGGGCGGATCGACGTCGCTGTTGTTGCGGTTGACGACGGTGTCAAGGTGTCTTGACTTGACTTTGTCTCTGCTTCGGCAATTTATTGGATAGCTTTGCTAAGAAAAAAATAAAATACAAATAAAAACCGAAAACAACAGCAGCGAGTTGCATCGATCGTCGCTCGATAAAACGACTTTTGCAATTGCAACTGCGAGTGCAGCTGAGCTGGTGAAAAAGCGACAAGTTATGAATATAAAATATGCATAAATATGCAATTCAAACGCAGGCAGGGGCACCGGCACGAATAAAGCATGTCCAAGTAATAACACAAACTATAGAATGGTAAACTAAATTATTAAACAAATGCAAAATGCAAATGCAGCCGGCCGTGGCATTATCTCTGATCAAAGACTAGAAGTAAACGCTGCCAAAGCTCCCGGTGCCCGAAACACACATACTCAAGACTCTATATCGATGATAGGTGCCCACACGATCCGCTGGTCGTCATGCCATGCGAGCTATAAGGTTCGAGTTATGTCTGCCTATTCATTCCTCCGATCTCCCATCTTGTGGGCTCTGGAACGCAGGCCATCGAACGCAGCTTAATTTGTTTGTTCTACAAATCGTCGATGCTGGTGTGGCGATAGGTCCAGATACTTGCTCACAGATTTGTTACTACCTTTATTCTCTTTCTCTTTAGGTTTTCATTCTTTAAATTTCATGAATATAGTATATGTGGAGTTTATTTATATATAAATAAATACAATCAAGTGATTAGCTTTGCTTAATATCTGTGTTTTAAGTTGAAAACTAATCGATATTATAGATACTCTATAAAAAAAATATTATTAACACAATCCCCATGCTTGTTGTCTAATTTCTGCGTTTAAAATAAATCTCTATTATTTTATATACACTTAAATAATATCAAATTTTCAAGACTGACTTAGTTTGTATTGTTTCTCTCAATAATTTCCTAAATAAACATAAAATAGAGTTCTTTTTTAAGAAGTGGCCAATTTAACTTTGACTAAATATATTTTAAATTATATTCCCATTTTAATTTAATTAAATTGCTTGGAAATATATTCCTGAAATATCCTTTAAATACCCCTTAAATATCTTAAAGCTTAGTCAGTCTCTTTAAAATGTATTTCTTGTTTAATTTACCAGCTATTCATGCATATTTATTTAAGTCTCTTCTCTTATTTTTTGGTTGTATAAATTTTAGCAAGGTTTCTGCCCACGTTTTTGGGTTCTGATTCTCTGAGAAGTCGCTGGATCCCGACGTAAATCATATTTGAGATGTCGCATCCTTAATTCACAGTCGGAATTCCATTGACGAATTGCTCCTGCCGCCCTCGCCCTCCTCTTTCCGGTCCTAAGAGCATTTTTTTTTTTTTTGGTTTTTGCAGCGTTTGAAAATTGCTTTGCTGGCGCCTACTTAACGTCCGTCCCGCAACGTGAAAAGCCACTTTCTGATGTCGTCCCTCTTCTGTTTTCATCGTTTTTGCCGGTTCGTGCGCATTCCGCTGGATTCCGCAGCCAAATTGATGGCGCCAAAATTCAAGAAGCTCTGCGCTTGGACTTGGAAACGGAGGCCATTGCGTAGTCCCAGTAACCAGTGCCCAGTCCAGTCTGCCTGGGAATGGCAGCGACAGACGGCAGCCGTCATTCGCATAACCATACCCACATCGATGGTGGGACAGTGCTGGTCATTAATATATTATATAAATATATAGTTCAGAACTTCAATAAAATATTTAAGATCTAAAATCCTCTACTTAAGGGAAATGGTTTATATTTTCCACTCTCCAACTAATCAAATCACAAAGCTTATTGCCAAATTCTTGCTAAAATTATAAATTAATTATTAATATATTAAAAATAAAGAACTTATAATGCCTGTCTGCACTGTGGCCCATTGAAGGAGTGGAGCATTTGTCCCATAAATGTCATTTCGTCAGAGTTTTTCACGTCGCCGCTTAGATGTCAGCTCCCTGGGGCCTTGGAGACCCGCGCGGCCTTAAATTATTCTACGCACAGTCGCGACCGTAATATGAATTTTGAATACAATTATTGCAAAAATGCCCATTCCGCAAAAAGGCAAAAGAAAGGCAAAAGAATTCTGCATAGTCGGTCACTGGGCTTTGACTTTGGGTTGGCTTGGCTTAAAATTACTCAGCCCTGCGATCCGTTATTTGCGTGCCGATCGGACGACGATTCATTAATAAAAATTATGTCAAAATAATCACGCCGCCGAGTCCTGGGCCCGGTGATAAATGAGTCGCCTCCAGGGTGCACTCGAAACCCTTCATCAGACACCTCAGGCATCCGACTCGGCGGGACAGGAGCGACTTAATTACATGTGCAAACTCGGGATTTGAATGTCATCATTAGTGGCGCCGTCAAGGGGAAAGTGCGCCGTGTCCGACGCGACACTGATCCGATTCCGATACAGATTGCGCGATTGTACGACGAGTAGCCAGATCATTAATTACTTTATTACGGGAAATCAAAATGTCAGCTGCTGCCTGGCCTTTCAACGCACTGAAAATGTTTTCAGTTTCGGTTTGAGTAAACTCCCTCTGAAGTCTTCCCCCCCTCGATGTCTCAGCCTGTGTTTACATAATGTTGAAAATTAATGATGAATTTGTTAGCTAAGTGACATCGAATCACCATATTAATATCAGTAGCACAATCGGAATTGCTGACGGGCTCAAAAAAAAGAAAACAAAAGTTCAAAAATGATAAATTGTTTCGATTACACGCAGCGAGACAGGGGAAATTTTTTAGTTCTTTAAAACATTTGGGGAAAATTAGGGGAAGGAATGGAAAAGATAGAACCGAAGCGGATTAAGTTGGTCTTAGAAGAAGACGAAATATTTATATGACTAACTTTTAACTAATTGATTAACCTATATTATTAATATTATATAATGTCAGACATTAATAAATTCTACTCTTTATACAACAAATCACAATATTTTAACGATGGGACTTGGGTGTAATTTATGCTTAAAACATAACAAATTCCCTTCTGGTTTTCTTTATAATTAGTATCTCTTTTAATACAAATTTAGAACGCAGATTACACCTTATTTCATTTTCAAAATCCTCTCAATTATACCAACAAATTATCCAAAAACTATATATAAATATAACCATAAAAACCTGATTATGAAAATCTGGCAAAGAAAACAGGTTGTGCAATTTCTCCTTCCGTTTCATCTTAATTTGCATAAGCGCCGCGCACAAATCCGCGCTCCACATTCAACACGCGACTCGGAGTCGGGTTCAGATTCGGAATCGGAATCGGAGTTGGATATGGATTCGGGATGTGCATAAAGAGGGATTCATTCGCAGACCCAACCATATCTCAGCCTTGTCCGAGGGGACATTCAATGTGCAGGCATAACAAATGAATTATTGACGTTTTTAAGCAATATTCGCCAATACAGCGGCACCGATCCAGACCCGAATCGAGGACCAGTCGCAGTCACGGGTCCCGCCGAGCTGTTGAGAGATATGAAAATTGTCAACGTGGGCTTTCATTTGCTTAATTTAATTTCGTCTCTTTGTATTTTGTCGCGTCTCTCATTTGTTTTAACGTTTTAACGAGGACTGTGACTGGGGAACCCAGACAAACCTACTGGGGGAAGGTAGATGCACTGCAAAAATAAGTTGGATAATATTAAAATCATTTTATTAAAGTTAAATAAATTCTTGAAGCTGGAAAATTGATTTACAGCTGCCTGGATTTATTTCAAAGCTTAAAAATCATAATATAAATAGTAATAATTTCTTATCACAATTAAAATAAATAAGGGTTAGTTAAAGCATTCCAGGATTTAAAGATAAAATAGTTAAAATGATAATTAGTTTTTGATTTTCATATATAAAATCATAGTTTATGTTTATTTTAACGTTTTCTATAATCTTTAATCTGTTTAAATATAGATAAAGTATGATGAATTTGTTAAATAAATGTTTACTGTATTATTTCCCAATTTTCAATTGACAAAACCTTAAAGGAAACTTCAAAATTAAATTCTTTTATGAATTTGATATTTTAATATCCCTTTCCCTCAGTGCCTGTGCTGGCAAGGAGTCTGGGACTGAGACAGGGCCCGCTCGTCTTTCATTTTCGTGACCGACGCGTCTGGGCCGGGATGGTGGGGAAGCCTCGCTTAAGAGCCCAGGTAGGAGCTCAGATCTTCCCAGGTCGCATGTAAATCCCAGCTCGTTTGGGCCGGAGAGCTGCTGGGCTCATTAATGAATTTAAATGGTCTCCTTAATAATATTTAACGGCTTCTTTGCCTCGCTTTATGATGACAATATTTTTGTGCCCGGGTCTCCGCCGTACTTAATGGCCCTGCCTTGGCATTTGACAGCTGACAAGTTCGTTGCGGAAAGCATGGATGGGCGGAGTGGGGGTTGGATACTCGTAAAAACTCTCAGCTTATGACGGTATCAATAATTCCCTTTTATAAGCCTCGGTCAATATGGTTGCCAGGTTATCTCACAGATTCCATTTGAAGTGCTTGCAGGATACAGATACCCAAGGTCCCTGAGGATAACACATCCCCCCCTACGTTGCTGCCCGAGCCAAACTTATCCAGTTCTACAAATCGATTTTTGATTGAGTTCATTAGAGGGCAAGTCGAAATGCCGCTACACGGAAGCCTGGAGCTGGAGGAGGAGGAGTTTCCTTATCGCCATCCAGCATCACTTCGCACATATGGGAGGTAATGCCTCCCAGGAGCCTTTCCCGGAGCCGAGCACTTGGCCAAATCATTTTTGTTATTAGCGAAAATCGCGCCAGAGTGATTTACTTTTACTTTTGTCTTACTCCATCGCCCATTTACTTTGATTCCACCACATATGGTTCCAGGGAGAGGGGAGAATGGCCGCATCCTTATCATCCGACGGTCAGGCAGTCCAAAGTGGCAGCACGAAGTGGCAAGTCCCGGGCACAAATCCTAATTGGATTTATGTGTAGAAATGGATTATAGCTTATGTTCCCAACTTGCTGTCTTTTATTTTTTGGCTCTAATTGCAGTTGCCAGCGGGTGGTGGGCGCATATACTATATATATATAGAGGGATATATTTAGGCAAAAAAACGAAGTAAAATTTAGGTTTGATTTCTCCCAAAACTTGTATAGAATAATTTTTAATCAAAGGTAAAATCTTTTAAGTTTTAGCCATGACTCACCTAAGTTTCACGTGTGTGTTCTACCTGTTAGCCGAGTTCTTAAAACCGTTAATATCGATATACCTTAGATAAGTGGGTTTCCATGATATTTATGCTATCAGCCATCTGTGATTTCCATAATCTCCCCTCCAAAAAAAAATAACGAAACTCAACTCAGCACAACTAATAAGCCCGCGTTGATATTTATGACACGATATCATCTCTGGCCACCCGATCCATGTCTCCTGTGGGTCTGAGCCGGGAATGCAGTCGAGACCAACTGTCTACCATAGAGTGAACTCGAATCGAGTTGGAATATCGGCCATTAAAATGGTCACCACGAGAACCACCAGAATCGGAGGCCTGTGGAAGAGTTATGCCTTGAATGAAATGAGTATATAAATATTTTATCAGTGGCCAGAAATCAGATATCTCTTTGATTCATAGAGCTAATTTATGGCTTCCTTTGCGGAGCGGCCCAGACCCTCAGACACCATCAGGGCAGCAGCTCATTATGAGGCCAACCGAAAAATCAATAAAAATATATCGTACACAAAAATTTGAGTGGCTTGGATATGGAAATGGAATTGGTATTAGAGGTGGAGGTCACGGCTGGAACGGCAGCGCATTCCTCAACACAGAACCCAACTTATTTCTGGTTCGTAATCGTATTTGTTTGCCGCTAACGAGTTATTTAGAAATCAATCGCCTTTCCTGAGTTATGAAGATCGTACGCACAGATAGATCAGGCTGATCCGATCCGAACCTCTCGAGCCATTCAAATTAGCTCTAAACGTTGTCTACTTTGCCCCTGCGGCCATCTTTCTATGATCCCAAGTGCTCCTCCGCGAGCGCATCTCATTGATTTGTAATTCTCGGTCGCAGCATAAATTCTGCATGCGAAATCCGATAGCCACCACGGCCAGCAAAATGGCCAGGAGACGGACTGCAGCTGGAGCTGGAGCTGGAGCTATTTTGTGGGCATCATTTGCACCTCGCTCCGCGTCCAGGCCACAAATCTTATTTTATTCAGAGTGCCCATGCGTAGGACGAGTCCGCATTTGCATAAGCCGCTGCTACGCTGCAGACTCCGGGTCCCAGAATCCAAGAACGAATCCCCAGCCAAAGCCAAACCCATACTGAATGGGCACAAACAGTGGTGATCAGGTGAATAGGTTTGATAAAGTGATTAAAGAACAGTTTTTCGAGATATAAACTGATGATAGAGTGGTGTTCAAGACCTTCTACCATGATATACAGTCTTTGTCTTAAAAATTATTTATTTTTAACCAATCAACATAAAATATAAAGGCGTATAAAGCTAGCTGGCTTTGGAAATACTTGAAATAAATGTAGAAAATATTTTATTAATTTTAAAATATATTCAAAATTAGTTAAACATTTATTAAACCCTTTTTTTGTGCCCCTTGTTGTATAAATCCAGCTTAGCTGGACTCAGCCACATTTATGAATCAACGCCATTCGCGCCATTTCATTCAATAAAACACGAGAAGTCCGCTTCCCCTCAATTCTCATCGTCCTCCTCCTGTGCTTTTTAAGCCTTTTTTGAGCAATGTTCAATGCACGACATCGCGTTGTGGTGTTGCTAACTCACCGAACATAAATATTTCGACACTTTTGCATGCGCGACAAACATGTGCGAGAAATGGCATAAAAATATGGCAGTTGGCTATCAAGGGGATCAGGGGAACATAGGGGATACAGGGGATCCATTTAGTGGCCATGAGAGAACTCGGCCAGCTCCAGAGGGACTTGCCAGGGGGAAAGATGCAAATTTGTCGCCGGAATATGATCATAATTCATGCAACAAATAAACGTACAACTTTGAATGGTGGTCGTTGGACATTGAAGGTGTCTGGTCCCTGAATCCAAAATCCTCTGTTGGGGTTCGACCCACGCTTAAAAATCACAACCGGATGCAGTGGGGATTTTCGTGGTCTTAACTCCAATTTGTTGGCCAATAGCCTCGGCTGAAGGTGCATTTTACACGGGAATTTGATTTGCCTTTTGAATTATTTAGATATTTGATATTAAAGCGATATCCCAGAGACAAACTGAGTGTACAAAGCACTCTTTAGATCGTTTATTAATATAAGACTGTGCTCTTTCCCTGGAGATCCGAGACCGGTAGCCGCTGGAATACCAGAGGTGACTCCTCCTCCATCCCCCCGACGACGACAGGCGCTGCGAATGTAATAAGCGATTAAAACATCTTTAAGCTGCCGATTAGCTCAGCGGGTTCCGATCCCACTTGGCTCCCCCGCTGTGTGGAAGTCCAAGTCAAAGTCGTTGGATTTGGATTCGGATTCGGGGATTCCGAATGGAACGTTACACAGCTTCCACTTGTGGTTGCCATCGACTGGCGCTTCTGGGCATTTACACCTTTGGCTTTGCGCCGCATGGGGTCCCCCGTGGTCGCCAGTGCCAGTTCCAGTTCCACCTTCAACTCGTTCGTGCAGCCACTGGTTATTTCATAACTCACTCGGCCTCTTATAAATCTCTTTAATATTATTTTGATAGGGCGCCTAATTGCTGTAAATATTATTTCGGCGGCCGCCTAATGCTGCCTGCCGCCTCCGCCAGCCGCCTCGTTGCTGCCACAAAACTTTGTTTATTGATTTAAAGTTGCTGGCCGCCGGTTGTTTATTTGAAAAGCAATTAGAATTATTATGAGCAGCATATTTATTGCCCGATGAGCCGTTGTGTGTTTTGTTGTTCTTTGTCTTTAGCTAATTGGGAAAATTAATAGCCCGCGGAGGTGGAGGCTGGGAAAGGAATTGCCAATTTCCAATTAAACAATAATCAGCTCTCTGGACTTGCAGCACAAAACTGAAAAGCAGAGAAGGAAAACGAGTCGAGAGGAGCATTCAACCGAGGCAAAGTCAGTTGAGTTTGGTCTGAGATGTAGATCGCATAATCATTACACTAGCTTACAGGATTCTTAAATGGTTTGTAGGGCTTTTAGTTGATTTAATTTACAAATTCCACAACATATTGATTTTGTCAAGAGTTTTGAAATAGTAAACCAAGAAAAATGTCAGTAAAATATAGTATTTTGTATTAGAACTTTAAACAAAGAAAATAAAGATATATTTTTCATAAAAGTCATGACTAAAATCATGTTGATTAGTGTCCAAAATCCAGGTTGAGATTGCAGGTGGCAGTGCCTCAAATTATTGGCCAGTTCCTCTTCGGCCTCGTTGGGTTCGCACAAATCTGTGTGATCTTTTGTTCCCATAATTTAAATGTCAAGTTTTGTCTATATTAAAAATTCTTGGATACATCCCCTCCTCCGATGCAGCTCCAACTTCTGATGCGCCTTTGTCTTCCTCCTCGACTGTCTGACACTTGTCTTAGATCATTCTTATTTCCAGAGCGATTCCCATTGCGATTCTCTCAACCAATTCAGGATTTTGGTGGCTGTTTTGGTTGCTGTTCTCTCGACATGAGCAGAAAATTGGACTGGTTTGACACGAATATTTTATGGCTGACAGTTCCCTGAGCTTCTCGCTAAATTATCGTAAATATATATCCGGGCAAGTGTGTAATTTAAGCCATATGAGGCGGTGGAGTCATATTCGGGACCTGGGAAAAAGGTTACCAAAAAAGAGGAGCCACAGAAAAGGCTTGAAATATTTAATGATTTCCTGTTGAGTTTAGGCAGTAAATTAAAAGGGTAATAATATGGAGATAATGACTACGAATTGTAATATAAAGTTACCTATATTTACAAATAATTTAAGCTAAAGCTAAAAGGCCTGACAACATGATTATTTGTTGCTCTCCTCCCCGACAATAGAAACTGCCTCGCTGCGATCTCCGCTGAAAATTGCATAACAACGGACGGCTTCAGGCGGAGTTAGGGCCACGATTCGCCAGTCTGAGGCCCCCTTCCTCTCCAGACCCTCTCCAGTCCGGGCATGGATAGGGTCCCACACACAGCAACAAAGGCGACGTGTACAAGTCGGTTATTACTGATACTATATTCCCAATTGCAAGCGGAGCCATTGTAATTTTCGTGTTTTTCTGTAAGAGGGAACCCGAGAGATGGCGGCCACGAAATGTGCGCGATGATAATGACAAATCAAACGATGACACACAAAACGACGACGATTGTGTTGGGAAATTGCTGGAGAGGAGTGAGGTGAGGAGACGAGAGCAGATGATTGGATGGATATGCCTGCCCCTAAGCCGGCGTTGGCGTTGATGAAGATCGGAGTCAGCCAAAGGGGAATGATGATATTTCCTACAAGGAAGTGCCATCCAGTTGTTTGATTGCCGGCCAAATAATTATTTATAATTTATATGGAAACGAATAAGGAACAGGGAACAGAGCTGAGGAATTCCAGCTCTTCGCCAAGGGTCACCTGGAGGAACAGCCTGTGGGAACCATGGCCATATCGCCACATCTCCAGCCCGAGAACATTCCGTTTTGCGACATTTTCCAAGGATCGCGAACCAAGGGCCTCACGCTTAACGATATTCAAAATTCATTACAATTGATATTGTTTCGGATGCATAAATACAAACAAATGGGCATGCCAGTCGCAGTCGCATTCCCAGCCTCGAGGAGGCTGTGTTCCCGGGTTCCTGTGTTCCTGGCCATGGTCCTCCTCTCGTATCAGCGATGAAGCATCTGCGGACTGTACAAGAAATAACAATCTTGCTAATTGGGCGATTTTAGCATAAACAAATGTATTTTAGCTCTAACTAAACCACACAGCACCGGCCACGGCCACAGTCGCAGTCCCAGTCGCAGCCACCGGCCAGGCCACAATCGTTTTGTTTCGCCTTTTGAGAGAATGCTTTGCATACGAGGCGCGGGCGAATCATCCAGGGTGAAGGAGGGATTCGGTCTGGCAGGAAGCCGGCGGCTCCACCATGCGAGATTGTGTCCCAGGCAGCGTTCGATTATGGTTGAAGGAGGGTCATGAATAAGAGCCAGAATTTAAAAACTGGTGGTATGGCATTAGAAATAAATACTTTTACAAATGATTTAAATAATTATTAACAATATTTCTCTGATAATAATTATAAAATTAATATAATGTGAAAGCATGACACTCTGCTGTCTATTTCGCAACCCAATCGTTGAATACCCATTGAAGGAGACACGCTTTCCATCCATCCTCCGCCGCAGACGGTGGCTAGTTGAGCTGAGAGCTGAAAAAGTGCATTGAAAGGCGCCGCCAATGGAGGCCATACTCGTAATCGGAATCGATTCGAGCTAAGGCTTAAATAAATTCGTCATTATAAATCATGAGTTGGAGCTGCAGTCGGTTTAATTAATCACCGCTGTGCCCCAGCGGTGTGTGTAAGCAAAAAGCACAAACTGCCGCAATTGCAACTGCCTTGCTGCCGCTGCCACTGCCACTGCCACTGCAGCTACGACTTGCAACAACGACTGCTGCAAGTGGCTCAGCTGGAGATTTTTGAAAAGATGATATTTATGGCAACTTTGACAGAGCTCCCCGAACTGTGCCGAGCCAAACGGAGACGTCGATAGACTCATTCGCAAGACTTCTGGCCGGGATTGAGTGCCGCACGCGCAGTGACCACCACCAGAGAGCCACCGCAGACAGACGACACTTGGCGAAAAATAAGGGAGACTAACTTCAAGATTAAAAATCAAAATAGAAGCCTAGAAGAAGGAATAGGAAAAGTTAACTTTCTGTAATTTTTACAATTCTTACTCAAAACACAACATAACTTTAATAAATTTTATGAAATATTAAAAATATTTTTTCAAAACATATTTTTTCCCCAGTGCAGTTTGGTGGCATGACCATTCCGCCTGTGGTCGCCCGGTGACAGCGAGCTGGAGACATCGTCGTGGCGGGCGACAGTTTTTAATCGCGGCAATAATCATAACTGTGATTTGTATGACTCTGTTGGGGCAGCCACTGCGGCGACTGTTGCAACTCCCTGGCCATATCGGCTCCGCTTCGCATTCGTGCTGAATTATTAAAGCCGCCGCTCTGGCCAATTTATGCGACGCGTTCTCCTTTGAAGCTCCTTGCAAGCTCCCAGTCATAATGCCGCCCCCAGACCCAAACTCTGGCCCAGATCAGATCCCTGCCTCGTCCAACTGAGCGATGTGGTCGCGGTGATTTGTGCCGCTCAGCGGTGCACCAGTATATATACGGTCATATATATATATATGTATATATAAGTGTATGTTTATACAGATATAGTAAGCACATGTTGGAGGTGGAGCGCCGCCTAGTTGGTGGCTCACCAAATGAGGAGCTGCGTCTGCAACTCAGAAGTGGTCGCTTTTTGTGGCCTGTGGAATACGTAATTTGCCGGCTGGCCCCCACAAGTTGTCCATCGCATTTACATTCTGTATAAATATTTATAAGAGAAAATAGAAAAGAAGAGATCATAATGATTGAAGAACAGCAATATTTTAAGGTTTTTTAATGTTTTCAATTAAGAGATTTGTTCTTAAACTGGTTAGATAAATATATTTTTACCAAGTAATTACTAAATTGTACAAACTATAAATGTCCGAAACCAAGATTTATGTTTTAAAGATCCGCTTAGGTGGGATTTTTTCGCAGACATGCTGCCGGAACTAGCCAGTAAAAGGCCAAACCAGAATGGTGTTATTAAGTGCTCCATGCGTGGCTCTCCGTAACTCCCAAAGAGCTCCCGATGGGCATCCGAAACCACGGGGCCCAGGAAGTCTGTCATATTGAGTGCGCACGAACAAAGAGCTCAGCGAAATTTGTTTCTGCCGCCTAAGCAACAAATTGCACTCCCTCACAGACACAGCAGCGGCCTAAACTTGAACCGACATTTTACATAAGGCGGAATTAAATATATATTTACTACATAGTAGGTGCAAACAAGGTGAAGTGCGGTAGGGAGAGGGATCTGGCCAGGTTGGCAGGCAGGCAGGCAGACCCGCTGAGCAGAGGCCCCGAAAAAAAAGAGTTAATTTGCATAATTACGTTGGAGTGGGGCAGGCGGAATAAGGGGTCGGGTCGTGGTGCATTTTCAGTAAGCCAATGCCGGAGAACTGACTGATGGCAGGGTACACTTAGAATGAAAAGGGATAATAAAATTTAAATCTTTTTTACAAGAGTTCATATTGTTTTTGATTCTGATAGAAATTTGTATCTAGGCCACTAATAAAACCCTTTTATAAATAAACTCTATTTATTTACAATCATCAAATAGCATTTCCATTGAGCTAATATTTATGGTAACTAATTTTATATAATTTATTTTCAGTCCTTTAATTGTAACCCGGTATATTAAATTAATTCAAGATTTTAAACCTTAATCTACATTTTGTATTTATTTTTCTTGACTGCAAGGATCTTTAATCTGAAAAAATATTATTATAATGATATATTAAGATAGAAATATATTTTTTGAAGTATTTAATATTAACCTTTTTTAAAAAGTAATGGCATTTTTAAAAATAAAATTTAACATAAAGTCCCAGCTATAAATTCCATAAGCTTTCAGATAAAAATAAATAAATAAAATAAAAATAAAATATATATTTTAAAGTGCACAGCTGGGGGCGGGGCAGGGGCAGTGGAAAAGAGTGCACGAAAATGAAACGAGGCACGAACAACAACAGCAACGGGGAAAAAAATGAAGTCGCTTTATCATTTTTAGCTGGCGGCGCTGTTTGGCCAAAGTGTGGAAAATAAATGTATGGAAATTTGCATACGAATTTCGAATTTCAAATGGCGTTGGCTCTTTCCACCTCCGCCATTGAATTGGAGTTGAGGATTGGGTCGGACCGAGGTTGGTGCGCCGTTAGGTGACTCCCACACTCGCCACATCTTTTTCTGGGGCGGCACTCGTGCCACCTGGAGCTCCACTTCCCCCTGGCTAATGCCCGTTCGGTGTACATGGTCACTTGGTTGAGGTCACGCCCACCACTTGCGTCATTTTTTATATAAATAATACTCTTATGAAGCATTTAAATAGGAATTCATGTTCTATATTGTTTCGAAAACTACTCAGTTTAATATTCATTTTCTAGGAATTAAATGTAGGAGTTTATATGGGATTTTCTTTATTCCATTATACATTTAAAATGAATTATTTTTTATATGAATAAATCTGAAAAACAGCTGAGACTTTTGTGATTAATTAATTAATTTTTAACAATTACATATACTTTAATTGTTAGCTTTGTGGATAAAAATTCCATTAAACACTGTTAAAAAATCATTCCAAATTGTATACAAAACAAAAAACAGTTTTGCAGCTGTTTTGCAAGCACTTAAAACTGTTTCAAAAGGGTTTTGATTCACTTAAGTGCCCAGTATTTATTATAAAACTTCAGTTCTTATCATTAATAAAACTAGTTTTAAGAGTTTTTATAAATTAGAACTTTCCAAGCTAGAAAACAGTTATATATCTTTGTGATTCGCACTGTACTTGGTAATATTATTCATTGAGATGAATATTTGCAGCTACCGGCACTGCTGGCGCTGCATTATTGCGGTCTTTGTTGATTTAATTAATTAAATCGCAGTTGTTTTTTTAATTGATTGACAGATTAAAAACAAAACCAATTAACAATTTTAATACAAACGACGACCGCATAATATGCCATAATAAAGCCAGCGCCAGCTGTCCCCAAAGCGGGTATCCAGCGGAAAGGAGGTGGCCATTCAAACAGATTGATACACCCACAAACACTCATGGCGATGTCATAATCCGTTATCCGCATTAACAGCGATTTTAATTAATGAAATCACTCAAGGGAAGCTGGCCAGAAACAGGAACCGCCTGCAATGTCCCGATGGACGAACCGAACACTAATTAAAACCGTGCGGGCCAAGCCATGGAAATGTTTGTTGAAACAATTATTGAGTTGTAGTTTGATCGCCTTTTTTATTGATTACATTTTTTAACTATATGTAGAAATAAATATATATTTAAAATGCATCGAAATATAGTATTTCTGTTTCTATTTTCATTAAATGTTCAAGCTCTGACTAAGATGTCACTTCATCTGGGAAACACCCGTTGAATTTCCTGATCAGTTTGTTATTACCGCCAATGGATTCACTAATCGAAGAGTGAGATATATCTAGCTGTGGGAATAAACCCATCAAATCGGCGGGTGGCACAGCAAATTGGCGACAAATTCGCATGGAAATTGCAAATTCAACGCTCAACGCATAAACATCTCCGTCGAATGGCTTTTGTCTAAATGAGAGCGATAAATTTGGCTAACATGACGTGGGAATCATGAGTGCAGAGATGGCCCAAAACTTAAAATTCATATATTGATTTTAACATACAAATAACTACATTTAATTAATAATGGCAAGCCGAAGCCAGAGACAAAAGGCTTGATTTGAATAAACGGCTTCCCACGACGACGGATCGCGGGGAATAAGCATATACATATATCTTTCTGGAGTCGGGCCAGATTAAAAACCCCAATTCGCACGCAATAATTTCAGATCGTTCGTTCTCATTGGCTATTCATAATTTCTAGTTCGACCAGCGATTCGGTGGTGATTACGATTTGATTTTGAAATCGAAAATCAAGCGGATCGGACAGGTGGTGGTGAGTGAGTCATGGAACTGGTTCGAATCAGTAGCGAGCGTGCCGATAATTCAGATCGTCCCCGTATTTATGGCCACGTATGGGAAATCTGCAACTGTCCCCGTCCGTTTTGGCAGCTCATATGCAAAGCAGTGGTTGAGAGCCAACGAAGATGTCAATAAATCTGCCGCTTTGGCCTTGTTTTGCATTTCCGCCAAGCGGAGAGAGGCCAGGCCAAGACGACGCATTCATCCTCTCGGGACTCGAGTTCAGCTCCACATACACACACGCGAGGTGGAGCAGGAACAGGTAAGCCGGCTCCAAGCCGCAGAGTCCCAGAATCCCAGCCAGATCCAGATACAGTAGCCCCACGTCAAAACGAGGTGATTTAGAATTGTCGAATTTTATTTAAATTGGATGCAAACATGCGAAATTTATTGTAGAAAATCAATAAATAAGAAAATCAGAAACCGCAGAGCGAAACTTGATCTGGAGTCGAGTCGGGATCGAGAAGATCAGCTCGAGATCGGGGGCTACTCCTGCCCAGGCACGAACTTTGTTTTGATAATTTTCTGCCGGGTATCCGGGAATCAGTTTCGAGCTCCCTGCACTTCATTATTTTATTCCATTTGCCTTTTATTTTTATATTTATAACGATTTTATTTTATTGAGCCCACTGCAGTTCATTAAAATTTCGTTTTCGGCTAATAAATATTGAGATCGTTGAAGACTTTGCAAGACTTGACTTTAAATACTCTGCCAGTAAGGTAAACTAAAAATTAAAAAAACTATAAGGCAATTATCTGATAAATAAATCTTATTAAAAAAAATGTATTTAAAATAGTTAACAAAAAACCTATAATTTCTTAATTTTCTCTAAGAGTATTCCTAATTCATCTTGAATATTAAATCTCCTGGTTAATTCCCTGTTTTGTTTGCATTTCAACAGAGTTGAGGAGGAGTAAAGGACACTCAACATACTCAAAATCGATGGCTGCGATAGGAGGAACCAGTCCAAGGCTTCTCCCTGGACATTGGCAGCTCAGCTCTGTTCGTGCCTTGTATCAGATTGTCGTCGAGTTTTTCGGAGACCGTGTTTAATTAACTCGAATTAGAATTTCAGAATGTCCCTTTTGGCATAAGTATTTACGCAGAAAATGTAAATAAGTCTACCTTGCTAAGTGTGTGTCTGTCAGCAGTTATGTTTTTTAATGAGCTTCAACAAGGTTAATTAATATTCCGAAAATATATAAAGAATTTAACTGAATAAAACTTGCAAAGTTAAATTCATAAAATCCTCCACATAATCCACTAAACTCAATTAAAGTTCATCTGCAAATTATCAACAATGCAACCAGCGAATATTTCTCATTTGAATGTGGCGCCGTAATCGGTGATTGACTGCGGAATTTCGCCAAGGCAACGATATGGCCAACACCACAAAACTGGCTCCATTTCAGTTACCACAATGGCCAAGACGAGTACGTGTGTGGATGATACACAGATATTTGCGGGAATAACTCATGCAGATTACCCGCGCCGGCTAATGAAAGGCGAGCAAATTAAGTGGGGAAAATATAATTGATAAACCCGGGGCGAGTTCTAATTCTGGCCCTCTTTATCGGACTCCATTAATTAGGCACTTGATTTATGAATGCACAGATCCCGATAGGCTTGGCCTAGGCCTGTGCTAGCTGCCTTCTGGCCAGGCTCTTAAATATGAGTCGCATTTTTATCGCCTTGAAGAAAGCGGGCGAGAAAATGTGCACTGTTGGAAATTTCTTTTTTATAAGTTAGCTGGGGTTATTTCTTAATGTATTTATTTATTTATTTAAATTTAATTTCTTGCAATGTAATCCTTGGCGTGGGCTGCTGTCTCGCCATAAGAAATGTGGGCTTGTGAAAGCACCTGCCTGGCATGGTTAAACTTTGACTCTACGCGTTCTTGGCCATTAATCAGCTGTTGCTAAACGGCTTAAACGCCAGTAGCCATGTTTCTCCACCAATCTCCCCGTTGTAAATGCATCGAAGGAGCGCGAAAACAGCCAAAATACCAAATGCTCAGATCGATAGGGATCGCGCCTGCAGCTTCTAAGCTGGCGAACGGAAATTGCAGCCAGAAACAGGACACTACAGGACTCAGGACATGCGTCGAAGTGGTTGCGCTGCAGGCACAAATTAATTAAGCTCATGTTTGCGCATATTCCGTGGCGATTCGGCGTTTTCCCCTTGGAATTAATTGGCGCGAAGGGTCCAGGTCCTGAGCCAGGACAATGACAACTCGATAAGCGCACATCAACGCACATTGCGCAGAGGCGGGATCCTGCTATCCAGCGATCCTGTGATCCTGCAGTACCCCGATCTCAAGCACCTGTTCCGCATTGCTCGTGGGTGAGATATCGAAAAGATATCCTGAGTATCCTGACCCCTTCTTCCCCGAGTCGTATTTCATTTCCCGGGGGTTGAGCTGCCCATTTGTGTCATTCGCCTTTGGATCGGCGAGCCTGCTGTTTCGGTTTTGGGCATATTTTATGTAAAAAACGCAGTGCTATCAGAGTTTTATGGTTTGTTTGTCATTTTAACACCTTTTAAGGTGCGCACATTAATTAGAAGCGCAGCGAACTGCGCGACAGTTTCGAGGAGCACGACATGGTTGCCTCCTGCTGCGAGACTGCTTATAAAGGTAACGAAAAATGTTGCACATGCCCAAAAAAAAAAAAAAACAAGGAAGATAAACCTAATGTCATTATGCATATACACACATCCATTGTGTGTAGTTTCAGCTCTATTTTCCGGAAAGGGCGGGTTGAAACAAATGGAAATTATGCATTTTTCTTTAAACAGACCCTTGTTTACGATATTAAAAAGTGAAACAATGAGGTTAATCAATTATTTAGAGCACTCAATGATAATGAAAACATAAATTATCCAACGATTTTTTATACTTAATAATAAAATATTTTACCAATTTTAAAGATTCAAAATTCATTTAATATAACATCTATTCTTTTTATTCCATAACCATCATCTTATGCTGATATTTTTCCTCTTTAAAGATTCAAAAGAAATCAATTCCTTGACACTTTTATAAACTATTATATTTTTTCCTAATATATCAGAAACGGCATCAAATCCATCAGACCCAGAAAAATGTATAGTTTTAGAGATTTACTTCACTCAAACAAAAGACTTAGGCACCGAACTTGACTGCAGAACGAAGAACGAAAACGCCACAAAGCGGCTAAAGGTTGAACTACAGCTTGTAGGCGAGAGGAAAGTTTTGAAAATATAAAGTCAAAATAAATATGTTTCTCCAGTCAAGTTCGTTGCTTAAGTAACTCAATGGACAAACGATGGACACACGATATACAATCGATTCCAGCTTTCAAATTAAAAAAAAAAATTGCGAACCCAGCTTCTTGAAGCTAATGCCTCAAACTGATTAACGTGCAAGTCGTGATCGAGCAAAGGCGTTGCCATAATTTGTCAACACCCCAATATTTTACGAGCACTCATTGCGATATAATTGGGCCTCAAGTGGCGTATGAGCGAGGCTTTTGCTTTTGTTGGCCGTTTATTCGCGATTTAAGTTATTGGGCGCATCATAATGGCCGCCATATGTCGTCCGCCGGCGATTTACGACCACGGTCCGTCCGCACCTACACCCCCGATAATCCCCAATCCGCTCCATTCGCTCCCTTTCCGCCCACGTATCCGTCTTATGTTTTATGTATCAGAGCGAGCAACAGAGTTATATACAATACATATAGAGGTGGGTATGCACAGAGAGAAAATGGATAGAATGTGTATTTTAAATTAAAATAAAGAGAAATAAATTATTTAATAAAAAAAAAAAACGAAAATTAGGAAATAAAGAAATTAACAAGGCATTATTCAGGCATCTCCCTTCTATAGAGTATCTATGCGTTTTGCATTTATATTTTAAAATCTCCCATTAAAACTTTATTGCATTCTTTTAATATATATTTATTAAATTAAATCCATTTAAAGATCAATATTTTATTTACTGTGCAGTACCTGTAAGGGCCCGGAGTGCGATATATTGTATCACGCCGTCTGCGTCAGACCATTGTGTCAAATATAAATCAGATCATTTTTTCCGCCCGCCGAGCAATGCCCAAAAAGCGAATCGCAAATACAAAAAATAAATAAAAAGAAAAAAACAAGGCAAAGTATTTTTGTTTTTATGGCCCAGAGACGAAGACAGAAATTGGCATAAATTTTGAGAGGCAAGCAGGGTTTGCTTTTTAAAAATTTTTAACAAACTCTTGGTGTCCCGTAATCGTTGGGGCTTGTATCATATATCTAGATCGTGTCTCTGCCTCTGTGTGTCTTCTTTTGAAAGTGCTTTGATTGTGGAAATTAAAATTCAATGCACATTAAAATGACAAAAACGAATCGAAACGAACTCGAATCCGAGCCCGAATCGGGGTACATTAAAAAGTCATGCCGTATCTGACAAAATGGCCATACACAAAAAAAAGCTGCCATCAAAATGTAGATCATTCGTCATTGAGGGTACAAAACCCCATAATTTCGATGGCAATAAATAAATTTAACACGCCACCGCAGCCACTGTATGCATAATGTCGCACAAAACTGAAGGAGTCCGACCCGGATCCAAGCTAAGACCCTTGATTATATATACAATTGATAAAGATACGGAATGCGGAAACGATCTGAGTTGACTTTTTATTTTAAAACACTAACTATTTATTTTCAGCATTAATCAATAAATTATATTTGAAAACTTCACCACCAGAACCTGGGTTTAAAGTCCATCGAATTTTCCACATTGGCCATTGATCGAAAAAAGCCAATAAAAGCCAAGTTAAGCTCTTCGGAGGCCAAATTGATTTGCCTTTAATTTCTCGCACGTTGTTGATTAATTTCCCCAGAAAAGGCGATGAAAAAGTGTGCGAAAGCGAGTCCTTTGTCCCTCAAAGGGCATTCAGAATACGAAGAGCCTTTGCACCAATGTGTATTGCCAGTGTCCGTCAGTTTTTTGTGCCGAAAAGGGGGGTGGGAAGGGCTGAAGCGAATCCTTTGAGCCAAATGGTCGGCGGCGGCGGTGAATCCCCTCTTTCATTGCGCAGGAGCAAAATCAATGCTTTGGGCCCGTGGGGCACGTAATCCGGATTGCGCCATTCAGAAAGTGTAAATGAAAAATCTGTTTTTGGAAGCATTTCGGCGTGAAAATGCAATATTGAATTCATTTTCATTTAAATTCACCAACGCAAAAAGCAATTACACGACGCTCCAGACTCACCCAGCCACGATTTCCCGGCCGAGGACCATGAAATAAAAATTGAAACAATTTTTTATGTAAAACAGGCGGCTTATCCAGGGCCAGGGGCTCAAAGGGGCATAAATAATAAACTGAAATTAAATGTAAATATGGCCAGAAGAGCAAAAACAAGCGACATTCTGGTCTGGCTACCAACAACTCATAAATTTTGCCCACAAATCGCGCGGCGAGCGCACAAAATCTGTCACCTATCAAAAATGCCCTAAAAGGGCATAAGTCTCGTCTCCCCTCCTATACAGAGTCCGATTCCGATTCCGAATCCAAATCGAATCCGGTCCGGGGGCTGAATGCGCGTGCGCAGCCTTCGGCTGACAATCGATGACAATCAATGTTTGCATTGCATTATTATTATTGGAATAAATGAATAAAGTATCGTGGATCCGCGGCATGCAGTGACAATGGCTCGACACATTCGGATGCTGCCCCATTCGGGGGATTTATGTATGTATGCCCACAGATCTCACGTCCCATCCCGTTGCGTCCTCCGCCGCAGTTCAGAGGAATTGTCAGAGCTCCGCCGGTCCAGTCAAAATCGCCATCAAAATCGAAATCGGTAACAAGATCAGTGGAGGCAGGAAGACCAGTGGCCAAAGTTAAACTGTGAAAAATAATAATATTAAAATTTACAGGAAATATTAAAAATGTCTTTAAACATGTTTAAGAATAAAAGTAAAAGAGGCAAACCGAATTTTTTTAGAAAACAACTAGAATAATAAGGGAAATAACTTTTCTTCTGTTATTTCCTGAAGGTCTGTTGCCTTATTTTTTAGAATTATTATAATTTATTAATATATTCTTTTTTCTTCCTGTGTGGAGAGCTGGATCCGTGTTGACATTCCTTGTAGCTTGTCGCTTGTACCGCTGTCGTTCGCCACATGGTAACTGGAGTTTTCAGTTTTGTTCCTCCATGCCAAACAGCAATCATATTTCGCAGGCCAATTGACTAGATCGGAGATCCAACCTTTGGGCAGACATAAAGGCACAGTGGAAAAACTAGTTGAAATATTGTACAAAAAATTATAAAACTAAAACAGGAATTAAAAGATCTATAAAAAAGCTTAAAAATCAATAATATTTTAAATACAAGAATACAGAAAGCGCTTTTAAGCTTAAAAAATCACCAAAAATTGGATTGATCGATTCCTTAAATAGGGCTAATGACCTTAATTATATTTTGTATTATTTATTAAAAGTACAAAATCAAAATTATATTAAAATGAAAATAAAAACTTTGATATTCTGTAAAAAACATAAGTTTAAATATTAACAATTTTATAAAACTGTCTTTCAAAGGGTAAAATGTAACCAGTATTTGATGATCCTTTATCGGTTTTATCCCCACAGTCGTCCTACCAGGACATTCATATATGTACATACTCATACGTATACTTAATACGGAGAACAAGAAATGCATGATTTTGAATCTGTTCGCGCCGAATGCCAACGAACCTCAGATTTCTATCATATTTTGCATAGAATGCCCTGCTATATACAACATATTCGATCGGAGAGGAGAAACTGAGACCTGGTGACGATTGCATCTGCCCAATCCTTCGTCTCTTGGTTGGACTATTTTAATATTTTTTCCCCCTGCTGAAATTCAAATTCCAGGCAGCCGCCTTAACAGCCTTAACAAACATCCCGACTAATAATGGCGAGAGAAGACAATGCGACGCCTGCGAGGATTCCACAGCTCCCCAGTGACGGGCGGCCTTTTTCTGGGGCCCGACTTGGGTCCAGAAACAGAATCAGAATTGCCAGACAGCGTGTCTCTGGCTGCCTCATTTATGCAGCAGATCGGACCAGAAGGTCTCCTCCGATGCCGATTCCGATTCCGACATTGACTTTGACTGGGAGCCTCAGTTTGGGGCTGACTCTGGACGCGACTTTGTTGTCGAACAATTTCTTCGACACCTTTTTTGCGCCGCTGCCGTTGGATCACTTGACGACTTCGCACTGGGGATCTGCATTGCCATCGCCATCTCCATCGGCATCTGCATCTGTGTGAAAAATGGAAAGCTCTTTTTGGCAACTTCTGTCGCCCGCTGGTCATTGCAGATGATGTCCCTGTGCCCACTAAATTGCAGAGAATTACAGGGGAACCCCTGTAGTCTAAATCACTAAAAAACTTTGTATAGATATTTACTTTTTAAATAATTAAATCATAAATATATTCTGAATAGTTTATAACATTACTAGCAAGGAATATTATTATTTAGATTCTTTTTATATCATTTTTGTATAGATCAATTTTATAATATATAAGAATTCATTGATACATTTTTTTATATTTTTTAAGTTTCCAAATAACTTTAACCTTAGCGAACTTTGACTGTATTTCCACTTCAACACCATCCAAGTTTTGTGGGCTGCCAGGGGACATCAAAACGGAATAATATTTATGATCATTGCGATATTTTTGTGTTTCTCCATGCCTTGTTTTTTTTTTTAGCTTTGTTTTCCCTCTTGTCCATCTGTCAGCACTGGGCTCTGGGCAGCAGGAGGGAGAGTGAAAGGGAGACTGGGGATGGGTCTGTGCCCTGGCCGAACTTTTGCTTTATGTGCCACGGAATGCGGTGGTGCCCCCGCTCCTTGGCACTGATTTACCGATATGTCATTGAGCGATTCAATGCGATTCACACGCATTCTCCAACTCAGACTCGGACGAGGATGCGGACTTGGTCGCGAACGGGTTCAAGCCGCCGCCAATTCACGAATTGTCACCCTCGGATGGGATTTGAATGATTCGCGGATGGGTCTTTGGGCACAAAGGCATCGAAAGATGATGCATAAATCTGCATGCCCAAAGCCGGCCTTCTTGGAATTTTGTGCCGCATTCAATAAATTCAAAATGTGTTGTGTTATGAGTAAATAGGAAGTAGGTTTCAAGATTTTTAGGATTAAAGGGGAAATTTTAACTTTACTTTTACAATTAAATTTCGGACGAAGATACTTTTAATTTATTGACATAATTTTAATATTTATGTCTAGTCTAACTCAATAATGGCAAAACCTTTTGACGATTTAATAATTTAACCATACTCCTCAGAGTGCTTTTGAAGGATGTGAACGCGTTTAGTCGCGTGTCCTTGGCCACATCTCCCTTGCAATTCGATTGACTTTCTCGGCTGAAACTGTCACTCGCAGGAGGAAACTCCTCCGCCCCGGGCCAGAGCTCTAGTGGAAAACAAACTCTTAAATACGTCATGTGGGGTTCCCTTATGCAATATCCTGGGAAATGAGAGGCATTTGGGGTGGGGCTGTATGTCAAAAACAATAAAGGAAGAGCGAGCCAAGTGGCACAAATTTTTATTGAGAATTTATAATTGAATGGCGGAGCACACCTGAGGCCTGGTCACGCCCAACATTTCCGCCCCCTTTTCTAATTCCCCTCGGAGTTCCATTTGTAATTGAATTTGACGTTCGACTGTCGCGTGTTCCATTTGCGGGTGTCCTCCCGGTGACTGGCTGTCATGTGGTGCGGCGGTGGGCCATGTTTTTTTTTGGGCCACTCCCACTCGCCCATATACAACATAAATGAACTCCATGTGAAGTCCAAGATTTGCCGAAAATATCTAATTGACAAATATCCGAAATGGAGGACAGAAGTCGAAGCAACAAAATGAGCAGAAAAGCTAGGTGCACTGAAAAAAAGGGAACTTTAAGTCATTATTCAAGACCCAATAAAAGTTTATAACAATTTTCTGAAGAGCTTGAAGAACACTTTATTGCCTAATTACTCTTATTTAATTTATTTTTATTAATCATGAATCCAAATACAAGAAAAAATTCCCTTATTTTAACAGAATTTCTCAAGAGTTTCAAGATGATAAGCCGCTTTTTAATTAATTTTCTTTCTCTGCTTGGGGGTAGGGGTGGATTTTGTTGATTTTCTGGGTGGCATTTGGTGGCTTTTCTGGGTCATATGGGGTGGTGGCAATGCCAGTGGTGCTGGCAGGCAATAAGTAACAAAATAATTGAACAATTATGTCCAAATGTCCGACTGCCACTCATTATGATAGACAAAACACGGCGTCCGGCTGACGGGATCTGATCCAAAGTATATTCCCATCCTTCTCTGTCTCCGGCTTGTATCTCCGTCTTTGTCTCCGTCCGTTGCTTCCTAAGCCGAGCGTGGAATGACATTTATAATTACCTCGGGGTATTTGGGGAATAATTTGCCCGTCCATCGCGTATCGCCCCCGCTCCCATCGCTGCCCCGGCTAATGGCCGCACAAAACAGAACGAAAAAAATAACGATAGGAGGGCAGGAAAAACTCGGCCCAAGCGTCCAGATTTCCCCAGCAGCAGCACCACCACCACTCCCAACAATTTCCTCTTCTATGGCCACAAGGCCAACACCCGCGCTGACCACCACCCAGGGCTTAATGAGCCGGATTTCGGCCAGGGAACTGGGAACCAACCAAAAAGAAGCCATCATCAGCAGCTTTTGTTCATCTTTTTTTTCCCAAGTCCTGCTCGTCCTGCGCTTGTGCTTTGTGCGCGTTTTTCCTGTCCTGCCAACTGAAAAATGTTATTGGCCGCAATTTATATGAAAACTGTGCTCACGTACCACATTAACCCCCTTGCACGCGGGAAGCTAGATGCTGGATTCTGGATTCTGGATGCTGGACGCCTGGCAGCAACAATAACTCGCCCCCTCGAACAGTGAAAATGAGCAAATTTTCTAAATGAATAAACTTTGCCAGCAGAGAAATCCCAAAGAAAAGGCAAAAGGAAAAATTAAGAAAATAACAATTAGTGGATAGCGACTGAAAGATACTTCTTACCCTCTACCTTCTAGAGAGATAAGATATCATACCTTCTAGGTAATTTATACTAAAACTGATAGATCTTAGGAGTCTTTTAAGAAATCCAAAGAATCCACTCTATAATATAATATTAAAAAAAAAATAAAAAAAAATTCAAGCAAATATCAGAAGTTGAAAAATAATACGGAATATATGTGGAAAATAAATTCCCCTTGATTTTTGGAATTCTTAAAAATATTTAAAATAATAATAAGAAACTTCATTTACATTTTCATTGGCAATATTCCCTATAACTATATACATATATATCCTTGAAGAAAACTCCCCATTCGATCTAGCCCAATGTCCTGGCTGGCTGGCTGGCTCTCTTGACTGGAGAGATAAAGAAATATTACCGTCCGTCGCCGGGGGTTGGACCGCTGGAACGTCCAGCGACATCTTGGCTGCTACGTGTGCCCAAGTGGCAACGTGGCTAATTCCTCCATGAGCTCGCAAAAATTAAGAAATTAAAAAATTGCCCTGCGCCCTGTTTGCTGACGGTGCGGAAAATTCGTTTGGCTGTTTTTGGCATTTTCCAGAATTGGCTGGCAGCACTTGAATAATTGCATTCCTTCGATGATATTAGTCACCGGCGGCGGATGCAGACACAAACACCCACACAGCCAGAGACTCATTTATATAATTGTTTATGTGGAGGATATATATCTTCTTGATTAAGGGATATAGCTGCCAAGCTTATGCATAAAATAATGATAGAGGAAGAAATGTAATGACTAGAATTTTATATGGGGGTTTTGGTAAAGTATTTAATTATTATTATATTATAATTAATAAAATAAAAACTCTTCAATAAGTTTAGGATTTGATTAAATCTTTGAAATATAAACAAATTTACTTTTAAATCAGACAACTTTGAAGTACAAATAAACCCTTTGCCTGGCAATATCCTGTTTTTTATCCAAATCTTGCCAATTCAAAATGGATCTCAGATATGGAACACGCTCTGAAAATTCAAAAATTGTAACGAAACCTGTCCTCGAGTTCCAAGCTTGGGTGCTTGGGAGCGACACGCTTCAAGTTAACTGGATAAATTTCTGTGTATATAAATCGTATGACGTATAATTAGACGAGGAACTCGACTATGAAGCAGCCCAGACTTTTGTTTATTGGGACAATCTCCCCGGGTTCATCATTAAATAATAATCAGTCAGAGACAGAGGGATGAGGGCGACTGCAGTTTAATGGTAATTTGTTACGCCTAAACGTGAGCACGCGCTGTGCGGTCACCTTGCTACGTTCCTAAAATCCTACCTACCACAGGAGTTCACCTGTTTGGAGACCCCTCCCTCTCACAGCTTACACAAAGAAAAACAAGGTGTCAGAAATATATCAAATTTAAAGCACAAACAATATCATATTTAAGCCAAAAGAAACAATATATGGTAGTTGCTTTGCATTATTGCTTTAAACCAAAAACATTGCCTTCTTTTCAGGGCACCTCATGCAATTTCCGTACTAATTTCCTTTTTTGAAGGATATTTTCTCTCAGTACATCTGCCGCCTGAAACTAAGTCTATAACTAACCGCAGGGCACACGCAAAGGGACGAGGTAGCAAAAAAGGAACCATCCCGGTTTCCAGAATCGGCGCTGAAGTTGGAGGCATTTCGTGACTTTATGGCTTTCGTGCCGCGGCCGTCGAGCCTGTCAGCTCCTTGATTGACTTGGCCAGCGATCCTGGGAGGGTGGAATTCGACAGGACACCCAGGAAGAGGGAGGGGGGCGACCACCCTTGTTTGCATATTACTTAATGGCATTTGCACTTGAAGTGTGCCAGAAATTACCTGTCCGCTGACAATTAACTTTTTAACTCATTTCTGAAACTGTTTGCTCGCAATGCGGTACACCGAACTATTTCCCTAAACTCTATATTTGTGAATATACACTGGGAAAAATACAAGATTTATTTGTTAAATATCTTGGGAGTAAGGGAGCTGAAGTAAAGTTTGGGTAAAATTCTTTAAAGGAAGATTAGAAATTTGACTTAAATTGGAGTTAAATTAGAGAAGCAGTTGCCCCATTTTATAAATATTTTCCTGAGTGTATTTTGGTGCCCCTTTTTAACCGCGAGTCTATCAAAAGTTTTGGCTCATAAACACGAATGGCTCCTGGAACGCTTATGGCGAAACTTTCGCCGGGGTGGGCTCATCCAAGGACCGAGGGGCGATCAATCAGAAGCCAACCCCTCCACGAGCCAGCCACTCGGGCAGTCAACACTTTCGAAGGTCCCTCGGCCTCCTTGTGGCCACTCCTAACCTCCGTCCAATCTGTGCATATGTTAATTCAAGTGGAATTAATTGTTTCCGGTGTTTAAGTTTTTCCGCAAAGGCGAATTCTCATTCATAGCCGGCGTCTTGGTGCCTCGACTGCGGTCAGGTTCTCCGACTCTCCTTTTAAGGACTTCCCCCCACTGCCAGTCGCAACCCTTACTCCGCCACCCTGGGAGCCATTTGCATGCAGGTCCTGGGCCCAGGACTCCTGGCCACATGGCCTCAACGCCCTCGTTTCGGCTTCGATGGATTTTTGACTTTTATATTTGATTTGAAATGTTGTGGTCGACTTTTGTTTTGTGTTGTTGCCACTTAATGAGGCCAGCGGCGTGGAAGCAATTTCGCCTTGGCTTTGCACGGATTCAGTGTTACAGGAGCTACACATTCAGATTCCTGTTCCTTTTTGGGGGAATTCTGCTAATTTTATAATAGTTTTCACATATAAAATTACAAATAACTATAGAAAATTCCTTTCATTTATTGAAATGAGAAGATTAATCATTGGAATTTTTAATTAGTCCACGTTTATTATCTATCTACATCCGCGCAGAAGTCGGTCCAAGCCTTTGGGCTACATTTTCCCCCGGATTTTCCCCCTTTGGCCTGTACAGCATTCCTTTGATTCCATTTCATCCTTGTGCATTTTTTACATATTGCCAATTTTTCAGCACAACCATCGACGACGGGTACTGGTAATTGTGATTGATTCCTGTGTGTCTGCTGCAGTTTGATGTGTTTTTAATTAAACTTGTACCGATATATATGGTATGTATATACATATATGCATAAATACTTGGCATATGGCTGCAACGGAGACGGAAACACGATGGAAGTCTCTATTGAAGTCCTCCCCGCCAGCGCTTATCGAGTTTAAATTTAAGTTTTGCGTCAAATTAAAAGTAAACAACATTTCCCAGGGTGGATCTCCGGATAACACCCCTTTCGAGGACTATCTGCAACCCCGCATTGTCATCCTTTTCATCGTTTTTCTGGTCTTGTTTGCACACATGTCATACGAGGCATTTTTGTGACAAATCGCTACCAGAGTGTTAATAACTGCTGCAACACGAACCCATCAAAGTCACCCCGGCGGAATGCAAAAATAAACGGAAAATACATTTGCAATTTCCATTGTCCAACAACATGACATCCCAATAGATCACTGCAGATGTGTTCCTCCAGATTAGATAATAGCAGACTAAAAGCCAGTTAACTGCTGCGATCTGCAAGTCCAGATAGCGCGACATATGGCATTAGGCACTCGATGATACCCTCACTTGGCGTTGCCTTTGATTTTCAACAAAACGAGAGATTTTTACATGAATTACTCATATTGATTGAAGGATAATACAATTTTTACGCACAAAGTATATCTTTTAGATGAAAATTCTGTTGGCTATCTTTACGAAAAATCTTCATTACTTTTGAATAAAAAACTCATTTTTTATTTGTATTCTAGATCTTTACGTAAATTATTTATATAAAGAAAACATATTGTAATTAATAATGTTTTATTACCAGATATTTCAACTAAAATCCCTCTTTTAAAGTACCAATCAAACAATGTTTTTTGTTACAGAAATAAATCGAAAGCATTTTATTTTTATTCAATTCCAAGGATTCACATAACAGGCAATTTGGAACCTAGTTTAATTTAATCTGAAAACGAAACAAATAACTCCACAAAATAACTAACTGATGGACATTTATTTTAATATTCGGCAAGCTGGCTGCCATCGGATCTCTGAGGTAGGGATAAAGGTAAAGCCGAGCACCGATTTTTCCTGGGGGGCGATTGATGGGCAGTGGACGTTTGGCAGTTGGCAATTTCGCAATTGAAATGCAACGTTGATTTTGATTTGAGTTGCAGAGTTATTGAGGCGCAGCCCGGTGGCTGTTGCAGCCGGATTTTTTATTGCAGTTATTGACACGTAACAATCGCCGTGAGCCTCCGCAATCCCAACTCTCTGAATGTCACGTTTTTTCCCCCTCCAGTTGGGGGGCGGCACTTGCTGCTGTCGATTTTTCGGCGCTTCCGTTTCCGCTGATATTCAATTTTGTTTGATTGCTGTCGTTTTTAGTTGAACGATTTGTCCACTTCTGGTGCGATGTTTACATTGAAACCTCTCGTTGGGAGGCCATATTTTAAGCCAAACTCTGAACTGCGAAACTGGCTTTTGCGAGAGACTTTCAAGGACTCTTTGCTTTAATTTTTATACTATATCTTGTTAAGAAATAATAAATACAGAAATTATTACATAATAAGAATAATAAATAACGAAATTATTTTAAAGAATGGAATTTTGTTGGATTTCTTTAAGGTTTATTTAAAGTCTTACTTTTTTAATTAAATTATTTTAATCCCAAGGATGAAACCTTATCCGAGTGTGGGAATTATAGTCCATACAGGGGCATCATGTGAACCTGAGGTCCTGACATATTAGCAGAAATTATGAACGCTAAGCGGATTACATTTAACACGATTCGCCGGAGAGCAGATCGGGTGTCCGGGTATTAAAGCCTGAATCAGTTCACAGCCGGAGTCGCGTGCCGTGCTCAGAAATCTGAGAGCAGAGCCAAGAAACGTGCCGGGGTTCAGGTCTAATTATGAAATTAAATGCAAATTAAAAATCCCATTCAAAGTATTTTGTAAAAGAAGAGCTGCCGTTGCCATTTCAAGTGGCCAGCAAACTGGGTGAGTTTCCAAGCAGATCCTGAATCGTCCTTTCCGCTTTCCGTTGCTATGTTTCCCTTACCATTTACCTCTCCTTACTGGTTTGTTTGCATAATAATCCGAAAGCGTTTCGTCATTGTCGTCATCATCATCATCTGAATGCTGTCAATATTCCGCTCATCATTCGCCCCATCATTATGCCCAGATTTTGGCCATAAAAACGAGCCAAGTCTAAAGAAGGGGCGTGACTTTTTGGGACTGAAGGTGGTTGGGAAAGAAGAAAAACATATTATTCAATATTTAAAAGTTCAGCTTCCTTCCTGCGGAACTCTCTTCCGCTCGAGTTGATCGATGATGCTGTGCTCTGGCCTCGTTTCTCTAAGGGATTGGGGAGTGTTCCATCCCCCGGGATGCTGTCATAGCTTTGCGGGGCCTTTGGCCTCACCTCACGAAGCCGCCACTTGGCATGATAAATTTAATTCCGCTTCTATTTTGATGGCACTTGTCAATTCAAATACTTTTGTCAGTCTCTCTACGCTTTATATATGTATATATATATTTTTTTTGCCCTTGTTTTTGTTTTCGCTGAAGAACTGAAGGGCCCTTCAGCAGCAGCCACGCCTCCGCCTGCGCCCACCGCATTGTGCGCAAATGCTGCGAAAAGTTGAAGGATTTTGACGCATTAGAGTGCTCCCCCAGGAGCGAAGGATTACTGTTGGACGGAGGCAGTGGGTGGTGGACACCTGCAAGCAAATGAGTGCATTTGTTGTAGTTCATCTCAATGGATGACGAGGTGTCAAGGAGAGATGACTCCAATTACCCACCGCAGCTTCGCGCGATGCTCAAGGCGACACTTTGTAAGGCTTTCAATTTATTTAGGGAAATACAGAAAATTTATGAAGCTAAATAAATAAATTATAGTGTAAGAGGCTTAACAAAAGTAAAACTTTACAAATTTAAGGTGTTTAACTTGTAGAAAAGCAAATGGTTCGTTTTTGTCTAGGCTTGAAAATAGATTTTAAGGCACGACATTGGCATACTTTTAGGAGGCTATTGAATTTTAAAGTAATAATGTAAAATTATGCAATTACGATTTATAAGCAAGCAAGGCGAGTTATTATTAATAAAATAACACTATTGAATTTATATTTTTTTATACATTTGCTTAGTTTATTTAGAAAAACTCAATTGTATTACTACAATTTTTCTGGCAACTTCAGTCCTTTTATATAAGTTTCAAATATGCAATTATTTGTTTAGCTTTTTTAAATAATTTCAAAATGTATACATATATATCTGCATAATTTTCAAAGTATAAATAGTTTTCTTGAATTAAAATCTACTTCCAAATGATTTATATAAATATTTAAAGCCCCATTGCTTCTAAATCATCATATTTTATAGTTTTTAAAATACTTCTTGCTAATTTAGTACAATAAAGAATACTAATACCTTTAAAAATGCAATAAATAATACATCTTATGTCCCTTTATCTATATTATTCCCATTCCTTGTATCTCAACCTACCCAAATCCGGCTCCATTGTGTCCGACATTAACCACTAATGAAACATGAACAAGAAAGCGATCCCCGAGCTGAGTTTCGTCCCATTCCTGTTAAAGCACTTAACTTTCCTTGTAATCAGCCAGGATGGACACAAGAGAGAAGGAGGCATCCATCGGCCACCCATTCTCCCAGCTTCAATTTAAAGTTTTTCCCCGAACGAATCGTACTTTCTCTCATGGGAGTTCGCGCCCTCAACTGGGACCAAAAATGATGACTTAATATACGAAAATCACGAAAACTGATGGATTCCTCTGGGGTGTTTTTTACTTGACACGAGCACTGCTGTATTCTTGCCTTTGTCCTTGTCCCTTCGCATGTACATATTTGCCCTGACCCTTGGTCCTGGTGTGTCCTGTTGCGACAATTTCACGCTTCTCGGACGCCGCTGACAAGCTGACAGCTGCCACTTGAGCGATGGCGTTTATTAGTTATTAAACGGCGTGATTTATGCCCGCGGCCAAGTGCACCACGGAACCAATCCCAGTCCCCTGTCGAGAGCCACATCCATCCCCTGCAATTGGCCTGCACTTTTGGCGGCGTAATAAGGTCGCCGTCGTCTCCCTCGAAACGGACATCTGCGGTTCCGCGCCGTCAAGAATGGAAGTTTGGGGGTTTTGGGAGCTGGAAGGTCTCCTCATTGAAAAGGATATTGTTGGAGCAATGTTGGAGTGCTGAGGAAAGTAATCAAAATCATGCAGGATTTATTTTTTAGAAGGAATTAAGATACATAAAGAGCTCCCGCATTTTTCTATATGTTTTAAGGCATAATTTTTGTACCTCCGGAATATAATTTCTAATGATGGATTTTATTCAAAAACTGAAAGAAAACCTCTCTCATTCGTATCTTACCCAAGTCACAACTCTCCCGTCGTGTTGCCAATGTTGATACACATGTAAAACTGATTGATAACAGTTTATTGTTTGTTCAATTTCCCGCTTTTCGGGAAACTATAATTGCCAAACTGTAGAGTCGCAAAGAGCAACCCCTGCGTTGGGACGACGAACCCTTGTCGCCCAGCCAGTCAGTCCATTTGACTTTGTCCAAATTGAGCTGCCTACTGAGCGCTGCTGTTTGTTTATACTTATTTCATTTTCACACCCCCTTGCGGGTCTTCCTTACCGCCACCAAAGCCACCCCTTCATCCACAGCCTCATCATCAGCATCATCATCGTCATCATTGCCGAAATCGGTCTCAGGTTACTTTGTTTTCCTTGGCCTCCATTGTTTGTTTTCGTTTCCGTTTCACTTTTCGCTAGGTTTGTTTGTCATTTTGAAAAATGCGTTTTACAGTTTTGTTTTTTATTTCAAAATTCAATTGTGGACGGCCGCAGCCCGCTGAAATAAAAAAAATAGGAAAGAAAACACCCCTTGGTAGGTATCTGCCTTATCCTCATGTGCCCTCCGCCTTGACTCCCCCTGCGGCTAATAACGTCCTCGTCAGTTCCGGCAGCTCACTCCTCGTCCTGGAAGTACTCACCCCTTTCATATTCGATGAATCCCTGCTCCTGCTTGTGCTTTTTGGTGCTAACGCCAAATTATGGTTGGAAATTTTAACGCAAATTTGTTTGTCTGTGTTTTAAAGCCAGCGGGATGTCCCCTAAAAGGAACCTTTATATATTTAACTATTATAAAAGAATGTTATATGAACTTAAAAAATTAAATTAATAAATTAGAATTATTTAAAAATAAAATAAATAAAATTAAGTGAAGAATAGTTGAATTGTAGAATTAACTTGGTATCAAAAAGGTGACATTTTGCACTAAAAAACTTATAAATAATATAAAGTTTAAGGCCTACAAGCTTCCCCAAAATGAAATCCCATCCGATACCAAGTCGATGGTAATCTTTCCTATTTCCCAGCAAAGCTAAATCAATTTCAATCGCAAATAAACCCCGAGGTGGAAACACTGGAATTGGTGCTGTCGCTAATCCTGTGACACATAATCCCGCACGCACTCCGGGATCTCCTCCATGGAAGTTACCCCGTTCTGTTTACAGTTTGCTGGAGGAGAGTTGCGCGGTGGCAGTTGCGCTCCATTTGTCATTTTCATAATGGGCGCAGAGTCAGCCGGTGGAGCGTGTCATCGTCGCCATATCTCACGGATTACAAAACGAGACGGAGGCGCGGCAAAGGGCACGTGTCTGGTTGGAGGAGGAGCGGGAATTAGAGATCACTATCGGACGGAACACGGATATTTATGTTCACCTAAGACGGGGCATTAGCCAGAGTTCTTCCTTCCGAGGTCTAATGACACGTAAACCAAGTCGTTAAAGGTTGCCCAGCTAGAGAAAAAACCAGGGAAGGCGGATCTAGAGCTGGGAATCTGACACTGAGCCACAGAGTTGAGCCCAGGGATTAACTTTGTACCAAAAAGAATACAAAAATTAAACATTGATTCTTATTAAATATTAAAAATATATTTTTAAGCATAATAAGCAGTACGATTATTATCTATAAATGTTACGTTAAACCCAATAAAATTGTTATTCACCATTTGATTAAGTTTTAAATGCTAAATAGGGCTTCCAACATCTCTTGTCAACTGTAATTTGTGCAAAGGACCTACATGGACTGGTATAACCTAAAAAAGAACTGGACTTCTCCGTGCTCCCAAGTGGGGATGACTTGCCGGCGGATGCTGTCAGTTCTCATTAGGAAGCAGCCGGGCCGAATTGATTGATTTATTTTGGCAATTATGTGCATTCGATTAAAAGTTGAACTCACAGTCACGCGGCGTTCGCTAATAACATGCAGAGACCCAGGCTCGTCCCGGCCCCGTCTAGCGAAGGAGCCCACAATAAAAAAAAAAAACAACATAAATCCCCAGAAATATCCCATGGAGCTGGGGGGATTACATGGACCCGAATTGAAAACCAATTGCGTTGGGAATGAAAAATCGCGCCAACAAACCCAGCAGGCGGGAAAGGGAACTGGGAGCTGGAAACAGGAGCCGGGCAGGACCTTCGGTGTGGGGATGTGGTGGCATGTGGCCTGTTTACAATGTCGCTCGACTTGGACAAGGGGATTTCTTTGTTTTGGTTTGGTTTTAATTTTGAGCAACGAATAAATTAAATCAACCGACAGTCGAAATAATTGCCGGAAATTGGTGACGTTGTTGAAATTTCTTCTCTGCCCTCCAATTGAGACGGAACAGAAGGGGAATTGAAGTCCGGTGCTTAATAAGATTATGCGTGACCCGACGAGCACAGCTTCCATTAACAAGGATCTTTTGCCGGGCTTAAATTTGAGGCTCAAATGGAACGTGTGATGGACAAATTAAGCTTGGCTTTGAAGGCTAAAAAAGGAATTAATTTATATAATATAATTATATTAAATTAAATAATAATAATAATAAATGTTACTGTATTTCTGTATTTCTATATTTCTCTCTTTCCTAAGAGATAATGACTGAGTTAATTTTAAATGACTTTAGACTCTTCAGTCGCAGCTTGCAGCTTCTCAATAAAACTATTTTCCCTGATCAAAAGCTTTATAAACTCCTATATAAATCATTCGCTCGACTGATTAGAATTTAGTTTACTAAACAGATTATAAGAAAACGTATCAATGCATAATAAAATAACTAAAACAATAAATAAACTATTAATTATAAAAACATCGTCAAATTTGTTTGAGTAAAAAACATAAAAAAATCTTTTAAAAGTGAAAACAAAGCGAGGCCATATATTGTTATAGATTCTCAGATTGCATTTTCCAAGCAAAAGCTTTGATAACCTGTATTAATATCAATCCCACCTCCGATCGAGGTTTAGTTTAAATCAAAGCTTGCTGGAAGATGATTGTCGGGGTGCGAGTGTTTTCCCTGATACTCGGGATATTCCCAACGTTCTTATTAAGTAAGTTACAGATCGGAACAAAGAAAAGGGAAAACTATTTCCACATCAATATTAATTGTTTTAATATTGGTTACTAAAACTGTATTACACTCGCAAATGAATAATGATTATTTTAATATTCAGTGACTAATACAAGTCACAAACCAAGTAAGAGTGTTAATAAAGCTCTCGTTTGTTAACGTAAATATACAAATGCATGATATAAAATACAATATGGGATAGATAAATGCATTAGCCATTTATCATAATCTTATGACCTAAGTTAAAACATGTTTTTATTTAACTTTTGTTTTTTTAAACCCTATTTCCAGCCACTCAAGGTCAAGACCTGCCGCAGGAGTGTGGCAAGCTGCGAGAGACCCAACTCCACAACGAGCAGATGATCACTGCTCCGGACGAATACACTTGGATTGGTCGTGTGGGCTACAGCCAAACGGATACTTCGAAAATTATGTTTCTATGTTTAGCAGTGCTGATCCACCAACGCTACGCCATCCTCCCGGTTCATTGTGTCAACGCCGGTGATTACACAATCGAGCTCATTCTTTTCGGGGACTGGCGCGCCAACGAGAACACCAAGGTGGGTGACTGTCGCCTGGAAAGGGGCTTCACCACATGTACTCCGCCTCCGCAGTCGGTGGACATCGAGGAGATTGCTATGCACCCGCAGCACGACCAAATAAAAAAAGACTACGACATCGCCCTAGCCAAGATGGTGCGAAACGTTGAACTCTCGGAATTTGTGCAGCCACTGTGCCTGCCGCCCGCTCGCGAGATCGAGGGCAATCATATATCCCGCCGGCTAGAGATGGCAGGATTTTCCAGATGGAATCACTCGCTTGAGGAACAAATCGACGACTTTGAGTGGCGGCGAAAGGTAACAAGGCACACGACTAGCTTGGAGTTCTGCATGTCGGCGGCGGCACATTTTCCAAGGGTGACTTTTACCCAGAATCACTTGTGTGGCGTTAGTCCCGGAGGGGACGTCCTCATGTCCGGGGCACCACTGATGGACGTCGAGGTGGTTGACGGAAAGCCACGAAACTTCTACCTTGTTGGATTGAACACCTTTGGGAAACCGGCTTCTAAATCTTCGCCATTTGCCATAGATGGTTTCATGCGCATTTTGCCGTTTAGGAATTGGATACTGAAAAACATTGGGTAGACTAAGCCATTTAATAGAACTTTTATATATAAACATACATATTGCGTTAATTCATTAAAGGAATAATATTTCAAATGTCAATTGTTGTTTACTTAATACTTCATTTGAAAAGAAAAAGTCAAACAAAATTATGCAATTAGAAAAACTAAATAGTAACAACAAAATAATCTTTTAAAACTAAAAGCTCGCCAAGCCAGATTTTCTTTCATAGATTCTCAGATTTCCATTCTCAATGCAACTATTTGCAAAAGCTTCGATAACCTGTATATAGAATAATCTCATTACCGAACGAGGTTTAGTCTCGATTATAGCTTGCTAGAAGATGACTGCTGGCGTTCGATTGCTTTTTCTTATAATCGGGGTATTGCCCGTGTTCTTATCGCGTAAGTAACAGATCGTGTGAAGGAAAACCCTTGGAAAATCAGCGTTTAAAAAAAACGGAAGCATTTTCCGAGTATTATAAATAGTTTTCTTGTAATTACTTGATACTGATAATGGTCTCTAAATTCCAGAGAGCATGAGAATTAATCAAGAGAATAAATAAAGCTTAGTGCATAGTTAGCAATTCTGTCTACCTCATAAAATTCGGAATATATTTTGGCTCCTATAATTTATAATACTTTTACTTGAAATGCTTTTTGCAGCCACTCGAAGTCAGGACCTGCCGCAGGAGTGTGGCAAGCTGCGGGAGACCCAACTCCACAACGAGCAAGAGATCACCGCCCCCAACGAGTATACCTGGATTGGTCGCGTTGGCTACGGGAATTCGAGTGATCCGAACACTCGATTTCTATGTCTAGCCGTGCTGATCCACCAGCGCTTTGCCATCCTGCCCGCTCACTGCGTTCTGGCAGATTATATCCCTGATAACAACACAGCCGTGTTCATCCTTTTCGGGGACTGGCGCGCCAATAGCAACTTCAAGACGGGTGATTGCCGGCTGGAGAGGGGCGCCACCACTTGCACCCCGCCACCTCAAGCGGTTGACATGGAACAGATCTCAGTGCATCCACAGTTCAAGTTGGGTGAACACGACTACGACATTGCCCTGGCCAAAATGGAGCGGAACGTGAAACTCTCGGAATTCGTGCAGCCCTTGTGCCTGCCGCCCGCCCGCGAAATCGAGGGCAACCACATCTCCCGGCGGCTGGAGATGACGGGATTCATCCAAGAGCATTCCTGGGCGAAGGCGAGGGTCTTGGACGTGGAGTGGCGGCGGAAGGTGGCGAGGCACACGACCAGCCTAGAGTTCTGCGTCTCGCTAACGGAGGCTCTCGACGAGCTGACCCTTTCCCAGAATCACCTGTGTGGCGTTGAGATGGAAGCAACTAATTTAATGTCTGGGTCACCGCTGATGGACGTTGAGGTGGTGGACGGAAAGCCTCGCCGCTTCTACCTGGTCGGAATAAACACCTTTGGAACAGTTTCTGATACTTCTTCTCCGATTTATATAGACGGATTCATGCGCATTTTGCCATTCAGGAACTGGATTTTAAAAAACATTGAATATTCCCTTCCATAGAAACATGTTAAATTTACTTTGTAATATATATTTTGTACAAAATTAAAATAAAGTAGAGAAATAGAAAGTGAATTCACAATTATGAAGATTAATTAGATTCTAGTAGAGAATTAAGTAAATATTATTAAAATGCGCAAATGTCAAGTTCTCTCAGGTTGAAATTTCTCGGTGAACTTATTTACTCTGAGAAAAAGCTTTTGTAATCTTTGTAATAATAATTTGTTATATTCACTGCCATTTAGAAAGAACGAGGTTTGCCGGGGCTTGTGTTTAAAAATATTGAAGATTAAAAAAACGTACCTAAAAATCATTTACAAATTAAACGATTGTATATATTCCTGTATTTAAATTGCATAAAATAAATACAAATTCTTAAAAAATAAATAAACGCAACATGATTTTTATAGACTCTCCAATTTGCACTGAGCAAAAGCTTTGAAAACCTGTATAAAAAGTATTCTTACTAGCGATCGCGGTTTAGTTTCAATCAAAGCTTGCTGAAAGATGATTGAAGGTTTTCCAGTGTTTTCCCTTATATTCGGGCTGTTGCCCGCGTATTTATCGGGTAATTTATAGAACGGTTGAAGAAAAACCCGTCAAATTTAATATTTATTTTTAAATTTAAATTTAAATTTAAATATTGTTTTTCTAGAAATCCAGGGACAAGAGCAACAGCAGTGTGGAAAGCTAAGGGAGACCCAATTCTATAACCACAAGCTCTTTACAGCCCCGGACGAGCACACCTGGATTGGCCGGCTGTTCCACGAGGAGCCGGATGAGTCAGAACCAGTATCTGACTGCCTGGCGGTGCTGATCCACCAACGCTACGCCATCCTCACCGCTTACTGTGCCCTCTTCGAATATCCCAGCACCTTTCCCAAGTATATACTCTTCGGGGACTGGCGCGCCGGCCCGAACATCAAGGGAGGCGACTGTCGCGCGACTAGTGGCATCACCCAGTGCTCTCCGCCTCCACAGGCGGTGGACATCGAAGAGATTGTGGTTCACCCGCTGTTTAAAATGGATTCCCGCGGCAACGACATTGCCCTGGCCAAGATGGTGCGGAACGTGGAGCTCTCGGACTTTGTTCAGCTTCTCTGCTTGCCGCCGGTTTGGGAGATAGAAAACAACTACATTGGTCAGCGACTAGAGGTCGCGGGCTTCCAGTACCATTCATCGAACCAAGAGGAACAGCCCGAGGAGCTCGAATGGCGTTTAAAGGCGACTAGACACGTGACCAGCTTGGAGTACTGTACCTCGCTGACGGAGTCGCTAGTCAAGTCGAATCTTAGCCAGAACCTCCTGTGTGCCGTGGGTATTAAAACGAATTTTCTGCAGTCTGGATCACCGCTGATGGACTTTGAGTTGGTGGATGGAAAGCCGCAAAACTTCTATCTCGTTGGAATTAAGTCATTCGGCACGATTGGGGGACGCAAGTCATTAACTTTCATAGATGCGTACCTTCGCGTTTTGCCATTCAGGAAGTGGATTTTAAGAAACATTGAATAAACAAATTCACCGAAATCTTTTGTAATATGAACTATTCATGGGGTTTCTTTTCTGTGTGTGAGAATAATTTCATTCTTTTTGCCACCAAAATCCCTCTGGACACAACATGTAACACATCAAGTAAGCCTAGGTAGGTGTACCTGCCGCTCCGCCCACTTTATGACTAGCAATTAGTAATAAATCTGAGGAGTATGGAGGAGCTATAGACCATTTCGGAAATTTATTTGCCAAACTGCAGGCATTTGTCTTGAGTATTCCGCCTGTCCGGGATAAATCAAAACTTTCCTAGCCATAAATAAAAGAATGGCTAATAATTACAGCACTGTCCGTTGGCCTGGCAAGGCCCATATTCTTCCTTGCTCCTCCTCCCCCCAAGGAAGAAATGTAAATGAGTCTCCAGCGACTAATAAATTCCCAATTACACATGGACTTGGCCCCGGCCAGGGACATCGGACGGCTGATGGCCGGCACACCAAAGGTCCACTCATAAAACTATGCCGGCACACCCTCTACCCTCGTCCACCCCCCTCTCGTGCCGCACCAGCAATAAACTAAAAAGCATAAATTTCTGAAAACGACAAATTCATGCACTTGGCAAATTCTGCGGGGGAGAAAGAAAAAAATGGAAAATCAAACGGAAAACACGGAAAATCACAATTACGTGCTCCCATGCGGCGAGGTGAGAGGGGTGAATCCAAGGGGAGGGTCTTCGCGTCCTGGACGGAGCACTCAATGTCCAATTACGGGTGACGACGAGGAAGTCGAAGCCGGCAAATGCCAACATCTGTGACCCCGTGCGAGATGGAGATGCGTGAATGCCCTCCGGCAATCGCATTAGTTCCGATTGCCCTCTGCTCCTCCGACTCCTCGTCTAATGCACGAGATGGATGTCAACGATATCGGAATCATCCATAGAGGATGCGGCTGATGTCATTAAGTAAATATGCGCGGGTCAGCAGGATATTGATATGGATCGGGCCTGAAGCATATGGAAAATTAGGCATCGATTCGAGCTTATAAAAGTTATAATTTACAGGGAATATTTTTGCAAATCTAACAATTGATATCTTTAAAAATATTTAAATATTATATAAGAAAGTCAAAGGAAAACTTACAGAATTTAGATTAATTTCAAAATTTCATTTTAAAGAATGCAAATAGTTAAGATTTTCTTGAGGACATAGAAAATTCATAAAAAGAATTATATTTTGATATGTAAACAAATTATCATTTAATAAAAAATTAAACAAAAAATGAACAACAAAAATATTTTAAATTTTTATAAAATTAAAATTAAATCTGTTAAAATTAAAAGCAAACAAATTATAAGCATTATGTATTATATAATAAAAGATACATTAGTCCTAGTAATCCCCATTAATATGGTAAAAAAAAATTTCTCTTTTTTTGGGTAATTACCATTTACTTAAAGGACCTAACAAGTTCTCACCAAAGTCGGGGACTCGTTAAAATTCCTGCGAAATCAGTGCGAAATGAAATGAACACAAAACAGGCGAAAAAAGAGAAAAATAAATATTTCGTATCCTTCCTTACATATGTTTTACGATATTCGTGACTCTGTGTGTGTGTTTATACGAGTGTGCCTGCTGTGGGGGCTTCCCCCTAGCTCATTTTGATGGGGTAACCCCCCCCCCCCCCCCCACTCCCTGGTCGTTGATGTTATTCGTTTTTATGCCTTTTTGCATACTTTACATATATATTTGTGCAAAATTTATGTGCGCTATTGTTTTTATGGCATGCACCCATTTCGCCCCCAAGTGCCATATATGTACGTATACCCCTCGTCCTGGAAGAAGGCCGAATGTTATCCTTGTTCGAAAGGCATTTTAATGCCGACCGTGGGGGGATGGGTGCAAAATGGCATGGCAGAGGGATTGGGATTGGGGGCTGGAATTGGGATTGGATTGGATCCATGCGGTGGTTGGGTGTACTGGCTGTTCTGGCACTTTTCTGCAAATTATGGCACATGCGGCGACGTCGGCATTATGTCCTGATCCTTTTGCCTTTGATATGGCACACAAAGTATGTATGTATATATATATATATATATATATGTATATATGCGTATGTCTGTCAATATGTAAATCCGTATATGCTGGAGCTCTGCCACTTAAGCTGCTTATGTGGCAAATACATAAAATAAAAATAAAATGGAAAGCACAAATGGCAAGAGAGTGAGCGGGGGAAAATCCTCCCATAACGAGCATTTCCCTCTGCCATATTTGTGTTATTTTATTATCATTTTTCTTTGAGGTTTTTGTGTCCTTGTGCCTGTTTTCCCACAAAATGGCGTCTTGTTTTATTTTTTCTCTTTAGTTTATTTTGTTTATTAACGATTTTAATTTCTTTTGTAATTAAGATTTAAATATATTGTTAATAGAAACATAATAGTGTTCCGAATATATTTTGAATTAATCACATTAAGCCTTGATCCTTTATTTAATTTATTAAATATTTATCCTCGGAGATACATATATATTTCCCATATAGTCACGAATTTTTCTTTCTGTGCTTGCATTCGATTTGTGCCGCTTCTTTGCTCTTAGATGTGAATACTTACTTTTATATCTGTCAGATATGAGTTGCCATAAACTGTACGTGCTGGTTTGGGGGCTTATGTATATCTGGATATATATATATGCCACTGATACGAATCCAATTTCTCAGCGGCAACAATAAAATACTCGGCACATCCTTCTGTGGGGGCGGAGCTGTGCTCTGAGACTGAGTCTGTAACCGAATCCGAAACTGAGGCTTCTGCTCAGACTGAGATGACGATAAGCGAAAATGGCGAACAGCCTTATGACGCGACTTAACGGGATTCCCCGCGCCCTGATTATGGGCATAAATACGAGCCAAGCCCCCGCCCACTACACATGCGAGGAAAATTTAAATAAACTGATAAACGAATCCACACTAAGCCCCAGCCAACGTTGATGGCTGTTTCAGCTGATGTTTTCCAAAAGATTCAACTGCCGCAGCAGCAGAAGATACTCGTACGGCAAGACAATAAGGCTAAAGTCACGAGTTTCGACCAGGGAATACCTAGTATATTCAAACAAGTACTAATAATATTTCACTGAAAATCCAGAAAAACCATTTTGATGCTCTGTCAGCAGCTTAAAGAAATCAAAATCTTTTGTTTTCTTTCATATATTGAAGATATCTATATACCCTTTGTTACTTAACGAATACCTTGTACAAAAATGAAGACAGGCAAGCTGCTTTAATTAAAGCCAAAGCGGAGTTAGCGATGCAATGGTGGCTCTGCTGAAGGCAGACCTGGTCGCGAAGTCGCTTGTTTATGACCCGCAGCGGTCGCAACGATCAGATACAGTATCTTCACCTGACACTGCGACTGGGTCCCCCAGATCCTGGTGCTTGGACGTCGGCCGGCGGTGTGGTGACAATTTATGACATACAACCTGGAACAACTCCAGCTCCTGCGAATCCTCCGGCTCCTCCTTTGGCCCAGCAATGGAAGCCGCAGTAGCTGCTGGCCAATGGCTGGCGAGCTTATGAAAATCATAAACATTGAACGACGGCCGACGGTGACATCCGAGCAACGAATATGCATTTTAATAAAATATCCTAAAAGCCCCATAAATCACAACCGAACCGGGAGCATCGCGTGCCTTCTCCAATGGACTTTATCTGCCGGCAGTCAGCTTAATGGGTTTACCAGCCTTATGGAGCTGCTCCATATATGTATATGCCTCTTTGTGCTCTGCATTGTTTCCTCAAATTTTAACTAAATGGCAAGTTGAAAGAGGAAAGGAAATACATTTCACTTTTGTTTCATTAAATAATTCTAAATAAGAATATAAAATGAGCTCCCCAATTAAAATATTTTATAGTTTATGAAATTCGGAGCAGTGGCCTTGGACTTTTGTTAAGAATTATTTAATCTATGCCCCCCCCTTAAGGACCATCAAGTACCAACTGTCAAAATATTCAAAAACCGACACTTTTCGTCTAGACTTGAAGAGCCTCAGGCTCTCAGTTGGTCATACTTCTCGGCCAATTATCAATATATATCTGAGCTGAGGAACTGGTGCCGGTTGCCGGCATAAGGATCTCGAACTGGAGCAGCTATAATTATGACATATGACGGCAGGACCAACGACCCATGTCAAAATGTACCCGTAAACACGAGCATAATTTGGTTTGGAACAGAGACGTGGACGAGGGTCTTAGGTTCGTGGAATAATGATGCTGGACTCTTGACACATTTGAGTGCTAATTTTAAAAGTCTCGCACATGACCATGACCAGTCAGGAAGGCAACGATTATGGACAGCAGGGAAGAGGTGTTAAGAAGCCACCCGATCTCTGGAAGGATCATTAACCTTGCAGAAGATTATATGAAAGGGAAAATGGGGTTAAAGCAAATATATATTTGTTGAAAATAATTAATATGTAATTTATTTATATATAAAGTTTTATTCAGAAACCTCCAGTACCTCATATTTATCATCCAATTGTATTCATATTTTCACAAGATGATCTGTTCATATGTTTCTATAAAATTTCTAATAAATTCTAGTCTATTTCTTTATTCTATAAATAAATTCTCTAAGGTATTCCCAACATCTCCTGCAGGATACTTTTTTTCTTGGCGTGCAATAATCCAAATGAAAAGTAAATACCAAAAATGAGACCATAATCAACATGGCACATTGTATACATTGTGTGTCCGCCCACACCAACGCCATCCCTTGCCACCGTCGTCCAGACAGACATTTAACGATAACACCCAAAGATATCAAAATCGAAATATCGTTAGACGGTCCCGCGCAAAATGCTTGACAAGCATAACAAACACAGAGCAGTACATGGGTCCCGGGAACGAGTCCTGGGTCCGGGGTCTCAGTCAGGCTTTTATGATGCCACCACCCAACATGCGACGCATTCAACATGGCGTCGGTTTCTGTTTCTGTTTCGGTCTCGACTTTCTTTTCGCTGGCTGTGGGGGCTTCCCCTTAACTCGGTTTGTGTGCGATATAAACGAAGTTTACCAAATAAATAAAAGCAGTCCCCCCTGAGCCACCCACCTCCTCCTCCTGCTCCTCCCTCGTTCAGCGATTGGGTTGCAATATATCGCGTACGTGCTGGCATGCCATAAATATGTGGCCCATGTAGATGCGAGACAACAAAAATTATATTTCTGTTTGTGTTTGCAACAATTTATTTTTTCTACCGCCCGCCTCCCGTTCGACTGCCACGCCCACGAAAGTATTTTTCCAGCTCAACTCGTTGGGCAATCGATAACGATGGCCAAGGGGAGACAAAGAAGGAGCCATCGACACCGAGACTTCCCTCAGCTTATTATAGATATAGAATATATATATGTACTTGAAAGCCCTGACTAAGAGGGTAAACTTGAAAATATTTAGTGCGAGCCAAGTTGGAGAGAGACCGCAGATTTCAGAGAAGCCGCAGAAAGGAGCTAGCCTAGCCCATATCCTTTCATATTTGAGTTGCGTCCAGGTGTATGCATACGAAGGACACTCAAATCTGTCCTTCCACTCAAATATGTGCACACAATGAAGGAAATGGAGGAGGCAACTTAAATGTATGTAAAGCAAGTGCACTTGATTTTTCAAAATCTTGAATGCACACTCAGGGAAAAGTCAGAGGATTTATTCTAATTTTCTGTGTTATTTAATTGAAATTATTTTAAATTGGAAATATTTAATAATTCGAAGGTAGCAGATCAGTTCCTTTTTTTTTTCTTTTATATTTTTTAAATATCGTAATAAACCTCTTAAAAAATCAAATCAATATTTTTTTTGAAAAATAAATTAATAAAATACCTCTCTTCGCACCTTAAACTCCTTTTCACAGTGCTCATTGTTAAGCGGCGACCTGCACTCAAGAGCAGCAGCTCTAAGGAAAACAAAGAAAACTTTTGGAGGGAAAAGCAAATGGAGGCAAAAGGAAAAACAAAAAAAAAATCTGGGCACAAGCAACAAGCCAACAAATTTAAAATGTGAAAACTTTGCAAGTAGTTGAAAGTTGGCAGAACGACGAACCGCAGCAGCCGCCAGAGACAGAGACCATTTTTCGGAGATGGAAGAAAATGGGGGAAATTCTTTGTCTGTCCCTCAGCGTAGAAGGATGCAGGTGCAAACAGGAAGTCCCCGGGATACGGGCAGATATGGATTGAAAGACGGGGATACTGATACGGATACGGGACTCGATGATTTGATGTAGCTGAAAATTTGCCGCTGCTGAGATTTTCTTTGTGGTTTTCGACTTCTTTTGATATGCGATGAGCAGAGCATTTTCCAGAGGAGTTTGCCCCAATCCCGACTTTGCCTGTCATTTGCCAATTCAACTAAAAACTTCAAAGAACTCCAAGTGCAGAGTTTGGGTGGAAATTCCCCAGGCTCTCCGCCATTTTGAAAGGAACTGAAACTAAGCTCACGCCCACAAAAAGGAAGTGGCAACCACAAGTCCAAGCAGGAAGTGGGTGGGTGTTATGAAATATGACGAGATATGAACTCATATTCCACCCCGGGGAGAGTCCTTGCCCTGCTTTTGCGCAATCGCGATTTTTGCAGAGAAACAAAAATATGACCAAGGTTGTTGGTCAACCATTGGGGTTTCATATTAAAATGGCTTTCATCTCTTGAAATTATATTTTTTACAAATAAGCATAAATCAGAAATAGGTTTAATGTGAATCAATAAATCAGAAATAGATTTCATTCGTATTTCAGCATCTTACCTAAACGTTTGATTTAACTAAATATAAACATTTTTAGAAATAATATTCTTCAGCGAATTCTGACTTTCTTGTTTATTTAATTATTTCTATAATTAATGAGAGAAAGCTTTAACTAATATTATTACTAAGGTAGCAAGCAAGTTTAACCTCAACTTTAGTCCTGTCCTCTTTGGCTTTAAGCCAACAAACCACAAGGCACTTGGCCTAAATGCCAATCAAACTCTGGCGATGGCCAAATATTATCACAACAAGGCCGCAGAACAATGTGGAGGCCATCAATCAAACGGCAGTCGCCAGCCAAACCAATCATCCGTTTGTCCATCCATCCAGATCCGCATCCTGGCCATCCAATCACCCAATCGCTCAGGCGTATCGCAAGAACAACAACAATTTTCCAATTAAGCGACCAAAAATTTGAGCATATGATGATTATTGACGATAAGAGTCGAACATGGGACTCCCAACCGCCCCAGGAATCCCACTTGGTCAGCCGAAATGTGCAAATAAATCGCACAATTGTCCGTCCGGCTGCGTCCATTTGTCCGTTTCGTCCTTTTCGTTTCGTTACATTTTCGGCAGGAGCAGGACTCGCAGCTATCTGCGAGCATCGAAACTAAAAGTTAGCTGCGGCCACGCCAAACCAAAACAAAGAAACTTTCATTTCCAATTTTCTTGATGTATTAAATTATTTACACCCTCTTGAGCAGAGGATTCGTGTGCGGCACACTCATATATACATATGTATATATGTATATAGATGTAAGTACTTATATAGATACATAAAGAAATATATAGCTTTATGTTCACAGTTGGATATTTTAGTCTAAAATAACTTGAGGTTTGTAATTTAAATGAAATGTAAAGGCTTTACTGTTTCTGGAATTGAATAAAAATGTTAAATATAAAATGTTATATAATAAAATATAAATATAAATAATAAAAGTTAAGAAAAGTGTTTGCCTAAATTCCCAGACAACCAATTAGTTCTAGGCACATATTTAAATTAAATCATTAAAAATACAAAAAACTTTACTTTACAGGCTGTATACTTTCGCCAATTCTTGAGCTTGTCGCTTGTTGGCTTATGAGATCCGATCTTGGTGGAAATGATAAACCAATGGAAAGTGTCTGTCACTTTTCTCAACGATCCCAGCCACTCAGCACATGTGTCACCAACTGTCTCAGCTCTGCAAAAGCGAATTAATTGGGGATGGCGAAGGCGTAGCCATGGGGATGGGAGCTGTTAATTTTCACAGTTGGTGCGCAGAAAAGAAAATCTCCTCTTAACGGTATCCAACTCAATTTCACCCAGTGGGCCAGTGAGCCAAATGTGCAGCGATCACCGCACGGCATCGACGGGGGAATAAACCCCGACGCCACCTCCAAGCCTATGCAATTTATGATAACCAATTTGCGGACTACATACATCCATTGGCACACGAGCGATATGTTATGCCAGCAGGCACCGATTTCAAGTCGAAACACTGCCAGGGGCAGTAGCCGTTGGGCTTAATCACTCTGCTGCACGCATCGTTAAGATCATCAGCCATTACTAGCCAATATTTATACATGAAGTGGCGGTGTGGTGTGTGGAGCGGTTGTTGCCTCCGCGGGGAGCGCACTCGCCTGGCGGAGATCTGCTACTTTTTGGAGGCACTTAATAACCATATTTACACACCCAGTCTCTTCTCACTGTTTGAATAGCCATTGTTCTTGTATTTTAACTGGAAACTATGAGTATTAAATGAGAAATGGGCAGTTCTAGTGATCTAGTGCTCGCCTTTTCAAGAGAAACGGCCAGTGGGTGGTTACCACTAGTCTTACGCGATTTTATCTTACATATATAATTCTTAATATTTTTCTTTCCTATTTATTTTAATTAATATTACATGGATTTCCTATGACTCTCTTCGCCCTTACAAAGTAGAAACATGATTATATTTCTGTTTAGATAAACATATAAAAATAAGTAAGAACATTACAATAGAGTGTGCTCGACTACGAGATACCTGCTACTAAAAGGCTTAAAAATTAAATGTAAGCATTAAACATTAAGCATTTAAGCCAAAACGGTCTGAAATTATTATTCTTATGAAAATGTCACAATTCTATACATAATTTATGAACTATGTCACATCGTAACAGTTTAGAAAAAGATATAAATAATTAGAATAACAATATTGTCTATGAATTGTATTCACATTTTTACAGTTCACATAGATAAGATTATAAAAACTAATAACATAATGTTAACTATTATAAATATATGGTTTTCTGAACAGATAATTCCTACGCAATCTAATAACCTAATTAAATAAGATCTATTCTTTGGCGTAGAAAGCACTTAAAAAAGTTTTAATTCAAAAGATTTAAGGAGCGCTTAAAAAACTGATTTAATTTGAATTATTTAAAAGGCATCACTGATGGATGAGGGTAATTGCCATATCCACCGATGGGATACAAAATGTTTATAGAAATCGAAAAGTGCCAGCAGCCCGTCGACGCCGAATATGAACGCGAGACCGGAGCATCATTGGGCATCCATCCGTGGTTGGGTAACGAAAACATGTCAGAGCATACAGCCGGCTGAAGGCATCGCAAAATACATATGGCCAATGCTAATTGCCCTCCCAAAGCAGCTGCCGATCCGTCTTCATCTCCAACTCCATAGCCAGGTCCGAGATCCGTCTGCATCCCATCGAGCACGCCAGTTCTTTCCGTCTGAGTGCCTCGCGGTCTCGGGACGCAATTTATAAAAGCTCTGGCCGCCCAGCGATTTCGCTGCAGTAGCATCCCAAGATCGCCAGTGACTGGCTGTGGATATACAATAGCAGAAATCAGTTGCGAGGACATTTATACAAGGCATTGGATAGCTGCATCATACACACAACTATTAAACGATGAAGCGTCTCGAGTGGCTGCTGCTCCTGGCGTTGGTTGCCTCCGTCTCAACGGCGGTGGCTCCGCGAAGTCGACGCCACAGTATAGTGGAGACGCCCTCCTCCAGTCTAGGTGATTGGGGATGGGATCTGGGTCCAGAGATGGCGCTCGTGAGAAGGGTCTACGATGACTGCCAGGATAAGAACGACTTTATAGGTTGCCTCAAGCTGAAGGCGCTCCATGCACTCTCTCGCGCTTTGGATCAGGACTCCATTAAGATCGTAGACGGCTTGGTGCTAGAGAAGCAGAATCAAACCGAACCGGACAGCATCCTGTCCTCTCTGACGGACGCCCGTCAGTTTGGCGGCTTGGCCCCTATCGATCGAGCCCTTCTTTCCAAAGCGGATAAACTTATACGGACGCACACGCTGAAGATCAACATGGATGTTGGCACCGACGATAATGAAGTTGTGGGACGTGGACACGAACACAGCCACAAAAAGAAGAAGAAGCACAAGGAAGGCAGCCACATCAAGTACGTGGTGGCTGCCCTGCTCACCGCAATGGGAATTGCCGGTCCTTTGGGCCTGAAGGCTCTCGCGACAATAGCTGGCAAGGCGCTGGTCATCAGCAAGGTGGCACTGACCATTGCCGGGATAATAGCGCTGAAGAAACTCTTTTCAACCGACGGCGGCGAGGAGCATAGCTTCCAGGTGCACGCCGGCGATAGCAACAGGTGAGTCTGCAAGAGATTTACATAGGATTAACAAAGATCTTCAATCAGAGAACCATACCACATAAAAATACTGTACAAAAACTCCAACAGGACTGAGCAAAATGTAATTAATGTGCCTTTCCCTTTCAGGCGCAACACCTATGTGATCCGGCCGGTCTCTAAGACGACCGCTGGGGCAGCAGGAGTCGGTACTGTGGGTGTAACAGCCGCCGGTGGCAGCTCTTCGGTGGATCCATATCGCTACTACTACGAGTACCAACAGCAGTAACGCTTTTCCGCCGTCTTATCTGGTCGGGCGGGTGTCTGGAGAACTCTCCGCCGCTTAGCCGGCGGAGTCCTGAAGCAGCTAGGCTACCAAAGAAACGATCCACAACCAGTCGGGGTCCAAGTGCAGCCCCGACAGACGCCTGGCAGCAGCCGTTCACCTTAATGTAGCTCTTAAGATATAGGCTAATCTATATTGCGGTTGGGCCTGACGCCGATTAACCTAAATAATAAACTAATAATTAAACTAAATCAATATTTTGATCTTTGGGGATGCGATCTAGGGGGCATCAAGGATGTATTTCGGCATGATACATTAACAAAAGCATAGCACTTAATATCATATCGAAAATATAGTAAGAATCTATATTTAAAATATTAAAATATATAAAAATATATAAATATTCCGTCATTCCAAGAATTTGATAATAATGTTTATTAAAAAAAATATAAATACGGTTTATTCAGCTTACGAAATCACAACAATTGGCTGCAACAATGGAATGTTAATTAATCCGATAAATCGTAGGTGGGTACATTGCGAGTGCCTCGGACGTTGCTCAAAAGAGTTGCTTGCCTTCCCGAGGAACGCTGTTCGAAAATGAAAATTAACAAAGCTTTCGAGAAACTTTTCTAGAAAAAATATTCCCTACCGTGGTGTTGACAGACACATCTAACTGGGCTCTGCCACGGGCAGCGGTTGAGGCAACTGCACGTCCCCTAGTGGCACGACCACGGCCACCACGTCCCCGTCCCGTTGTGGGGGCATCGGCTGTGGTTGATTCACTTGCCAAAACAGATGAGGATTTATCTTCCGGCTTGACTTTGATTCCCCTAGCATCAAGCATTTTTAAGAGGTCCTCGTGTTTGTGCCGCACCCGGAAACTCTCCAGTTCGTCGTCAATATTCTCATCGCTGGGCAGGGTTTCCATTAAATGATCCACAGCCTTTTCCTTATAGAATCTGCGTTATATGAGTTTATACATATGTAAAAATATTAGAAATATGATTTTCTGACTTACTTGACAATGTTTTCGGCAGCATTGGCGTCTTTTCTTTCCACCAGACGATAGGTCATCTCGGCCAAGGCCTTTGAGTGCAGTAACCTCAAAGGTTTCTTGGTTTTTGCCTCTTCGAAATAACGATCTACCAGCTCCTCCACGCGAGTGGCATTATCCGCTTCCTGAAATGAATTCATAGAGTAATAACTAATTACAAGATCTTTAAGCGAGCAGCTCCTTTATACCTACCAAGGCCCGCCGCAAGGCCTCCTTGTCTAGGTTAACAGCCTCCATCTTGGTGCGCTTGATCAGCTTGCTAAACAGCACCACATCTTGTACGTTGGCCACGCGCGTGCCGAACATCTGACTGAATCGGATTGTGTTGAACATGCATGACTCGTCGGTGTAGAGCAGCCGCAGCCGGATAAGCGGCAGTGTGGGCTGCCTGGGATGGCCCGTCAGCTGGGACTCAGCCTGCGCAATCATGGCCTCCACCCGCTCCTTGGCGAATCGAAACACCTTGGTGGAGGCATCGCCCTCGTTTAGCCCTAGCTCCTCGGCGCGATCAGGCAGGACAATGGACTCGTAGACAAAGGGACGCACTGTCTGCAGCGGCAGCTCTTTGAGGTTGAACTTGTTCTTGTAAATCTCCAGCAGGCCGACGTGCTTCTTCTTGGCCTCGCCTTCGGACAGAGATGTTGGCACAGAGGAGCCCGGCTGGGAGACATAGAATCCCTTCTTGGCATTGATCTCCGGCTCGATGCGGCAGTCGTGTTCGTGGCCCCAAATAACCAAGTGCAAAAATGCCGGCAGCGAGTCCTCGGGCAGATAGTTCTTCGGCCCGCGATCTGCCCGATTTTGATGTACCACAAGCAGATGGAACCACTCATCCTCCTCTTCGCCCTCCTTGCCGTCTTCGCGTATCTTGTCGGGACAGTTAAAGTTCACCTTGAAATCCTTGACCAGCCTGGCCAGCCGACCGTCGTGAATATGGCTTAGACCGTACAGGGCCAGCTGACTCTCGCCCTTTCGCATCAGAATGGGACTGATCTCAACCTGACAAAGGTCCGTCCAGCGACCAAAGTAGTTCACCAGGCCCGTGGTGCTCAGCAGATCCAAGGAGCTCAGACGGCCAAAGCCACTGGGATCGTCGTGATTGCCATGGATGGAGAACACTGGTATGGCAATGTTTAGGTTGGGATCCTCGTAGTTCACCGACTGGTTGACGGCATTGTGAAAGCATTGCGCCTGGTTGCTGAGAATCTCCAGAGAAACGGGACGATCGCCAAATGTATACCGCCGTAGGAGCTCGATGCATCTGTTGAACAATGTAAAGAAAAACTATACAAAACACAATAATATAAGGTTTGCCACTTACTTGTGCATGGAATTCTGGCTGGGCACTGCGTCGTGGAAGAGATCGCCGCCCAGCAGGATCATGTCCACGTCCTCGGACACCGCCAGCTCTAGAATCTCCTCGAAGGCATTAAAGCTGTCCTCTCCGCGCACCGCATCCTTTTCGCCGTAGCCCAGATGGTTGTCAGTGGCCACCAGGATGCGAATCACGTTCTCCGAGTCCTGCTCTGCTCCTGTGGTGTCGCCCATGTCTCTGTTCTTTTGTTTAAAATACAAAACAATTTTTTGTTGCCGCCTTAATTTCGTCAGAAGCCAGCCGATAGCAAGAGTGTGAGCTATCGAGGGCCTAGCACTAAGGAGCTATCGTTATCGCCTTGTATATCAATGAGGCGCCTCAATTAAATTGGCAAAACTAAAGTATTTCAACACTGCCACCAAAATTCCGTCTCAACCAGTTAATTTTAAAAACACCTTAAAAAAATATAAGTAGATAAAATATATATATATAATAATTTCATATAAATTTCACTATGGCTGTAAACTTACAATTAGAAAAGCTAAATTATGTATAAAAGATCATTGTGTATCCTGCCTTCACATTAACGCTTATTGATGAGAGTGAGCTTTGTCCCGTCTTTCCGATCGATCACAGCCCTTTGATCGCCTAAGTAAAGTTTGAGTATTTTATTCAGTCCAGGTATGGCAATATGACTTCGTGGATGACATCCTTCCGTGTGTGCCAGGCCAGGTGATGGACATGGGGCTTGACCACTATAATGAGTTTGTCCGCCTCTTGCAGGGTCTTGATGCCGATGGAGTCGTCCGTGAAGAACTTTCGCTTGTAGAACGGAATCACATCCAGATTCTCATCGTAGTAACTAAAGTGACTAAAAAGCAATGAACATTGCGTTATTTTACTTTCTCTTGTGAGTAAGGACTGTTGAAGCCTTACCTGGACTGCCAGGGCGTGATTACATCGTCATTGGGTCCGCCAATCATGACCAGTTTGTCGAGCCGCACCATTCCCATCTTGAAGGATGTGGAATTGGAGGTTTCTTTCTCGTTGTTGATCAGCGGCAGGAACTCGCTGTACTTCAAATACAGATCCTGCTCGTTCGGATCGTTCCAGTAGCCGCCCACTGATGTGTGCTGACCCACACGTGAGTAGAAGAGCTCGAAGGCTGTCTTGGCCGCCAAATCAGGAAAGATTAGATGCAGAAAGCTGGCTGGAAATAGAGGAGATAATTATAATTAAATGTAAACGTATTTATATTGTTTATTAGTTGAATCACTCTGTGAATACTCTTGTGTCATCGAATGAATGGAAAAGAACTATATTATTTATAGAATTCCCTGCGAGGTTATATAATTTCACATTTAAATATGAATTTATTTGAAAAATATTTATAAGGAACGATATAAGAAAAGAAGCAAATTGAGTCATGAAATGCGTTACTTTTTACAACTCCTTTGTCCATAAAACCAAGATATCGCAATTCGATTTATATTGACAACTTTTTTGTAATTATAAAAACTTACTGCCATATTGTCCCGCCTGTGGCGACGATAGGGATATGAAGGTATTGACATTGTGATTGGGAAGACTTTGGATGGCCGCCCGGGCCAAGAGACCGCCCTGGGAGTAGCCTGGAAAATGGAATTAAAGATTTAAAATCACATCAATTAAGATTCAACTTTAAGCGAGTTATGACTACAACCTACCCAGCACAATTATGCCCTCCGGATGTAGCTTGCCCACTTCGTTCAGGTAATCCCTCACCTGGTCGACCTGCCGCCAGGCGTTCTCCAGACTGTACCATCCGCTGAATTTGTCGCAGTTGTAAACTATGGTTCCGGGGTGAGCCTAAACACCATAAAATTACATAAAAAATCGTAAATTGCGTTGTTTGGATAGACTTTGACCTTGTTATTGGGGTCTTTTGCTTGTAAACAATAACAAGGAGAGTGCAATAACAAACCTTCTCTATTTCCCGCACCAGAAAGGTCATGGACTCGGGTCCGGAGAGGATTCCATGAAGGATTACAACCGGTTTGTAGGCTAGTGTGCCGCTGAGGATCGAGCAGAAGACCAGTGTCGTATAGACCAGGATGTGAAGATGTAGCCTCATTTCGCAGCGAACAATAGATTTTGTTTAAAACAATTGTTGTTGTGTATCCGTATCTTCAGCTGGCTCTTGGTGATGGAGAAACCTCGATGGTTCCCCGTTATCGCCTATCGATTACATACTTTAAATTTAAATATATATTTATAAAGGGATTTATTTGTAAATTAAATTGCTTGATTTATTTGTTTCATAGCTAAATTACATTTTGAGAAGGATACAATTGACAATATTTATATTTGTATTCCCTTAAAATCGCACTTTTGAGTGAATGTCGTTGTATTTTTTTTTTTTTGATAATCCCCAGAAAAAAATCATCAATTTAGGTAAAGTACATTTTTTGAAAATTTGTGTTTAAACTAAAACGAAAAGTAATCCATTTGATTTTGAATGTATATCTATATACTTTTTAATATAATACCAATAAAGAATATCTAAATAGCCATATGACACGAATAATAACAAAATAATATTAAATCCCCCCTTGAAAAACTGGAGAAAGAAAAATCCCCGAGATCATTGGAACTTAAAATTATGCTCGTTTATTTCACTTTCAACTTACACGATCATCGTTTATGTACTTTGCACTATTGTGTCTTGCGTATATTTAAGTCTAGGCGTAGCTTACACGCTCGGAAATTAATATCTACGCCCGCCGTATGCGAAGCGACTTCCACATCTGTTCTCCACGCAATCCATTTGTCTTTCGAGGGCGGGGCGGGGCCGGGAACAAGGTGATTTCAAGGTATATCAAATATGACAACACTTAACAGTTTAGGCTTAGGGCTAGGGCGGCATCTCAACCGTTTGTTTAAGAGTTCTCGAACTAGATTGGTGTGCGGCTGCGTGTTCCGTCCATTTTACGCGATTCGTTCGTTCTGCGGCTGCGACTGCAGGATCTAGTAGAAGTCCAGCCCAGTGCGGGAGCTTGAACCTCACCCGGCTACCTCCTCGCTGACAAAATCCAGTTTGACCACCTCGGCGGGAAGGCACTCCTCCACGTCCACCTCGTTTTCTTGCACATTGATGCGGTTCAGGGTCATGGAGACGTCCGGCCCGCACTTCAGGCCCGCTGGCGTTCCCGTGCCCGTTCCAGCAGCAGCACCTCCTGCTGGTCCAGAAGCTACCAGCGCAACCGTTCCCACTGCTCCCGAGGCCGTTGTCACTGGAGGAGTGGAGGTGGTGCTCACGACATCGTCGGCAATCACAACCGTCGGGGAGAGCACTGTGGACACCACCGGACCACCCACAGGCAGCACGAGCTGTGTGGACGAACAGGTAGAAACTGCCAGGGGCTGTTGCAGCACCACCGTCGTCGTACCAGCCGCCGCCGACGCTGTGGATGTGGACGTGGGCTGCTGGATGATGATGTTTTCCGTGATGGTTGGCGTATTGGCCGCCGCCGAAGCAGCCGCTTGTGCCGCCGCCAGAGCTGCGGCCTTTTGCATCTGCTGATACTGCTTGACGGTCACCGTCGTTCCCGTCGTGGCGGTTGTCTGTGGATGAGCCAGCGGCTGCTGCAGGATGATCTGCTTTGGTTGCGCCACGAGCTGCACATGCTGAATGGGCTGTGTTTTAAATACTTGTTGAGGTGGCTGCTGCTGAAGCTGCTGGGGCTGCTGTTGGGACTGCTGAGGAGGCTGCTGCGGCTGGATGAGGGGCAGTGTTTGGATGACATGCTGGACTTGCTGGACGGGCACTTGCTTGGCGGGAATGCCCGCGTCCTCGAAGGCCTTCTTCTTCAGCGCCTGCCGTATCTGGGATCTGCAACCGAAAGGTATTCCGGGAATTAGAATTGGCGCCCAGCTACTGGCCAGTGTTCCCTCGCCATCGGATCACTTACACGGTGCGGTTCTTGATGCTCAGGCTGATCTTGCTCAGGTCGTCCGAGAAGCGCATGATGGACGAGTGCAGCATGTCGATCTCCTCGTCCGTCCACTTCCTACAGCGGCGGCGCCATGGCGAGGGAACACCAGATGGAGAACCAAAACGCGAACGCAAGAGCACGAAAACACTGAAATTAGCATCTCCGGAGCCCAGGAGCGGACACACTTACCCCGACGGAGACTCCGCGTTCGGATGTAGCTGCATGGTAAGGTCGCCAAGTCTGCTGAACGCCTGTCCGGCGGCCGTGAATATCTCCCCAACCTGGAAGTGCACCGGGATTTGGACGTGGAATTTGTTTGTTATTGTTATTGGCATTGTTGTTGCTGTCGGCGCGCGTGCAAATTCAAAACAAACGCATCCCCGCCCACCGCCCGCCACCCCGACGACTATGGAACAACAAATTTCCCACTCGCAGGAGTGAGACGAAACGAATGACTCTCGACTCTCTCCCGCGCCGCCTTTTTCCCGCGGGCCGAGCTCCGGCTACCGCGGTAGCGGAAATAAGTGTTGCTGTCGCCGGCGGACCGGGCGGGAGACCGGAACCTACCTTTGTTGCCGAGTTCATGGCGTTGCGGGTCGTTTGCGCTGTTTTCTTGCAGTAATTTTCTGTTTTGCCCCAACTCGTAAGCGTGTCCAGTCTTTTGCAACACTGGCCGCTGACGTTCGCAACACTCAAGCGGTCGGCTCGATAACCTCTTTTCGCACTGTACACTTTATTTATGTTGGAATCGATAAATGGAACGCAAGAAACCAGGGATGCAATCCAGCTGCTAATTTTTAAACAATTATATATTTAATCTAAGAATATGAACAAGGATTTATACTTTTGTAGTATTTGAATTCAGACAAATGGAAAAATAATTTACATAAATAAGGATAACACTTAACAAAATACCCTAATACTTGAAAATATCCGGCACGACCTTTACCTTCTCCCGAAGCATGTCGAATTCTATTTCTGAGAATCAACCTGGAAAAATATTACAAAAAATAAAATAAATTAAGTAATGAACAATCATAATTCACTCACCGTTTGGGTGTCAGTTGGATTTGCGATCCTAGTGGTGAGATCATGGATCTTCCTGCGAAGTCGTTTCTGTTCGATGGTTGCCTTTTGATGCTTTTTGAACATCCGGAACTTGAGCTGCTTATTCTCTGCCTTCAGAGGATTCTTTATCAGCTCCATGTTCCATTCAGTGGCCCGGCACTCTGAGAATTTTAAGAATCTGAATGGACGTCAAATTTCATGTTTGGGCGACGGCACTCACCCTCTGGATCCGTCATGGTCCCAAAGTCCCGGAAGTCGTTCCAGAAAGATTGCTTTCGGTGCTCATCATGCACCGTCTTCCTTTTTTCCCTGCGCACTGCGTACTCGATTATGCTCGATTTCTGCAAAGAGGATTCATTCCAGCATTTAATTTTCAGTTCCGAAAAATGTACTAAAAACTGACCTTTACAACGCCTGTATCAAGACTGGGCTTGGGATCCAAGTTGTTAGGAGTACGAGGCTTTACAGAAGTTAAAGGAGCTGGTGGGTCATTTGGCTCGACGGATGAGTTGCATCTATTGATAGCTTGTAATACAGAGAGTTCATTCTCTAGCTTGCCGACCCTTTCGTACAGAGTGCACTGCTTCTCCCCGAGGTTGCGCTTGTCCTCAAGAAGACTAGAAATTGTGGCATTCAAGCTCTCCCTCTCCGTTCGGATACTGGTCTGCTTGGATTTCTAAACACACAAAATTTAATTACATGAAAATACAATTATTTTGTATTAAATATTACCAGAGTTGCTCGTAGCCGTTCGGTCTCGTTTGTGAGTTCCACTTTCTGCTCCATTAATTGCCGACATTTAATGTTGGCTTCATCAGCAACTAACTTTTGATTAACAGAGGCTTCTTGCAAGGATTTTAGCTCTGCCTCTTTGGCTCTTAGCTTCGCCATGAGTTCAGCATTACGGTTATCATTCTGATTATAGGAGCTGATCTTCTCTTCCAGCAGCTTTTTCTCCTTTGACAAAGTGGATATAGTCGAGTTCAAGCACTCCTTTTCGCTCTGAAAACTTTTTGTATTGGTTTCCTATAAAAAATAAATGTAAATAAAATTATTATGTTAAAGTGGAATTAATTAGTTTACCAGCTCGTTTCGTAGTTTGTTGCACTCGTTGGCTCCAAGCTCCACCTGCTGTCTTATTTCCACAAATTTTTCATTTACTTCGGCATCTTTATTCCGCAGCTGATCCTCCAATCGCGTTTTTGACATCTCCAACTCAGTGAATTGAGTTCTCAGGGCGGCGCACAGTTTCTGCTCCTCTTCCAGCTGGTTGCGGAGGTTGTGGGCATTCCTTAGCATCACCTTAAGCTCATCATTCTCAGTCTCCAAATTATCCTTTCGCTCTTGCAGGGATTTCAGTTTGAGCTGCAACTCGTTCATAGAACTATTGAGATCTGCAAGGTCCTTTTCGAACTTTCCAGCCTGACTGGCCATCTCTTCCTCCACTGCTTGCAGCTGCGTTGTCAGAGCTAATTGTTCCGCGCTCGCAGTATCTTTTTTCTCCAGAGCATGCTTGAGTTGCGAGCCAAGTTTTTCCTTTTCCAGATCTCGGCTGGAGATTTCCCTTTCAGAAGCAAGCAGTTGAGCCTGTAGGCTGTCCACCTTCTCCTGCAGAGAGGAGGACACTCCCGTTGCCTGTGAAAGGGATAACTTCAGCTTTTCGTGCTCCGAAATAAGATCGTCAAGGTCAGCTGCCTTTAGCCTAGCACTTTGCAGTTCTGTTTCAAGGTCTTCGATTTTAGCTGTCATAGTCTCAAGCTTCTCCTTGAAATCGGACTTCTCTGTTACGTTCTGCTTACTTATTCTATCTATTTGAATTTCAAGCTCGTGAAGTTGCCTTACAGTGCTGGAGTGCTGTGTATCGGCTTCATCGACCTTTATCTGGAGGATTGACTTCTCTTCCCTTAGGTTATCCGTATATATAGCCATCTGGTCATATTTCTGTTTGAGCTCTTGAATCTGTTCCTTCGAGGAGGCCACTAGCTCTTTGTGATCGTTGCTAACTGACTCCAATTGAACCCTCAATGCATCAAGGAGCTTCTCTTTTAGCAGCAGCGAATCCTTCCACGTGGCCACTTCGCGCTCGTACCGATCCTTACTCTCCTGCAACTCCTTGGCATATTCGCGGAATTTCGCACCGTTCTCATTCTCGCTTATTTTCATTTTCAGCAAGTGCTCGAGTCGCAGGGCATTAATCGCATCAGTCTTTTGCTTTTCTTGTAATTTTAATTCTTCTTTGGCTTTACTCAATGACTCCCTAAGTCCCTTGATTTGTATTTCGTACTTAGAAAAAGCCATCTTTTCATTTTTTTCCTGCAGCCTGCCGATCAGAAGAGTGTCAATTTCGTCTTTCAGTTCAGCAATGGTGCTGTCCTTCAGCTGCATCTGCTTCAACTGCATCGCCGTTTCAGTCTGCAGTTCGCACACTTTGGCCTTCAGCTCTGCAACAGTTGCCCTGAGCACAATCACTTCCGCGGATGGCTTGGCGGGGAATACATAGGGAGCTCGTTGGAGTTCCTCCACCTTGCTCGCGAGGCCCGTGTTTTCCGAAAGTGCATTCTGCAGGCTGCATATCGTTGCCTCCGTAGCCGTGTTTAGGGAATTTTTCCCTTCGACTTCCTTCTCCAATTGATATATAATATTAAAGAGCCGCTTTTTCTCATCGGGTTCAAGCTGCTCCTGACTTGTTGCCTGAAACTCTGGCTTCAGAAGTCCTTTGAGAGGGATGCCATCGGTTGCATTCGTCTGGGGAGTTTCGCTCTTGATTGGTTTTTCATGAAACTCTTCAAAACTAATAAGCTCTGCCGTCTGACAATCCGGTTTAACTTTAATTTCTTCGGCTAGGACTTCTTGGCTGGGAGCTTCTAGTAGCTTACGCTTGGCCTCCTCCACTCGTTCTTTCAAAGTTCTAATCTCGAGCTGTAGTCTTGCGTTGTCGGTCTGCAGCTTCTGGCACTGCTCCTCGGAGGCATTCGAAGTGCGTTCCAGAGACTCATATTCCTCCTGAAGCTTGTTGTACTTCTGCTGTATCACCTGGTACTCCGCCTGCATGCTGTCGATGCGCACCACATCCCGTGACAGTTCCTTAAGGGACTGCTGCAGCTCTTCTATGGTTAAATCTTTCTTGTTGATGGTCGTGAGCAGCTGGGTCTCTAGCTGCTGGGACTGGGCTTTGTGGGTATCAAATTGCTGCTTTAAGTTCGCCGCCCTGCCGTTCTCCATCTCCAGCCTAGCAATGATCTGCTTCAGCGCCTTCACCTGCTCCTGGTGTAACTGATTGGATGCAGTAAGAGCCGAGACATCGGGCTGTGGGGCACCGCACCTATAATTATATTTATTTCATTAATTAATATATTTTAAGTAAATAATAAAAGCTATTTAAAGAGAATAATTTAAAATTCCAGTCACAAATTGGAACTGTTTACTCGGTTAGACTAAATGTCTTTGGGAATCTCAAGCACTTTTAGAAGGCCACTAAAAATAGCCACAGCTGGCGGCAAGTTGAAGTTGCACCCGACGAGGTGTGTGGGACAGACAGACAGATATATATACATATACAACTGCAGACGGGGAATCGTAGAACGCATATATCAAACAATGACTATATAAAGATATTGAGACTAAATCTAATTCCTTAAACAAGCAATCAAGGGCTTTTCTCAGCTCAGAAGCCGACTTAATGGTGTTTTTCTCTTTGATTTTATCGTTATTAATGAGGTCTGCCTAACTAAAGGTGCGGGCTACGCATATGTTGAACTCACTGGACAGACAATTAAAGTCCAAAACTTCAACCAGAGCTACTATTCCACCCTCGGCTGTTTTAGCTTTGTTTTGTAGCTTTGTCGATGCAGATCTTTCACTCACTCTCGCTCTCTCTCTCGGTTGCAGGCAGCAAATCTATATGTGCGTTACATCACAGTCTAAACACGGTGGTGGATGGGCAGTAGGAACGACGTCACCGATCAACCAAGACAAGCTGCGGTGGAGGTGGAACCGGAGGCGAAGAAACGTGCTGTTAGCCGTTGGATTCCGTCGAATTCCAACGATCTAATTATCAACAAGTTGGCCAAGTAACTGACTGCTCGATCGGCCGCCTTATCGCATATTCAGAGCCATGAAACGATCGACAGGGCCAAGCGTCATCGCTTCCAGCCGAGTCTATGCGCAAAAACTGGCTCCCACTAGCCGCCCCATCCCGTCGCTACCGGATTCTCTCTGAAATGCTTCTTTTTTTTGAGGGTGTGTGTGTGTTTGCGTTGGCGTTTGTTATTGTTTTCGTTTTCGATTTCTTCGCGACTCGCGCCCGCACGGTGAGTGGAGCTAGCTTGCCCTCTTCCCAGCGACTGCGCCGAGAAAGCGAAGAGAGCGCGAGAAGACAGTCGAGTAGAGTCTAGTGGAGTGGAACAGGGGATCCACACAATCCACACACAAAATCCGAAAGTCAGGTAAGCGCGCGCCAAAGGTGAATTAGTTGATTTAAACTGAATGTAGTAGAGTAGAGCATGTTCAAGCTATGCCGGGGTGCTTATCTTTGCATAAAATAAAGTTGGTTTTCATAAGAAAAATTTCAAATAAATTAAAATAACAAAAAAGCACTCACTTGGGAATAGAATCCTTATCCTTCTCCGTCGACACGTCAGATAAATCAGTTGTCTTTGGCCTTTGCAAGTCTGTAGACGAATTACTGCGACGTTTTGGAATAAATGGATGGCATCTGATGATCTTAAGCTTTTCCGCCTTGAGTTTACTCTCCAGGGTCTGTAGCTTAAGTTGATTATCCTTTTTCTGCTTTTCTTCATTGAGCCGATCTTGCAGCTCTTTGATCTCGCTATTCAGCTGCTCAATCATTGTGGTTCCACGGTTCATTTTATTTAACTGCGGATTGATGCGGATCTTCGTGGCGCTCATGGCGAAGCACAGAGTGGATTGAGACTCCTCTAAGACCGAGGATTTAATGGTGCAGATGATGGAGGCAAAGGCATTGCCGCACAGCGAAGCCTGCAAAAAACGAGTTAACTTGCAGTGGCGGAAACAAATATATTTGTTATCCGCATTATCGGACAATTGCTTGACTACGGTCTTGAGGAACATCAGACTCTTGTTGATGTGGACGCCACTTGTGACTCGGGATCCAGACGAGAAACCTCCACTCAGTCGCTCGAATCCAGCCAGATCCACCAGATTCAAAATGCTCTGGAGGACCCTGTCGCTGCGATCAGACTTCCACGACTCGATAATCTGTTTTGGATTGAGGTTATGATATTGGAACCACAGAAACATCTCAGTAACTCACTATCCGTAGGATGGCGTGTGAATGGCCGGAGCGCTCTGGTGAGTGGGCCCCGCCCAAAGTGCGCTCCTTATTGCCCGAGCTGATAAGCCGCATGAGGTCGTCCTCGTTGGTTATGATGCACTCCTCAGAGGCAACCTTCACTATCCCGTTGCCAGCCTCGTGGAGTTTGAGATCCTGGTTCTTCTTGTTAAGCAGATCGTTGATCTTCTCATTGTAAATCTCGATGTAGCTTGCGCGCAGCAGAAAGTCGCGCTTCCTCTCCCAGGTGACGATCTGGAAGATCTCCTTGGCGGCCAGCACCATTATGCCGGGGTTCTGGTCGTCGCCTATCATTGTGTAGGTCTTCCCTGTGAAGAGCTTCGATCAGTGTCCATGAGAAGGAGGAAGACACAATAAGAACTCACCCGACCACGTCTGGCCGAAGGCAAAAATAGTTCCATTGAAGCCCTGCATGCAGGCGCGGACGATGTGCTGGGCCATTCGGTCAAACACCTCCTGGTTGCCGGCATCTTCATCGAAGACATAGTCTACGGGGAAGCGTGTCAAGTGGAGGTTCTGCATGAAGGATTCACTCACCAAAGACATAGGGCTCCGCGTGGCTGTCCGCATGCTGGATCGAGCAGCCGTCCTTGACCTGCCAGAGGGAGGATTGGCCAGGCTCGCAGGGACGCACCTTGATGCCCACCTGAATTGAGTTGGCAAGCTTATCAGAAATTTCAGTAGACATATTTCTTTTGCCTTTTGCTAACACTTTACGACACACACACAATTGAGAGACACACGAAAACTGATTGTCCAGTTTGACAGATCGAACAAATACCGTTTTGTTTTACTATCATTGTTGCCAGGTTAGCTATATGCAGCATATTTGAAAAGGGAAAAGTTTATGAAAACTAGTTTATAGCTTTAAAAATAGCTTATTTTAATATTTATGGAGACATTTCTAACATAAATGCTTTCGTGACATCAACAATGAAAGAGAATTATTAATTATGCTACGTGTATTTTTTTGTATAAAAATTATAATTGTACAATTTGTAAGTCAGCCGCCCACGACCCATAAATAAATATTTTTTACATTTATTTTTTAATTATTAGTTTCCAATTTGAAAATGTTAGACTTTTCACCGGTTTTCCGCCGATAGTGTTAAAAATACTAGAAAGGTAGGAAATACTATAGAAAAGTGTGCTCCGGTTTTCCGATATCTGGGCACCCTAAAATGCCAGAACGCTCGCAAAGCGGTATTTGTTCGAATTTAACAGCGGAATTCTGAAAAACAAAGATGTCGATAATTTTACCTTCCATTAAAAATTAAGCACATCGTTAAAAATCGTGTCTGTTAATAGTGTGTGTCGCAAAGTGTTAGCAATAAGCATAAACCACAAGATGTCTGCGAAGGCCAACTCTATCCAGGTGTGCATCAAGGTGCGTCCCTGCGAGCCCGGCCAATCTTCCCTCTGGCAGGTTAAGGAGGGCCGCTCCATCCAGCTGATGGATAGCCATGCGGAGCCCAGTGTCTTTGGTAAGTGATGCACTGATCCTTCATAGAGAACCTCCACTTGACGCGCTTCCCCGCAGATTATGTGTTCGATGAGGGCGCCGGCAACCAGGAGGTGTTTGACCGAATGGCCCAGCACATCGTCCGCGCCTGCATGCAGGGCTTCAATGGAACTATTTTTGCCTACGGCCAGACGTCGTCGGGTGAGTATTTATATTCTCCCTCTCTCCGGCTGACGGTCGCTGATCGACTCTCTACGCAGGCAAGACATACACAATGATGGGCGATGGCCAGAACCCTGGCGTAATGGTGCTGGCGGCCAAAGAGATCTTCCAGCAGATCGCTAATGAAAAGGAGCGCGACTTTCTGTTGCGCGTGGGCTACATCGAGATCTACAACGAGAAGATCTACGACCTGCTCAACAAGAAGAACCAGGACCTCAAGATCCACGAGGCTGGCAACGGAATAGTTAATGTGAACTGCGAGGAGTGCATCATAACCAGTGAGGACGACCTCTTGCGTCTCCTTTCCCTGGGAAACAAGGAGCGCACCGTGGGCGAGACCAACATGAACGAGCGCTCGAGTCGGTCGCACGCCATATTCCGCATAGTAAGTTTTTCTGTAAACTGGAAACCATTTTTGCCCCAACGCTAATTGCGATTCCCCACCAGATCATCGAGTCTAGGAAATCTGACCGCACAGACGACGATGCTGTAATCCAGAGTGTTCTAAATCTGGTGGACCTGGCTGGCTCGGAACGCGCAGATCAGACCGGCGCCACTGGGGCGCGACTCAAAGAGGGCGCCCACATAAACAAGAGCTTAATGTTCCTCAGCAACGTGATTAAGAATCTTTCCGAGAACATGGACAACAAGTTCATTAGTTTCCGCGACTCCAAACTAACGCGCATCCTTCAAGCGTCGCTGGGCGGAAATGCCTTCACCTCTATCATCTGCACCATCAAACCGTCGATAATGGAGGAGTCGCAGTCTACGCTTAACTTCGCCATGCGCGCCAAGAAGATCCGTATTAAGCCGCAGGTCAACGAGATGGTGTCCGACGCCACGATGATGAAGCGACTGGAACGCGAGATCAAGACGCTTAAAAGTCAGCTTGCTGAGGAGAAGCGCAAGAAAGAGAGTCAGCTGACGGTTCAGGACCTGGAGCGTCGTCTAAAAACTGACATGCTCAAGATCATCTCGAGCACTTCGCTGAGTGATCAGCGCCAGCAGAAGCGCCGACGCACCTGGTGCCCAGTGCCTAACGGCGGCCAGGACACTTCACTGACCGGAATGGTTAATGAGTCTCGTCTGCTACGGCCTTCGAATCTATCCAATCTACCGAAGCCGACATTTTTCGCCAATTCTAATATTGCATATCGAGAGATACCCGTTCCCAAAACTGTTAACATTCTCAGTTCCCTGGATATCACCACTGATAACGACAGCGTCATCAATGAAAACTTTGTTCCTGCAGAAAGCGTGAACTTCGATACGCCGCCACAACTGTGGCCCCAGAAGGCCAAGTCGAAAAGTCGAAAGTTGCCAGACTTGGCCTTGACACCTCTTCCCAATCCGATTGGGCCCGAAACGTAAGTACTAATCGTCTAGTTTAACCTACTCTAAGCATCCCACATCGCACACATTTTCTAACCATGTCATATCAAACCTCGCTTAATGTTATAATTGATAACCTGCTGTCGTCTGCATGCGCAGAGTGGAAAAGATTAAGAAGGAAATCGAGGAGCTGCAAACGTTCACCAGCTTGGAAAAACACATTGATGTGGAGTGGGATTCTCTGAAGAAGAACCTGGATAAGGTGACTGCTCAACGCGATCAATTAGAGCAGGATTGCGTGTCCAAAGCCGAGCGGTGAGTTCAAGAGGCATTCAACTCCCTATGACCAAGGGATTTTAATTCATTACCAGCGCCGCCTGTCTTTGCTGGCTTAAATTAAGTTTGAATGAACTTTTGTTTGCCTTAATTTTATATTTTATAATTATGTCTGTAAGGAAACAATTCGAAATTTTATATATTGTGAGGTGCGGTCCTTTCAATTATTTACGAAGTTTCTCTGGCTGCAGATTAATCTTTCCATCTTGCACATACTAATAACACACAATCATAATCATCGTGAACACGAATTTCCATCAGCCTTTGTTTGAGACATTGAATTAAATATTTTCTCTTTTATAATCTATCCTAGTTTCGAGGCCATGCAGGCTGAGGTTTCCACTCTGACGGCAGCCACCGAAGCTGCCAACTCTAAAGTCGTCGAGTACGAGAAGGAAATTAAGGCTCTGAAGCAGACCATTGCCAAGATGGATTTGGAGAACCGCGAGGCCATCAGCTTGGAATTTCAATTCGAGGCTTACAAGAAAAAGTCCAGCCTGCGAGAGCAGGACTTGCTGTCAGCTCTCTCGGATAAGGACTTGGCCATTCAAAATTTGCAGAAGAGCCTCGACGAGCTGTCCCGAGATATGGTGCGCAACAGCAAAGAGGCCCTTATGCGTTCCATGTGCCCCAATCTAGCCGACTTCGGAGAGACAACACTGAATGAAGACTATGCTAATAAAGACTCACAGAAAGTTGACTGCGAGTGCGACAGGCTTCGAGCAGAAATCGTTGCGACTCAAGCCAAGTTGGAGAAAATGCAGTCAGATTTCAATGTGGCCGTAAGCGAGGCGTCCCAAAAGAAGGAAGACTGTCAGCGCCTATCAGCTGAGATATCCAAGGCCCAAGATGACTTTGCGGCGATGCAGAAGAAGTACGATGCTCAACAGGGAGCCATTGAAACCATGCAGGCAGACTTTCAGGCAATTGAGCAGAAGTATCACAAGCTGCAAGAGGAGTACGAGTCTCTGGGACGCACTTCGGACGCCTCTGATAATCAGTGCCAGCAGCTGGAGGCTGAAAACACGAGTCTGCAGCTCGAGATTAAAGCTCTGAAGGAGCGAGTGGAGGAAGCCCAGCGTAGGCTAATGGAAGCTACTAGCCAAGTAGCCCTTGCTGAAGAACTAAAAGCTCAAAACAAGGAACTAAAGGCGAAGCTAACTGAAATGACGTCCAACTTCCACGCGATCCAAGAAGAATACGATAATCTCTCCAGCCAGCTAATGGAATCCGTCCAGGAGAACGACGCTCTTCGAAATGAGCTGAAGCAGCGACCGCTTCCTAATTACGACTTGGAATCCATGAGGAGTTCTGGCGTTGACTCCATGAAAAGTTCTGGCGTGGAAACTGAATTCGGAGAACCAGAGCAACAGAGCAATTATCTTCTCGAGCAGTTTTCTGTGCTATCAGAATCGATTCATCAGATCGAACTTAAGAACCACTCGGGCTTAAGCCGTTTCTTCAGAGTATCTAAGCCGGAGAAGGAGCAGGAGCAGGAGAATAATGTTACGGCTCTAAAGCTTTGCCTCGAATCTGCGAAGTACATCGAGTGCGAGACTCATGAGGCGAATACCACCGAAGGCACTCAACTCAAAGGCGTTTTAAAACACCAAATGTTCCAATTTGTGGCACTTAGTCAGGAACAGCTTGAAGCCGCAGAGGACAAGCGACTCCTCAATATCATTTCTCAGCTGGAACAGGAGATCAAGGAGAAAAATGAGCTGATGGAGGCCACAGAGGCAACCATAAACGAGATGCGAGAGCAGATGACCAACCTGGAATCTGAACTTATGGAAAAGAGTGTGATTGTTAATAAGGTGGAGGACTACCAGCGTCAGATCGAGACCCTGGAAAAGCAGAATGCTGAAATGACCATGGTGTATGAGGAGCTGCAGGATAAAGTTCATAGAAACAGCACAATGAGCGAAAGTCTGGTGCATCTTCTGCCAAATGATGATACCATTTCAGGTGCCAATGAGGAGGCCTCCCTTAAAGCATCCCTCGAACAGCTGCAAACTAAAGTATCCGAGCTGCAGGCAGAGGTGGAGAATCAGTTGAAGCAGATGCAGGTCAAGGACAAAAACATCGCCGAGCTAAAAGCTGAAATTGAAGAAATGGGCGAGCGCTGTTTATCCTCGGAGGTAAAGCTGGTTGAAGTGGAGAACGATGTCCGGGAGAAGCAGCAGCTACTAGATCGCCAGAGTCAGAAATTATCCAATGACGCTCTGCTTATAGACCAGCTTCAGGAAAGGAATGCAAAGCTTCAAGAGCTCAACATCAAGGCAGAGCAGGAACAGGCGATTCCTTCTTCTGAGTACGAAAAACAAATAGAGGAACTCAAGCAGTCATTGAGTAGAGTCCAAGATGAGCTTATAACATTGGAAAAACTTAAAACTGATGAGATTAATTCCCTGCAGCTGGAGTACATGGTAAAAATGGAAAGAAGCGAGAACGAAAACCGTGCGAAATTCCGCGAATACACCAAGGAATTGGAGGATTGCAGGGATCAGTACGAAAATGATATGGGAACGTTAAAGGAACAGCTGTTGCAGGCCGAAGAAGAGCTGTCGATACTAAAGGATCGCTGCCAGGCTAAGCCAGAAGAAACCGAGGACCAGGAGAAGCTAACTCAAGCTCAAGCTGTTGCAAAGGCTCATCAGCAGCTAGTGGAGCTTGAAGCCATCACGGAAAGCCTGAAGGAGAAGCTGGCTGAAGCCGAAGCAAAGGCTAATCAGCAGCGAGTGGAGCTTGAAGCTGTAACGGAAAGCCTGAAGGAGAAGCTGGCTGAAGCCGAAGCAAATGCTAATCAGCAGCGAGTGGAGCTTGAAACCATCACGGAAAACCTAAAAGAGAAGCTAGCTGAAGCCGAAACAAAGGCTGATCAGCACCAAACTAAGCTAAGGGCGGCCACAGAGACTCTAAAAGAGAAGCTAGCTGAAGCTGATGCACACACTGCCCAGCACCAAGCGGAACTTGAGGCGATCACGCAAACCCTGAATGAGAAGCTAGCCGAAGCCGAAGAAAAACAGGCTTATATTAATGACATAACGAGTCAAAGGGACGCAAGAGAAGCCGCAGTTGCAGAGCAAAAATCCGCTTTGGATAAGCTAAAGATAGAAAATCAACAACTATTGGAGCAGCTTCAAATGATAGCACAGACAGGCAACGAACAGCACAGCGAACAGATTGCCTTCTTCAATAACAAGATCGACGAGCTTACTGCTTCGTGCGACCAGCAAGCTTTGGAATTGAATAACATGAGGCAGGAGAAGATTAACCTTCAGGCAGAGATCAGTGAAGCCAACGTATTGTATTTGAGCACCAAAAATAGCCTCCAGAAACTAGAATTGAAAATGAATGCTGAGAGCCAGAAACAGCTGATGGCAGAAAAGGACTTTAACGAGCAGTGCAAGGCTTTCAACGCCAAAATCAGCGAGCTCGGAGAAGCATTACAAAGTTGCCAACTAAACGCTGTCAGCCATGACGATTTGGTTTTGAAGCATAAAGAGCTGATAGCTTCCTCAAACGAAAAGATTCAAGAGCTCCAAGAAAAGTATGAGCAGCAATTACGTGACATAGATACTTTAGGGAAGGAGAAGGCAGTCCTTCAAATCAAGATCGATGATGCCGATGCACAGCACTCCAGCACTTTAAAGAAACTCCAAGAACTTGAAATGCAAATGGATGATATGGGCCGGCAAAGATTAACCGAGAAGTCCGATTTAGAGGAGAAGCTCGAGACTATGGCAGCCAAAATCGGAGACCTTGAAACAGAACTGCAAAGTGCTAGGCTAAAGGCAGCTACCCTAGACGATCTGGTTTTGGAGCACGAAAATCTGAAGTTAGCTCTTGCACAGGCAACGAGAGTGTCCTCCTCTCTACAGGAGAACGTGGACAGCCTGCAGGCTCAACTGCTTGCTTCTGAAAGGGAAATCTCCAGCCGAGATCTGGAAAAGGAAAAACTTGGCTCGCAACTCAAGCATGCTCTGGAGGAAAAAGAAACTGTAAGCGCGGAACAATTAGCTCTGACAACGCAGCTGCAAGCAGTGGAGGAAATGATGGCCAGTCAGGCTGGAAAGTTTGAAAAGGAGTTGTCAGATCTCAACAGTTCTATGAACGAGTTGCAGCTCAAACTGAAATCCCTGCAAGAGCGAAAGGATAATTTGGAGACTGAGAATGATGAGCTTAAGGTGAAGCTAAGGAATGCCCACAACCTCCGCAACCAGCTGGAAGAAGAGCAGAAACTGTGCGCCGCCCTGAGAACTCAATTCACTGAGTTGGAGATGTCAAAAACGCGATTGGAGGACCAGCTGCGGAGTAAAGAAATAGAAGTCAACCGAAAATTCCTAGCAATGAGCCAGCAAGTCGAGCTTGAAGCCAAGGAGTGCCACAAACTACGTTGTGATCTGGTAAACTGAGCAAGATTAATTCCACTTTAACATAATAATTTAAATTACATTTCTTTTTTTATAGGAAACCAAAACACAAAGTTTTCAGAGCGAAAAGGAGGGCTTGAACTCGACTATATCCACTTTGTCAAAGGAGAAAAAGCTGCTGGAAGAGAAGATCAGCTCCTATAATCAGAATGATAACCGTAATGCTGAACTCATAACGAAGCTAAGAGCCAAAGAGGCAGAGCTAAAATCCTTGCAAGGAGCCTCTGTTAATCAAAAGTTGGTTGCTGATGAAGCCAACATTAAATGTCGGCAATACATGGAGCAGAAAGTGGAACTCACAAACGAGATCGAAAAGCTGAGAACAACTCTGGTAATATTTAATCAAAATAATTGTATTTTCATGTAATTGAAATTTGTGTGTTTAGAAATCCAAGGAGGCCAGCATCCTAACGGAGAGGGAAAGCATGAATGCCACAATTTCTAGTCTTCTTGAGGACAAGCGCAACCTTGAGGAGAAGCAGTGCGTTCTGAACGATATTGTTTGCAAGCTGGAGGCTCAGCTATCTACCTTACAGGCTCTAAAAACCAACAGTTCCTTCGAGTCGAATACATCGTCAGGCTCCGCGCCTAGAAAGAGTCTTGATCGCAATCCTACTGCCAGTCTTCCAAGGGTGAGTTTTCAAGCTATTCAATTAAAAAACAAAAACCTTAATTCAAATTTAAATTTAATGCATTCATGTACAGAAATCGGCTGGCTTTGAGTCTGAGATGCGGAGGAGTCGACGGCTCTCGGCTTATGACGAGCACCGAAGGCAGTCATACTGGAACGACGTTAGGGATTGTGGCACCATGACAGACCCAGTTGGTGAGTACCCCTTCATGAGCCTTAACCTGCAGCTTATTATAATCAATATATCCCATTCCAGACAACAACTGCAACTGTACGGAGCTGGATAGCAAGCTGCAGGCTTGTCAGCAGGAACTATTTATTCGTGAGAGCCAGGTTACAGCCTTAAACATGGAGCTGAAACACCATCCTCTGAAGGACGAAAATGCGCAACTAAAGAAACGGGTAGTGGAGGAGCAGGAGAAGGCTCGGTCTGAGCAAAAGCGGCTCAAGATGAAGATTCAGGATCTCAATGCCAAAATCAATGATCTCTCTATTGCTGTCAAGTCGGCACCGGCTCCAGTGCCAGAGCCTAATCCGAGCTTAGTGCCTCCGCACGCATCGGTTCACACACAGACCGAATGTCAGGATGCTCAATTGGAGAAAAAGTATCAGGATGCTCTTGTTCTGTTGCGCTCTCGGTACCATCTAATCAAGGAGTTGGAGGAGAAGTTGAAGCAGAACGAGAACACAGATACATCCAATGTATCGTCTCTGACTAGTGGCAAAATCAATTCACTTACGGTACGTCTCAGATCTTTTCTTTGCTGATAGTTTCTTATAAGAACAATTATTATTGCAGAAACAATGCGAAACGCTGAAGAAGGAACTGGGGGCTGTCAGGGAAAAGTATGAAACATCGAAGCGTGTATTATTGATGCGCAAGGATGAAATGGTCAAGATGCGCGATAAGCTAGCTGCCTTCGAATCAAGTGCTGCTGCACCGAAATAGGCACTTTGCCTCTTCTTTAGATGTACATATATATGTTAATATGTCGAGATCTAAGTCATCTTTCTATGTCCTTCGGCCGCTAGTCGGTTTTAGTGTCTAATAAGCAATTAATTTCGTACATTGCTTAGCAATTATTTATCTTACCTTTTTAAGTAATTTTTCTGCCGTCTGAAATTCACAAACCATTGAGGAAATACGCACCAATTGTTCTTCATAACGCGGCTTTATTGTAATGTCAATAAATATTTATAACTTTCTAAGCACATGGATGTCTACTTATATATTGCTTATGTAACGACTTTTAACTAATAGATTTTAAGCTAACGTCCTAACCGTATTGCATTAGCCTTTTAATGCATTTTAAGCCTAGAAAAATGCGAACTATTGCACTCCACCTACGAGAGAGCGACAAGGAAAACCGAAAAGTACAAAGAAACGGATTAAATCAAAATAAGGCTAACATGTACTTGGTTACTTCTTTTATTTTTTTCATTCCTTAAATATTATGCTAGGTTCGCTGACTCGTGAGTAAGAAGAGGTTGTTGTTCAAGTACTCGGAACAAGCCAAGTCAGATGTGTTAGTTCCATGTTCGAGACAACGATTGCAAACTTATAAATAAATTACACATTTAAATTAATTGAGGTAGAAAATTACTAAAGTAACACATGTGTTGTTGCTGGTTATATAAGGCAAGTGGTAGCGACTCTTGTAGAGTCTGTCTCTGTGCTCGTCTTCGATTGAAGCTAACCATAAACCTAGGATAACTGAGGCTCGAACTAAATACATACAGGAAACGCTTAGTTACATCTATCTATGTCTTGCTTGCAGTGCTCTGCCACATAAACTAGCTAACCCTATTTTATTATATTTATATATATATGTATATGTATGTATATAGGATCCGCATTAACGGGGATCCACCGCCGAATGCTGAGTATGCTGAGGTATTCAATTCTCTCTCTCTCTCTGACAAATAAGTACAGGCATTCATCCATATGTATCCTTAAGTGAGGGTGTATATACGTATACCGAGTGTGTGCACTGTATACCGTATAGTATAGTATATAAATAATCAATTTCTGTTATGCTGATCGTCCCGCAGGGTGGACAAATCCTAAAACTAGGGGCAGATATCTGCTCTTGAAAATTGGCAAGATTCCTGGAGATGTGGAGTACAACAGGACCAGTCACAACTCGTGGAAGCATCGGGGCTCGTTTCAGGATTTCAACTCTGCTGTCGCTGGCTGAGGTAGTTCGGTTGAGTGAGTGGTTCGGATTTGTGTGTTTCTCCTGAGATATGGTAAGCACTTTGAATCGATCGATGGAGTGGCAAGACTTGGAACTGGAAGGCTGTGGCATCCATGGCACATCTGAATTATCTGCTGGTACAATACTAACATACGTAAGTGTTAAATGCGACGGATCGTTTTTTGGGGGCTGCTACTGCTTCTGGTCTAACATCGATATATCCGTTATATGTATTTACAGGCTTCGCTTTCAATGTGAAATCTAACTTATGACTCTATATAGTACGGACTACCATTATACGTTTCATTCTCATGCGGGATGGGTTGTCTGGGGGCTGTCGCTCTTGATGCTACTAGCTCTTCGTCCTTCTCCCGGCGACATGTATACACAGCAGGTACTTGTGTATATATAAATATATATATGTATATCGGTGTAGGTAGTATGTAGTTTAAAAAGCACAACATTGAATTCTACTAGGCCAGCTCTGGAGCGGCACAAATATATAGTTTTAGTCCTATTCTAGTACACTATCGTATTGTATCGTATCGTACACATAAACTGGTATACATGAGGATAAGGCTACTCGTTACATATGTTCCATGGGTAATCGGTATACAACTGTTTGTGCTCGTTTTTTTGTGTTCTTAATTCTTTCTCGTATTCATATTCATCGACGGCCCTCCTATGTGTTGTGCACACCCTCGTCCTCGGAGTAATTGTCCTCGGCATCGGAATTGGCCACCTCATGGTTGCTGCCCGACTGATTGTTGTCCAGACCCAAATCCATTGGCTCTGAACCGTCGCGCCTCATCTCGCCCTCATGATCCGCTGCCTCCTCGTGCCCCTGCATCCGTCCGGCCGAGTTAAGGGCCAACGGTCCATGGCCGTGCGGCGAGAGGCTACCTGGGCCCTGGTCGTGTCGCATTATAGGCTCTATGGTCAGTCCGGGTCCGCTCTGGCCGAAGGCTGGATTACCAGCGGCTAGCTTGCTCAGATCAAACTGTCCAGGCAGCAGTCCTGGCGGCAGGCTGTCCATGCTGTGGCCCATTGCGTTCAGTTGGGCCATCTTGGCGCGCAGCGCGGCGGCGGCTGCCTGCTCCTGAGACATGCCCATGCCTGAAATTAAAAAAAGGATACGATTATAAGTTAATAATTATTAAAAAATATTTTTTAAGGTTCTAGTAAATTTGCAAAAAGAACACAAAAGACCAATAACCAAAGAAGCACTCACCGAATGTGTTCTCCGTGATAAATTGCAGATAGGTGTCCAACAGGGACTGACCGGCCGCATTGCTGGTGGGTAGCTGCACACCCAAATCCTTGGGCTGGCCGAGGGCAGCCGCCGTGGCCGCCGCTGCAGCCGCCTCGTTTCGCATCCTGGCATGACCGAAGTTGCTCAAAAGGCTCTCATGATAACGGCTAAGGTCGCTGCTGCTGCCCATTCCGTACAGACCGTTGCCGGTGGTAAGATCCTCGGGATCCTCGTCTGAATCCTCGGCATCGTCCAGCGGTCCACCGCTGGCATTGCTCAAATCCAACTTGGCCTGGCCGCTGCCGCCGCCACCACCGCCACCGCTGCTGCCACTGCCGCCGGTGGGCGAAGCCCTGGCCCTCAGCTCTGCCGGGGAGATCTTCACACCCGCCTTGGCCAGCAGGCGCGAGGCGAGCTCGGGATCAAAGGCACTGGGCATGGGCAGCACGGGCAGGTCCTTGGTGGAAATACCGCGATGCTGGCGCGACATGTGCGAGTGCAAGGAGTTGCGGGACTTGGCCACTGTGCCGCAGAGGACGCACCGATAGCCGGGACAGACGGTGTGCTTGTCCTCCAAGTGGGTGCGCAGTGTGTGAGCCGAGCGATAGATCTTGCCGCATTTGGGGCAGGGCCGGGGATCGGTGGCGCGTACCCTCATCTCCAGGGAGCGGCGGGAAACTGTAAGATACAAAGAGAGAGATTCATCAGTTTTTGCGTTGGATAGCAATGCCGGAGGAGATGAACCAATGAAAAGCCAGCTAAAGTCTTCGTTTGCTCTTTATTGTTCTCCAAAATAGATTTGCCGCCTCCGAACGAACACACATTCCACTAGGCAACGCAGATACAAGATACTCGTTCTAGATACATTCTCAATTTGCCCTCAAACAATTTTGCAAAACTAAAATGGCATACAAACTGGGGTACACTCTCGCGTGCACTTATGGCTGCTTGGTTTCATTTTTTAGGCATTTATAAACTACAATTGTAAAACTGTCCGCATCGAAATAGAATTTATATTTAGTCGAAAATCGTATCTCGATCGAACTCTCAATCTTATGTTTTCGTTTTTAGCAATTTTTGCTGGAGTTTCGGTTTTAGTTTCATTTTTTGTTTGTTTTTTGATTAACATTATAGGAACCTTTTTACGTATGTCTGCTCTTGGAGTGTTATGCCGCCAATTGAATCGAATTACAAGTTTAGTTAACGAAATTTAAATTAACAAAATATCTCCTCGATTTTTGAACTTTTTCCTAATACAAATCGATTTTTAGTTTTATGCTCGCATTTCCTTTCAACGCAATGCTCAACTTTAGTTTAGTTTCAGTTTTTTTTATTTTGTAATTATGTTTCCGTTTTTGTTGTTTGGTTTTTGGCTAAAAATATATTACGCAGGCACATTCTATTTTGTTTCAGTATCAATATTCATAATAGCTACTTTATATACCTCTAAATATCATGTTTCTCTGTTTGCTCGTTTTCAGCTCATTATCTACATAGTTATCTCACCCTCTATGGCTTAATTATACGTATTTTGCTTATGTAACTCTATAAATTAATATTATTATTATACTTTGTGTGTATTTCTTTGGGTTTCTTTGCTGTTTTTATTTTAATACTGCACATGCTTTGCTGGAGCCGAGTCTCCTACACAGCGTTTTCCTATTTATCTCTCAGCTAACGTAAAGGAATTTAAAGTTTGAGATTTTGGGTGTCTGTAATATAGTTTATCGCATATAGGAACGTAATAATTGTTGCAAGTATCCTAAACCAAAGCGTTCATCTAGCCCCGCCAGTTCAGAAGCCTCTAGGAAAATCTATTATGTTTCTTAGTTGCCACTAAACTTTTGAAAATAAATAAACAAAGAAAAGAAAAGGTAAAGTTGTAATGATTGTAATTGAACTGAGATAAATTATATTAAATTAATTGATGAATTTTCTGCAAATTAATATATAAAATTCAAATTAAATAAATCTTTTTCAGGTGCACAAAATTAATTCTCTATGAAACCTTTATAAAATGGAATCCTTTTAGTAATTGAAATAATATAAAATATAAAAGGAAAAGGAAGAAGGCTTTTATTGAGTGAAATAATATAAAATATGAAAGCAAAAGGAAGAAATCTTTTATAATTGAACGAAGTTTAATTTAATTTAATTCAACAGTAACAGAAACCGTGCTTCCTTTGGCAAATGATCAACGAAATAATTTTCTAGAAAATTTAAACACAAAATAAACCCATTCATTTGGAGTAAACTAGTAACTATTTCCCTAACCTTACAAATCAGGAACTTTAATTAAATCTCTGGGTGACTGAAACCTTTTTATAATCACGAAAAAAATAAAGCTAAGGAGCCTTCGTTGACTGACTGGCGGGCAGGAAGCATTTGCAGGACCTCTCTCGTGCGCTTACAGTTACAGTTAGTTATAGTGGACTCCGGACTCCGACTCTGATTCCTACTCCGACTTGGACTTGGACTACTTTTGGCTATCTACGATAGATGCGAGTGTCTCGAGACTGGGTGTGTGTGTGTTTATTTTTTTTATTCGGCTCGAATGCTGGTTAGATTCGATTTATTGTCGCCATTGACTGACTGAGAAGCAGCAACCTAGAAAGCTTTTAGCGGGACTACCCGGAGTGGCATTGGCTCGCAGCCTCGCAGTTTCATTTAAAGTCGGGACCGCCGGCAAAGGGACCGCCCGAGGAGCGCATGGCCTTCATTTTGGCCCACTGCAGCGTGTGCTTGATCCGCATGTGATTCCGCACGGAATTGGGATGCGCGAACCGGCGACCGCACTCGATCACCGGACAGACGGGACTGTCGCGCGGATAGTGGCGGTCCAGGTGCTGCCGGAAGACACGTTGCTCCAGCGGCGTCTCGCACAGCGGACAGGGCAGCATGTAGTTACTGCTTCCGGCTGCGGCCGCAGCTCCAGTTCCGTTTCCGCCGACTCCTCCGGGGGCAGCGCTACCGGGTCCCGGTCCGGGCCCGGGTCCTGCCACCTGACCAGGTCCACTGCCATTATTCCCGGGACTGACAGACGCCGCTGTGGCATTCGCAGCCGCCGCTGCAATGGTGTTTTGAAAGAGCTCCGGAAAATCCCGGGACCGGCTCAGGGCAATGGTCCTGGCCATGAACAGATTGGCTGTCAACTGTTGCTGGTGCGACTGCTGCAGCTCGTCCAGATACTGCTGCTGGTGTTGCTGATGCTGCTGGTGTTGTTGTTGGTGTTGCTGTTGGTGCTGCTGCTGCTGGTGCTGCTCCTGCTTCATGAGCAGCGTCTGGTAGAGCGTGGACTCGCTGTCCTGGCGCGTTCTCTTCATGGTCAGCGATATGGCCGAGGAGGCCGACGAGGAGCGGTCGTCATCCTGCTGGTTATTGTGTCCCCCACTGCAGTCCATCTCCTGCTCCTCCTCGCTGTCGTTCCAGGAGCGTGCCGAAGGCGTGGGCGAGGAGTTGGCCGATCGGTTCTTCTTGCTGTTATTATTGTTGTTATTATTGTTATTGTTGTTGTGGTTGACGCGATGCTGATGGTGAGGATGATGCCCAGCATGGTGGCGAGGATGCGGCTGGTGGTGATGATGCGGCTGATGGTGGCTGCGGCGCTGCTCGAGCAACTGGCGCTGCTGCTGGTGCTGCTGCTGCTGCATCAGCTTGGCCAGTTTGCTGGCCGAAGGACGACGATCCGCGGCGTGGGCCTCATGCGGCTGACTCTGACGCTGGCGCTGCTCCTCCTCCGCCGTGTCCGGCTCGATGACCTCCTGCTTGATGCCGCTCTTGGCACTCAGGAATGTGCCTGTGCCAGCCAAGCGAGGAGAGAACGGGGGGAAGTCAATGGGAAATCGAGAATCAGAAGCTAAATAATCATTTCTATTTTGGTTCATTCATTCAGCAGCTTCAATTTTGATGTTCAAGTGTTTTAGTTTTATTTCTTTTTTTTTTTTTAGTGTGTGTGTTTAAATTTTTAAATTCCTTTGTAAGCAGCAGCAACAACAACAACCAGAGCAGAATTTCAGTTGAGTTTTTGTATTTTTATGGCCAATATTTTCGAGATTTTAGTGGGTTTTGTTGCTTCAACTACTCCACACACACACACGGAGGTATCTGTAGTTTTGTAGCCAATTTTTGGTACAATTTTTATGGTTTGCCAATTTTATATGTATATAATTATATCAGTAATATAATATTTTTAAGACTATAGCAAAGGAGTTCTACAAAAATGGCTCTTAAATTTAGCAGGCAGGCAAAATAAATATGTATTACAGAATGTGCAGGCAATATAAAAAACGTAAATATTTAATAAATTATTTACAATTAATACCCAGAAGATGCAGTGAAACTCACAAATATTAATTGTATTTGGGGGATTATCTAGGAAATAAGTACGATAAAAAATTTAAGAATATATTCAAGCATTTTATTCATAATTAATTGACATTGAATTGGGGTTTTAAATAATGACCTAGGCGAAGCACTCCTCAAACTGCAAGACGCACCGTATCGAGGGTTTATAGACAATGGAGATTGGGAGGATTGGATTGGAGAAAGGAAGAGAGTCACTTAGGAAAGGGTGAAGAGCCATATCGCGTGTTATGGCACCATTGTCAGATTGGACAGGCGTACGACTCTATATGTGCGAACTGCGATTGTGCATATAAAGAGCGTATATATATATATATATATATATAGACCATATCCGATCCTAGTGGCGTGCAGGAACACACCTGGCCCCGTACCCGTAACCGTAACAGATATTATATCTTTTGCATTCCGCCCATTCCGCTCCCATTTGCAGCGCCATTTCCATTTCCACAGCCACTTTCCCGCTCGGGGGTTTCGTTTCAATATTCGATAATAATAAATATTGAAAAATAAAACGCAATTTAATGTCTACGAAATTGCCAAGGCCCATGCCCAATATTGAGTCATTTCTGGGATGGACCTAGTGGGTGTCATGACGCAAGGCGACCCCAAAAACAAAAAAACAAAAAGATAGAACTGAAATCAAATTAAACAATTTAGTTCTGCCTTTGTGCGTGACAACTCAAGGGAGAAGGCAAACAATCCGACTGCATGAATATATCAAGTGAAAAATACAATAAAATACAATAAAATCCAATCGAATAAAATGCAGAAATACAATATGCAATATGCAGTCCAAGCTATGGTATAGCCGGCTCTGTCTGGCGAATGAGCTTGGCATGTGCTTAGATGCACATGAAACATGCATGGCCGCACCGCTAGTTTTCTTCAGTGAGCATCCCGATTGGCCAAGTGCAGCCGGGAGAAGGATGAGGATGGGCCAGAGCCAGGACAACCGGCTGCCGATCGCCTTTGACCAGCCAAGCAGATTACGAATTTGTCACATTTGAGGAGACCGAGCAAAGCGAGAGGGTGTGTGTGTGTGTGACAGGCACAAGAACAGTATCCTAGAGCCAAAGAGGACGAAAAGGACATTGTGTGTGTGGCCCCGTATGAAATCAGGCATAAGATTTACACATCCTTCCGTGCGGCCAGGTGCATTTTTCGTCAAGGATGCGTTTTGGTTGGGAATTAACTCCCCCTTGACAGAGGACCCTTTTGTGAGCGTTGGTCTGTGCGTAATGCCTCTGTCTCTCCTTTTATTTTTGGCCACCTCTGTGGCTGTGCATAATTAATGAAATATAAAATGCAAAAGTGCTGGTTTTGATAATAATTATGCATTGGAAATGTCTATTTTTATAAATAAAAAATAAATATTAGAAGGACACAAAGAGTTGTGGAGACTTGTGGGGCAAGCCCTACATGGATTTTTGACATAAATGAAGGATGCATAAGTTTTGCCAGTTTATAAGTTGTAAATATGCAACAAATAAATAAAATAGATTAATTACGAAAAATACATAAAACTTATTTAATAAAGAACTGCATATCCCTTTAGCAGATTAATATCGAAATATCCTAGTCTTTAGACTTTGTAATGATCTCCTTTTGGCTTTTATAATTGTTAATTTCCGTTCACAAAGCAAACCACCCTGCGATTAAGGATATTCCTGGGTGAGTCCTGGGCTTGGTAAGCACCTGCCACGGGCCCATCAATTATGGCCATTGGGTTATGCAAGACATCGGCCCCTGGATATAGCCGTGGCCTCCGCACCCACATCAATTACCAGCAGAGCATTCAATCGCAGCGCAACGGCCATCACTCGACTGCTTCTACTCCCAGTCCAAGTCTTCGCCAAGTCCGAGATTCCAATCCCTGCGCAAGGACTCGCATGTCGCAGCCCTGTTAGCGGCCATAGAAATTAGCTTTATTAAAGATAAAGCGGCGACGCGACTCGGGTAACATTTCCTTTCGCGCCAAGGGGCCATTATGGTGATTCCTTCCACTCCTGCGGCGTCCCCCTGTTCCGTTTTGCATTTCGAAAATGAACTGCAGAAAGTGGAGAAGGAGGAGGGGAGCTGGTGGAGGTGCCGGCAAATAATGAATTTTTCTATATAAATCACTCGCGTCAATGGGCCGGGCCCATTGATATTATGGCGGGCCTTTGGTTAGCGGTTCGTGGCCAATGTGTAAACATTTCCGAGCGCCGCTTTGTCCCTGTCCAGGGGTCAAAAGGGTTGACCGTACCCCCTTCAAGGGTGCGTCGTAGGTGTGTTTAACGGTCATTTCTCGATGTCTTGCGATCGTTATCACCTCGCTTATTATTATTATTGTTATTGCTGTTATGCATATTTCTCCAGCGAAGCCTCCCTGTAATTTTTTCTGTTCGTCCTTTTGTTCTTATTGGAATTTATTACTTAATAAGTTTTCTTTTGGGTGGAGGAAATGGCTTTCTTTCCTGCTTATCCCTCTTCTGTTTTTGTTTTTTTTTTCCAAGGGGTTGCTTTGGGTGCCGCCCGCATTCAGTCAGATTTTTACGAGCGCTCGCTCAGCAATATTTCCATTGCTTTTTGAATTTTTGAGAGTGACCACCAAAAAGAAAATCTTGGCGGGGATAATAAAACTATAAAACTGTGTGGATACCCTGGGTTTTTATTAATTTTTATTGTCCCGTTTTATTTGCGAATTTGTGCCATAAAACGGGTCAAGTATCTGAAGGATATAAGATACAAATTGGCAAAGTCCTGCCCGCCTTCTTGCAGTTTTACGATCTCCGCCGAAATAGTTGTGATTGAATTATGGATAAAGTGGATTACTCAGACGGCAATTTCATATGCGACCAAGTGTCGTAAAATCGCTGACCGAATTCATTAGATACGCACTGTGTGCCCTTCACTCCGCAGTTAATTAGCTTTCGGGGGTTATCCCTAACCGTTATAGGAGGTGGAACGGGAGACTAGATTTATCTGCGGAGAACCCACTTTAGATTGCCAGCAACTGCCCAGATGTCAGACGACACACGCCGGGACAATCCATCTCTGCATTTGTTTATCTTATAAATAAAACGCAGCCACAAAAGAAACACACAGTCAACAAAAAAAAAAAAAAAAAAAATAAAACAAGAAAACAACAAACAAACAAAAAAAAAATGGCAAAGTTTTGTCCGCTGAGAAGTGGAGGTGGGAGGGTCAGAAAGGGGGCGGGGCCAGCGGCACGTACGGCCAGCCAAAAGCCAAACGAAATGTTGTTTAAACTTTGCAAACAAGTTTGCTTGTTCGCCTTCTTTTCTTTCACATTTTTCGCTCTCTCTGAATACTCTGCCAAAAGGTTCTTGTGGTTAGGATTCAAATCAAGGATAATTCCCTAAAAAATGTAGATAAAATATTAACGGTTTGAAGGGAACATAGTTAGAGCTTATTAAAGTAAGTTTGATCTTTAAATTTTTACTCCATTTCAAAGCAGGTTAAAAACTTTAAGATATAATTTTGCTTTGTATCTCTTCAAGTTATCTATTTATGAGGTCCTAAAAAATATATAGGATATCTGTATAAAAGCTGTATATTACTTAAAATCCCAATATCCCTCATGATCTCTTACTAGCATCAACAATCTATAATCTTTTTATAAAAAATACCTTTAAAATTCCCCCAAAAATATGCTTAAAATTAGAGTAAGCCATGAACCCAGCTACTCACAGAAATCGTAGAGTATCAAGGGTCTTCGGTACCCTTTTTTTGCACCTTTTTTTTATCTTATTGTTGTCCCTGCATACACATGTACATGTACGTGTGGGCGACTTCGGTTCGCATTCCCTCATAGATAGCATTTGAAATTGAAAGCGAAATTGCCGTTGAGCATGTGTGACGACAGTGGAGTTGCGCACGGAGGAGGTGGAGGGGTGGACACCGAGTGATATATGAACTGGCAGGCGGCGGCTGCCCCACGATTTTCCCCACCGAAAAATACCGACATCAGCAATGACATCGCCCATCGACAGGAGGAGCAGCAGGACAACAACAAAGAGAGAAAAAATTGTAAGTGACGCTTTGGATGCATATTCAAGGCGGACACATGCCAAGATCGAGTCGAGAAGTTTTGTGTGCACACCGGGATGGGGATGGCAGGATGGGTATTTGGGGATTGGAGGATATCAAGGATTCCAGGATGCGGGAAAAGCTCGACAGCTGCTCCTTGGCCTGTGACGAATGTTGATGGCCCCGGCCGATAATGCCGATTGTTTGTCTGCCTTTTCTTTCCTTTTCTCTTATTTTTTTTTTTAACTTTTGAAATGAGAAAAGTTTTAGTGCGGCAATGTGTTTTTAATATGATTGAGAGCAGATTTTGATGTCCTTCGACTAAGCAACTAAGGCCAAGTTATTGCGATCAAATTTTGGGGTACTGATTTTAAGGGATGATGGGAGTGGAACCCTGTTTTAATAAATTATAATATCATAAATATAAATCCATTAATATCTCCACAATTAATGGAAATGAGGTCACTATAAATAAGCATCTTGTAAATAATAATATGATGAAATTAAGGGTTGTAGAGTTCTTGAAAGGTGAATGCATTTTATTAGGAATAAACTAAATTGTTCGAATAGTTAATAAATTAATATTTTCTTTGTATATGTTGTAGATTTTATTTAAGTTTGAACTTATGTTTTTGTATCTTGTTTGGAAATAAAATAAAGGATAAACCTCAAGCGGAAAATGAGAAACAATTTACATAAACTATAATTCCAAATAGTAAACAAATAACTCAAAATGTATATTGAAATATACTTAATTAAGTATTTTTAAATATTTAAATTACATATTTTTAAATATCAACATCTATTTATTAACATTTTCACCTATTTTTATGTGTATTAAAGGAAATCCCAGCAAAAAAAACGCGTTTCCTCAGTTCACTCAAAAAGTGTTGCCTACTTAGGCGGGCACTTGCAGGCCCAGAATCGGAATTAGCCTCGTTTTAAGCGGCGGAGCCAAGCTGGTGGTGGCCATAAATTAGTCAGTCGGGGCCCGATGTGTAGATGGCGGTCCAGTTGGGACACACACCCACTCAAATACACACAAACACACACGAAGATAAAGCGAGCGAGCAAGTTAAAAAGGATAAATCGCTTGTGTTCATCGCTCTTCGCACATAATAAATGTATCTTTTACTTGCGCCGCATGAGGAGCGTAAGTAACTCCCACCGTTCGGATGCCCAAGAAGTCGCCCCCAAAAAGCCACCCACTCACAGGCACACACACACACACAAGCTCATGTATGAGTTGTATATAAAGTTAACAGCATTTGGCTATCTTTTTGCAATTGATGTATTACACATAAAAGTTTTCAGCTCTCGCACACACAGGCTCACTCGAGCATCCATGTACTATATATTATCTATGCCCCCTGCTCCCTCACATACCCCCTTTTCGTCTGTGTTCGTGTGTGTGTGTGGGGGCAAGTCCAAGACATTCACGAGACCACGTCCGCAAACAAAACGCACGCATACAATTACAAAACTGATACACACGTATATGTGGTGTGTCCCTTATGCCAGTATCCTTGTACATTCATATATATGTGTGTGTGTGTGAATGGTCGAGCTTAGGGGGAGGGGTGGGGGGAAGGAGGTGGGTTCGGGGCAAGACAGCAAAGGAATATTGTTAACCGACTACAAAATAAATACGAAAACTTTTAATGCCCCCGGCTGCCGAGGCAAACGTTGAAAAATGCTTTGCCTTCGTACACACATACATGGATATAACACACACACACACACACATAGAGCACACACTCACTCACACACATAGACAGACAAAGGACAGCTGGGACGGACACATGAACGTCTTCGGACTCATTGCCACTTGCAAAACCCAACTACATACAGACAGACCGACAGACAGACTTCAACTACACACGAACACTTTCAGGACGGGGGGTAGCAGGAGGAGGAGAGGGAGGCAGAAGGGGGCAGCAGTCCTTTATCCTGCCATCTCCCTCAGACGGTGGGTGTGCGTGTAAGGACATATGCATGCGAACCCTTCGTCCTCTCACCCCCTCTCGCGACCCCATAACTCATCTATCAATTTTCACGTACTTGGACCGCAGTTGCCCCTGCCCTCGTCCTTCGTCCTTACCCGCCTCACCAGAGCAGCTTGGGTTCGGCGATTGTGATTGTGTGTGATGGTGTTGTGTGTCTGGACCGAAGAAGAAGGCGTCTTATTGCCGAAATGTTGCCTTTTGCCATCTTTCCCCGTGGGCCAAGAAACTTAAGCGCACAGTGGTAGCAAAATATTAATTATAATGATGAATATGGGGTGAAACAATTAATCTGAATTATAACAATTAAACATTTTACAATAGATCAACCTTTATTAAGCACTTTTAATTGAAATCTGCTGTGACAAAGCCTGATTCCAGCAACTAATTATAGAATTTATTATTATTATTTTGCATTAAATTTGTATAGGGATAATAAGCCTAATTTAAATCAAAATCCTTTTGATTGATAAAGTGTGTAAATATCATTTAATTAGTTGCCATGAAAGTGTTATATTTTCTTTGCAAGTTAATTGCTTTTATTTATGAACTATTAACTAGAATAATTTGAATTTTGTTTTAATAATCAGAGGTGAAGAAATGTCGCTTTTCAATCTTAATATCATTGTATCTTTTTATAAAATATATTATATAATATAGCTTCTTTTAACTTTCAGTTTAATAAATTCTGTAAATTCTTAAAAATTTATTTGCTTAAAAACTGTATACAATTTTCTCTTCAATTTAAATAAGTTATTTATGTATTTTTTTCAACCCTATTAAAATCTTAACCCACTGTCCTTTTTGCCTGGTTTAAAACCGAACCCGACTCCTTGGGGTTCTGTGTACTTAAAGTTTTCTTCTCGACATCCGCACACACACTCACTTACCCACACAACTACACTCACACACTCTCCAGGCACACACACACACACACATGCAGCCGCACAATACAAGAACGGACCCAACAATGAAAGCTGACAGCCCCAAATGTCATTCTATCTTGGCGGTCATTAGAACGGAGTTCACAAGGTGAAGGGGGTAGGGTAGGATGGGAGAAGGGTTGTGCCAGGACACGGGGCGGCGGCGGTAGACAGGCAGTTCGGTGAGCGATGTTCCCCTCCCCCTCCTCACATCGTCTTTGGGCCAAGATTATCTCCTTTACTTTTGGTGGCAAGAACTTTTTGCCTCGTTCCCTCAAGATATCCTTACTTCTTGGTCCTTGCTGCTTCTTCTTCGTTGTCTGTTCTATTCGATTCGGTTTTTTGGCTCGGTTCTGCATGAAGTATTTTACTCTTTTTCCATACACTCTTCGCTCGCTCTCAAACACACACATATTAAGTTTGGCCCATTGTTTTTCGTTGTCCTTGTTGGCTCATGCAACTAAACACACACACACACACACAGGACCCTAATATATGTAGCTGTGTGTGTGTTTGCTATTGATGCGGCTAGTTTGATGTATTACCCCAAAAAACGAAATGTCTGTATCGCTTATGCGGGGCTCTACAGCCATGGAATGGAATAGAAATGGGCATTTTGGCATTTCGATTTAGTGGCTCACACACACACACACACACTTTTGCTTGGCTAAAAGCGAGACAAACGATGATTACGCCATTCCTTGCTCTCATTCTGGCACACACACACACACACTGTCTCTCTTTCTAGTGCCATCTCTTTCACCGGTTTTTCCCCCAAGCTGTTCCCATCTCTTTCATGCGGGCCTTTTTATGGGCATTTTGTATAATACATCATCGACAAACATGTTTGCAAAGTGTGTACGAATATTATATGGGAATCTAAGTTGTTGTTGTTGTAAGGATATAGCCTCCCCCTTCACCCCTCTTCACCCCACCCCACCTAGTTGTTGCTGTTATTTTCGGTGCTTTTTGTTGCTTTTTCCGCCGCACGCTTTCGCTCTCGTGCTTTGCTTTTGCCCGCAGAGAAGGGGGTCAGTAGGGGCGTTGGGCGTTGGGCGCCTGGGCCTGGTCGGAACAATTGCAAGGACATGTGCGATGGATGCTGACGTTGACGCCAATGGTGTCGGTAATGGAATGGCAATGGGCAATGGGCAATGGGCGAGAGAATGCTTAGGCCCAGGCCAGGGGCGGCTGCTGATGGGGTTGGAAGCGAAGATGGATGTGCGCCGGGTGTGTGTGTGTGGCGAGGGTCCGAAATGTATTCGCTTTGAATTATTCCAAAATATACAGCAAAGAGTCGACTGCGACGTCGACAGCAAAAAAGTTTGCCCAAAGTTTGTCCCTGTGTTTTCTCTCTCTTTCACTCTGTGTGTGCCTGTGAGTGTGTGTGAAAGTCCTGCCTGTGTATGTGAGTGGGTTCGTCTCGGTTAGTTTGGCGTACAGTTTTGTGAATTTGAATTAAATGTACATAGTTTTAGATTGCGTAATTCATTAGTACAGGCTGCAGCAGCAGCAGCAGCTGCCTGATGCTCGCACCCCTATGGGACTGGACTCGAATCCTGGACTGAGCACCACCCCTCGGTTCGACCCACCCCCCACAAAAGGCGTCAGCACGCACGGCCAAATGATGAACGATGCGGTCGTATGTGGTTAACGTTGCCGGGGATTAGGCGATGCGATGGTCCAAAAACTGGAGAATGGGAATGGGTTTAAGTGTTGGCAATGAGAGAGGATGCTTCTCGATGGGTTGGGGGTTCTGGGGATTGGTTTAGGTGTGTGTGAGTTGAGTGTGTGTGTGTGGCGATTTAGATGCCGGGAACATTGAACGAATAGCTTAAATAGCTCAAGGAGTTCCTATCATTGTGAGTTGATCTCAGGGTAATCTAAACCATAAGCAAAAGAGGGCTAAGCCTTTGGGGTTTTTTTTTTAAATAAAATATTAGGAATTAGAAAAAATAAACCTATTTTTCAATTAATTAAATGTTTTCTTTATAGTTTTTTAACCAATTTAAAACGATTTCTTTTTAATTTATAACTAAAGACTCTCCTACAACATTTGTTAGCCAAATTAAACAATAACTAATAGCTTATAATCCTTGTAAGATTTTCTTGTTCAAGGAGATTTAAAAATAAGACCCCAAACCCTTCTTTACGAGGCTAAATCTTTCTCTCGACTGGCAAAAGGATCCTTTGTGGTTGGAGAGCAGCTGTGTGTTGATGGGAAAGCTTCGTCTGAAAGAAGAGCGTCTCGCCTCAAAGATGAATTGCTTCAGTCAGTGGTCGGAGCAGTTGGTCTCCTTACCCTACCTCCCTTCATGTCCTGTTAGCCTGGCACCCACCCATCCATTCATCTGTCCATCTACCCAGCTATCTATCCAAAGCTATCCAAAGCTATCCATCCTTCCATCGAACACTTGCGCCGCACTATTTACGGTACAATTTATTACTTTATGAGCAGCGAACTACCCGGGTAACCCCCTTACCCACCGCTTTGTTTACGGACCAACGATTGTATTTAACTTTTCCACGAAGGCGGAGCGCGGGGAGGTGAAAAAGGGGTGCCCAAAGTGGGTGGCTTTGAAATGCGATGGTAATGAATGTATGAATTTAGAACGCAACTGCAAAACTGGCGAGACAATCGGGCGAGATAGTTTTTGAACGCCCAGCCAAGGCCCACACCCTCCTCCTCCCTGCCCCCCTCCCTCTTCATCTTTGTATTCATCATCATGGTAGGTGGGAGGCAATGCGGTTGGGAAGCAGGACAGGAAATGAGTAGAGGAAGTTTTAGTTTCATATTCGCACGGTTTGGTTCTAGGGGCGGCCAAGAGGGGGGTATTTGAGAGGGGGTTATAGGGGGGACATGGTAGCTTGGCGGTGCTTGGGCGCTGGCGATGTTGGCACTGTGGTTTCCAAGAGGGGGGCTAGCTCTGTCTCTTTCTCTCTCTATGTGTGTGTATGTTAGAAACTTTGAATTGTATTGAAATTGTATTTTGTTAAAATTCATGTTTGTTATTGCTGTTTTAGTTGTTGTTTAGTTGTCGCTCGTTGGCCAACCATTTTGTCGGCCTCTCTTGCCTTCTCTATCTAACGCGCTCTATCTCTCTTTATGTGTATGTGTGTGTGTGTTTGAGTTTGATTGCGACCCACTGGTCGTATGAGTAATTTCATTTGACTGCCGCTGCCTCTGCCTCTTTTGGGTTATTTTGGTTTTTGCGTGTAATTTTCTGACAAAAACCCCCGAAAAACTCTCTTTTTCTGTGCATTCCGGTCGAAATGTTAGGGTTTTAAGTCTTTGGCAAACACCAAATAGTACAAAATAATAATACAGAAATAGAAAATAAAAGGTGGGCAGAGAGAGAGTGAGGATTGGTCTAAGCTAAATCAATAAATACAACAGAAACAAAAAATATACATTTTTTATTTGAAATAAAAGGATGGAAAATGGGGGCTTATCCTCAGTTTTTTGGGGAGTATTTTTGGTAGTTAAGGAAAGATGATCTTGTTAAAATATTATTGGAAAAATAATATATAATATTTTCTCTATTGTTAAAATGATTGTTTTCATATGCAGAGACTAAGAATTGATTTGAAAATTCTTGAATTTATTAAATATAAATTATCTATTTCATCTTAATTATCATTTATTATCCTTATTTATTCAATTTTTACCAAGTATTTCAAAGTCTGGTCATTTTTAATATTCTTTCACTTGAAAGAGGCGTAAACAACACTCTTTATTCCTCTTTTTTCCCTTTTTTTTGGGTCAAATACTGGACAGTGAAAGGCGGCAGGGAAATACATCATCGACACGTTCATGGGTGGGCATAACGAACTCCTCCTTGTGAACCCCAGCACAGCAGAGGATTCCTCTTGCTCGCCCCACTTAGGCGCAGGATTCGATCGCACAAATTGCTCATTGCTGAGGAAATATTTGCAATAAATTTAGTTTATGGCGTCGGCTGTTGGCGCTCCAATGCCCGCCTGACTGACACCCCTCTACTGTGGCTCTGAGGGGGGAATGTGCCACCTCCCTCTCCCCCGTCACCCTGCAATACACACGCACATTTAACCTCGTTGTAGGTGGCCTGTCAAAGCCTAAATTATATGCGACTGTGTGCGATGCGTGTGTGTGTGGCGTTGGCATGGGATATTTGGAAATATTAAAATGCAGAGCTTACCCCTCACATGTATAAGCGCGTACGTGTTGGTTTATTGATGTAATATCCTTCAATTATTATGGATATTTGGCGCATTCCCGCACAGCTGAATTTTGATGTAACAAAAAGCGGAATTTTTGGGGGAGGGGCGGCGGCTTGAAACCGCAAAAGAGTTATTTCTGTTCGGTGTCCAACCTTAATTAACTGACCTCCAGCGTGGCCTGTCAACTGAACCGGGTCTCCCCGCCGTATCCTTTGTGTCCCATCTATCTTGCTTTCTCGAAAACCAAATCCAACCCATTGGGATGTGAAAGACACACTCAGCCAGGAGGAAGGGGGAAGAGAGATCTGAAGGAAATGAAATGCAAACAAATGCCCCGTCTTCCCCTCTGTGCGTGTGTGCGTGTGTGTGAAAAGGATATGTAAGATGTAAGAAGAGGCCGCTGAGTGGAAACCCGGAACAGAGGGTGGAGTCCTGGGCAGCAACTACTTTCGCATGTGCGGCAATAATTCATCCATTAAAAGGGATATCAATGCGTCAGAGGTGGAGGAGGTTTCGGTGGGACGCTTGGGCCAGCTTGTTGGGCAAGCTGAGACCTCTCCACCAAAGCCAGGGCCAAGAAGGGAGGCAAAGGATATGCGGTGGCAACGGGGTCAAATGGAAAAAGGCCGAAAGCCGAAGCAAAGTCTTCTCGTCTTCTTCCGTTTGAAAACCACACACGCACACAGACACACAAGACACCCACAACACCTACCCAATTCCTAACATTTCTTAATAAACACAAAAAGAAAATCTTGCATTTAATTATTATATTTTTAAAGGATTTTTTAAGTAATTTGAAAAAAAATTTATATGTCTTACAAATAAAAAAAAGTTATTTTAGGAAATGTATCAATTTTTAGTTTGAACTTATCTCTGATAAAATAAAGCTTTACTTTTTCCTAAAATCCCTAAAATTTTCCCTCAGTGTAGCTATCAATAGAAGCTGCAAAGGAAAGCCGAAGCCCCAAATGATAAGCGAAAAATGCCGACAGATTGCAGTCGCCAAAAGCGAACGAAGCCGAAGAACTTTACAGCCGAAGAAGAAGGCCAAAAAGGACCTCAAATGGACTCGGGTCTAAGGACTCAACTGGAGAGCAGGACACCCACACACACATACATACACATATGCGACACAGGCCGGCATCCATATGGATTTATGTAAATTCTATGCCCAGAAATGACCTTTTTGCCAAGGTGGAGAGTGCGGGTAGGTAGCTCTGTCTTTGACTTTTGTAATATTTTTGTTAGAAATAAATTCGCATTTGAAACGGATTCGGATTCAGATTGGGATTCGTATTCCGATTCGGTAAACGAAATCCTTAGGCATAGAGGATGTGTGTGCGAGTGCCGATGGATGCTTTGTTGCTACCATCCGACGACCACTTGAATTTAAAATACAACGTGGCAAAAAGGGCCAACCCCTTGGCTAAGGATTGAGATGGAGATGGAGACTGGACTAGGACTAGGAATTGGGCTTGGGTTTCGGGTTTTTTGGAAACTCGAGTTTCAACCCCGGCCCAGCAAGCCCACTGAATAGTTTTGAACGCAAAACTTTTGCATTTGGCCAGGCATTTGTGTCGTTGTGTGCGTTAAGCTCAAGTAGAGGGAATTTTGTTTAAATTTAATGTATTTTCTATGGCAAACACTTGTCCACACAACCAACCCACCCATACAGCATAGATATATACAGATACCGACAGACAGAGAGAACGACCGACCTATTCCCACATACATAATAATAATGGTTTTTCATTTCCATTTTTCGCATCTATTTCCAAACAGTTTTCCGTGTGTGCGAGTGTGTGTGTGCGTGCAAAACAATTTCATTTGAAGTTTAAGCAGAAAATTAGAATTTTCAAGTGTTGCAATGGGTTTTCCAACCCTCCGACCATTCCTCATGTGTGGAAACCTGTCCGTTGTCCATGGTCCTTAGTCCTTCGTTTGGGTTTTCTGGTCCTGGGCTTTTCCTTTTGCCCAAGTGCTTGTGTGTGTGTGTGTGTGTGGGGCGCACAATGACATAATCCCTCATCTACATAAACATTAGAGCTGGAATTTAACTCAAAAGTTTTTAGTTTCGGTTTCGTTTTCGGTCCATCCCCCGGAATCTATTCCATATCCTTCTGTGTGCGAACGAAAGTGTCTCCGTTCCCGGCACTTTTGCCACTTTGTTGCCCAGCCTCCTGTCGCATATCCTGTGTCCTGGCGTAGGCCAAGGGGATATTCAACTTATATACTCCAACGCTTACACACACACACACACATCCATGTCCGTGTCCATTCACCAACACTCACTTGAGTGTGACGTGCAGCAGATGGAGTTTTTGAAATTAATTTGATAACATTTTTGTTTTGTTTAGTTTTCAAAGCCGAGGCGCGGCCCCACCCTAAAAATCGGTATATACATATATACAGCATATATGTACATATTATATATATATATATCTGAAAATTATCTGCAACACTTTCAGACAGGCAAGTGAATGGAATATAGTTGGCAAAAAGTAAATTCTTTTGGGCAGCAGCACTCGTTGATCAATGCGTTGGCTTAGCCTTTTTAGAGGCATTCTTTTTTGGATTTCAATTAAAATTTTAGCTATCTGAATATTGCTGCATTGTTTCAGGGAAAGTTTTAAAGAAAAAGAATATTAGGAAATACAAAAAAAAACCAACCAAGTTATGGCATACAATAGCGGGTTTACAAATAAAGAGTTTTGTTTTGCAGAAAATAAAGTTTTTGAAATGTTTGGCTTTGTGGAATAATTGGTTTTGAAGTTCTGTCTATTTTTAAGATATTATTTTTAGTATTTTATGGAATATCTAATCAGAAGCTTACATTATTTTTTAAATATTCAATTTTTGAACCCATTTCCATTCAAAGCTTGGTCCGGGAATCATCAACCTTCTTCCGCTTTTATTTTAGTTGGCAACTTGGCATTGACATAACAATGTCCTGGACACGGATACATTAAACGATTGCCGCTGGACCAGGATTCAAGGATACAGCTTTAGCCAAAGCTACAGCTATAGATACAGATACATGCGATAGACTCACGCACTGCAAATGTATTTCCAATCATTTTACTCATTATCCTGGAAAAGTTTTGCGCTCCCCCTTCCACCCACAACATGCGAGTGCGAAGTATGTGTGTGAGTGTGTGTCTACTTGAACATTTTCATGTCCTTCGCTCATTTGCAGCAGATGGAAGGAAAGGCAATGAGTGAGGCTGGCCACACTAGGCGCGGTAAGGACTAAAACAGGACAGGACTCCTCTTATACACACACACACACACACCATGTAAGTGTGCGGCGTGTTGGCGTTAATGGTTCTTGATGAAATGAAATAATGGGTGCGTTTATTCACGTAATGTATTTGTATTTGTTACAGCAACAACCCACACACACACACATACACATATTTACAATAATAACACAGCTCGTAAAATGAATAACTGAATGGAATGAATGATTGAATGCCGGATGGAATGAAAGCGGCGCCCAGGCGACGCCGACAAAGGGCGGCTTGGTCCCTCGGCTAACAAAACGCTTTTCGTTAGTTTTCATTATTTTCCGCATTTAAGCGTATTTATTCCGTTGTTAATCGAATTTATTAAATGCAAACACGCCAACAAATGGAGCTTCCTCCCCCTCCGGACAACGAAGCAGGAGCAGGAGCAGGGAGCCGGCACGCACCTTTCGGATGGAGGGGAGGCAGTAAGTCCTGTTTAGTTTTGGGTGCGTTTTGTTTGGCCAGGAAAATAATGTTTCTCGCATGCTTATTGCCTCGACTGCCGGCTGCTAATTTTACGCATTTCACGCAGCTCCCAATGAGGAGGGAAAGCGGAAGGAGTCAGAGTCCTGGGAGCGTACGTCATTAAATGTCTCTATTGCTGGGTCTTACCAGCCATTATCATTGAACACAGATTGTAATCCCTTCGTGGGAAATATGCCAAAGTCACTGAAATATAATTAAAGGCTAGAAGGATGCACTTGACACAAGAGATCTTATCGATCTGGGAAAATAAGCTAAATAAAGTTTCATCTACTTTCAAAATATTTAAAGCCTAATTTGCAATAAAATAAAATATATATGTTTTTTGTTATATATTTTTAAACAATTAAAAGATTGTTATATAATTTTTATATCTCGAATTTAACTCTTCTAAGGCAGCTAAAATATTTAAAATCAGCAACTTTTAACCCATTGAATGACTCTGTAAAAACTAAATCTTTTTTCAGGCCATCAAGGCAAATCCTGACAGATACGGGGCATTGCGATTTAATCAGAATTTCCTTGGTGGCAATGTTTTCCAAAATAAATAATACTTTTTTTTCCTATTCAAGCAATGCAGTCCATGGAACTGGCATAAGATGGACAGAAGGCACAAAAACAAGTGCAGTTTTGTGAGCAGCTGGCAAATGGAAGACCAACCAAACCCGAAAGAAACTTTGCGCATTAGCTTGCCCAACAGACAGCGCCAGTTGGTCCAGCCAAGTTCGATTTGGCCCTCCTTCGTCCTTGGTCCTGCTATGATTTGACTTCCGCAAAACTTTTGCATTTGGTTTTGGCCAAGAAATGAGCCACTGGCCTCATATGTCAGCGATTCCAGCCCTTTGATTCCATTTGTTTGCATTTTTAGCTTCGCCCACGCTGACTGCAGTTGAGTTCGCACCTCGCCAGCTGCCAGGAAATGTTTCTTTTTCTTTGCTTGGGCAAAAGATTTTCCTGATTTGAAGTAAGCTATCTTACGTGTCACACACAAGCAAACACACATGGGCCACCCCTTTGCTGTTATTATTTTGGCTGCCATTTATTTGCTGTCAATGTTTGGGCCACCACCCAATCCTCTACAGAAAACTGAAGCCCAGAACCACCCACCTGAAGACGACGACGTCGAGGACTAGGACTAGGAGGACGCCGCAGCCGCCGGCCTGGCTGCCCGCTTTCTTTTTTGTCTCGCTGCTATCATTTTCATTTTAAAATGTCCTCGGCAACGACAGCAAAGACGCCGCCTCCTAGCAAGGGTCGGTCCAGCTTTGCGCTGTCCTGCTTTCTTCTCCACAGTTCTTTGTAAGCACTAAGAGAAAAACTAGCTAGCTAATGTTTTCTGATTTAGTTTGTAAGGTTTTAGAATATGTTCTCTCTATAGGGAGTAAGAAATGTAGAATTTTGGGAAAGGAAAACTATAATTTTAATATTTTAAGGAGGTATTTTGTCCCTTAAAATTTATCTTTAGTAAGGCTAAGTAAAGTTTCTAAAATATTTTAAGATCTCTACTAAATTTTCTATGTATCCTTTTCCACCTTTTTATAAAAATCAATTTTAAATAGCCAAAAAATTAGTTCTTATGTTGAAAATGAATTTCAATATAAAACTAAATTCAGTTTCTTTCACTGCATAATTTCGCCTGTTATTCTAGTCCTTTTTTTGTGCCTCCTGCTCCTCGAAGACAATTTCGGGGGCTAGGTCCTTGGTTTTGGCCTGGCCGGGGCCACTTTATAAATGTTTCTGCAATGGATTTCTGCAAAGTAAACTTTTTCCTCTTTTCTCGTTCGTCTTTTGTAGTTTTTGGGGCCCGCATCTGATTGCGAGTGTGTGACATTTGTGGGGGCGTTCCAGAGGGCAGCGGAGAGCGAGGACCAAGTAAATATATTAAAATGCAAACCCAACTCATATTACTAAGGACAGGGGAGGCGCACGGGGCAGGGCGGCGGACAGGACTCAGCTCTCAAGTCCTTGCGCACACATGTGCGCAATTTCCAAGTCCGTTTTCGGCCATTGCCAATGCCCACCAAATAAATCGAATGCACAAAAAAGCAATAAAACGAAATAAAATCTAAATATGTATGGAGTGTGTGTGTGTCTCGAGTGTCGCCCTTTTTTCGAAGCGGAGGCTGTGGGCGGACAGAAGGCAGAGGAAAAAAAAACTTATCATTTTTATCATTGCGCAAAAGTTTATCCTTTTTGCTCGGGCCGTTAATATTTTCGATTCGGATTTCCAAATGGCCAAGAAAGAGTCCCAGCTCCGCCTTCGCCTTTCCTTTTTTGGGGGCCCGCAACTGCTCGGAATTTCAAATGACTTTGGCTCGTCCCCGAAGCTTATTGAATGTTTATGCTTTATTAAATTTGATTTCTTCCACCAGCAGCAGCAGCCGGCTGTCTCACTAAACTGACCAAGTGCCGGCCAACATTTGTTGCAATGATCTATGTGCCCTGAATATTAAACGGCACTCCGGATCCGGGGCTTAGGAAACCTTCCAGGAATCCTCCATTCAAGGATGGCCCGTCTGAGACGGAAGCCGAGGCTATTATCATTTTAATGCGCGTTAAATGCGACATTTGCGACATTGAACAAAGTGCGTGTCATGTGCTTAACAGCACAAACAAGCCGAAAAAAAGGAGGCAGGAATAAGGATCTGGTCAAATCATATTTGTAACGCTTTTTCTTACACTGAGAAATATGATCTTAACTATGAAAGGAATTTATTTAGGGAGTAAGAAGGGTGGAAATCAATCATAACAAAACTAACAACTCTTTACTATTCAAGGTATAAAATATCCTGCAAACTAGTGTGCTGTTTATATTAAAAAATAAATACCCTGTAATTTTCCAAACCCCTTTTAAGCATATACCAAAAGTATCCCCTTCAATGCCTGCTTTTCTTCAACTGCACATATTATCCTTCCGTTACCAATCGAATGGTAATCATAATCACAATAACCGTAATAGCAATAGCAATGGCCGTAGTTATGTCGATAGGAATAGTGTTTGGTAATGGCAATAATCATTTTTTGTTGTCCGTTACGTAGAACATTTGCACATACGTGAATGGCCGGACATTACGTCGAAGCCAAGCCGAATGTGTTTATAATCACACGGCCAACAGTCGCCGCATATCCATATCCATAATGCGACACGTGCTTCGCGCATATTTCTTGGACACTTTGGCCGGGATTGGGAATGGGATTGGGATCTCTGGTCTAGGTTCTATGTAGATTCTCTTAGGTTCTTAGTGGGGTTATGGGCCTAATGATTGCCTGCCTTCCATATGGGCTGGTCAGCTCGTTAGGAACATCGAATATCGGAACAAATTAGGTTTGTTTACTAAGGGGTCATTATATGTGAGTTTCACTGCACTGCTTAAAGAGAGACTAATACAACGGCTTAAGATGATGGCTATAATTTAATACACATGACAATTAAATGCAACAGATTTGCCATAAGCCAATAAATCGAAATAATTGCTAGGAATATCATTAAAAATCTTTTAATATAAAAGACTTTTCATCGGCTTAAATAGTTAGTTACAAAATCCATAAATGCAAATCATATACAAAATATTTTGTTTCGTTTCTTTCATAAATTAAATACAACAAGCTAATTTTCGATCAATCGACAACATTTTCTTACATTTTTGAATGAGAATGCCAATTGTTTTTATTTTTTTATTTTCATTTTTGTCTTATAGTAAAAATCTTATAAATATATTTTTTATTCATTTGTTATGCCAATTTATTTTAGGTTTCTATTGTGCTTGGGTCCTATTATCGATAAATCGTTAGTTAGTTACTAATTTTCTGGCAAAATGCAAATTATATATGTTAACTTTTTGTTTTCTGCGCATTTTTTAACCAATTGGTTTCTAAATAATACTCAAGAGGCAAATATTCAATTTTGGTTTCATATATAAAACGAATAGCAAGCTTTAAATTGATATATTTTCAAAGTTTTAATAGAGTTTTGGACTTACCAAAATCACTGCCAATGCCAGAGGGTCCAGGCAGGAGCCCGGGAATGCCCTGGAGGCCAAGGAATGCATTGGGGAACGAGTGCGAGCGCTGATTGTCGATGCCATCAAGGGTTCCATCGTGCTGTCCATCGCCCCGATCCGAGGGCTCCGTATCACTGCTATTCGAGTCCTCACCCGCACTCTGGCCGAGATCGTGCTTCTGTGAATTGTTTTTAATACATAAATTTTTAATAAATAAAAAGATAAACTCAAAATAGATATTTATGTAAGAAAATTAGAGTCCAAAACCCACCTGACTGGCCTGCTGTCCATTGCTGTTCTCCAACGCCTGTCCCAGCAGCGACTCCCTTAGCTCCATGTTCCGCTCTCGATCCTTGGAGGTGTCTCGACCACTGCGATTACGGGTAAGCGGATGCTGCCCAGCCACCGGAAAGTCACGATCGATAAGCAGTCGCTCTGGACTGATGCCATGCTGGGCGCGGAACAAGTCAGCGCTCTTGATGCGCTTCTGTGGCGGCGGCGTCAGGTGGCTCTTTCGGCTGCCCTCCATCTCACCCAGGTCCCAATGGTTGCTGCTGGCCTGTAAAAGGTGAAAAGGATCGAAAATCCAATCCAGAGTTAGTTGAGCTAAGAAGAACTTAAATCAAGTCAAGTGCAAGCGCTTGGAACTGCACACTTTACTTTGCTGGGATTGGGATTGGTTGTTCTTACGGGCGACGCTGCCGACGATGCCTTCAGCTCCTGAATAGCTGGCGTGCCACTGGCACTACCGCTCTGTCCTCCACCGGAGCTGCTGCCTCCGCTGTTGCTGTTGCTGGCGGCACTGGCTGTTGCAGCGGCTGCTGCTGCCACTGCGGCAGTTAGCGAAGCAGCAGCTGCTGCGGCTGCGGCGGCACTCGAGGCGGTAACTGGAGGCGGCACTTGTGGCGTGCTAAACGGGGAGTTGAGGCTGCTGTTAAGGGATCCACTGGTATTATTATTATTGTTGTTGTTGCTGCTGCTGCTGCTGCTGGTGTTGATGCTGCCGCTGCTGCTGTGGTTGTTGCTGGTATTATTATTGCTAGTGACGCTCGTTTGATTTGGCGTTAAGTAGCTGTTGATTTTATTGTGGTTACTGCTCTCAGCCAAATTGTTATTATTGTTGTGACTGAGATTGCTGCTGCTGCCAGTTGTATTGTTGTTATTGTTGCTGTGACTGAGGGCAGCAGACAGAGCCTTGGAGTAGGGATAACCGCCATTGACATCCGCCAGGCCGCGTATCTGCAGCAGGTGAGCGGTCTTCAAGAAATCGGGCAACTGTTCGTGGCTAACATTCACCTCGCCATTGTACATAAAGCTAAAAAAAAGGAACATAAAATATTGATAAATAAATAAAACATAAACTAAAACCCTTAATTAATAGTTTTAGTTAATAAACATACCTCAGCAGATTCTCAACATCATCGCAGCGCACATCGCGCAATATGACAATTGGATGCTCGCAGGGATTGGCCTTGAGCAGCCTTCGGAAATAGGGGCTGCAGGCACTGAGTACCACCTTGTGGGCGGTGAAGGAACGCTCATCGCAGGCCAGCGTTACATCCACAAAATCCTCCTCGTCGCGCAGATGCCGGAACGAGCTGAGGATCGAGCTCTGGAAGTCATTCCACTTGAGGGCATAGTGCTGCTGGTGCTGTGCATGTGAGAGGTTCAGCGAGGGTGGTGGCGTGGCCGGCGAAAGGGAGGAGCCGGTGGCTGCCATCGAGAGTGAGGAGAGCGAGGATAGAGCGTGGGCAGCGGCGGCAGCGGCGGCGGAGGAGGTCGCCGGCGGCGGAGGCTCCATTTTCACCACGCTCGCGTTATTATTCTCCGCCGTCTGCAGCTGGGTGGACTCGGTCATTTAAGTGGACCACGACCACGAGTCTAGCCGGGATGGGATCTAAATATCTCTGTGGCCAGATAATGGGGCTGCCTTAATGGACCCGCGTACGCTGCTCCTTTGTGGCTAATTCCTTGGCTATTGTCAAAGGCTTCCCCTTCTGTTTGCTTGGGCTTTGTGTGCTTCCTCCTCGTTCTCTTTTCTTCTGCGGGAACTTGGCAAATATTTGTGCTGGATTTTCCGGCGGCTTCTCTGCTAATTCGGCGGCAACCTCGCACGGCCTTTGTCCATTTTCACCGGACCCTGTTAGCCGCGGCGCTCATGGACGGAGCTACAAATGCTGGAAATCGCTGCAAGGGGAAAAAAAAAACAGAAATCGAGTTTAGTTTTGGGTTCGCTTCAAATCCAAATATACAATTGCTCGGGCAGGTGGGCCAATCATTAAATATTATTACCAATTATTCATACATAAGCAGCGGGACCGGGACGCTGCCGACTGCCGCTGGATCCGCGGTTGGTCTAATGAAACCATTAATTACACGAGCGGAGACCACGAAAACCCAGGGAACCCACGGAACCCAACGAAGCCAGCCACCGAGAGCGGGCCACTTGTCGGGGGCATTAGACGCAAATCAATTTAATTTAACCGTTTACAAGCCACAAGACAATGGAGCTCAAGTTGCCCGCCACTCCTGAGATCTTTGACATACACTTGCAGAAAAAATTGTGATCAATCTACAAAGCTATGGATTTTACTTGAGACTTTTTGTATTGGAAAAATTAATATAAAGAAGTCTTTGAATGATTTTTTTTACTTTGACTACATTAAAATATATATTTCATTGTTAAAACTTCAATAAAATTGTAATATTTATTTCCCATTACAATTTCAAATGGATTTTTCAAGTGCATCAACCAAAAATAATTGTACAAGATCATTAGAAGAAGTAACCATCCATCTTCTGTGTGCTCTGCTCTCATCCTCCTCCTCCTGACCATCAACCTGATCGATGTACCGCCATCAAAATATTTATAAACGCATTCATCTCTTGGCTTGGATTACGCTCGCTATGGAGATTCGGATTACAATCTCTGCGATCGAATTTGGAGAGGGCGGAACTACTCTTTTTTTAAATATATTTTCACTTCCCACCAATTCCTTTGCTTGCAATTGGCGCCTGCAGTTGCAGGTTGGTGGAAATTCTTCATGGTTTAGTGTGGAATTCCGTTCGAAAATCATGTTCATGGGCACTCGTACTCGTTCAGTTACTCACTCTGACTCATGGGTGTCTGTTGATTAATGATGGCGCATTTTAAACTCGATTATGGCCATCACTTTTGGCCGTGACTAAGACAATCGAAGGAGGCTGGTCAGCAGTGCATACATTTAATTGGTAACTCTGGAATTGCCCAGGTAAGGGTGAGTTTTGTAATGAGTGAACGGAGAGTGGGTTGGGAAATTGAACTACAATTTCGAATGGTTTGATTTTGAAGTAAATTACCTTAATTATAAAGTAATAGGTTTTGATATACTTAAAATGGGAAAATAGTTTACTTAGAGTTTTTGGAGTGGCAAAAGTTAAGCAAAGGCAAACGAAAATAATGAAGTTCTTGAACTGAAAGGGCTATTGGAGGGGTTTTTATTTTATATTTAGTTCAAAAAGCTTCGTTTTATGCTTGGGCTTTATAGGTAACAATCCTGCAACACCTGTTTATTTTTTTCACATAAAACATGAACAATAATTCCCAGAAACTCCATTAAACAGACAAATTTGTTTCCCTATCACCAAGCCAAGCAAACCTATTTTCCTATAGTTTTTTTTTCGTGGGAATTTCAGTAGTAGTTACAGTTGATATACGCACAGTTACTCCCAAACAATATCCATGGAGTCCCTTTTGCATTTGCCTTCTGTCAGACTTCGTGCATTTGTTTGCGCTAATTTATGAAGTAACCCAAAACAATTTCATCATAACACATTTGCTGGCAATTATTTCGTTTATTGAACAAACATTCGCCTCGCTTAGCCTCGCCTCGCACATCGCATAAATTCAGGAGGGGAGACTACAATAACTACAATAACTAACCCGGCCAAGACACAACGAAATAAAACAACAGATAGTTTCCGGCTTGGTAACCGAAAAATATGTAAATGAAAAGGGGGCGTAGGGCACGGAAAAAAAGGCACCAACAAATACGCTTTTCACATGTAATCATCAGCAGGATGTGTGTGTGTTGTGTGTGGATGTGCAACAACGCAATTGCATTCTGCATGCCACACTTCAAATGTTCAACTTTCAAATGGCAGCAGTGGCAGTGCCTAAAAACAAAACATTTCAAAATTTGCGTCCAACAAAAACAGAGACCAAAAAAGGCTAAAACACGCTGCACTATCGCAATTGAAAGGATACTAGCGAAGGGGTGCTGTCCTGGGGAGTGGGGTGGTAGTTGAGCGTAACATAATAACAAATAAATGTAAATGATAATGGTAAATAAAAAACGAATTACTAAACAACAACAACACACACACAAAATCATCTGCAAACACAGACACACTGATATCTAGGCAAAACACATCGGGATATATATATATGTTATATAAGGATCCACATACTATATGCTATATATATGTGACTGAACAAACACGCGTTGGTATCTAGAGCTGCGGAAATGGCAGCAACAACTCCTGTTGGCCATGGGCACAATCAAATTTGTACTAACTATTTGTACGCCCCCCCCAAAAAAAAGGTTTACAAGCCAAAAAGGGCATATTGAAATTTAGAAAGGCTTTGTCACGGTTTAATGGGATAAATATTATCTATATATTTACTATATTTAATCATTTTTATAAACTATACTAAAATATAAACAAGCTGTGTTTTAATATTATTTTTAATTTTATCTAAAGAGGCAGTTAATTAGAGTGAAATTTGGTAACGTTTATCAGACTTTCATTTAATAAGAATTATGTTTCTGTAAGAGCTGTAGCTTAACTGGAAGTTGTCTGAGAATTTATCATTTAACCTCCTATTAACATTAAAAAAACACCTTTTTCCAAGAAAAAAAAATTAAGAAAAACCAAATTCCCTTATATTTTACAGACATCCTTAAGTATCCTCTTAAGTAATCCTCCCCGAATTACAGGGTAACATCAAGCTTTAATAACTCCGAGCTTCGTCACGTTGTTATTTTTGGTAAATTGATACGGCGCCTTGGCAAGTGAACTAAGTTCCTTGGCAAATACTTCACCCCTCCGCAGCACGCCATACAACCCTCATATCGATGCCTTTCCTGACATGTACCCTCCATCCCATCCATCTAAGTATCTATATAACCCATGGATCCGTTGTCTAACTAGGATTCAAGGAACGAGGGCAGGCGCGTTATGATGATGATTGTTATTTTTACGATTTGCATTTTAGCTGTCAGTGGGAGAATCATTGAATGTACACAAAGTCCGAGGTACAAGTAGCTCCTTTTGTGTATGAGTGTGCGTTGCCCTTTTTTTTTGTTGTTTCTCTCATTATTTTTACAGTTATGTTTATATCGTTTATGACTTCATATTGTAAGGCGGGTGCGTATCCTTCTTGTATAAGGATAAAGTGACAGGAAAGTCATAAACAAAATTCACGCATAAATATGAAATCAGGAAATTGACTCAAATTGCTTTAGGATGAGACAATTTTTCGGGTGTATTAAGGCTAGGAAAATCGAACTATAAAATTATAGCTTTCCAATTGGAAATGAGATTTGAATTTTAAATGAAAATCTCGATTATATATTGTCTATTGTGGCGGTGTGCAAAATGTCAAATCGAATTATGTGGCAGTGGAATCAACAATGCCTAACCTATACCCTCTTCTATAATATTTAGTTTTAGGAAAGAAGCAGAGCTGCAGCGGGTGAGGAGAGGTGGACCCTCGCTGAATGCAAGCAAATTAGTTAAAAACCAATTAAAATCGCTCATCCGCCGTGTTGACCAGGCCGACGACGCCACACGATGAGTTCAGGGGAGGCACATATAGCTGCCGTACATAGGATATATATATATTTATATATATATATATATATATATATATATATAAGTATATGTGTACTATTCCAGGGCGAAATATTCTAAAAATCCAAATTAGAATGTCAATAAAATGCCATTTTTAATGAAATAATTAATTAGATTTTGCACATCAGCAAATCTAACACGCATTTGCCGACCACACACACAGAAGGCATGTGTATCTATGTTTTCTATGTCCATCCAACGATTTGCAGAGCTGCCTTCGTGATTCGTGAGTTCGTTTTGTATTAAAAAATATTATTTACTTGCCTTTGTGAGCTAATTTTCAGAATTGAAACAATTTTAGTTTATAGTTCATTGCAAGACCTTTGTATTTCCTATTGATTTTTTGCTATGTTTTTCTGTTTTAGATATTTTTTTTCAACAATTTTCAATTAAATTTCCCTCACGGTGGCATTTCAAAAGCAGATGTACACATTAGCATACACACGGACACTAGGCTAATGCTTGTTTTTTGGACGTCATAGTTGGAATTTAGTTTGCCGGACACCATTTTGTTTAGAATTCGAAAATTTGCATGCGTTTCTATCTCCATTTTCCTTATTATTCATCATGGCATATCCTCCTGTTGTCTGTTGTGTTTTTCAGCTATTCGATTTTCAATTATTTAAATGGTTTTATTTTCGTTCGTCGCACATACACTCATTTGCATTTTTGGATCGAATTCGACTTTTTTTGTTCCCCATCCTCGATAGAATATCATAGCTTCAAAGTGCCACCCAATGGCAGGGGAGAAAAAATAGAATAAAAAACTAAACTAAGATGGAAGTCGTAGCTATGACTTTTCCTAATTGCCTCGCAGAATTTAAATTGAGACATGAAATTGAATAATTCAAAATAATTAGCAGGCCAGCGAAGACAGCCCTCGGTCGCAGACTCATTCTCAGTCGCAGTCTCAGCGCGTAATTGCATTAATGATTTTGACAAATGACCGTCGCCAAAGTCGCCTTTGACTTTGACGTCGTCTTCCACTTGATGCAGATGGGAGGCCAAACTATATCAGGGAAAAACCTAGGAGGGAAGTCTGCCACTTGCTAAATTCATTAAATTACACGCAAAAATCAATCAAGGTGAGAGAAGGAGAGCTAAGACTCAAGAGAACTTGAATATAATTTATGAAACAATGATTTTTGTTACTATAAATATAATTTAAAGAAATGTACAATCTTTAAAAAATAAATAACAGTTAAGAAGAAAAGTAAGTTCCTGTTTTAAAGCCTACCTTTAAATTATTTTCAATCAAAATTAAGCCTTTGGGAATATCTATATTTTAAACCTCAATTTAAAAGATAATTCAATCGCTGGTTTAGCAAAATATTTCTACAAATATTTGTAAGCACCTTTCTTTGATTGATTTACCTTTATTTGAATCTATTTTTTCAGTGCACAACTCAGACAAATCTGCGATCCATTTCATGGATAGACTTTTGGGGGGCATTCGAAGCCAGCTGCTAATTAAACTAATTGAGTAATTTCAGAAATTCAGAAATTAAATGAGCAAATAAAAAATGCCAAAGACAGAGACATAAACAAAAAATAAAACAAAACTAAACCAAAGCAAAGCAAAGCCAAATTTTGAAGCGCAATAATCGCGGGCGCAATCGCAACTTAAACCTGAAATGGCCTCTAAAATTGAGGGGTTTTCATCCGTCAGATGCGTGAGACCATTACTCATGGATCGCCCAGCTCCGATACACTGCAATGCGTCTGTCTCTATTGGCACCCACTATTTGGAGCAGCAACCTGTCCTAATTAATTTCCAACTTTACTGAAATGGCTCTCTTAATGGGGCGAGTCCACTATAAGTCCGCAGATAGCCATCTCAATGGGCCGCAATTAGCCTCGGGGGTTAGGTGCTAGATAGTGGCCCCAGAGTTTTGCTAGTTTTTTTCTTTTGTAGTTTCGCATGGCCAAGAAATGTGTGGCCAAAATTTATGCAAATGCCACAAAACTCAGAGTCGTAGATGCCGTCACTCCAAAGAGTTTTCAACTTTCTTCTTGGCCAACGCACACACAGAGACAGTTAGACAGACATACTGATAGATATGGTTAGATACACCATCAGATACATAATGTCAATGAACTGTCTGTCGTCCTACAATAAAAATGGTTAATATTAAAAAAGAACTTAAAAACCGAAGCGTAGAAGTCGAAATTAAAGATACAGAGACAGAAATTGATCTGGCAGCGGTCGAAGATTGGTGGCGAGGGCCGGGGGAAGAGACAAACTAAATGGTATTTGAGATTTACATAAACTGGCCATAAATTAAATTAGCCAGAGTCTGAGAGAGCCAGGGACAGATACAAGATGCAGGCCAACTAGCGACCGACAAGCCCGGCCGGGCATCATCATTATTCGAATACAATTAACACAAAGAGAAAGCAACAATGGACCTAAGAATGTATATACATACGTATGTATCTAGCAGATACACCGCATATACTGGCATTAATTTTCCTCTGGTATGCCCGCCAACTTTCGGTATTGAAAAGCAATAAAAAACGCTGAAGACGAAAAAAAAGCAAAAAAAAAAACGAGTCAAAGTGGGAGAGATCACAGCCAGTGGATCGCTCAGATACAGCTACAGATACATATGTATCTAAGCTGTAAGTGTGTCGTATCTACATCTTATAACATTTAATTCATTGTTCACTATTCGGCGGGGTTTTTATTTGTATTATGTATTCCATTTTGTAGTTTGTAGTTTTCGTTTTCTGGCATTTGTTTTTTTTTTGGTTTTTTAACTCTTAACCCATTCGATCTGGCGGCTTGTAAGAAGAGGCAGACTCTTCTTCTTCCTTACTTTGGGCCATTGTGGCACAATGGAAAACGCGTATTGGCCAAGTTGTGCGTGGCGCGCTTGTTGTCATTAAATTTGCGTTTATTTCATTGGTTAACTTGTTTCCTTTTTTCTCTCCATGGTTTTCTATTTTTCTATTTGCCTCTCGCTTTGTCGCTGCTCTCTGCATTTGTATCTGTATCTGTATCTGTGCGTTTTATTGTTTCGTTTCTTGTTCGTTTTCAATGTTTTATTTAATGATCGTGTTTACATACTTAGTCAGTCCATCTCCCTCGCCCACGGTATTCTCAACTAAATTGTTTAGACCCCCGAAAATTCAAATCAATTATAGCTTTTGGACTCTTTTATTGAGTTCCATAACTGTAGTACAGTTTCTAACTTGAGTTTGACATACTAACAAAAACTAGTTTGTTTCCATAAACCAGAAATATCTTGTGCTTGCCAACTGAATTGGTTGTCTAATTTCTTGAATTAAAATTTTACATATTAAATATATTATAATAATTATAAATATTTAGAAACCCTCTTGACTTTGACACACACTCCGAATCTATTCTCGTTGCCTCACAAAGTGTCAATCCGATTTTCGAGTCCATTCGGGATAATCTAGCCAAGCGGCTTTGACTGCCGTTCGGGGGTCAACTGCCGGGGGATATCGATTGATTGTGACCAGCGGGTTAATTATAACATTAACCGACTGACAACTGGTCAGTGGCAGGGCAGTATGGCGGGTCCTCAGCTCGCTGTTCGCAGCTCTCCAGCAGCTCCCAAGCTATCGATGTAATCGAACACACATGCCGCATCGCAGCACACCGCTGATTCCTGAAGCGGAAGGTGTTTGCCAGCGGCATCCAAATATACTTTTCCCACACCGTGTGTGTGTGTTGTCGTCGCCGTCGAGGTGTTCATTTTGCTCAGCTCCCCCTGATTTCCTGCTCCCCGCTCCCTCGGCTTGCTGGCTTTTTGGGATCTCGGGTTCGGGTACTCGTAAATTTTCATATGACATTATTAGGTGGTTCGCTGCTTTGCACTTGGAAAAATTCTATAAATTCCTTTTGGAGATATTCTACAAAAATTAAGAGTCTTACTAGACAAATAAAATTTATTAAAATCATAGCAGGAAGTTATTTTAAGCCTTTTTAACTGCCCTTTAATTAAGGGAAATGCGTTTTCTTAGAACTTTTTCTAAATTGCAAGTTTAAAAGTATTTTATAAATATTAAATGCAAAGATATAAGATTAAATAATATAAAATTAAATAATATAAAATTATAATGAGATAAAAAATAATACAAGCTAAAAATAATAAGTAATTACTTTGTCACTCTTCTTTGTCTGAAAAATTAATTCATTTCCATCCTTCCTTTCATATTCTTTTCAAATTAAAAAAATGTTTAAAAGTGTAGCGTTTCTTCTGCTGTTATTATGTCATAATTTTAGGAAAAAAGTGAATCGTTCAACCAAAATAAATTAAAAATTGCTTTCATGCTTGAATTCGTTCATTCGTTGGGGGAGGCGGGAACCGAGCTGAGTGAGTACTCGGCGAACTTCATTACCCGGCATTTCCAAATATAATCGCTGTGACAATGCCACGGATCGATCCCTCCTCGCAGCTCCTCCTCGCTCCCGCCCAAGTGTTTATGGTCGATTGGAAGTCTATAATGGATAATATGCTCTGTGCTGGGCTGTGATGTGCCCCCCTTTTGCTCTGAATTCAAATTTAGAACGCCCAAGTGAATGAAGTGCGCAATATTCAATTAAAGTCATTATTATTAGTAATTTCCCTTCGGCAGCAATTGCCATTGATTGTTGGCGATCGGCAAATAGATCGATAGATGGGCTCGATCATCCGATCGCCTCGGTAATCCCGCACTAATTGATACTCGAGAGCGATGGGGCCAGCTGCATTTTGTTTTGAGAATCGGGCCAGGCGGAGGAGAACCTCCACACCGGAAAAATTCATCAATTTTCAATTTGAATGTATTAAGGCGAGCACCCCCCTAGAACTACCCTCCGTTTTACTTATTATTTTTTTTTTTTTTTTTTAAGGGGGGCTAAGCATAATGAGGCATTATGCAAAAAGTCCGAGTATCGCTAATGAAGAGCTGCACATACGGACGTCTTTATTAAAAGTAATTAAGTCGTTGTAATTGTCATTTGACGAACTGTCTATTAAGTGGAAGAGGTGGGTGGGTGGAAGGCTAGACAGGCTAGGTTTTAAGTTCTTTCAGGGGAATGAAGGCGGTTTAATGGAAGAAAACTATACAGATTTTATAAACAAAATAAGGTATTAATTGCAAAAAAAAAATGCTGGTTTTCTTTTTAACAATATATTTCTAAGATTTAAACCATATATTTATCTCTGAATATATAACATTTAAATTCGAAAATAATCCTAAGAAATATATTTTCTTATATTTAAATCAATATAACAGCAAAAAGTTATTTAAAATCTGTCTCAAACCCAACTTAAAAACCAAGCTTTAACTTCAATAAATCTTAAATCAGTTCCCAATAAATAATTTAGGGAATATCTATATTAATTTGACACAAATAAAGTCTGGAAATCTATACAAAATATAAAACTGTATCAGTTGAGTTAAAACCTACCCCATGGAATGATTTCCAGGGAATGAACCCCCGCTAGAGCTCACAAATGTTGCCCCCATTCCCTTGGCGCTTGGCTCCGCTTGGCGTCATTGAAGTAAGTAATAATTGTGTCTAAATTTGTACGCAGACCATTTGAATCTCAATAAAATTTATAGTTATGACGAAAATATCTTCCCTCGGCTCGGCGACTCTGCAGGCGAGCTTTAAAAGCATTTTTGTTTTTGTTTTTTGGGCAAAGAAATTGAACTCAAGTGCAGACAATTGAAGAAGCTCCTCGCAGACATTTTTCGGCTGCGGATATTTTTGCTTTGAGGTTGTTGGTGAAGGGAAACAAGGGGTTGAGCAAACCCCTTTAGAGATGTTTTTGATTTTGATTTCAATTTTCTATCTTTTTTGCTGTCTGTCTGTGTTTTTTTGTATTTTTTGCAAGCGGTTATTAACCAATGCAAAAAGTCAGCCGGCAGTCGAGTACTCGCGCCATTTGGTTAATTGATTTCATCGTTGCCGGGCCACCACCCCCCCTGCACCACCCACACCAATCATCCTCCCTCAATGGTCTTCCCTTAATATTTTGTTTTTGTTTCTTTTTTAGCATTTGCTTTGACCAATTCGAATTTATATTTCTTTTATTGTTGCCATAGAACCGCGAAGACAAGCAAATCTGTGGGTAAAACTAGACATGTGTGTGTAAAAAGGGGAGGCAGGAGGACATACACTTAAAGAAAATTTCGATTTTTAAATGGAATTTAAGAGTTTACAATGAAAATCTTATAATCTTAGGAGTAAAAGCTGGGATTTTGCAAAAGAAATCATTTTTAGAAGAGGGAACTTTGAGGCTTTTCCCATGATTTAATGGAAATCCTCTAAGAAAATCCTAATCGAAGTTTTCAGGGCTTTCGTAAGAGAGAAATGCACTTGAAGAAAATTTAGATTTTTATATTAATTTTAAGAGTTAAGAGTTAGCTATAAGTTTATCATTGGGAAGTTGTCAAGGAAACCTTTTTTAAAAACCACCAAGTTTCCTTTTAATTTCAGGAAAATGATCTTAAATAATACCTTAAAAATGACATTTAAAATTAAATTTTCTCTGTGCATATGCACAGAGAGAATATCTTTTGTCCATATATAACCTAGAGGTACCCTGGGGTTGAGGCTTTGGCGGCAAGAGGAGCCCTGAGATCGTCACAATTACGCCAAATTAAAAGTAATATTGCGTCGCTCTTTGATTCTATTAAGATTGTTAACCGGGAAGGGGCACTGAAGGAGTATATATATATATGTTCATATATAGTACCCGAGTATGCCAACTCGTTCACATTTAACAACATTAAGAAGCTTTTCAATTGCGCGGCATTCAATTAGCGAATTGATTTGCCCGGTCCACTTAATGGAAATTTGAGTGGTACTCACATGTTGCTTGCTGCTGGTTAATGCCTCTTGATGCTTGCTGCGTCTCTGGGTTTCGATGAGCTGCTGCAGATGGATTTTCCTTCTATTGTTTTATGCGACTGCAGTGGCCACACATCAGCTTCCTTTAGCTGCAACCTTGAGTCTGAATCTTCCACCGGCTGCAACAAGAGAACCAAGAAATACAGTTGACCATTAGAAGTTAGTTTAAATTCCCTTCCCTCGATTCGTTGAGCCTGCGATAAAAGTGTCAATTGCAATCAGAATTTATTGCCACCTTTCGATGCGTGGCTCAATTCGTTGCATTAGAGGATCAAAGACCTAAAAGATTGACCGAAACTGAAACCGAAATAGGAATAGAAATAGAATAGAATAGAGTGCCGATTGCAGGTAAACCTGTTACCTGTTCTATCCGCCGGTCAACGGTCTAATTGCACCCACTTAGCACTCAAAGGCAGACACAAGAAGGCAGTGCAACAATTGCTGTTGATTTTGGCCCTTTTGATCCCACATATAAATTTCCAGCTTGACATGACCGCCCCTGGCCTTTGTCCTGATATCGAAAAAGGGAATCCTAAAGATATCTCTAGGCTCTAGGAAGAATTGTCTTGACCAAATTCCAGCCAGGCAAGGTGTTTAGTTATTAAGGGTTAGTAACAAAAGTTGATTTTATTTAGGGAGAAGAAGAAAAATAAGAGTATAAGCCTTGATTATGACATATCCGGTAATAATATTATGCTGCCAAAGGATATTGTTTGAACTAGGAGTGAAAAATATATTTTTAAATAGATTTCAATCATTTTTTGTGCTTCCTTAGATCCTTTCTCCCCCAAATACAACACCTACAAGGTAAACCAAACACTAATTAAAGTAGTAAACCCTTTCAAACATCCCCAAACTTTATACCAAAAACCCCCCCAAAAAAATAAGAATAACAATAAGCAAACTAATTACTGATACGCGTGGAAATTTCCAGCAATAACAGCGTCCAGAAAAAAGGGTTCGGTGGTGGAAAATTATGCGCTGCAATTTTTATTGCCTCATTGTTCGTGGCATGTTGCTGCTGCTTCTGCTACTGATGTTGCCGATGTTGTTGTGGGTGCTTTGCATTGTTCAGGCTTTGTTTCTTGGACATTTTTGGGTTAATGTTAATTACCCGAACTGCTTTCGCACTCGGCGGAGGCAGGCGAAACAGAAGAAACCCAAAGCAATTAAAATTTTTATGACGCACTGAGTTATTACTTGAAATCCACAAACTTGAGTAATGGCCACGCCCCCGCTCGCTGACCTCACCCTCACCCCGAAGGACGTGAGAAACTCTCCCAGAAATGAAAAGAAAAGGAAAACGAACGCCCACGAAACAGAGAAAAAAAGCAGAAAAATAATAATAAGAAGAAGTAGTGGTAGTATAAGTAAAGAGGCCAAAAGAATTCGGGTCCAAGAACAAGAAGAGATATTAAAAAGATTTATTGTTTTATGATTTTCAGAGGGGTCACGACGACCTGTGCAACTGTTTCTACCTGGGCGGCGATAGGTCAAAGGTGAACCGAAACGAATCTGTAGATCGGGATCGGTAGCCTCTTCGCCATTTCACTTTCACTGCCAACATGCGCCGAGTGAAATGCTGTAATTAAACTCTAACTATCAAAATGCAATAAATTATACAAAAATCCCCACATCGTTCCTCACGGCATCTTTAACTTATCTACGACTTATTTCTCCCTATCTCTCTCTCTTTCTCTGCCTCGAAACATCTCTTTCTTTTCGATAATTTACATAAAACGATTTTCGGTTAGATTTCAAACCCATTCAAGCGGCTGCAAGTGAAAAGATTTCCGAAATCAGATATGTGAAAGTTTATTAATTAGCCAGCAAATGCCAGAGATATGTGTGAGAGACCGAAACTGAGGCGCAGTTTGACGTAAAGCTTGTTGTGGAATTTAAAACTTGGCTTAAAGCTGGTTAGAGGTTTATTTTGAAGCTCTCAGTGAAGTAAGTATTGAGAGGGATCTGATTAGATATTGATATTTCCAGTTTAGAGGAATTTTATCCTTAATAATAACAATATGATCCTAAAATAACTTTAATTTCTATATAAAAGCAAACCTTGCTCATATTTTCCTTTTATTTTTTTGCACACATTAATTATTCTGATTCACCACTTGATTACCCAAAAAAAAAAAAAATGGCTTGGTAATTCCAGACATTTTCCTCGATCATTAATTGAGGGCTGACGTCATTTGACTTAAACATAAACCCAGCAGCAATGCTTGTAATTACTTCTTCAAACTACAACTAACAAGCCGCAAACCAAAGTTGGCCCGAGTGGGTGGAAATTTTAGGACCTGGAAGGAGGTAACAAAGGATTGCATGATTAGGACGCATATCAATTACTGGCTACAAGACCCCCCCCCCCCCCCCCCCTCTCTCTCTCTCCTCCAGCTTGATCCCGGCTACAAGCCAAATGCGATTAACATAAAAGGTCAGCAAACGCGGCGGGGGGAAAACCCGGATCCTCGAAAACAACCTCCCAACACCCATAACAACACCAACACAATGGAAAGTGGTTAAAATAAAAAGTAGTAATAGGCGTAATAAGAATAATTGGTGATAGGGGGCTCACAGGATGGGGATAGCTGTGGTGCGTGTTTAGGGGTTGCCAAGTCCTTTAGTTGTTTTTGTTCTTGTTGTTGTTATTTTGCTGGAACGCGTTGACTTGTGACCATTTCATAAATACCGTTATAAACAAATTACGACAATAATAACACAGCAATAACCACACGAACAGCAGCAACGCTGAAAATATGAAATTTATTTTTTATTGCCCACATTTACACATGTCCAAGCAACGCCCTTCGACAGGGTCCTCCTCCCCGCTTGCCCCCTTTCGACCCCAAAGCGCACTGAACCCAAAAAACAGAAAAATTATGAATTTCTAATGAAATTAACCACCCGCTATGCTTGGCCGTCGGGGAAGGAAGAGTGTTTATTTGCTGACGGGCCCACAACTATCCAACCATCCCAAAAAAAAAAGCCAGCCAGACTGACCCAAGGACAGCTGGAATCGAAGTGGGACCCACGCCTGCTGTTGGTCCTCTGGAAATATTACAGAGAAAGAATAGGGAGATGTAGGGAAGGTGAAGTTTTCTTACTAAAACGAATTCTATAACTTTTTACTCATAGTTTTAAATCAAATATTACAAGTTTATACATGGTTTTGTATTTTAATGACAAATAAATACTTTTGATAAGTTTTTCATTATTCCTTAGATTTTTTTCTTCAGTGTACTCCTTCCCTTGCGACTGCCATTGACCCCTTCGCCATAAGCCGCCTCCTCTTTCCGTTCGCACATTGTAATTTTCGGTAATAAAAACGCTTTTTACTTCATAATTTTTCGAAAATACCACAGAATAATAGGTGTTTTGGGTCTTAACCCAGCTAGGATAATTGCAGGACTCAAAGAATTACCTGAAAAATGAGAACAAAGAGGTGTCGAAATAAGGTGTTCACTGAAAGTAAAGTCAGAACGAAATAAATATTGAATCGCCATACTGGGAAGAACACTTTATTTATGCGCATTGTGAATCACCTTTGGCAATAAGAAGAATCGACAGGCGGCTAAAAGATAAAAAATAAAGCAAGAAGAATCTTTCGCCGAAGAAACAGCGGCTGTCCAGTTCAGCTTAAGTGGGTATTAATTTCTCCCCAGTGACGCGGCGTCCTTGCCCCCGCTGCCAATGTCCTTCCAAAACAAGCGATTGCATTACCACAGAATTTTGAGACCAAGACGGAGCCGGGCAAGAGGAAATCGTAAGCAGTTAGTCACAAATACAATCGCGTAATTAATTAAGCGAGTCAGCTGGACACTGACCGCGGCTGTTACATCGAGGGGGCAAAAGGGTGAGGAGGAGCAACCAATAATGAAAGGATATTCACAGTGGAACAAAGGAAAAAAGGGATGATTTAACAAAGTTTCAAATTAAATAGTGAAATAATTATAATTTATGGGGAGTGTATTTTGTAGACAGATGGGAAGGGGATATGTTTTTAGTCACAGTGGGTAGTAAAATATAAGAGTGTGGGGTTTTGATCTATAATAACCCGAAGTATCTATGAATTTCAACTTAATCATTACCAAATTAAGGCAATATATTGTTATTTTTTGTACTGTTCTTGTGAGTTGTTTTTTTTTAATTTTTTGATAAAATTTCTCCTGCACTCCACTGTGCCCAGTGGAGGCACCATGCTGGGCGCTGGTGCTTAACCCGCGACACACGCATTGTTCTCAGGACGGATTGACTGTGGAGTCACATCGAGCTAAAGGAAAATAAAAGGGGGATTGGGGAAAGGGGGTTGTTTGGTCGGCAAACACACCTCAAATCGCGCGTTTTGTCCTTTATCAGGTAATTCACTTTTTAACTTGCTCTTCTTCCTTCGCATTTTATTTTGTAATTCCACTTGGGGGCCTTCATGCTTTCTTCTTCGTTTCTGCGTTCATTTGTCTTTCGACCGCTGAGTGTGTGTTGTCTGCTTTATTTTGTTTCCTTTTTTTGTAATTGTTTGCCATTAATTACAGCAACAACAGCAACAGAGGGAGGAGTTACCTCCTCGTTGTAGCTGTGGCGCAAATATTTCCGCTTTAACCTCGCGTTTACCCCCTCGCCTGACTTTGGTTGTTAATTTTATTTATAAGTCGGCGTGACACACCTTCCTTTTGCGATTCGATTTACGGTTCCTGCATTAATGGTTAATGGCAGCTCCTCTCTTACGCTCTCTCTGTCCGTCTATCGTTGTTGTCTCAACAACAATTGGCGTTTTGGCCATTTAATTGCAATTGCTCATGGCATTAGAACTTGCCCAAATATGATTTCCGTTTCCGGTTATCGTAGGGAAGCCCCCTTCCCGCAATAGACTTCTGCCAACATGTTCGATGCAACACGAAGTTAAGCGAAATCGTCTCAAACTCAAACCGAAGTTTCCACCGAACGTGTGCTAAGAAGGGGCAGCTGAGCGAAAGAGAGAGCCCCCTCCATATTCATATTCATTCATGTGGCCGACAGCCGGCAAAATGGTAAGAAAAACAATAACAAACCTCAGCTGAGAAAAGCTTAAGAGCAGGCGGAGAAGAGAGAAGAAAAGCCACCAAAGAGGCACAAGCAAGAGCGAAATTCCAGGAAACTGCAGCAGTGTCAAGTCTCAAGTTGCACCAACACCAATGTAACATATTAGTTATAGAAGGTGGAAGGAAGAAGGCCAGTCCGAATGGCGACTTCTTTGTGGGGAAAGAGGTCTCAAAAAAAGGGGGCTGAGATGCCTTTTATTTATTGCAGCTTCGATTCGGCCACCAAGCTGAGAGGGGGAGTGGAGGTCTTGGTGCTGGGTGTGCCTTGGGTTATGCCATCATCTTGGGCATCTTTGTGTGCGAAAATGTGAAGGAAACAGTGGTCACTTCAAAAGAAAGCCTTTAATTATAATCAAATAATTGAGATCTCCAGGTTTTAGTCATACGTATTTAATGAAATTCTATTAAAAAGTCAAAGCTTACCCTTAAGCTTTCCAGGACATGTAACCCACTTTTCAGATCAATTGATTAACATTTTAAAATAATTTTCCACTCTTATCCAAATAAAATATTAATTAAACATCAATTAATTAATTAATGGTTCTGTCTTATTTCCGGGACAACCACTGTATCCTTTGTGTGTGCTGTCGTTATGTGTGTATTTTGTGCAATCTTAAGCAGTATTTTCGTTGTTTGCTTTTAACCAAGTAAGTTGGTGCTTGGCTCGCGGCCAAATCGAGAAATCAAATCAATAATTTGGCTGCGGCGGAGAAAATGGCAAAAAGTCTGCCAAAGAACTGCAGTAGCAAATCCGATGCTTCCGGAGGGGGGAGGGAAGGCGAATTCACCGCCAAAAACCAAAGACAACGTCATCATCTCGTCATCGTCATCATCATCATCATCATCGTGGGGGATTCCCCCGATTTGTCCTGTCTACGAAAACAGTTTTCACGCAAGAACAACAATCGCGAACGAGGAAATCAAAAGAAAATCCGCAAGCATAAAAATCAAATAAAGCGAGGAAAAGCGGTGAAAAGCAGCCATGAAAAGGGAGTAAAGTGGGAGGAAAATAAGGAAAATTAGGGTTGGGGGGAAACGCACACGCTGAAATGGGCGAGTCGGCGATGACACGTGCTTTTTTGCAGCTGTTTTTCGTGGAAAACTCGCAAACTGCGCGAAAAAAAGGACAAAAACAAAAATCGGAAAATCAACGCACAAGCACACAGCAAATAAAAAAAAATGAAAAACAAGAACAAGCTGAAAAAGAATCGCGAATGCGTCGCGTCGCGATTTTTCGCAGCCGACAAAAGCCGAAGGCGATTTTCGAGGCCTTCAACTGCAGCAGCGAAAAGAGGACTCGAAGAGGGGCAGGTGGTGCAGATGGAGCAGCTCGGCGATAAATGGGAGCAAAGAGAGCAGCAAAGAGGCTCCACGAACAAAAAACATCAAACGGCAGGAGTCACGGCACGGGAGTCCTTTGAGAGAGTGTTGGTTTTCGGGGCAGTGTGCGAGTGCCAAAGACAAGCAGCCAGCCTGCAGGTGGCAGGCCCGGTGTTCCGGTGCAGCACGGTGTCCTCCTTATAGGTACAGTAAACACTCGAAAGTAGGATTTTTTAAAGCAATTAATTTTTTTTATATTCGAAAATAAAGAACGCCATGAAAACAACCTGTTTTGTAAGCAAACTTTCCTTTTTGCCCTAAAAAATAGGCTATACTGTTTTTGTGAAAAAATAATCAACCATAAAAAACCCATATTAGTAGCCCTAAAATATTGGTAATATTTATTTAAGTAACTTTCTATAAATTTATTATAATTTATAGAAAAATGATCTTGTTAATCACTACCATTATTACCAATTTAAATTTAAATTTAATTTAATATATATGTAGCTCTCCCATTTGCGATTGTTTACTGTATGTTTGAGGCAGAGTTTGCATGATTGGGGCAGGGGCTCTAAAGGGGAGCGAATCAAACACACAGACACAAATGGCAGACACACCGACAAACGGACAGACAACAACAACGTCGACGACGTCTTTTTGGCGCGTGACGTCGAATCTGGATCGGAACTGAACTTTGAAACGCTGAACGACGCGCCGTTCCAATGGCAGATGGCAAATTGCATTATTATGCGAGTGTCTGCAATCTGCACAACCAAGGCAACAAAAACAACCTCAAAGATACACATTCACACACAGACACACAGTTGCGAATACAGCTACAAAAGCGGAGATAGTACAAAAACAAAAGTGCAACAAAATACGCAAAAACAAACATACAAAAGGGTATTTTGGACGCTGCTGCATCATCGGAACTTTTCGGTTTTCCGATTAGAAAGGGGGTGGAGGGTGGCGGGTGATGGGTGGGCGTGGTTGGGGGTGGCAATGGGTCATTCGCAGGGATTACATTCCGTTTTGTTCAAAAATTAATAGAATTTCATAAGCTTTTTCAGCTATTGCGTCGCTCTTGCTGTCTCGCTCCTTTGGCCAGCTCTCTTTGCTTTCTCCCTGCGTCCATCTCTTTCGCACGTTGCAGTGCTTTCTCTATCTTTTTCTCTCTCTGTCGTCGTTCTAGTTTATATGCTGGCTCACTCTTTCAAATGTTAATTTGAATTTTTATTAGGTTTTAGGCATGCATTGTTGTTGCTGCCACCGCCGCCCCCTCTGCTACTGCTGCCACCGTTGTTGTCATGCATTTTATTTTCACTTAAAACTGCAATTGTTCGGGGGCATCATTTTTGTTGTTTCGGAAGGGGGGGCTACTGCTGCAGTCGCCGTCGTTGCCTCTGCCAGCAGCAGCGTCGCTGCTGCTGTCATCGTTGAAAGTGCGACTGCGTTAGAAAATTGCATTTGATAATACTAAACACACAGACAGCACACACTTACACCCACACCCCCACACTCACCCACTCGCTTTATAACATATAGAAATTGGTTTTTTTATGTCATGGGCTGGGCAGCAGAACCAGGAGGAGAATAAGAAGAAGAGCAAGAGGAGAAAGAGGAGGCACAAAGAAAACAAAGTCACTTCACCTGCAATCTGCAATTCGTTAGGCCAACTATTTAAGTTGCCTTACGTGTTAACAGTGGAAGTCTTGATTACCTTACGAGAGTAAATGTATCTTTAAGATATCAGGACATATTTGGAGGCTTTTGAGATATTTTTGAATTTAATATTAATATTTGGAAAAAACAATTATGGTAAAAAATGCATAATAATTGAATTACATTTTTCTTTACTCTAGAGGACATCAATGACAATTTATATGTAACATAAAGAACTTAAATTTATTAAAGAATGAAAGGAATAATTGAAAATCAACACCTACGACTTTCTCTATATAATTTGTTTATCATATTTATGATATTTAAAACCGGAATATGACAGAAAAATTTCAAATATTTTATATAATTCGAAATATAAAAGGTTTGATCTTAATTTTTTAAGAAATATTTTTTAACAACAAGTTTATTTAGCTGCTAAAACCCTTCAATCATTCAATCAAAACATGCACTTCTTCATTTTTCAAGCTGAAATAACCTTCGAGTGCCCACTGTTAGTCAGCGCCTTACGGCAAGTGTTTACGTTGGCTGGCTTACGTCCCTAAATCGGTGACGTTACAAGTTCCCGAAGACGAACTGCAAATATTATGATGAGAATATTTTTCCAAATCGATGCAGATATTTCCCCCTAAGCCCTTTTGGCTCCTGCCTGCAGTAATAATAATATTTTCCAAGGATGTTTTTTGTGTGATGATGATGATAATAATGATTTACATGGCAGGTAGCATAGGGCATTGAGAAAGTGCCACATCATTTTCATTTTCGTTGCACTTTTTCGTGCACTTTTCGATGGTGATTTCTTTGTGTGTCGATTTTGTGCCAACTCATGTGGCAGGAATCGCGACGACCGACCAAGGCGCCGCCGTCGGCGAGTGAAGGAAGAACAATTGAACCCGATTGTTAGGTCCTCGAAGTCCTTTCGCCCAATTTTCTTCTTTGTTTCCCAGCTCGTTTCTTTGGCCGAGCGGAACTTCAATTACACATTTGCTCACATGCGAAAAAGTGAAAAGTCACTGGCCTGTCATGGGCCAGAAATCCAGAGCCAAATCAAAATCTCATCCACCCGACGGCATTCCTTCGGAGTTCCCAAAAATATATATATGTATATAAAATTGTACGAGTGTACGATATATTCCACCCTTCACTGCATATCTCTCGCCTTTTGGCCACTTTGAAATTTCTTTTTGGCCCGCCTTTTGATTGGAATTGTTGTTGGTGGTCGGTCCTTGGCTAATGGCGCTGGGCATTTTATACCCTTTTTCGCAGGCAATAAAAACATTTTCTTTTTGCGCCATGAAATAATGAATAATATGAAGAAAAATACTTTCCCCGCCACCCCGCCTGTTGTGGAAAACAGAAAACGCATTAAGTGCGCGGTTTTCCATTGTTTATAACATTTTTTTTTTTTGCACCACCCCAGAGAACGAGGCAAAGGGATAATTAAGAATGCTTATTTATCTAGAACGCAGTCACGGCGCCGATTGTCCAGCTCCAGCTTCCCCATCTTCTACCTAAAAATTTTGACCGCAGGGGGGCCGAAAAAAAACTCCATGAAAAGGTTCGTAAAAAGCCAAAAAGAACTTTTATTTTTTATGATAAATTGTGGGGAAGGGAGGCCAGGAAAACTGATGGGGCGGAGAAAACGGCGCCATCCAAAGGTCATTCGGAAGCTTGGTAGGAAAAGGGAGAACTAAGCGAAAAGGAGCAATGATACGAGACATAATGAAATGATACACAATTTTATTCTTTATTCTCGGTAACATTTAACACAGTTTTTAAACGAAAATGGAAGGATTTAATAGTGGGAAAATGTATGAAAAATTTCTAAATGAAAAGTTAGAGCAGTAGAAATAATTGGAGAGTATTCTTTATTACAAATTCAATTTAGGAAGGTCTTTAAATCATAAGATTTTGTATACCATTTAGAACATTTATTTAAAGCATGGTCTTTATGAGGCTTTTAGTTCAAAAGGTCACCTGTTCTGCAATCACTTCAATCAACCGCCATAGAGTTCAACCAACAAATGGGCCTTGCTTCGGCTTCTGCCAAAGATTTTCTCCGCTAATTAGCCGCGGCCGAAAGTTGGCGAGTTGAAAATTACCCAACGAAAGAAGACAAAAAATAAAAAAAAAAAAAATACGAACAAAAATCTATGAAAACGTAAAGCTGAAAACTGGGGAATCGATGCCGGTGGGCAGCGCACACGCAAATCACTTGTTTTTATGTAATTAACTGCCTGTGGGTTAACGGAGATTTGGTTTGGACCCAAAGACGGGGTAATTAACCAAAAACCGATCGCTTCTTACGGCGGCAAGTTGGAGTTTTTTTTTCGCTATAATTTCTTAGCTCCAAGACTCTGGCAGTGTTTTGTAAAGTCTTTCTTGGTCCGGACTTGGGTCGTTCAATGACCGATAAAATTGCCTCAACCAGCGCGACCAACTCGACCGACTCCAAGCCTTGGCCGCTGCCTTTTAGCGGGCTATTGATTATTAATATTTTGTATTTTTCCCCACATCGCTGTGTCTCTTTTGGGTTAGTTGTTCCAAACATTTTTTCTATTTTTTACCATTTGCTGTAATTACAGCGAAGCGTTAATTGTTTGGCCCCCTCTGCACTCGGGTTTCCCCCTTTGTTTTCACAGGTTTCCACACCACACACACACACGTCTAATATTTGTGTTTGTTTTCAGCGCTGTTGAAAAAAAGCACCACTCGCCGAGGCGAGGAATCCACACTTACGCAGCATCGCACTGGGATCCCAGCAGATCCCAAATCCCATCGAATTTTCGGGGTTCATTAGCTGCTATTACCATTATTGGCCATACACTCTCTGCCACTGACTGAAATAAGTTGGCAATTACCGCCCCGAAATTCCCCCTTAAAAAAATGCCAAAAGATTCATTTATCAAAATCCAAAGAGGACACCAATCATAGAAGCGTGTAAAACCGATTCGAAGATTCACACATATCGCAGTTTGCCAGCTCAAAGAAATTTCTATGATGCCCAAAAAGAAAAATGTTAACGCCTTTTGTAAGTCCGTTTTTTATTTGTAAGCCATTAAGTTCGTTTTACGATCATTGGGAGAGATCGCAAATAAAGTTTGCCGTCATTAAAAACTTGATAAACCGATTTAATTTATGTAAAACAAAATCAAACGCCATTTAAAAGCTGAAACTTTAATCCAAACAATTGAGAAAGTTCTATTTTATAGAAGGTTCAGTTTTATGTGGCTAAAACTGGTTAATATTAAACGAAAATTTTGAGATTTTTAAGTGGAATTCTCTGAACTTTAGTTATTTTTTTTTTTTAATTTGATAAATTATTAATATTTCAAGATTAGTTTTACTACTTTATTAGAACCTCAAATTAAGACTTAAAAAAATGTTTTGAAGAACATAATTTTAATAAAGATCATACAATATAAACATAAAAATAATACAATAAATACATTTAGGTTATAAAGTCCCTAAATTATTTACAGATACATTTGTATCTATGCAACTCAAAGATACTTTTAACTAAGTTCTGTAAGTTAAAAAAAAGTTCTAAAAAAATTAAATACTGATAAACCCATTAACCATTCTCGAAATACACATTTTTCTAGTGCTGATGTTTTTTTTGATATTATTTAGTAATTTAATTTTAAAAAACTTACGGCTTGTTATGATGTTTCCTTAATTTTTCTTTAGCAAAATCACTATAAAGCAGTGATGCAGTTGTCAGGGTCACAGTTTTCCGATTTTATTTCAATCAATCAAATTTGAACACTTTTGAAACACTGAGGTTTATTATTCGAAGGATTTCGCCCTTTTCTTAATTTGTTTTGTGAGGGTTTTCTTTATATTTTGTGTGTATGAATGATAGGACTTCTTTTTTTAGCACTTCTCCTTCTGTTTTAGCCGATTTTGGAATTTAGTTTGGTTTTTTTAACACTGCACAGCAACAACTGCAAACAATAACAACAACGATGGTAATGAGAAGGCCAAAAGCGCAAAGAAAACACCAACAACTAAATGCAGGAACGCCAATTTCTTGGTTTCTTGGATTTTCCAAGAAGCGTGAAAGCAAAACGAAAACGGGAAAACCATGAAGAAGCGCGCTGCACTTTTTTGTGTGTGTTTTCTTTCATTTTCCGTTCGGCTTTTTTTCGCAGCTCGTTTCGTGTTCTGGTTTTTCTGATTCTGATTGTGTGAATCTGGTTCTGAGCGAATTTCGTTTTTATTAATAAAATGCACAACTTCCGTTATTAATTTTGCAACGACAACAATTGCTGCATGCGAGTGTCGCTTTATTTGTATCTATGTGTCGGCATGTGTGACTGTTTGAGTGCGACAGCCGCTGACAGACGTAAGGCAGCAGCAGGGGGGGACAAATAAAAACCAGAGCAAGAAGAACAACAAAGTGACAAGTGATGAGCGAAAAAGAAAAACAAAAAATATGATGGGGCAGTGGGTGGGCAGGAAAATCGAATCGAATGGTGACTTCTTGTCGCCCCGCCACTTTGACAACCTGTCCGCTTTTCCCCCGCCACCCGCCACCCACAATTTCACCCGACTTTGCTCCTGTGCACGCGACTCGCTCTGTCCCGCTCTTACGTTGCGGTTTTTTTTCGCTGCATTCATTCATAAAAATTCAGGTTGTAAAAAAAGAGTAAAAATGTCAAAAAGGCAGCGGATTTTATTTATTTATTTATTTATGCCAATTTGCCGACGCGTTGCTGCAGTTCTGTTTGTTTTCTTGTTGCCTTTTAAAATTTGGAATAAAACTTTAAACTAAAAAATCTATTTATTTTTTTGTTAATATTTTCTCACATTTTATTACTTTTTAATTTAATAATTTCTAACGAAATTAATAACGGATGTTTGTAGCAATTTATTTAAGTTATTTGCACAGTTGAATTAATTGTTTGCTTGGTGTATTTATTTAACTTAAAGTTTATGTATTTCTAATAATAACACAATTAATTTTACTTTGTAATTAATTTGTAAGTATCTTTATTTTTTCTGTTTAATAGTATTTATTTGTATTTATTAGTTTTATTCCTTTCAGAGTTTATTTTATTGTTGTTATTTCGTTTACTTTCATTATTTAATTGTTTGTTTGTTTCTGTTTTAATTATTCTGTTTACTGTATAATTTGTTGTTGTTCTTGTTTTTTATTTTTATTTATTTCACTAATACTAAACACAATAAAGTCTCATAAAACCAAAACAAAGTGTCAAAAAACACTGAAATAAGCCAAATTATCCGCACTTGAACTACGACACTTGCTGCCCGTCTGATTTCTGATGAGTCTGAAATTGTACTGAGTCTTCGCCACAAACTGAATCTTACTGCGAGTAATAAGAATTACGGATTCCTGTTTTCGTGGCACAAATGAAAACACGAAGCGGGCGTTGCGCACCAAAATGTTCGACGGCCACCAGTTTGATGTTCGCTCCAAACATGTTGCATGATAAGGGGGGATTTTCTTTTTCGCCTTTTTAGCCACTCCAGTGAACGCACACAGATACACGCACACTCCTACTATTATCTAAGCCACACAATCAGACGGTGTTTACTTTTCCAACTAGACAAAGTGGCTGAAAAGATGGAGAAGAACGCTCGTGAAGAACGAAGAAAGAGCTAGAAGAGAGCCGACCAATTGAAACTGCAGAATTTCTACCAAAAGATTGGGAAGAAATGCTAGCGGAGACTGAAGAATATGAACTGATTTATCTGGTGCTAAATACAAATAAAATAAAGCATTCTTTGATTAAAATAAAAACATTTTTTGCATATAACTACAAATAAAAAAACTATACAATTCTAGTCATTTAATAAATGAATTCATTTTCAAGTCTTCGAGAAATGTTTTTCGCTAAATTTTTCTTCTTAGCAGAAGAGTTAGGAAAATATTCCATTTGATTTATATGGTCCTAAGTGCGAAAAATTATAATAACAATAAATTAATACGCCTTTGATCAATACAACTTATTTTTAGATAGAGCAAAATTTTTAAGGCCTCTTTAGCATTTAAAAATATTTGATAAATTCAAGCAATAGAATTTGGAATAAATAAAAATAAGTATAAATGGAACCCTCGAAAACATTATCTTCAAACTGAAATCAGTGAAATTTAATTATCTTCAGAACTAAAAAAATAAATATACGTATAAATGTTATACATATAAATGCTTAGTTTTCCTGAATAACCAATAAAACCAACATTAAATATATTTTTAGAAATTCAACAATTCTATTGTAAACTTACAAGTTTACAAAAGATAATAAAAAACTTGAAAAACATACAAATAATAGTATTGAAGTAATTTCCTCTTTTTATTTACATTTAAAATTTCACCTGATTAGTTATTCACTAACACTGTATTAACAGCCCGATTTGGTTAGTACACTAAACCCGGCTTTGTTTCATGGAAATATCTAGTGAGTAATCGGACAGGGATTTAAATAAATCAAGTGCGTTCATTTGAAATTGTAATACAAATGACTCAGCACATATAGACTTTATTTGTGTAAATCACACCCACAGATATTTACTTAAAAGCTGATTTACTGCAAATTCTTCAATAATGATATACAAATTATTGTGGATTTAAAAAAGTACCAAGTTGTTTTGTTTAGATAAACTAAGTGATTTGCTACAAGAGAAAAAATAAAAAACGATTGAAAAAAAACGATATCTACATTTAAGAAAATTCATTTTAAAATTAGGGTAAGTAGTTTATAGAAATATTAAATGATTTATAGATAAGCATGCAAAACTTGTAGAAATAAAATTATGATATTTATTTTACAATTAGGAATTGAATTTGTTTTTACAATAAAAACATAAGTGAACAGTTTAATTTACAAACATCATTTTATTTAAGGATTATTGTTTCTATAATTGTGTAAAATGATACGTTTTTATGCAGAACGACCTATTTCTTGCAAGAATTAACACAAAACTATTGTAGAATGCTGATTTTCAATTAAAATGTATAAACCTTAGTTAGTAGTCTAATTTAACTTACTTCTAGGATTTCAAAAAATAATTTAAAAACTTGAGACTTCTTTAGATTTATGTAGATATATACCCACATGATATATAACACTGCTACCGCACTATAATCTCGCCCTGTCCCCGATTTCCCTTGCAGGAAGTCATTAAGCTGCCTGAGGCTGGAATAAATAAAGTTTTCCTCCCACTTTTCCCTGCTGCTGCTTTTGGGGAAAGCTATAAGGTGGCAGGCAGCACCCCGACTTTATGAAACGCGACAAAAACAAAATAAATTTACGTGTAAAAACACTTCAAATAGGAAAACATTGGAAATGCTGGGGCAGCCCGAAGAAGATGCAGCGATCCGTGGATGCAGCATGGATATATCTGGCAGCATGCGGTGGCTAATGTATCTAATAGATACACGACAGCATGTCAAATGCATCCAGTGAAGCGCGTGAAGTTCGGCTGAATGGGAGGTACGAAATCGTATGAGAGGTATGATATCTTAGAGGAAGGGGGGAGATGGCGTTAAATAGTACTACTGAGGGAATGTCTAGGATGGATACGATCATCGGAAGGTGCTATATAAGGTGATGGCACTTGGAGAAATAATTATTATATTATAAAAAATATATTTAAATATGATTTGATGCAATCAAATATTTCTTTTTGGATTGAATTATTAATAATGTAAAATATATTAATAGAAAAATAAATAAAACAAAGGTTATGATTGGTAAATAAAATAAAAACCACAAATTAATAAACATTGCTTAATAGTAGGTGTTACAAAGATTCTCTTGAAGATTCTTCAATTCATCGCTCCACTTTTCCCCCCTTTTCCACTCTTTGCTTTTCCCCCCAAAATTTCGTGCTTCTCTAATTAACATTGGGATTGTAGTACACTTTTAATTTATATCTTATTGATGCCGGCGACATTTGTATTTATTTTTACCCACAGCCCCCACCTCACTACGATATATATTGTATATATATATACAAATAGTATATATATGAGTATATATGGGTAGGTACTATTCGAAATTCACTTCCCAAATCTATTTCTCCGCCCTATACCCCCCTCTTTTCGCTTGTGTACGTATGGAATGTTATTTTTATCGAGAGTGAACGAAGGAAAAAAATTGTGGAAAGCTAAAATTTATATGGAATAGGTGTCGCGCCTTGATATTTTGGGTATAATTATTGTTAATATTTGTTGCTGCCACCGCTGGCATCGCATCCCCCCTTTCCCTGAAAGTCGCTGCTCATCATCGCTGCTCTTTTTTCTCATTTGTTGAATGTTGCCTTTGTTGTTGCTGCTTTTTATCTACACTCTAATTAAAATATTCGGTTGTTTTTCGACATATACCTACATATATATATGTTATGCACATGTGTACATATATTTTAATGCCACGATCTGTCTAAATGATTTTTTGTACGCATTTCAAATAGTCAAAAGAAATTGCTATGAAGAAATATAAAAAATATAATAATAATACGAACAACAACAATTAAATTCGTGGGTGGGTTCAAGTTTATTTTTAATAGAAAGGAATCAGTATTTTCAGGTTGTTGTTTTTAATGGCATCTGTTTATGACATATGTGTGATTTTAATATTATTTCGAATGGTTCCTCCTCGTGCGGATCCATTGCTTATTGCTTTTTTGGAGGTTTCTATATTTTGTTTAATAAATGTCAGGGAAGCAGGCGATAATATAAAAATTTGTTATATATTTTTTAAGGTCCCAAAAGAGTGAAAATTACGAGATAATTAAAATTTTGATGAAAATCTCTTTATGTTTCCTGTTAGTTTTGTTTTAAAGCCTTTTAGTTGCTTTTTGTTAATTAAAAATAAAAGGAAGTTCTCTTTTGATTCACTTGCTTTATTTAAAAATAAACTGCAACTATTTTTACTATATTGAAAAACAAAAAATAAACTTATTAATAAAAATAATTGTCTGAGGAAAAAAAATTTATATGAAATATATGTAAGAAACCAATTAATAAATTTCTAAACAAGGTGCTCAAAAATATATTTTCTTTCATGTTTTTATTTATTTAAATATTATTTTTACCCAGAATATCTCTTAAAATTATCAAGTTTTCTTCAATAAAGCTATTCCTAATTAATATTTCGTAATTAAAATGAAAAATCAAAGAATAATCCCCTATAAATAAATACGTTTAGAAGTTGTAACAAATCACAGCATTGATTAAGATTCAAAATCTGGCAGATTTCTCAATTTTCCCCCTAATGGAGTCATCCAGGTTGCGTACTCCAGAGCCTAATAGGGGAATATATCAGTATATATCTGTATATATCCTAGAGAACACACGAGGCAAATGACATTTCATTTATCTTGCAGCTCGTGCAGCAATTCCAAGCGGGTTTTCCTAGTTTTTCATTGTACACTTTCCGTAAGGGGAAAGCATTTGCGTTGGCGACCAGCATTCTATGTCATCGATGAGTTATTGACACTCGCATTTTGGACTGCATCTCTGGTGATCTCTGGCTGAGTTATCAATGTGAAAAATAGAAACATGATTATGAAATTATCAAAAGAAATGCTAAGCGTACGTGAAAAGTCTGTGGGGGGAAAACCTAAACAATACGGAGAGGGCGTTAGAAAGAGAGGCAGCGGCATTAAAAATGAGATCTTCGGATGGGTGGCGCTTTCGTTTTGCTTGAAATTACCCCACGGCCTTAGATTGGATGATGGAACTCGTAGAGCCAGCGGCGGCGTAATTAAATTCAAACACAACTAAAAGTAGAAATAGGGGAACACTAACGATAGACCAGATACCCTGGGAAATCTTGAAGATTTATAAAAGAGGCAAGAAAAAACAATAAAAAGAAAACTTTAAAATAAATTACTTATAAAATATAAATGAATGAATGTTATTATATACATTTTTTTACAGTTTTCCGTAATATATATAATATATATTAAAGGGAAACTTTAGTTTATAAAAGAAACTAACAGCAATGCTTTGGTCAAAAGTGATATTTCCTATAAACTTTATAGTATAAAGATATTGTCTAGATGTTTTTCATATCGAACATACTATATGTATCTACTGTTTAAAATTTATTACCAATAGAAATAGCCAACCTATATATATTTATTTTTCCTTGGGGAATTTAGAGGAAAACATTATTAAATGTTTTAAATTAATTTATCGACTAGACTATATTTTTATTTATATTAAAAATATCTACAGTAGTTTCTTTGTTATATAAACTATTTATTTTCCTTTTAAATAATACATTTTAATTTTATTTTCAATTTAAATTAAAATATGGTATTAAAGGTTGTATTATGGACTTCATCTGAATTTTGTAATGTAGCATCATCTTCCAGCAAACGCCGACGCACACACAAGCGATCTAGCCTCCCTTTCTTCTCCCTCTTGCTGGCCTTGTCTAGCGAACATGGTCGGACAATAGAAATGATCGAGGTAAATATGACTGTACTACATACATAGGTATATATGAATATAACTCACCTTGCGGCTCACGAATTAAGTGCCCAAAGACAGAGAAAGAGGGCGAGCGAGAGAGATCCCGAGAGTGTATCTTTCGGATTTGGTTTTTTGAAGAAGATACACGAACCATGAATTTAATTATGATAAAGAAAAAAACAATTTTATAGCCAACAAAAGCACGCAAATAAAGACTTATAAACGTATCTGTGTAAATGTATCTGTATATCTGTGGTGGTACGTACATACCAGTTTTTATTTTGTGTGGTTGTTATTATGTAAAGTAAGTGGGAAAGCGACTTGAAATTGGAATGAACCAAGACTCTATCCGCTCCGAGTTTATAAGTGGATATGCAATGGTGTGAGTGCTTTATATGCATGGATTGTAAGTGTGTTAGCCATCTCAGTAGTCTACGAATAAAATGCCTTTGGCTCTATTACGCTTTTCCAAAATGGCGGCGATCACAATGCACAAGGCAACCACCTTAGATACCATACAGTTCCCTCTGAGCTCCAAAAGGGCATAACTCATAAAATTCAATGACTGGAATACGTTAGTTATACGCAGTTTACGGATAGTTTATAAAACGAATATTAATATTACAGCTGCCGGTTTTAGTTGGCCAAAACGAGATGTAAATTAAGCTCAAATGGAAATGGAAATTTTTGAGACCTAGTAAAGGTTGTTAGTTTTAGATAAGATATCAAAAAGGTCTGGAAAATAAAAACTCTTTTCCTTCCTTTTCTTCTTCAATTTTTCTTTATTGTGTGGATGAAACTTGTATAAACTACAAATTAAAATAAGATACAAAATAAGCACGAAATTGCTGTAATAAATAAATACTTGTACAGGTTCTATAAATAAAAACCCATTATATAATTATTTTGTAGCTTCAATCATTTGGATTTTTTGTATATTTTTACCAAATAACAATAAACTATTCATTAATTAACACATAATTAGCACCATAATGAAAAATTCTTGTGTTCTTCAAGCTCCTATAAAGTAGAATGAAGATATAATACAGAGACTATAATTAGTATTTATTATCATTTAAAGATACCTATACATCGAATTATTTGCAGTATAAGAAAATATAGGAATTTGAAGGAAAAATAAATACATTATAATCTATACATACCAAATTATATTTTATAACCAATTAAGCTTTACTTAACTCTTTGGTAATAATAAATTTCAATTAAAATGCTGTGTGAACCCTGGAGTTACTCATCTTCCTGAGTTACTTTAATGGCTCATAAGCATCTGGTGATTAAACCGCATCGCATCCATCGATGATTTTCACAGCTAAAGCCAATTCTCTAAAGATCCACTGCCACTAATGCTAATGCTAATGCCGGGCTACCGTAACACATTAAAATTATCTAGTAATTCCTCTTTGGCTTCAATTAGCTGAGCTGCTGCTGGGAGTTGCGTCCAACGGTTGTACTTCACCCATCAGCACCATCAACCCAGGTGGGTTGAATGAACCGGGCCAGCTTCAAAATCGGAGTTGGCCAGAGTCAGAGCCAGAGCTCTGTTAATTAGCCAGAAACGCAGACACAACGGAGACCCGAACCCGAAAAATGCTAATAATAATGATGCCGGGAGTCAATCAATCATTTTGCATTTGCCCCAAAACAGTTTCGCAGTGCAAAAACACTTACACACATCCATCCATCCATCCATCGATTCATCCGCTGAGGAGGACGCTGCGACAGGCGAGGCCATATAGCGTTGGATGAACTAATTTTATAGAAATTTTCATACTGTTTTTGGCCACACATTGCTGACGATGCAGCTACCAGGACAACAGGCACCAGAAAGAATTCTTATTAAGTTGTGAAATTACATTTTTAGAGACATTTTTCCATCTTAAGTTATCACTTCATAAACCAAAAAGGAAGGCAAAAATATTTTCTGATATAAATATCTTTTATAGTCAGCTGATTTGGTCTTTATTTTTTTTTTAATATAAAGAAAACCTTGGGGAAAGTTTGAAATGTCTAAAACTTTTACAATCTCTGTCCAGATTATTTAAAATCTTGTTAAAAAAGTTAAATTATTAATTATTTATTATCTAATTATTATCTCTATACTTAATTTCCCTCAGTGTACATCAGCAGCATGAGAACAATAACTTGGTGCCGCATTAAAATATCTGCAATCATTAAAATTGCGCACGCTGACATTGTTTTGGAAATTGGTCGGCATTGTTTAGAGGCCCAGGCTGGGCTCTCCCCCCCTTTCGTTTAGTGGAAAAGCTCTGCTGCATTTTGTCGCCGATGACATCGCCTTTCCTTTTGTGTTGATGATCCATTGGATCCAACGAATTATCCCCAATGAGGATGCGCCGGCATTGGGTCCTGCCCATTTAGGGGCTCGAGTGCTTGGCCCGGGGCATCGAATTCGGAACAAAAAGCTCACAGAATGCGTCAAGTCCTCGAACTGCATCCCCCTTGCCGCTTCCCCAACTGCATCTCCCTTGCCTCTGCTCCAGAGGACACTCCATTCACCCGATGATTCACAGCCGCACAATAAATAAGTCAAGTAAGCTCTAAGGCACACATATTATATTAGATGGTAATCTTAGGATCTGTGGAATTTCGATGGATTTTGTTGGTATTTGAAAATGGAATATGATAGTTTTTTGGTGCAATTTTTTAGATAAAATAAAATGGGAGGCGTATAGAAATTTAAATGAAAATTTGTTTTATTTACTTTTTGAATATTTCTCTTAAATATTTTGCTTAAATATTTTTGGAATAAAATTATAGCCGAATAATATTATCATCACATATTGATAATAAGAATAGAAACTAATATAAAAATTATGGCTTGCTGCTAAATTGTTTATTTGTTAATTGTATTTGTTTATAAAATTTTCCATTACCAATTTTTCCTTTCCTTTTATATTTCTTGTATAGTTTTTATTGTAATTAAATCTATAATGTAATCCTTTTGTATATCTTTATGTTCATAGAAACCAGAAATTTTATTATTTATTTTTTTGTAGAACATTTTTCTATATAGAACATAATACCATTATCCCTATGCTTTTTACTTATGACTCTAAGTTAAAACACATATAAATTTTATGTAAGTAAACCGCAAAGTAAATTAAAACTAAGAAAATGATTGAGTTTCGTTGACCAAAAGTTCAAACTAATCTCAATATAATTGAATTTTTTGTGGTTTCGCAGGATTTTATGTAAGGCAGCTATCTCACCTGCTTCAATCCCTAAGAAAATTTAATTTTTTGACTTTAGGCTGGCCTTTGACAAGCTGACTTAACCAAATAATTTCCTTTTAACAAAGTTAATTAGGAGGTCAGTGAAAGTAAGTGCGAGGCAGGACACTCTCTGGCATCGATCCACAAGTGTCAGTTGCAGTTGGCCAGCAGGGCAGGCTGGGTGATTGGTGTGTGTCCGAGATCCTTTGAGCTGACTGCATCCTTTCGTGCAACATATATATGCGTGTGTGTGTGTGTATATTTGCTGGGCTGAAGGCTGACCCAAAAACCCAATTGGAAAGCCAAAGCCAATAAAGAATGCTTCGGCAAAGGGCCGACTTTGGGGCGGAGGGGTTGGAGTTACTCCAGTTTAGCAGCTCCAGCTCCTGCCTCGGTCTATTTTGGGTGAGTCCGTGAGTGCATTCGACCCCCGACTCCTTGGAAGCCACCATTTGACCCGCCTGCGTGCGCCATCAATGGTCAGAAGTCAACCCACAACTCGGCTTTGATTTGAATAGCCTCTGGGAGCGGTAATGGTGATGGGGGAGGCAGGAGGAGGAGCTGGAGCAGCAGTAGGAGTGGGCTGCATTGGGCAGGGTCAGGAGGCGAGGTGGATTTTTTGGTAACCAACAGCTGGACTGCGGCGTGGCACGTGCTGGCGCCAATTCCGCGCAGAACCAACACTGCGCACTGGAAGGCGCCGCGTGTGGATGCCAATTGAGGCACAAAAGCTTTGGGATAGGTCGTGCTCGGGAGCTTGCGACCTGCCTTTAGCAGGATATTTCACTGAAAGTTAGTTTTGGGGAAATTATTAAGGATAATAAATAGTTTTTTAATATATATAAAGGATAGAATTAATAGATATATAATAGGGAAGCAGAACTCAATTCTCTAGACTCACAAAGAATATTTTAAGAATTTGCACTTCCATTTTGACTTCGAAATAAATTATCTCTCTCAGTGCCTTGGGTTAAGGGTGGCCCCATTTAACCCCATTGGCACAGAGCTTTCTCTGGCCAGGGGTTGCAAACCCGGCTATGGCCTGGAACTGGAAGATATGCGAGCGTGGGCAGCGACACCGCCTCCTCGGAACTCGGGTACTCGGCACAGCTCGAGTGCACCAGCACCAACGACTCGAAGACTGAGCAACTGAACGACTGAACGACTCGCCGCGACTGCCAGGCAGTCACCCAAATTAGTTGCCAGCCTTTCGCCCTTGCGTGTGAGTCTCTCTTTCTGCGTTCGCCGCGTATGTCCTCCAGTGTCCTGTGTGTGCGCGCCTGTGTGTGTGGTGCCCAGTGTCTGTGTCAGTGTTTTGTGGAAGCCAGGATTGCATAGCTTCAGGCCAATGTTGAAGAGCTGAGCCAGATCCTGTGATCCTGCGGCGTGAGTGTTAAATGTGTGAGAAAAGAAAAGAAGAGAAGAGAAGAAAAGAAGAGAGCTGAGAAAAAAAGCGGAGAAAAGCAAATGCTGATAAGTGGAAGAAGGCGAAATCAAAGCTCGGGGGAAATCATGGCCGAGTGGCTCGGCATCCTCCTTGTCCTTGCAGGCAGAGTCCAGGCAAATGGGAACAGTGTCCATGTCTGTAGTGTCCTGCCTGCTGCCTGCCTGCTGCCGTTTTCCCCCTCAGGTTTAAAGCCCAGTTAACGCGTGCCGCCGTTTAATTATGTAAAAGGACCAAGCAGAGCAGCGCAGGGCGTCGCAGCGCGGCACATAAAACACACACACACGCGCGTGTATATCCTGCTGGATTTCCATTCGTGGTCAAATAATGTCGAACGCAAATCGAAATTTCATTCTTAATACAAATTGATTTTTTTCCCCACTTGCTCTTGGCTTGCCGCCTTGTGCCCGTTTTTCTCGTCTCGCTTTTTGTTTTGTTTTCGTTTTGGGCATCCGGCACACGGTGCGTATGATCGATTTTAAGCGGCAGCAGCAGCAGCAGCGGGAGGAGCATGAAAAGCACGATAGTGAGGAAGGGGACCCCTGAAAAGTGCGGCAATTAAAATTAAATTGTTGTCCCTCGTTACGAGGGGTTATGGCAGCCGGCTGAAGCCATTCTCCTACCTGCCCCTGCCCCTCCTCACTTGGATTATGGGGCACGCGAGACAAATACACGCACACACTTTTCCCTTTGTTTCGCTCCTTTACCCCTGTTTCCCTTTCGGAAAAGTCGGAGCTGCGGAGCACACACATAGAGTTGGTAACTGTGCCACCACAGCAGCTGGCAGGAGTCGTCGCTCCAAAGACAGGGACTACATACAAACATATATCCTTTACATATATCCTTTGCATGCACGTGCTGCCGAGAGTCTTCAGGCCAGAAAGTAATTTGGAAAAGCCAGAGTGAAAATGACTGAAAAGCAGCAGCAGAGAAAACAGAGACCTGAAGAAACCCAAGAAAAAACATAACAAAGTAGGAAAAATAAAGAGAAAAGAGAGAGGGAGAGAGCGAAACATTAGGCCCAAAAGGAAATGAAAGAAAAGCAGCGGTGACAGAGCAGGCCAGAGAGGAAAAATCAATGATGCTGCCAAGTTGCTGGGTTATTCGCAATAATGCAAAAAATATAGCAAAAAAAAAACAGCACGTTAACAATGTTTGTATTTACTTTGTCCCAAGTGTGTGTGCGTTTGTGTGAGTCTTTTCAATTAAAATTTAAATGCATAAACATTGATTACGCTGCCCTAACAACAAATGCTATTCAAAATGCCACTAGTTGTCAGGCAAAGGCTGTGAAGTCAGCGGACGGCGGTGATGGAATCTAATTAGGTTGCATAAAACTCGTTTTTTTTGTTTAAACTTTAAAGCGAACATGCACACCGGAATATCCATAAAATGGGTTGTTCTGCGTTTGTCAGGCAGCCCAATAAATTGGATATCGGGAGATCGATTTAAGATTCAGAAGCAATGGTTAAATTTTTAATTGAAGGCACTTAAAAAAGGCATTTGAATTTGGGTTAAAAATAAATTTCGGGTTTTAAATTTAAAATTACTAAGTAGTGAAAAATATACTGTAGTTTTATTCACTAAAATTACTTCTTATTTTGTTATTTATTCGATCTATAAAAAAATCTTTAAATCAAATAAATCAGAGACACAAAGGCAGTCTATAAAGAACCTATACAGGAAAAATTACTCATACGCCATGTTGTCAAAGCTAAAATTTTTATTTCAAGATTATTTCTTGAGATTTAATGGTTAAATGCTAAGTTAAGACTCTGAAAAAGGCATTTATATTTCGGTTAAAAATAAACTTCTGGTTTTTAGTTTAAAATTATAAAGTAGACTAAAATATACTTTAAATTTTTAAATTTTTCTGTCAAATTTATTTAATTTATTTTAAGAACATATTTAGATAAATTAATAATATTATTTAGAATAACCAAGAACGAAAAATTGTTCATACGCCATGTTGCCACATATTATTTTTTATATTTCAATAATTATTATTATTAATGATGAATATTTTGGCTTTGAATAACCTAAAAACAAAACATTTCTCATACGCCATGTTGCCAAAATTGAATTTTAATATTGAAAAATATTTTTAAACGTTAATATTATTATTAATTCACTAAGAAATCATACTTACATTAATGCTTATGAAAAACGATTCCAAAATTGCATTTAACTCCCTCTCTTTTCCTTAAATTTTGTTTTTATTAAACCTCTCCCTTAAAATTTTCCTGCATTTCTAAACATTCTCAAACCTACTTTTTTATATTTTTTAATTTAGTTTAAACCCTATTAAAAACCCATTATTACGCAACAGCCAAAGCTTCATAACAATCATCCTGCCAAATGGGTCAAGTTTTCGTTTTGGCAACCAGCTAGCCTTGACTTCGCGGCTCCATGGCTTACGCAGCTTCAGTGCCAAAATAATGCATAAAACCGATATGGAATCGGTTTCGAAATGAAAAGTTCTGGGACAGGCGCCAGGGATAACCCACAGCAGACGCACAAACAGACCAACAAGCAAACACAGACACACTCTCTCACCAAGAGGCTAAATCAGGGCAGAGCCAACAGCGGCGACACCTTCCTCATGGTGGCTCCCATAGCCTCTCCCTGCAGCACACCTGCAGGGCAGTGCACCGAGAGCATGCACTCGACTGGGCACCCAGCATGGACTCGGAACTCATAGCTGGGGCAGGATGGGGGAGCAAGGGAGAACGACAGGTCCTCCGACTGCGACTATGGCACTTTGTTTACCGCACAAATTGCATGCAAGCTGCAGCTGCGGCTCCTGTGGCGACTGCTCTTACACTGCTACAAATGGGTTTAATATTTCTGCTATTAAGCTAGCAAAATAGTTAGTAAGCTAGAAGGGAAATGGGTGATTTTTGGGAGCTCAAAACTCGCTTTAAAATGCTTGGAAAATAGCATATATTTGGCAGTATTTCTGGCTGATTGATGATTGCTTTTTCCAAGTGCTGGCTCCGACCTGTTCAGGCCCTGCCATGCGCAACTTTATTAACCCCGTTTTGAAGAGAGGGGTGGCAGCCAGCAGAGCCCTGCCATTATGCCCATTGTTTTAGCTTTGCTCCTACTACGCCTGCCCGGCTGCCACGCCTCCAGGTGCTCCTATTTACTCTGCAGCTCCTTTGGCATGGGTATTTTTTGTACTCCCCTCGTATCTATAAAGTTCTGGCTGCCATCTCTCGTGACCGTGTGCTGATGTTTTGGGCAGCCATCCTCCTCAAGAGCTGGCCCCGCCTCCTCCTTCTTGGTGCAAAGCAATTACCACGCCCCCTCAGCCCGAGGTTTTGTTTGTTTTGTTGCGACTCGCGAGACGCCGAGAAAAGTTTATAATTTTATTAGGCCCTACAGAAATTGGGTTAGTGTCGCTTTTAGTTGCATTTCCCGGCAACGCCGCCAACGACGAGTGACAACTTGGCAGCGAAGCCGCGTCGCTGAGATAGTAGTTTCCCCGCGGCTTTGTAGTGTTTACACAAACCAGCAGCAGCAGCATCAGCAGCAGGTTGAGAGATCCTGAGAGGCTGTTGCCCGTCATCTTAGCGCTGGATACACGGCATTATGCCAAGAGCCAAAGCTGCTTGAGTTCCTTTGAGCGAAACTTGGACATTTCTTGATCATGTCAAAGGGAAAAATGAGCATAGGATAGAGGAAATTAAGGATTTTACGAGTCAAGGGAAAACTTTAAAAAGTATGAAAGGAATTCTAAATCAACCAATCAATAGCCAAGTTGGAATTATGCATGGCAAAAGTTTGTTCAAAAACTGTTTATTAGTTGAAAACAGAATATAAGTTGCAGTTGGAAAGGTGACAAAGTGGGTTAAATACGTTGTAGAAAATGAGAAATTCAGTTTATTTTAAGTTGATTAAGTAGAGGAGTTTTAATAGTTTATTTATTTCGAGAAATGCAGTGACTTTTCCTGAATAAAAGGTATAAATGATTGCCAATGATTGTTCAAGAGATTGCTTTAATTTTTGTAATAATTTAAGGATAGTAATAGTTATAGTTTTCAGCTACTACATTTGTATTTTAAACAAGGATTTTTTGATGACTTAATACCTGAGATTTAGTAGTTACTTTTTTGTATTAAAAAAGATTTCAAAATCTTATTTCTAAATCCATTTTTAACGCCCATTTGCCTGACTCTGTTTCCTTAAACTTTCCCCAAAAAGCAGCAAGTCCTCAAGTGAAAAATATCTCCTATTTAAATAAATAAAAAAAAGTTTGTGTAATGATCGCCGACTTTGTGTTGCGTAAAAGTGTCGCTTTAGACTCTATCTCCATGTGAGTGCAAAAATTACGTCAGTTCGCCGAGAAGAGATTCTTTTTGGCCAGGTTACAATCGAGCCGCGGAACCATCAGGTAAGAACTCCACTCTGATTAGTCCATTCAAATCGAATTTTATATCTATTTGTATGTTTGTTAATGTTGTTGGTTGTTTGTTTTTTTCTCGAAAAAGATTTCTATGTAAATAAGAAGCCGTTTGTATTGTCTAGTAGTTGCTTTTCGGCTTTGTCGGGGTTTCAGCAATAAATTTCATGAAAGTACGAATTTTAAACAAAACTTGCCTATAAATTTGTACACATACATATTTGATCAAGGACAGTTTGAAACATAACTATAAGGTGGCTTTTGGAACATAAAACATAAGAGTATTTAAAGATCGATGTGAGATATAGGAAAATTTATTATTATTTGAGTTGTATTATAAAAATAATTAGTTAAATAAACAAATCATAAATAATAATAATAATAATAATAAATACTAATGTTTCCTGAAATATACCATCTATATTTTAGGGAAACATAAATATTATAAAAGTAATTAATATAAAAAAAATTGTATAAAAACTATTGTAAACTTAGCTAGAAGATGAATTTATTCACAAATAACACGCTCTTTATTTCTTAAAACACCACATAAAAAAACCTTTAAATCTCTTCAGCTTTCATGAAACGCACTGTATTCTCCATTGAGTTCAATATTTATCTGAACCGCTGCCAACGAAAATTTATGCATACGAAATCGTATTTTCGCCTCGATTGGCTCGGTGTGGCTTTGTGGCTCTGGCTTAATGAAGACGGGACAATAATAATTTTTAATAGGTTTTACTATTTTGGCTTAGATCAGCTTACGCGCACAGAGAGAATGGCCGAGAGCCGAGAGCCGTGTGCGTGTGTGTGTTGGCAATATTCAAATCGAATCGCTTTTATCTGTGTTTTGTCACTAAATTGGCAACTGAAGTCGAACACTAACACCGAATATCCAAACTGAGGCTACTTGCTGGCCACAAAATTCGAATCGCTGGCTATTTGGCATTGGGAATGGGCACTGGCTATGCGCAAGTAACGGCCAATGAGATCATGATCCATATATAGTTAGTGTCTCGGACTCGAACTCAAATTAAGGCCGGCTTTTGGCCGCTGAGACTTGGGCGATTTGATTAGCATTTATCGTTCGCACTGTAATTGCCTTTAAGTGCCAAAGTTGGCTACGATTGGTGCTTGGATTGGTTCATACGAGTATGAATATCTTTTATTATTTAGGTTTACAAGCATTCGAAAAGTGATTGAGAACGAGTTTGAGTTTCTCTTTTGAAGATGGAATGGAGGCAAAAATTGGGAATAATTAGAGATAGTTTAGTAACAAAGAAGCGGAAAGAAAAACAAAACTCAACTAAACTAAAACCAAATTAAATTAAATATTTAAATAAATGTATATTTGAAAAGCTTATTGTGATGCTATATTAAAGCTATACATTTGTCTGAAACAAGATTTAAAGCCTCTATAAAATATTAGCAATAATGAATGAATTTTTAAATACATTTTCCATTTATATATTCTCTTCTAATTAAAAGCTAATAATTATAATCAAGTATTTTTGTGAATTTTCTTTTTTTATGATTATTAACATTATTTGATCTTTATAGCATAAATCAACTACAAAACAAAATTACTGTTTCTTTGTTATTATCCTCTTAATAACTTCAAATAATAAAATAACCTAGACGGAGATTACTTTAAAAAACAGTGAGCAAAATATAGAAGCAATTTTTAATTAAAATATTTATAACTTGATACCAATATGTGAGATTAAATATCTTTAAAAATGTCTTAAACACTAAGTCTTTAATCATCTTCTATTTATTATAATCAGTCAAACTCTTTAAGATTATATTATTAAATTCATAACAAATTTGTGTATCTTTTCTGCAGAATCCAGTTTCAGTTCGATGGTTATCACCTTAAGGTTAATAAATTAATCAAAATCAGACTTTTCAAACGAAGTGACCTTCTTTGGCTAAATATTAAAAATATAAGAAATAACTTCAAATTAAATAGAATTCCTTTTCAGTCTAGGAACTGCCTTCTTGCCAAAATAAATAAAGTAAATGAGTTCGCTCCTTGGAGATTCTCGACTGGCTCGACTAATGACGTTGACGAGGTGACGATGGCTAAGTGGCTGCGAGAGAACTGGTTCCCAATCGATCGATCGTTCGGCAATTGGCTTGGGGCGGGGCCAGGTGGGCACAGTCCTCAGTCACAGTCACACATTCACGGGGCCGAAACACTTCCGTAAATACGCAAAAAACCAGTACGCAGATGGAACAATCATCGCGCCGGCATTACTTAACTCGACAGCTCGAGGTGCTCGATCGCGATCTCGTCTTCGTTTAAACCAGTTTTTGGCCCCAGAAATGCCAAGCGGAGTTATTAAATAATGAACTCCAAAGGTTGACTAAATTCTGTTCAATTAGATGGTCTCATATAGGGTCTCATAAATCATGTCGGTGTCCCCGTGTTCAAAGAACGATCGAACCTGATAGCCATTACGATCCTATGCCGTGATAGGAGAAACTTAATACAGCTAGAAAGGTGGACCGAATCCCTTAACCCTAGACCCTAGCCCGTATGTCGCTGCCAATTAAATGTTTGTGGCAATGTCACATGGCCTCAGGTACAGGTATATGTACAGGTGTCTTAGGCACACACACACACACTAGCCGCAGGGGAAAAACTTTTGTATCTGCATTTGTATCTTTGTATCTGCGCACAGCCTTCGGGCTGGCAGTGTGACGTTGAGTAATCAAATTAATAATAGCCCCAGAAATTACATTTCAACTTATGCATGAATAAATTATCAATTATACATTTGGGTGGAAATATTATGTATGGTTTTGATGTGGGGTTTCATTAGATGAACTTCCCTGGAGCTGTGGCTCTATTCGTGGCTTTTCTAGGAATGGGAACTGCAATTGCTACCTGAATGGGTGAGTGTTGAAGCTGAAATAGAGGGTTTAGTAGGGAACTTTTAATACCCTAAAATAAGCAACAAAATTTGGTTTATATTTACAAAAAAAGAAAGCAGAGAGAAATGAGTTTTAATACCCTAAATAAACTACGTAATGGAGCTTATTTTTTATTGATTTTCTGAATTTATTTTAAAAATTTTTATCTCATTATATCTTAACGAATCTGATTGTATACCTAATTATCCTTAAATGTATGGATTATGTATAGCTTAAAATTGATTACAAAAATTAAATATCTCCCTTAGATCGTTATATAAAATAATGATAATAAAATAGTAAAGATTTGACAGCTCAAAAATTAAATTACAGTTCTATTATGCAAAATATCTTTAAAAATCTATGCAACCCTTAGAAAGTGTATAAAAAATAGTCATAAAAATCGTAATAAATTCGCTGAACTAAGTTTCTGCCCTCATGGCTTCCGCAAAAATCGGTGTGTGGCTGAAAAATAGTGAAAACTGCACATGAGATTTTTGGGACGACCATGAGGCATATATAATTTATATATATAAACCCCACAGAAAGAGCTGGCTTTTGTTCGCCGGCTGACTGCATTAAAATACTGGCAATTGAGTGGATCCGTTAATTATAGAGCGCGATCAATTATTCATTTGCCGGATTACCTGAGAACGCGCTCAGCGAAAAATGAACTTCATTTAAAATGATTCTGCGAAATTCGTTTTTACTTCGCCGCCACCGCCGCCGCTGCACAATTCTCTGTTCCAAGCTCATTTTAATATTTTTGTATTGTCTGATTGAAGTGTGACGTTCCAGCTACAGCTACAGCTTCGTTGGGTCAAGTCCGGTCGGCTTTTGGCAAAGAGATTAATTGAGGTTGGCCCGAAGCCCAGCCAGATCTTGGCGATCTCGAGATCCCGCAAAACGGGAATTGCAAGCGCACCAATTTCGCAGCTTAATTGTTTGGTTGCATGGCAAATTGCTCTCAGATATATGGATATATATATGCTTATATATATATCACATTAAGCGTAGTCTGCCCACGTGAATTTCAAGCGAATTGCTGGCTTCTAAAGCACCATCAATCTTCCGAGGCGCCTTTCAGCATTTCCAAGACATATCGATTGCCGAACCGCCAACTTGAAGGACTTCCGCTGGCGGCAACTCGTTCTTCGTCCTTCATGCTTTGCTGAGTTCAGAATAGACAGCATTTCCAACTAGGAATATTCATGGGTAGGTAAATCAGAGATGAAAAACCTGGTTTACAAATAAATTAAATCCTTTTGCTAAGTCCTCGACTGCTCTGCAATTCGTTTAGATTTGACTTCCTTACCAATAAACTTTAAATCCTGCTACCAAACATAAAGATAAATGACATTTTTGCATTCACTTGCCCCAAAAATATATTAAATTATCTCAAACTAAATATTTGCTAGGACATTTAATGCACTTAATCCCTAAAAACGTTTACTGGATTTCCCTAACAACATAATAAATGTCTTCATAGTCAGATTTTAACTAAAGTTGTCAGCAATTTTCGGGTGGATCCCCACCATTTAGCCACTCTCCTACGCCCCTGGTATTAAAACTTTTTAGAGGACAGGGCCCGGGAGAAAATTAATTGGCCAGAAATGACGACAGTGAAGAGATGCGAGTGCAGGCTAATTGGGCTGCCCGGCTAAATGGCCTCAAATTGGACGCTCCGCTGGCTGGGCTGTGCTCCTCGCACTTGAATCTGCCATCGAGGGGAATGGAATTAGAGGGACGACGGACGGAACATTGGCCAAGAAGAAGTCAGTGACGCTTTTCACCTGTCCGCGCGACTTTCAGGCGACCGAATGCGGTGATGACGTTGACCACCGGCGCAGGTGGAAATTTCCCTGCTTTTCCTACGGGTGCGTGTGAATGGGACAGTTGTGTGTTTGTCTGTCTGCCGCTGGCTTTTTCTTTTCGTGTTGGTTTTTTACACAGAGAAAAATATGTTATATTTAACAGGGATTACTTTTTAAATTTGCTTTGAAACTCTTATATTTTATGCATTAAATATTTATTAAAAAATCTTTTATAAATTCATATCTTCAATTAAAACCTTATATAAAAGATCTCTTTCTTTTTCTCAGTGCAAAAGGTAAATAGTTTTTTGTTCAAATTTCAATACAGGTTAGAAGGAGGCAGGACTACAGGTAGATAGACCGCAAATGAAATCATCGAGCGAGTCACCGGCGACGACGACGCCGACGACTGTGGTCACGGTCGAGGGACATTCCGTGCCACAGTTTTGGGTTCCAATCGATTTCCGTTGTGCCGACAGCAGGAGCAGCGCCTAAAGGTCAGCGTAGGAAATTGGGCCACAGAAATATGATATGATATCGGTGGCAGGATCTGCAGCCTGCTCGAGGGGGCTAAGGCAAACAGAGTCCTTAGGCAAGGACGCGCAAGGACCAGGCATCAGACTAGTCCAAAGAGGATATGCCATTTGTTGACCGGCCCCCCACACGTGCAAACACCCTTGCAGATGCACAAGGATGCAAATGCGGTGAATGTTGGATGTAGGGATGTAAGGATGTAGCTGGGTCCTGCGTGTGGGAATTGTAATTAGTGGCACTTTCCCAGTTTGCTTTGTTTGCACACACACTCGAGTGCAGGGCGCAGCGCCTAAGAGCTTGGTCCTGCCGCCGCATCCTTCCCCCTGACTAGCATAGTGTGCACACACACTATACATATCTCTCTCTCCTCTGTGATGTAGGTGAACATATATCCCCGTCAAATATGCACTGCAAATATGCCAAGTGAAACATTATATTTCACTGGCACTGTCAGGGATTTTGCCACTGAGAGAGAGAGAGAGAGGGACTGCCGGCAGGATAGTCGGGAAATCACTTTCTGAAGCAGAGGAAAGCACTTAACACTGGCACAATAATTAAGGATTCACACTACAGGACTAGCAGGATGGGAAATCACAAGGAAAACAATGCAAATTGAATTTGATTTTGTTGATAATTTCCACACATAATGAATATAATTTATGCTTAAGTTAAGCTGCAAAAATATTTACCTTAAGCCTGGGAATTTCTAGACTTCTAAGTCAAATAGATTTATAAATCAGCCGAAGATGTTTTCACACCGATTAAACCTAGCAACGCCTTCCTGCAGAATACATAATTTCCTTTTAAATATATATTTATTAAACATTAACTTTCGAAATTTTTCTGTTTGAGCAAAATCATTTCAAAATTATGCAAATCGTGGACACCAAACTGGAACGCACTTTCCCAAATGGAAAAAAATGAAAACTGAAAGAAAAACTAGCGCCTCAATTGGCCCTAAATCATCTTACTGCTACCATCTTGGCCAGTTGCTGCTCTTAGCCCCGGAAAGTTGCTGACCGGATGATAGGGGAAACGGGCCAACACATTTTCAGAAAATTATTTGCCATTGTTTGGGCGCAATTGTTGTTGCCTTTGGGGTTTCCACCATAATTCTTTTAATTATATGATCTATTACATTAGATCCACGCATGTGTAGATCTGGCATACATATTTCTCGCACACTTGTAACACATTTTAGCATATTTTATTAATTTAAATAATTCACTTGGGTCACTTCCAGCTGATGCTAGAAAGGCGATAACCCGAAAAGAGTGCGGGGCTGGGGTGGCTTTGCTCAACGATCAGTGACCGAAGAGGCCCCGGGAAACTACTTTCATCTATATGGAGTCAACACTAATAACACTCAAAATAGTATTTAAATATCTAGGAAAATAGTATTTAAATATTTATCTTCTTGTGGAAAATATATCTTTTTATTAAAAATATGTTGTGGGGTTTAAAAATAATATTTATCCTCTCAAGGAGCTTGCAGAAATATTTCTAATGAGGTTTTATATCTTTAATAATATATCTGCTTAATTTTAAAGTATTTTAGTCAGGTTCAATTTTAAATTCTTTTAAAGCCTTTTAAAAATATTTTAAAATAATAGTTTATATGCAGCTTATATATTTTACCAGAAATAAATTGTATTTTCAAGGTTTTAAAACTAGAAATTCAATTGCTTGCGCAAATATTTATGAAACAAATTCCTCCTTCATTATACCACTTTATAAAACCTGATTTTAAATTCAGTTAAATACCATTCTCCCTGTGTATTTTGTTTAAAGAAAAGAAGAGTTTTCAAGTTGAAGAAAACCCAGCGAAGCGTCCAAGCAACCGCATCCACCTCCGTTAATTTGTCGAGGCCGCTAATTAAATTCAGTGGAAAACTGCTGCATTTACAGCCCCAGAGTCCGACGAAACAAACGAAGAAAAAAAAAAGAAAAAAACAAACTACAACATTTAAATGAATTATTTTACATTCCGTAATTCGTTTATTATTTAACCTGCCCCGGGGCCGCCTTCGCATCTGCCCAATTTTGGTTCGGTTTTGGCTTTGCTGAGTCCGTCCGCTGATGGATTTGTCGACGCTCCGTTCGCGACGCGACTTGAGTAATGGGTGCATAAGTGACGTCTACGCCCAACAATATTCAAATGCCGGTGGTAAGGGGAAGCAGAGGAGGTCGTAGAGCAGTACCCATTTTGGTAACCGAAAAGGGAAGTGAGCTGGCCAACTCCGGCCTGATGGTGATTAATGAGATCTGCAATTAATAGGATCATCCCAGATGAGTCTTTTGCCAGACAATGTGATATGTTAAGACTTTACAAAATAATATTTAGATTTCTTTGGGGGGTTTCTTAATTAAAGACTCTTGAATTAGGTTAGTTTCATTATAAGTTTAGGTCTTTAAAAATATTTATTTAAAATTTCAAGAATGTTACATTCCCTGGCAAAGACTGACAAGCTTTGAGACTGTCAATTAACCCTTTGTTTGCCTTATAATTTCATTCTCCTCTTAACATTGCACCTGCTACCCCCGAGACATTAGGTTGCACTGCATCCCTTAGGGAAACACAGTTCAACAGAGGCCACAGCATACCCTCCCACGACACCCTTAACGCCTCCTATTTGTTGACTCTCAGCACACAGACTGCTGCAGTCCACAAAAAGATCAATCCCCACCCAGAAGCCCACTCTCCATTAACGCTTATTAAATGCAGCTAATCCTTTGGCGCCGCTGCAGTGATTCGTGCGTGTCAAGTGGCCGAGATTGGGTTCCCGAGAAATGGATCGGCGTTAGATGAATGAAAGGGGAAACCCAAAACCGAAACAGAAATCGAAACCCAAGCCTAAACAATACAACAAGTGGCTGTGGGATCCTCACGCGCCATCCGTCACCTGACAGTCAACCAGTCGACAGGCTGATGTCTTGACATCACAACATCATTATCTACTCGTCTAACTGGCTCCTCCTCCATCCTCCACATATCCGACATAGGTCGGCGTATGTGCCTCATCATCATCATCATCGTGATGGTTGTCATGGAAAAACTCAAAGAAAATGTTTTCTTTGCCAGCGATCCCTGAGTAATTCTACAAGGTACTTCAGGAGTATTTTGTTTATGGTATTTGGTTTGTTTTAATTATAGAAAAGATTAATTTACTTATAACATAATGGTATCTTTATTAAAAACATAGTTAAAATACGTTATTTATATTTTCTAACAAAGACTAGCTTTGTTATTCCAACTTATTTAAATAGAAAAGAACATAGAATTAATTTAACAAATAAATTTGTACTTTCAAAGGGTATCTTTGCTTCTTTATGCTCCCATCTAATTTTCTATATATCTTCAGTCCAAAAGTCACCTTGTCCCGACCCATCATAGTTAAGTACTTGCTGGCCAGTTTGTTTTTGATTTGCCTGACGACATTGAATTGGCCCAATTAAGCTGCCACAATGGGTTCTGGCCATCGCATGACGGGGGCGGAGCAGGAGTAGGAGATGCCTCTAAGACAGCGACGTAAAACCAATTAGATGTCACTGCCAGACTGGACCGAGCAGTAAAGATTTAATCACTGCTGATCTACAACCAGGGAGAAGGGGTCACAAATACAAAAAAGCCATAAAGCAGAGGGTACTTCATCGCCTCGATACATCGTGTTTTACAGCCAAAAAGAAAGTGTGAATCAATTAGCCTCGAACCCGGGGCTCAATCTCAATTGTTTGCTTTGGCGAAAAAACAATTAGAGAATTTTATTGCTTTCGATTTTACTACACAACCAATTGTCTTTGGCCGGCCAGAGCTGCGTTGTTGTCTCTTGTTTGTTGCCCTTGTCAATGTCGTAAAAGTGTTTGCAGCTCATTCCCGGGTCTGTCGCTGGGTCGTCGCCGGGTGAAAGGCCGCACCAGCGCACCAACTAGCGATAAAGTCGTAAGTGCAGACACTTCATAGGGCGTACTGGCATTATAGTAACTATATGTCCGATGACCAAGGCGATATGCCGGCTCGTGCCGAGACCGAAGCGAACTACAGCTTTGTGAGGAGACACTTATTGGCCTTCTAGGTTTATGTACGGTTTATGTTATTAGAAGATATATCCTTTAAGGGATTAGTTTAACTCAGATCTTTAGTTTCAGCTGGATCTTTATTACCAAACCCCCCTTTAAAACCTCTCAAAAATAAGACAAAGTTTTAAGAGCAAAGAACACAAAATTAAAATATCAAAATCCCAATCAAAAATCGTTATTAAATTATTTGTAATATATTTTTTAAATTTAATTAATAAGGAATGAATTTTAATTCCATTTAATTTATAATAAATTTAAATAATTTGAATAATTAGCACTAAATTAGTAGTTACTTGCCCACCCTTTGGTGTCACCCCCCTTGTTAGTCAGGAAAACCCATAGAGCAGATCAGTCGTCGGAGGTGGCATCATATGCCTCGTCATCTTGTTCGTGGTCGTCATCATCGTCATGGTTGACTTTTCGGTTCTATGATGAAAGGGAGCAACGAGGAGCGGACGTGTTTGGCACGCGCTCTCTTCGCCGATCCGGTGGTCGGGTGAAAATGATTAGTTTGTGTTGTCTGATTTTGACAAGCGTTGTCATTTGGCCTGTCCAAACATTTTTCGCTTGAGAAATTGAAAATTTGACAAATCCCCAAATTTGTTTGATGTTCTTCAATTTGTTTGAAATAAATTAAGTTCAGTTTGGCTGCGATTGAAGGCGATCATAAATTGATCGCAACGTGCAGGGATTTCTGAAGAATAAATATTTGATTTGTGTGGAATATTAAATGAATAAATTTATAATATTTTATTGATAATATTTTAACTTCAGTCTTAAGAGTTATTTCTTTATTTTGTTTGTTTTTAAAATGAATATTATCCTTCTTTTGTTCATCAATCACTTAATATTTACTCTACATATTTGTATATTCTTTAGTCAAACATTTAATTACATTTTTGTTATTTTTAGCAGATTTATGATTGATTATAGAGCTTGGTTTACCTTCAAGAAATGTCAAAAACAATCAACATTTTGTGGAACAAACAGTAAATCAGAAATCCATCTGGAAACCCGATATCTGCCTTGGGCAATTAAATGTCAGTGATTTTCGAACTTCGGTACATAGACACGCCAACAATAACTGAACTTTAATCATAACCAAACCATAATTATGGGCCGAAACCCAATTTAAGAGCCTAGGCTTAGGAAGCATTTTATGTGCAGCCGCAATAAAAATGCCTTCAGAGGTATGATACCTCTGTTCCCATAGCTCTCTGGCTGAATCCCAAGCACGGAACGAATCTTTATTTATGGCATAATGATCGCCGACATCCAGCGTCCAGTCTAAGTCCAAAGTAAGAAGGAAAACTGTATTTTTTTGGAGGGACCCATCCGGAGGGACCCATCCCATCGCTTTACGATCAATGTTCAATTCGATTGTCGGTGTGTGTGAGGAGATCTGGGACTCATCTGGAGCTCGGCGTTGGCCCTGGCTCTCGATAATTCTTTATTATTTCTCTAAAACTTCACCTTTAATTAAACACGAAACGAAATTATAAAATTGTACCTGCTTTAGCAGCCGCCGTTGCTGTCCAATTTTCAACTTCAAGTCAAAGAGTCGCGGTGGCATTGGTTGTGTATGAATACCTGGTACTTTGGTGAAATGGGGTATATCTTATAGAAGTGGAAAGGCTAGGAGAACATGTGTTCAATAGAAACTCTTAGGAGAAGTAGATATAGCTATATATATACTTTAAAGCATTATTACATAATTAGATAAATTTAATTTGCCCTTGAAATGTATTTTATAAAAAGCTATAACTTGGCATGACACTATATCTTATCATTATATACATAACTTCCTATATTCACAACATTTAAAGGACTTTTACTTGATTTCCGCATCTTAAATTAAGTTAGGAAACCAAAATTATGTTCCTAATTCCATAAAAAAATGAAACTCTTAAATAAGAGGTATCTTTTAAACCCAAGACACCTCACTAGAGCGATCTTACTTGTTTTTATTTAGTTCCCTTCAACTGAGGGAATTTCTACCTGGCCCAGAACAACATCTTGCCTCTCAGTTGGCTCCCCCTGCCCGCTGACTCTTTTCCCTGTTCATCTGCTTGCCCCGGTTTTGTGTCTTGTGTGTGTCCCCAAATTCGATCAATTTAGATACAAACACCCATTTATGCATCAGTACCTTTTATTAAACTACTCTTTCCCTGTCCCTCTGTCTCTTTCTCTCGGTGTATCTGTGTCTGCTTTGTGAGCTGGTGTGCGTCTGCATCTGCGAGTTATGTGTGGGTCGTCAGCAATACGTGCTGCCTTAATAAGCCCGTTAATGGAATATTAGGCAAAGAGTTTTATTTTTTAAGGGCAGGGAGAGGGGGACATACGCACATGGCGACACACTGAGAGACAAACACTCCGATTGAGTGGGACAAAAGGGAGAAGATCACAGAGGAGGGAAAGTAGAAATTGGAATACTCTTTGAAGGTTACTTTTCTAAAAGCATCATTGATTTTGTGGATTTATCTACGAAACTATCAAGTTTATTAAAATATAAGAAGGAAGGCTTTTTTTTAATAAAAAGATCATTTTCAGAGCTTTCCTTCCTTAGGTCTTGTGGTCAGAACACTCTCCGATACAAACCCATGACAAGACAAAGTTAATGGCACAACGTCACACTTTCCAAAAGTCTGACTGTGTTTAGCTTTACTTCCTTTAATAGTTATATAACAAACCTCTATACAAAATCCATAACACCCTCTATAAGAGCATTTAAGGGCGATGGAATCGGGGGAGATGGTGCTGCTGTGGCTGCTTCTTCAGCCTCTTTGCACACTTTCCGGCGGGGCGAGTATCTCTCGGATACCGATACTCTCACACAGACGCACTCACGATCGAACGATTTTAGTGCTGGAATGCAATAAAATTTTATTTTTGTTTTGTCCGATTTGATTCAAGTTTTATAGTTTGTCCGCTTATTGTGTGTAGGAGACGACCAAGCGGCATAAATGTACACTCACACACCGATTCCGGAGCATGAGACTTGGATGGACACATCCCATGATGCTACACACTCGCATTGTTTTTGTACAATGACACAAAAATTCCTAAACTGGTACAGGTACAAACCTATACATATATCTTTATATATATCAGCAGGCCTGAAATTGATTTACAAAACCCAAGCACTTTATGGGAGAGACTTACTAAATTATATCTCACCACTGGAAGCCTTTTTGGAATATAAATGGATAACGAACCAAACTAGTTTTCTATCATTGTCTAATACGAATCTTGGATATAATTAAATAGGAATGCTTAGAGTAAATATTAATAAAGTTTTGATAGTATAAAATATATGTATAGACACAGACCTGAGAGAATTATTTAAACAAACGAATTGTTAATTCAATAAAACAGGTAACTTTTGTTTTTTCCGCTTTTTTGAGGTATACAAATGGTATTCATCCCTTTTTTATAGTATTTTTAGAATAATTCAATCTTTAATAATAATAAAAATTAAATAATAATTGCAAGATCCCAATAAAAACTTGTTTAATTAAAGTAATTCATTTGTAAATAAGGAGTCCCAATAGTAAGTTAAAAATTAAGAAGAAAATTGGATAGATTCTTATTGATTTTTAAAAATATTCACGAATTGCAGAACTACATATTTTTAGGGCTAATTTATTTATTTTTGTAAGCTCCAATTTTAGTTATATATTTTATTAAATCATCAATATTATAATTGCAAAATTAGACTTATCTCTTTCAGCTTAATAGTTATTAAAACCAAACATTTACTTCCTCACTAAATACTTCACTTATTATCATCTTGAATAAGTAACTTATTTAATTCTTTGTTTATAATATATATTTATTATATCTGCTTCTCATGTCATTTCCCTATCCCCAATCTTTTGAATTTGTCATCCGCAGTGTCACCAAAGTAAAAGCTAACTATCTGAATATATGCGTCCGCCAGGTACTATTGTGCTGGGATGGGGAACCCACATTCTAGGGGGAACGGGAGGGACTGTATCTGTGCTGTGGCTGACATAAAGCAACTAAAAATAATACAAATACTGAGCGATAAATCTTGTAGGTGAAAGAAAGTCGAGGGCAGAACGAGGGACCCGCCAAAGACGTGGCTGGAGGCTGCACACAGTTCGGGATGGAAAATGGGAAACTGGGGGATGGAGATGGAGATGGGATAGAGCCTCTTGTCCCAGCGGCGGCTCTCTCCAAAGTACTTTCCTCTAATGGCAGTCACACGTATTAGAATTACCTTTCGGATCGGGCAGCCACTTCTCCGTGTCTGCGTATAAGTATCAAACTGTCTCGAATTAAAGAAGAAAGGGGAGAGACGAGCGCGGAGCCAGAATCAAGGCGACTTTTTGTCGTTTTTCGAATCGCTTTTGAATAAATTTAGTCACAGATCTTTGGGGTCGGTCGTTGTCTTCGTTTTTGGTAATAACATTTGTCTAGTCCCCTCTTTCCCTGGCATATAATTCCAAGATCCTCCTGCCAGATAAACACAGAGAGAGAGCAAGAGAGAGGTGGAAAGAAAGCATCTTGTTCATTATTTTGTGGAAGGCGGAGGAAAATCTGTGTAAGGTATCGTTTTCCTTGTAATAATTTCCCAGCCATAAAAAATGCATCTCCATTGCTGGTACCGCTCGATCAAATTATGTTAATTTTTTGTTAGATTTAGTGCCAGTATCGAAATAAGCATTCCAACTACAAAGACAAAGCGACCGGACGGAGGAATTCATGAAACTTTTGAGAAAAGTTCCACAATCAATGGTAATGGTATAAGGAATATATGATATATAGAAGATAACAAAATTGTTAGGTTATAGGGAAGGGAATAAACCATAAATTGGGTAACTGTTTTGGTTTTTATAAATTTATACATTTTTCTATAACTTTTTTTGTAAAACAAGATTAAGTCTTGAAACAATAATAATTATTAGAAAATATATATTAAAAATAGTCCATATATACATTCTAGAACATACTTTTTTTTAAGTACTATAATCTAGCATTCATATTAAAGTTAAAAAGAAACGAAAAGGTCATTAAACTTGACCAATTATGCAGAGGCGGCGGCAGAAGAGTCTTTGGAGCCACTTCTATGGGTTGGGTCAACCAATTTCATCTTAGATTTTTTTGTAGTATTTAGATTTCGTTTGGGAAAAAAGTGAAGCAAGCAATAGATCATGAACAAAAGGCACTAACCGTTGCCAATTTCCATTTGTGGCCATCGTCTTCTTTTTTCGGGGCTGCCACGTACAACGGCGAAATGTATAAATAATGTCTTGTCGCTAATTTCATAGGAGTTATTAATTAATGTATGTGAGAGGCCGAGTGTTTCTCCCCAGCGGTCATTCCCTCACCCATTTGTATTCCAATAACCAAATACCAAGTCTTAGACCAAGACCAAGTCCCAGTCCAGTTGATGTTATGCTAATCGGAGGCGGAGAGCGACCTGGCGGCGGTAGACGATGCTGGGGCCGAAGGGGCTTTACGACATGTTCTCTGTATAAAATTAAATTTCATTTGTGTGTGCTTGGCTTCAAAGCATTTTTCTATCTTATTTCCAGTTTTCTTATTTCGCTTATTATATGATTATTGTTCCCCTTTCGGAGCCAATAAATGCCCACCAAAGAAATTTGAATAAAAGTTGAAATTTCTTTGCGGCTTGGAAAGTTCATTGCACTGAGAGTTAGGAAACGTGTTTAGCTTGGAATCTACGGTTTAATTTTTTTTTTTAGGAGAAGAAAGAAAAGACTTCCAGGAACTAGAAAGGATTCTGGTAGACGGGAATCTAACCTGGACAGGTGTGGCTTAGTCCAATTATGGCCAATGAATCGCATTCGTCGAACGTGATTTCGCACTCAAGATAGCCAGGACACAGTTTGTGCGTACGCCTTCGCTTATCCTTCGTTCCTGGGAACTGCATTTGTTTCCAACGGCATTCGGTCTGTGTCCTTTGTTTGCCACGTATCCTCGAACGTGCGTCGTGGCCGCTTCAAGATTGCCAAATTGTCCTGCATGCGAGCAAGTGTTCTAATTGTTGCCCTTCAATTGCCCAAAAATCCATCCGTCTCTGGAAATTCACAGAAATTTTAACATGCGATAAAAGATAAGGATTCAGGACACATGTGCGGGAAGAGAGAATAATGTTTCCTAACAGCATAATGACTATTGTTTAAATGAATGCATAAAGAACGAAAGGAAAAGGTGTTTTGTAGATTCAAAAATAGGAAAGGATTTAGTTTATATATTTTCCCTAAATTGTCCACACAAACAAGAGTTTATAGTAACTATATAAAGCTCGACAAGTCCCCAGAATTCCACTCAAATATTTGTGATAAAGCCCCGACAAAAATACCTGAAAAACTTGCGCTTCTCTTTGGCCACAAAAACTTTCTGGCACTTGCATTTCTTATTGATTCACCTTTTTTTTCACCGCCAATTTCCCAGCTCATGGGCCAGGATTACTTACAAAAGTTTTCCAATGAAATGCATGAGTAATGCGCTTGGAAGTTGAGGAAACTGGCGGTGCAATCACAATTAGTTTGGCTCCAACTACCAAATAAAGGCAGCAGCGAGTCCCTTTACCCTTTGGCCCCATTGCCACTGAATTGGCTAAACCAGGAATCTTGGGCTGGTGAGTCAGCGGCAAACAGGAAACGAGGCTGGCAGGAGGCGGAGAAGCAGAAGCAGGAGTTGAAGCCAAGTGCCTGCAGCGCGAAATGTTGCACCATGCCGACACACACATACATTCTACTGATGCCTCGGGATAAATCCAATGCTGGGATTGCACATACATATCTCAAGGATTTCAGTGGACGGACTGGGATAGCTACAGCGACACAGGGGGAATAATAAAGCAGACTTTTTATTTCATGAAGCCGTAAATGTCTGAACAAATTTGAGCTGCAATGAGATTACTTGGCATCAGATTGCCATATCAACGGCGGGGCGGGGCTCGTTAGAGTCCCTGAGATACGAGCGAGCATGTGCGTCCAAGAGTTATATCCGCCATATAACAGCGAAATTCTGCAGAAGAAGTCAGCGCCAGAGACGAAGGCAGATCGCGACCTTGAAAATGCAAACTATGCCGGCCAAAGGCGCTACGAAAGTGCTCGCCAAGATGGGGGCAGGGGCAGTGGGTCCTATCTCGAAACGAGTTTCGCTGCATCTGTGTGCGGATCGAGAAGAGTGGAGCGTATCTAACAGATACATCCGTATCTCGAAGGCGGCACTCCAGAGGCCTGCTGCGGCGTTGCTCGTGCATGGGAAAAGTCGCGACGAAGAACCGCAAAAGCAAAACTCGGTCTTTGTGCCAATAGAACTTAGAATGCGGTAGGACGATGACGGAGAGTGGGAACTGAGGATGGGAGATGGGGATGGGGGATGGAGATGGAAGCTGGAGATGAAGACGGTGCTAGCAAGCAACGATGCTGACAGCCATTCCCTGCCGGTTGTTGTTATTCCTCTCATGTGTGTTGCTCTTTTTGTTGACTTCTTTTTGTGGGGCACTGCAGGAAACGAAGGCAAATCCAATGTACACTTTAGGAAAATAAAAATGGATATTAAATGGTGATAACAAAATATAATGCACGCTTTTCTGATCTTTAGAATATTAAAAAACATTAAAATAATGAATGTAAATATGATGCACAACCTTTTTGGTAAATTGAAATTTAAATTTAGTAAAGTAATTAATATTTAAACCTCTAAAGAATTAGGTAGTATTAGAAACCTCTGCATACTATATTTATATTTAAAATATTTTATCCTCTTCCATTTCTAAAAGGCATAAAGATGTAAAAGTTTTCTATTTCAATCCTCTAAAAGGAATCAATAATTGGCTGACCTTTTTATACATGCTACCATAATGTTTCCTAGACTTTTTCCCAGTGTAATCCCGACTCCAACTCATACCAAATTTGGGCAATTGTGGGAAATGGGAGCAAGTTATACTTCTAAACTCGTTCGCATGTGTTTTTTCTGTCCATTTTTTTGGGCTTTGTTTTGTTGCGAAAACTGTGTGAGGGCGGCGATATGCAAGATTTGATTTTGACTTCACATGCACAATGGATATATACGCTCGTTGGCGGCACATTCAGAATTTAATTAACTTCATTTATTTGCCCGCAAATTTTACACATTTCAAAATTGAAACCAAGAGAAGTTCCGACATGTACATATGTCCTTCAAGCAGCACGAACATGGGATTAGGGCGAAATATCGAGTTGAAATCTGGATTTAAATGCGAAGTACACTCTTTTCCTTTCATGAAATTAATAGTTGGGTATAAAGTGTATATTCCTGTTTCAATTTCACTTAGTTATGCTCCTTAACGAAACTATAAAATACTTCAAAGGGAGAAAAGGGCTTTTTAGGAGAAGCTACTTATCTGTGAATCTGAATTCCCTGAAACCCAACTATATGCATTATTGCCACTGGCGAATGGGATGCGGATAAGGAGTACGAAGGGAACAGGACTAGTTGTGGCCGGCGTAGGAATGACAATATAAAGCTGGCTTCATAAAGATGAGCGTTTTATGCATCCTTAACTTACACTCTATTTTAATTGCCGCGTGATCCTCCGAGGCTCCTTCCCTGCTCCAGCTACAGCTTCAGGTCCAAGTCCAGATCTCAGTCTCAGGTCTCACCGATCTCATGTGCAATTAAACAATCCCCGAGGAGGAGGAGGAGAAAGAGGATGAGGTGCAAGTGGGGGAGAGGATGTGCAAGGAACGCAGGCAAAAGCAAATTTACGTCCGCTGTCAAGAGGCAGCGACGTAGCGTATTTAATATTTTTCAGCGTGTTTTACCTTTTCATGTTGTGTCATCATCAGCATCACCACAATGCACTTTGGAAAACTATACGTTCTTTAAGATTTTATTAATAATATAAAACTAAAGGTAACTTGTATCATAAATAAACAATTGCAATTGGCATCTTCGAAGAAAGTGAGTAATGTTGTATTTCCTAGTGCTTTGCAGTCGCCAGAAAATAATAATAATAATCAATTAGTATTATTTTATAAATAAATAAGTTTTAGAACTATTTTATAATTGAAAAATTAAGAACTTTTTGTATATTTTGTATAATATTTTCCAAGAACTCTAAGCAGTTGGTATTTACCTTTCAAATATCTAAATTTAAAGAGCTTTATTACATTTAAAATATAATGAAAAATAATAAATACAATATTTTAAATTATATTTATTCCAAAACAACTTAAATTTAGATCTCAAAATATTTAAAAAGTATTAAAAATTGCAAATAAAACATTAAGCAATATTTTCACGTGCAAGTTTAGCGTCACTGCAAAAGATACAGATACTCGCACACTCGCAATCCTGTTCCTGTTCCACTCGCAGGGGATTGTGGGGGATCGAAGGGGTCACAAATTTGTACGCTCAACTACAAACTAAAAAGTCTTAAAGTCTTAAAAGCATTTGCAGCCCAAAAGGCAGCGGCAGCGGCAACGGCAACGGCAACGGCGACGGTGAAGGCAAAAAGTAAACACAATAAAGGCATAAAAATTGCGAGTGAGCAAAGCAAATAAAAGTCGAGGAGAGCGAAAAAGACGCGAAACAAAATGCTGACCACTGGCCGCAGGAGGATGAGGGTGAGGGTGATCCTCCACGCGGAGGCAGCACTGTTGTTTTGTATCTGTGCTGCTCATTTGCACTTGGAATACAAAAGATACATTTTCGTAAGACCATTTTGACATGACAAGATAACGACAAGCAATCCGACCGAGCGAGCGACTCACCACCACCACCACCACCACCACAGCGGTGAGGAGGATGCGGGAGAAGGAGCTGCTGGGGATACGGAGGACGGAGCAGGAGTGGAGTTGGCCAGGGGACACCCTGTGCCGCTCATTGGCTCCTGGCATTCCCTCTCCGGCCGACCTTTGCCTGAGTGTTTCGTATTTTAATTTTCATTACGGCCACCTTGGCTTACCCGCCCAACACAGAGAGAAAATTATATTTAAATTTTGGGGATTTTATGAATTTATTAATAGTAAATTATTAATAATATAATTAAGTCATTAAGGCTTTATTTATATTTAAAAAATTAACACCGTTGCAGGAAGTGCACTTGAGATAAAAATCACTGTGAAGTTTTTACTGATAAATTATGACTTTCAAAGGGTTCTTAAATAGTTCTATATTTGGAACCATTTTTTTATTAAATTATAAAAAAGAACAAATAATTTTTCCAGCGTTCTTTTTAATATTTTTATTTCAAAGATGAAAAATATCATAGAAGAATTTAGGTGCTCACAAAAAGTTATTAAACTTCTCTAAAGAAACCCATAACTGTCCCGATTTTTCTGTAATATTTTTTTCTAAATAAGAGATGACCCCGAAAATTTCTCTCAGTGCCCTGTACCATGCCCCGTCGCCACCTTTCAAACCACTAAAGGTTCTTGAGAAGCTGCGCCAGCGACGACAGAGCGGCGAAGTTCGCATCCGCGCAGGCACCGCGCAAAAGTGAGTATTTCCAAGAAATTGCAAATTATTTTTGAGCCGAGCGCCTGCGCCTGCGCCTGCCTCTCTCAGTCCGACTTTAGCCTCAAGTCCAGCTGAAGCCGGGCTCCGAGGCACCAGAAGCCGCCGCCAAAATGAGTTAGCATCCCAATACCCCGGCCGGCTGCTTCTCGTATCTGTGTGCGAGCGAGGGTTACGTTACCCTTTCGGGCCCCCCATCCGGAATCTCCTCGAGATACTTTTTACCCATTGACACTCTTGTACCCTGCCTGCCTCCGCCGATCCTCGGATGAGTTGCTGTCCAGCCAGCTCGGCCATCGCCATCAAGTGCCCCAACTCCACCAAGCCTGATGCCCGATCCCCGCCGTTTCGGTGCAAACTCCTTTTCCTGCTCCATCCATAAAGTCGTGTTTATGCCTTCTCATAAACATTTTTATTTTAATGATTTTTATTATTGCGCACATTCGTTACTTTTTATACATTCCCGGCAAGGAGGATCGCATTGCTGGCGGGTCCTCGCTGGCGTATCGAATTTGATTCCCCCAATTGTGTCCTGATCTTTGCCGGCTAAGTAGTAGGGACCTACCTGTGTTCCTGTACACACATCAATTTATTTATTTACTTATCCCTGAGCAGGAAGGCAGTCCAGTAAGGCAACAAAAGGATACTATTACCAGGATGTGAAGGCTCTTAAGAGGTTTACTTGGCAGGGAAAACTCAATAAATTATACAAAAATATTGAATTTTACATAATTTCTTAGCTTTGTTATTTAAAGGTAACGATTTAATCAAGCAATTAATTTAAATTGTTTTCGATTCCTGGTTGCCTGAACTGATTTCCCCTGGAGGGAGGGGCTGCCAGCCATCGGGTCGCCTTTCATGTGGGGATTGGGATAAGTTGATGGCTGAGCCGGGACAGTCCTCCGCATTTGCAACCAATAAAAATTAATTTACGTTCGATTGCAAGGTTTTCGCGCTCGGCCGCCGCCGCCTGCGTTGATGACACATAAAATGCCACATTTACGGCCCCTTAAGATCCCCAAACACCACTCTTGTCTTTCCGCCAGCATAAAAGTGCTCACCTCAAAAAAAAAATGGAGATAGTGAGAGGAAGGGGGTATACCTCGCAAAGACTCAGATTCCCATTCGGTATCAGTACATGGCTAAGCCTAAGACTAAACATAACACTGAGAGCGAGTAACCGCCATTGCAGAATTGGCCATTTGGCGGCTCTTGGGCTCTAAGGCTCTTTCCCTCTTGCGAAACCCTGGGGATCATCGCTGTATAGACCTTTCCAGGAATTAGAAACTGGGTTTCGGACGGAAAGACCGCACACCGCCTGGACTGTGGCTGCTCTGGCTCTCTGATGAAGCCTGCAGTTCGGCAATTCCACCTTGAAGCACTCATTGCTTTGAAGTTTTGGCCAGGTTGCCAGTCAAAAATTAATAACTCATTTGTTTGTTGTATTTTTGAGTTTGAAAAGAGTGAAATATATGGATCAGAGTCGTGTTTTTAAGGAAATTACTGAAGTCTTTAAAATGCTCTTTGAATTTTCCAATTCTTTATACACAAAAATTTAAGCAATTTTAAAGGCGGATATACTGAACTTATCAAAATAATAAATACGTCTTCAAAAATATTAAAGAATATTTCTATATAATGACTTCCTAGGCTAAACGTCTAAACGCGTATTTCACTGCATTTCTTTTTAAATAAAAAAATACATTTATTAGACAAACTTCCATTTGTTATCATTAATTCAACATTTAACAATTGATTTTATAAACGTATCCATATTTTACATTGCTTAAATATTGCTTCCTTCCTCTATTTATTTTTCTAAACATAACGTTCCCATAATCTCATATATGAAGAGATTTTAATACTCTCTTCACTTTGCGGCGCCTTTTAAATTCGTTTTATATTCCCTTAAAAACAAAACAAAGTAAACTTCAAGCAGGCTTCAAGTTGATGTAGGTCTCTGCTAATCCGCATTCGGCATGCCCTTTTCAAGCGATAAGAAAATATCACTCGAATCATTATACATTCAAAAACAAATACATTTCGAGTTTATGCTTATGAAACAAACAAAAGTTTCCAATAAATATAAGCAGCGTGGATACATTAACGAGCATTACAAATTACATAATTTATTATTTATTTGTCTTAACAATGCGTCAGCTTAGTTTATTTATTTTATTTAAATCTAGGGCGCTACCGCGTCAGCTCAAGCGTATTTGGTTTACGTTGGGATTAAGTCAATGGTTTAGCGGCGTGGATTTTCCTCCAGCAGGGCCACCTTGCGTCGCAGTTCCACTAGCTCTGCCTGCAGGCGATCCACATGGGCGGGTGCAGCGGAAGCTGCCACTGGCTGAGCTGCTGGTGAGACTACGGCTGGCCTGAAGGGCACCGCACCCTCCACGCTGGCAATGGAGAAGTCGGGATGAATCTGGGGCGTTGTAACATGTGGAGTGGCTTTACTTCCACCCTGGACCGCTGTGGGACGTACAGGAGCAGGCGGAACAGGAACAGGCTTATTAATTGGCACACTGCCTCGATGGTTGGCTATCAGCTTCTGTAGCTTTGACACGGCGCTGTCACGTTGCGAGTCGAGCAGCAGACGCATTGCTTCCTGGTCGCCGGAACGCGACTTCTCCAGCGAATCGGAATCGTCGATGAGCACATAGTTGATGACGTGAGCATGGGTGCCCGGTTTAATGCGATAAATGGGCTGGCCCCCATCGCCACCGGTGGCCTGGGAAATGGAGGGAATGTCGCAAATTTTTGCCATCTTGCCGCCGACTTGAAAAATCGATGTGTGCCCGTTGACGACCAGGGGCTTGGGCAGTATATACGGGGTGGACACAAACTGGCAGCACTTCCTCTTGGTCTTGTCCACTACGGTGGCCACCTTGCAGCCGGGCGTGTTGCAGGCCCTCAGCGGCATCAGCCCATCGCCGCCAGAATTGGCATTTGTTTGTGCCGCGCTCGACTGCTGCATGTTTGTTTTCTTTTTTCCAGCGCTTGTGTTGTTGATAGCTGTGATGTTTTATTGCTTTCAGCTGGCCAATTAGTTGCTACAGTGTACAGACTTTTCAGTTAGCTTTTCGTTGCTTAAATTTAGCAATAAAATTGTTAAATTTTTCGCGTCGCCGGTAATTTTTTTTTTTACTTCAAGAAAGTGTGACCAGTAAGTTGATAGTTCAAAAATGGGAAAAAAAGAGTGACCAGTATGTTTAAAAGGGTTTGGTTGAAACTACCCGGCCACTCTCTCAAATACCGATTGGAAATTAACGCCCACCTTTCTCCCCATACAAAAATGACCAATTGGGAATTCATGCAAGATTTCCTTTTCCGATTGGGACATACTACCCTCTCATAATTACCAATTGGAGTGACGAGTAGAGGGGGGACGAATTGCTGCGAGTATAACGTATAATACCGCCGCAATATACTGTATTTCACAGTACGCCTGTCGATAAGTCGATAGGCAATATGGCGGGTAATTTTGAAAACAAGCCAGGAAATGGAAACAATTTTATTTCTCACCTTAAATAAGTTGTTTAAGTGGCTAAAGTTTATATTATTTATTAAGTTTCAATAAATACTTTGATAAATTTAACTAAGAAAGTCAATTAATCAAAAGAAAGCTAAATGTTTCCCATAAAAAGCCTTAACAAAGAAATGGAAAGGAAAGGATGCAAAGGAAAAATAATAATAATTAAGATTCTTTGTTGTTTGCTTAAGAAATATTGTTATTTTAATCCAAATCACCTTAATAATTACAATTTGCATATAAAATCGGGATGAGTGCATTCAGGTGTCTGGCAAAATCAGTGCGTGGGTGCAACGACCACTGCGGTGACCTCGAAATGGAGTCGGCAGATGGAATGGCACTGGACGGGCGATGGACATGGGTGGAGCGGAGATGGCGGAGTTGCACCCGCTTCATTTACATTCCAAGTACTTTAAAAGCGGTCGCGAACGAGGCGGTCGTTAAAAGATGCATCGGGTTTTAGTACTGGAACCGCGAGAGCGGACAGTTCCAGCCGCTGCCAGCTTCTTTAATTTCCACTCGTCAATCATCCATCTCGGCCGAGTTGGCCGGCACTCAGAGTTGCAGCCTCATTGTTGGCTCAAATGAAATAATTACTTTAGCACACAGCGGACTGACTGCGTCTGAAGATGGAGCTGGATATCTCCTGCTCTCTGTGCCCCTGCGTGCGTCTGCATCCTTAGTCATGGCCAATATATCGACTCGCATTAACCACGGCAACTGCAACAGCAACAACAACTGCAGAGAGGGCCAGGCAGCAGGGCTGCAATAAAATCCTCCAACACGTTTCGTCCCGAGTCCGGGAATAATAAGAAATGAAATGCCATTTATTAAGCATTAATAAGTGCAAGCATCCACGTCCATCCATCCTCCAGCCTCCCCATCCACCATATAAGAAGCCAAGTGCTCCAAGAGGAGCACTCCCATCTGACTCAGCATGCGATGGCCGACGCGATGCCTGTGGCCATCCGCGCTCCTCTTCCTCCTTTACCCTTCCCTGAGCCTCTCTCCTGGCAACTTGGTTAGTGTTATGCTAACATGCAGGCACCATTTTGGCCATAAAGTCGCTTCGGGAAGGCAGTTTCGGGCAAATAAACTCTTTTCCCAACGGGTGGCAGGACTCAAACTTGGCTCGATTTATATCCTGGGCTATTGTTGGCTCTATTTCGGGCTTAAAAATGTGGGTCAAAGTTTAAAATAATAATTTTAAATTCCAAAGATAATTTAATCAATTAAATTTCAAAAATGTCCTTTAAAAATTGAACAAACTGTATGAAATTTGGTAGTTTTTCATCAAAAACTTTATACCCTTTGCTGGCCGTGACTAATCAGAATTCAAGCCGAGTACCTGGAGGCCTTAAAAATAAAAAAAAAACTGCACACAAAGGATCGTCGGCACCTGCAGGGCTAACTTAATTAAATTCCATTGCGTTTGGGCTCAGAAATGTGCGCAACATGATGCAATTATGAATTATAAAATTAATATAAAGCGCACTTAACATGCAGGAACGTCGACGGCAGCGGAAATATTTCACCGAATCCAGCCCACAGACGGAGAGCCCGAAACCCGAGCCCAAACCCAAACCCGAGACCCCACGTCCAGCCAAGACTACTCTCCCAGCGAATGGAGGTACCCCATCTCGCCCCTCTTAATTCGCGGTTGGGTATGGACCCTCAAAATCTTAATTGCAGGGAGCACATGTGGAGAGCTTGGTTTGGTGGCTCAAAGTGCAGGTCCTTCTTTACTCAAGACTTGCTTTGAAGAATTAAGATTTAGCTGGCATTGTGTTTTGGAAGTGCCTTGCAATTAAGCTTTAAAATTTCATGGAAAAAAAGACTAGCATTTGTTGTTTATTAAATTATTATAAACTGATGATTTTTGAGGGTGTTTTACTTTATTTACTATTCAGTTTAATATTTATTTTTGAAATCAACAGAATTAAATGCCTTTTAGAGAAATATAGTTTATGTATTTATATAAATTATCAATGTTGTAATTTTTCACGAAAAAAGTTACCTTAAAAGTGGCAATTATATATAGTTTTACAGTTTTAAATAATCGTTCAACTAATATAATTTAAGTACAACCTTCCTAATACAATTTAATAAAAAAATAAAATTACTAAATGTCTGATTACTTCGCGATTTGTGTCCAATAAAATTGTGTGGGTAAGAGTAGAGTTTATTACCGCTCAGGAAATGTATTAAGCGGGGATAATGGATCCAAGACTGGGTTGCCTCCTTGCCGTACCACGTGCACTTGGTGGACCCCTGGACCCTCGTCAAGGCTGATCGATTCGGACAGTTCGCATCCGAACTTTTCGGCGAGTCATGCCACTTTACACGGAATTTGGCGTAATGAGAAAGTATTAGTGTGGGTGTAGTGGCATGGGGTTGGGTGTGGCACAAGGTCAATGAACTCGCCACCCGAATACCTGAGCAGGTGACAGCCCTGTGCAATTGCCACGAAAAATACGAAGACCCTATAAAAAAAATGCACACTTCGCAGCGAGGCATCTAATGGCCTCGGCATGTGAACACGTCTGGGACTTGTCTGCCGCACCGAACAAGTTGCATCCTTTGGCCATACTTCTCCATATCGCTCCTTACTTTATTTTTATTTTATTTTTTTGGGGCAGTTCGGGTACATAAAAAATTGAATTCCACGACATCGCTGGCCAACACATGACACTCGGTTTCGGGTGGTGGTAACAGTAGCAACAACAATGAGAACTTTTTGGCAGAGGGAATCAGCAATGGGATGATGTTTATGGGTGTGTGACACTGAGTTTGAAGAAGGAATTAATTTATTAAGATATATAAATACTCTCATAGGAAGGCTAATAATTATAATATAATAATAATAAGTTCCTGGATGATCTAGAAACTATAAATGTCACCTCTTGCAGGAAACGGAAGTGCAAGCCCTTAACCATTATGAAATCATTGCAAACTATTTAAGCGATTTAAAATTTATTAAGCTGTGTTTCTATCTAGAAAAGGATTATATATTACATATTTATTTATTTTAAGAAATATTATTTAAATTAAATTCAGCTACCCAAAAATATGTCGTACTTTATTTACTAACTAACAAATATCTGGGCAACTTATGATGTCATTTTTTTTACTATGTTAATCCCGTGTCATCTGAGCATAATTAATATAAATTTCGCGAGACTTCTCTCTGTACTTGAGTGCGATCAAGTGAACAACAAGCTGCGCGGACTGTGGGACAGACTCGAAAAACTCCTTGTCGTGGCTGCCATCGTCTGGCAGACTGGAATCAGACTGGAGACAGACGCTGGACGCGAACAACAACACTTCCAGCAGTGCAAACTGCGCAGTGCGCATGCGTAGCGTAGCGTATCTGTTAGAACCACCGCACACAGATACTCACCTACACATTCGCAGCGAAAAAGCACTTGCAAAAGCAGACAGGCAAGCGATCCGCGAAAAGGCGAAAACAAAACGAAACGGAGACAAAACCCAGCGAGAACACAGCAAATGTTTCATTTAACCTTGACTTTGAAATTCTCATTGCAAAAAGCCGAGGAATGCATGAAGACATATACAAACTTATATATGTACTTGAAGTGTTTATAGTTTATACATATAAGTCTCTGCGATTGGAGCTTTTCTTGGTTTTATTTTCGATTTCCGGTTTCGCCTTCCCTTTGACTAATCAACTATGATGTTCTTCTAGGGGTGTTTAGGGAGATATCAAAGGGATCTCGATATGGACTGGTATATTTCTTATCTATATTAATAAATTATAGATTTTAATTATATTTCTTTGAGTTAGGGCTTGGGAATTTATTGAAGAACTAAATGTTTTAATAATATTATTGGTTCTTCTTTAAATATTATTAAAAGTAAAGATTCCTATCTAAAAGTTACTGTTTTTAACTTTATATAATATCTAAATTATTTGCATAATATGTACATTACTAATCAATATCTGTAACTTATAATTTCAGATGAGAGCCAGCGGGTTTAAAGGTTTACAAACCAATTACAGAACCTAGAGATTTGCAGGATATACGAAGGACCAGTATAAGATCGGATTATATTAGCTCAGCAGCTCAATTTTGGAGCCAACTGCAATACTTTCGTACGCCGTGAGAATTGCGGAACCAAAAGGTAAAAAAATACTACAAACTTTCATTGTTAACATATTTTCTAATATAAAATAAAACATTAAATATAATAATAAAATAATATTACTACTGATACCTTAAGAGCAAGGATCTCTAATGTTTTTCAAGCTTATCTCCTTTAAATCTACCCACCATTAAATTTGTACATTAAAACGGTTCCTAAATCCTTGGTCCTGTAATTGGAATGCCCTCTGGAAATGTATCTGTGACCCAATCCGCACTTCCCCTTGGCCAGAACATCCGTTTGGCAGTGCATTTGCCGGCTCGATGGCACCATTAATCGAATTGAATACGACTGTATCCTTGTGGCGGAGCCCTCATCCTCAGCCTGGTCTACCGTCTCCCCTAGAAATCCGCTTTGAATGGAATTTGAAAATCGATAAATGGCAATGGCGACGGAAATTGCTGTTGCATGGCGGTTGACACCGTGTTAATGGGCCACTTATAACGGCTTTGTTAGCGCTGCTTGCACACGGATATTCCTCTCCTGCTCCTCCACCTCCTCCTCTGGTTACTGGCTTCAGCTTCTCCTCCTCCCTTCCGTTGCCTCATCCTGCGGGCGTTTTGGCCTTGTTTTCGCCGCAGCTGCTGCTGTTTTTGGCCAACAACGACGACGACACGTGCCATGTTCCAAAGGCATGAATTATCCAGGCGCACTCGGAGCGCTGTTCCGCTTCCTTGGCGGAAAGGTGTTCGCCTGAGCTGCCGCTAATTAAATTTAATTTAAAACAAAGCTCGGCATTTCGTCAACGTTCACAAGTGGAGGAAGTGGATCCCGATGCCGAAGGGAAGCCAGTGTTGGCTCATAATTGACGACTGGCGAGCGAACAGTGTCTTAAATTACCGACACGAGTTGGGTCCTGGCTCCTGGCTTCGAACTCCTGGCTCCTTTTTGCTGACCCGATCAAATTAGATGCCATAAAAAAAATGTTAGACTGCAGCAGAGTGAATGCACTGGGAAAAACTCAAGAAAAATATAAAAAAAAAAAATAAAATCAATAGATTTCTTGCTTGGTTTATTAGATTAGATAACTAATATAATTTATTCCCTGAAAACACACAATTTTCTCAGTGAGAAAACCAGGACATTGCCCATGGGTTTGGTGGATCCGGCATCAGACCTTCCGCTAAGTACCGAGACATGTTATTGGCTTGTCTGTCTGTTTTTTTTTTAGTCCTTCTTGGATCCTGCTCCTCCTCTTTTTGGCCGCAGGACCAAGTCAAGAAGCAGCTGGGACTTGGTCTAAGGCGCTGTCTAAGCGAAGGCAGGTGGCTCGAGCCATTGGCGATTAAAAGCCAGCGATCTTCACCGGCCATTGTCTAGAAACAAAAGTTAAAAGAAAGCAAAAGGCAAAGAGAAGATGCAGAAAGGAGCCCCCAAGACTTGATGCTTAGTAAACAAAGTCAGGCTTTAATATTCATTGATCATTCGACCGACTCAATTCGAGTTGAGGCCAATTAAAACGCCACATAAAGCATAACCCAAGGCCAGAGCCGATGGAATCGATGTGGGTTCATTAGAAAATCCAGGAGAAGTGCACCCATCTTCAATTGGAGTTTCCAGTTAAGATGTATATCTCGGGGCCATGTCTGGGCCGATCCAAAACAAGTATTTGTTTACCGTTAGGGGAGCAATCAAAACGGCGATCCACCGCTCTCCTTCTCAAGCTTCGATTCCCGGGGTTCCTCTGGTAGTTGCGTTGCCCCACTTTGAAGGCCAGCGGCCGGCGGTGGCCACGAACCCTATGATTAAAATTTAGGTCTGATACTCGCATTTCGGGTCGGGGTAACATCATTTCGTGTATATAAATATATTGTATATATATGCATGTGCGTAATTGCCCGTCTTGATCGCGATCCTTCTCAAAATTAAAGTTAACTCCACCCCTTTCGTGAGGGGGAAAAGAGCTACTACCTGCGTCCCATGTTAGATGTGAAATAATATCAACTTGATGCACGCTTTCGTATGAGCTAAGCAGGCAAGGCTTATTATTGCTTATTTTCAGCAAGAAATTATATAGTATAACTACGGTCACAATTTGGGGTATTCACAAATGAACTAAGCCACAATGCCACAATGATATTTAGTAATTTATCAAGCAGTGTTTTGACTTTTTGCATAAGTTTAAATAAAGTATAAGTCAAATATTAAATGAAATATTAAATAAAAGCAAACATTAAAATTTTAAGGCTGTTCTTAAAACTTTTTCAAACAGTTTTAAATATTTTTTTAAAAATGAATAAAAATATAAATGATATTTCCTTATTATTTATTTGCTTCCTTGTTAGTTATTGCCAAAAAAATCAATAATAAACCCATTATACCAATTACTCTGCTGCTGCCTTTTATAAAATCCGCTCGTGCCTGCCTTCTTGGAAATTTGAATGTTGGTTTTATTTGCATCAGATCAATTTAGAAATTCTTTTTAAAATTTATGCACTCCATATCCGAATTTACGATTTATGCTTTTGGCTCAATTAGTGTTTCAAGCTTGAGTTATTACCTATAAATGTCATAAATTCCAAATGCAAATATTAAAAAAAAAGGAAGATCTTGCTTAGAGTACCTAAACTCATATGGAAATACATTTTTTATGTTTATGTTTCATTTATTTTCGTTAAATTCCAGCTTAACATATAAAACGATATTAAGAACGATCGAATATCGTATAGAAAATACCATACAATCTCCAACATGGTAAAATCTTATATCGTACGGTTCGTGTCTTAACTTTATAAGTAAATTCGCTATAAAATGTTTATAGTGGCATGTAAAAACGACAAAATGAATGGAATTTAGTTTATTTAGTAATAAAAATTAAATAAAATTAAAATTAAAATTGCAATTAAATTTAAAAATTAAAAAGTTTATACATATTTAATTTTTTGCGCCAAGTTCATTGATAAAATCGAGATAAACTCAAGATAAATATCTGAAAATAATACAAAATTATTCAGTTTCAGTTTCAAATAAATCACAAAATGATATTCATATTTAAATTAGTAATATATTTAAAAATAAATAAATTTAAAGCAAACAAGAGCAATATTAATGGGTCAATAAAGCAGCTGACGCCCCCAAAGAGTGACAAAAGAATTGTTGCCTTGCACTTTGAGCATTATTATTTAATTGTTTTGGGATTCACCATTAAAATCAGAACAGACCGCATGGAGACAATATTTTTTGTTTGTAAGCGACTTTGTAGAACCCCTCAATTTCACCCAATTTTGCGGCTAATGTGTTGGCTTTGCAGTTTTTATTAAGTTACCATAAAAAATGCGGAGTTTTAGTTTGTCGGGCAGAAACCCTATAAGAGTGCCTCGTTCTGTGGGCAAAGTGACAGTTTTGTAAAAACCAGCATTAAACATGAAGTTCTTCGCTCTGATCGTTGCTTCGCTTGTGGCCTTTGCCGGCGCCTCCTGCCCATATTCCGGTTACTCGGCGCCTTCCGGATACCCTGCTCCCCCGTGCCCACAGAACTATCTGTTCAGCTGCCAGCCCAACCTGGTGCCCGTGCCCTGTGCCAAGGAGGCGGCGGCGGCTTACGGCTCTGCTGGAGCCTACAGCGAGCAGATGCCCCTCTACACTGGATATCCGAATCTGCAGCAGAATCAGCAGTATCAGCAGAGAATAGGAACAGCGGCTTTGCTTGAGGAACTGCGTGGCTTTAGCCAGGGAATCCAGGGTCAGCAGCACTAGAAAGGAGGATTACTGAATAAATGAAAGAGGAACTGCATTTTCATCTGTGATGAAGCTGTGGCAATTGCCTTTAAGAACTTGAAAAATTATTATTAAAAAGCATATATCAAAAATCTTGGGTACTATTTTATCTACTAGCTTAATTTGAACATAATTTACATAATTAAAAATGAAGAAAGGGACTTGTAAGATTTAAAAAAAAGATTTCTCTACACAATTGGTTATGTCTCTCCTTTTTCTTTACATTTTAGAACTCATAACCAGAGTAATAATTCAAGAAAAAAAATAAACTTTTTATTATATTAAAAAATAAATATATTTATCTTGATATCTATATATTCATGCATATGGATAATTTTTTTCCCAAACGAAAAACCACATGCTTAGGTAGAATGTCACTGCTGCCGTTGTCTGCTGTGTTTGTATTATTACTGCAGTCGTCGTCATTAAACGGATTATTGAAAACCATTTTCCGAGCATTTTCCCTCTTGAATTTCCCATTTCTCAAACGATTCTCTCCGATCTGCCTGCTCTCGAAGAAGATTTTTGTCAATGGATGCGGCGCGCGGGTGCCAAAAAAAAATTATTGTCAGTCGAAATTGCTGTCTCTTGTGCGCTCGATCGTCGTCGTCGTCGCCGTTCGCTCTGATCTGCTATATGCTCCACATAGCTTAAACGCATATAGATCGGCTATATATCCTCGATATTCCAGCAGTTTTGGGATTTAGACCTCCGTCTGGACACGGTTCCGGTGGTTAGTGTTCCGCAAAATCGCTGCCATGTGTCCGCGGGTCTGCGGGTTGGCCAAGTTGTGACCCAATTCGATGTGCGGCTGGCTGGCCATTTAACGATTAGTGGCCATTACGCCTGAGTGTTTGTTTATTTTGCTGTTGCGACCGCACAAAACGATTCCAAAAATGATTGCGTAATTTCCTCGAGTGGCGACAATTCGCGCGAAACGAATAGAAACCAAAAGGAAGTTAAGGTTTTCTTTTCACTTTTCCTGTTGCCCGAGTGATTCCATTGAGTGGCCGCCATGAAGAAGCTGCATCTGGGGGCCAAGCACAAGGGCAAGTCCTACAAGCCCTTCAGGAACAAGAACCGGCGGGTGAGTTGTTAACAAAGTGGCGGAGATCAGCTTCATTCGAGGTGAAACTGATTAACCATCCAACCCCCTGGGGTTTACCTGATTTAGTGTCGCGGCCCTGCCCCCGGGCCCGGGAGGAATTCGTATATTTTTATCCACTCGATCGCTCGCTGACTGCTCGCCCAGCTCGTCAGGCTGTTTGCCACCATTTAAATGCACAAACACACACACAAGGCCCAACGGAGTGTTTACAGTGCGCATCAGTTATATAGGACAACGGGGCGGATGAGTAATTAAATGGCAGTTGCAATATTACTCATACGACATGTTGGCTCAAAGGGAATGCATTTATTTTCGATTTCTAAACTATTTTAAGGTTAGTTTAAGGCTGATAATGAAATATTTCAAAATAAATAAATAAAATATAAAGGCTAATAGTGAATTTGTCTTATTTTTTCGCCACGCATTGTTTTTATCTGCCATTTTCCTGTGTTGTTGTCATTTTCTCTTGACTCTCGCAGACAATTGAAAGGGGGAAAAGGGGGCGTTTGCCTATCGCACCTCTTACTCATCTTCAAGATCGTAAACCCAGTCAATGTTGATACTTTTGCGTTGCTCGTAAACAACTCGGCGGATTCTCGGGTTTCCCCCTTGCATGCATGCGCCTCTGATTTGTTTTTATTTCTGAGGACTCTTAGAATGCCACAAAAATATGCATTTAGATGCAGGGAGAGAGTATTAAAACTAAGGGAAAATAAATTCAAATATTCAAGCAATTAATATTATTATTTAATTCTGTTTCAAATTATGTGTACTTTATTTAGCAGATATTTTTGTAATTTTAAGATATTTATACTTTTTCATTTACCTTATTATTATATTATTTTTGCAGAGCTTTACCCACCACTTTAGTTTTCTTATTTTGTATTATTGCAAAAATTCAACTTTAGCCTTTAAAGAATTATTATATATTAAAAAGCATTATCAATGGTCTAAATGACTTCACAGGAGGGTAAATAGAGCAGAGGGATAATCAAATATGCATTGCAAAGCCATCGGAAAGTGCTGACAGCGCAGGAGGAAAAGCAGAAAATATGGGAAAACCGGGCAGCAATCGGGGCTGACCATGAAAATATTTGTCAAGAGGTCGAGCAGGGGGTAATTGCACTGGAAAATAGCAGAAGAGCGTTGACCTAACCACAAAAAAAAAAAACGAAAAGAAGAAAAAAGAAAAGCAGAAACTAGCTAACAAAGGGGGTGGTGGGTGGAGGGAGGGTGAGTGGGCTGTGCAGGGGTTTCGATGGCAACCAAAGTTCATTACTAGTTGTTGGGGAGAAGTTTGATGGCTCTTTGGGCAATCGGCAATCGGCGAAAGGTAAACAAAGAATCGACCCGCACAATGGGCACCCCTTTGCTGTGAGCCCTTTGCTTTTTTTTGTTTTTTTTTTTTTGGTTTCTCTTGTTGTTTTTGGCACTGCCTTTTGGGAAATGTGTAAACGCAAATCGCGACCATCGCCCCGCGACCTTCCTTGCCAGCGATACAACGGTCCAAGTGGGGGAGGCCACCCTAAAACTGGGTGGAGAACGGTTGGTGGAGACCCAGAGATGGCGCCTGCGCCGGATGATAGTGGAGAATGGCCTCCGGCGCATGATCCATCGCTCTGGCACCCAGAGAGCTGTCAAACTTTCGTTTACTCGCCTGGAAATAATGGTGGCACGCTCTTAGCTCTCACCTCCTGTCACAATGAAAGGCGAAATGTTTACGTTGTGGCACTCATAGAGTGAAAGCAGCGAAAATACTAAATTAATGGCATTTTTGGAGATTTTAATTTAGAGTTAACTAATATAGTGGTTAGTTGGATTTATTTAAAACGTTTTATTTTTTTCTTTAATTCTTAAACTAATTAACTTAAAATAAACATACAAATTTAGAAGATTCCAATATTTTAATAATTTATTTTTATGAAACATATTAATACTAAAGAAGCTACGAAAAATATTATTATGTTGCATAAAAAATACAATTTGTGCTGGAAATTTACTAACACTCTAACTAACGATTACTAAATGTAAATTTAAATTTTAAATAATTAATTAATCGGGTTATTTTTTAATGATTTACATTGCACATCAGTTATATAGGGCCACAAGGCGGATGAGTGATTAGGCGGCAATTGTCACATAATTCATACGACACGTTGGCTCAAAGAGATTACATTTATTTTCGATTTTTAAAGCATTTTACCGTAATTTAAGACAAGTAATAGAATATATCAAAGCAAATAAATAAATCAAATAGAAAAGCTTTAAACCAATTTACTTATTTTTTCGCCCCGCATTGTTTATTTATTAAAATTGTTTACAAAGCAACATAAAATAATATCTCAACATAAACAACAAATTTTTGGATACTAAAGTTAACATTTTAAATCTTTTTAAGCAATTTACTGTTAAAGGTTTTTAAATATAAATGAATCTCATTAATTTTATAAATGTTAAGTAACGTATAAACCTTGCATTAAAGACAAATTTGTAGTTTTTAGATTAAGAAGCTTTTTTTAGCTCCAAAAGTGCTCATTTTGCCAAATTCATTAACTTTGTCCTCAAAATAAAGTTATAACAATAATAAAAAACAATTAAGATTCGTATTTGTTAAAAAAAAACCCTGACAATGCTGACATGGCAATAACCAGGTGTATTTACCTGTGTAATTGCTTCAGCTTTACGTATGCGTAATATCTGCGAGCAATTGTTGGCCACCAGCTGTAACCCTTTCTTTCCTCAAGCAGCGTTTGGCGCTCGCGGCCAATTGGCGGGGCTGCCAACAGGTGGACCTCCCCTCACATTCCCTTTCCCCCCTTTGGCCACCTTCAACCCGGAAAAGTACTGAAGCTATCGATTTTCCAGTCTCACCGCTGACCAGTAAAGTATTTTGAATGGAATGCGTAGGGGGGAGGGAAACAGACAGGGGGGGAGGGAAACAGACCCTTTTTGGTTGCTGAAACAACTCCGCCTGCACAGTGGGCAAAAGCAAGCTAGATGCTCTTGAAAAGCAAAATTTGTTTACATTCACTGCGCTGTGTGTTTCTGTATGTATGTGTGAGTGTGAGGAAATGTATCTGAAAAACTGAGTGAAGCATTTACGCACTGGAAGCTAGCGAGAAAACTCTACACGAATTTCCCGGAGCGGAGCAGACTTTTCGTTCGTCGCTTTCCACATACAGAAACGATTCAGTTAGCGTGCGGAGTAGAACCGTGTGAGTGTCGGACAGTCGTCGAATCGAATCCGAATCCGAATCAAAATCAAAATCCAGGGATGTGAATCGAATAAAGTCCAATTGCAGTTGGCAAACGGAAGATAAAGCTAGCAAAAGGATTCGATATCAGAGGGATACGGTTTGATAGCAACGCAAAGATACTTTTTAGCCGCCCCACCGCCGTGTGTTTTTTCCAATACACTTCATTCCGTGTGTGTGCATATACTAGAAAAAATACAACCAACAAAAAGAAAAGTGATGTGAGCAGAGAAGCGCGACCCCACTGACATAAATTCCTATTTTTAACTTCAATCAATTTGGGTTCGGGATCAGCAATCAGTTACAGGCCATATGCAAATCACTTTTGATTAAAAAAGGCTGCGGAAATCCTTTCCAGTTAACAATTTAAAGTTCTATTTTGTGCCTGTGGCTTCCAATCCTTTTTGACAATCGCCTCGCTCTTCCCTGCCCTGTGTCTCTCTCTTTCTCACTGTGCATCTCTCTCTTTGTCGCACTCGCTGTTTTTGTGTCAGTGTCAAAATCAAATTGATTGCTGTTGTTAACCACCAAATATTGCCAATGTCAATGCTACAAAGCCTGAAAAGTCCACAAAACCCAAAAGAGAAATTAACAAAAAACAAGTGCAATAATTTTTGTATAAATAAATCCAACAGAAGCTTCATGTCCTGCCAAAAAAAAAACTACGTTAAAAGCGTAAAATATTTGAAATAAACATAAGTGAAGTTGGGAGAAAAAATATCTAGCATACATTTTTTGGTATGTGACTGAATATAGCGTGATTTTATAATCTTTTTACAACTCACAAAAGTTTGTATTACAAAACGAAGTGAATAAAGGTTTCATAAAACAACTCAGAAACCATAAAAAATAAATATTTCAATAAAAAAAAGAAAGAAAACAAGTGTAAGAAAAGCATTTCCCAATAAAAACTGACTAGAAAACTAGTCACCACCCCCCGGAATAGTCTTCGAAATATACGTAATCATTGCCAGCTCAACGTCTTGCCAGCCATCGTTTCCATCTCCATCATCGGCAACGCCATCGCCATCGCCACCATCATCGCACCATCTGGCGGTGCTGGTGCTGCTGCTCCTATCGTCGCACCCTGTCGTCCCAAACGCCGGCAAAATATCCTCGTTCGAAGAAGACTATCGGGCTGACAGGCCCATGGTGCAGCGCGCCTCCTCCTCGGATGCACCCTCCGTTCAGGGTGGCCAACATCGGGAGTCTCGATTTGGCCTCGGTTACCCGTCCTACCAGAGTGGCTACAACAAGCTATTCACACAGGTGCTAAGCTAAAATGATTATGAAAGCCACTGATGGGTTTATTTTAATAAAAACTCTTTATTTTTTCTTTTAAAATAAAGAAAACTGTTGTCCTCTTATATGGTTTGTTTATCATGGAGCCCTTAAGGAACTATTACTATTAACTAGAATTTCCTGGACTTACAGATATTAATGGATGTTTGAAGATATTTTCTCTAAAATTAAAATTAACAATCAGCTTTCCTGGAAGTAGCTTAATTCGGGGAGGGAATTATCAATCTTTAGCAAGACAACCTTGGGTACTTTTATTTGAATTCAATGATTTACTTTGGTATATAAACAATTACTACCGCTTTAAACAATCTATATTAATGTTTATAATGGGGTCTCTGTCTATAATATTGTAATAATTAAAATAATATTTTCAAAAACAAATGGTTTAATAATTAAAAAATTAATTATTAAAATGAAACAATGCGACTTGTTAGTAATTTATAATTAAAATGGATTTAATGGTATGAATAAATACTCCATTTGAGCTGTACCAATAGAAAATATCAATGAATCCATAAAATTCATAATAAACTAGTAAATCTAACAATATTTACTTTTATACAGATTTGAATATGTTAGGCATAAAATTCAGTTTTTAAAAGATACCCAAAAATCTGATTTTCTGGTTAAGACAACATTTATTTAAGCTTCGCTTTAATAATACTTATTTCCATATTATAAAGGTTTATTTTAGAGGTCTAGCATCAGATTACTATATATTATTTTATCCATTATTAGTCACAGTCGTTCCGAACTATTTTTTTTTTATTTAATTGTAATTATAAAGCGTACAGAGTAACTATTTAGTCCAATAATCAGACCTTCCTTCCTGTACAAAAAACACTAAACTTTGTTTTATAAACATCTCTCACATTTCAAATATTACTGTTAGTCCTTTAATGAATTCTAGGAACCCAAACTACCCTTTACAGCTCTTAATAGTTAATAACAAATTGCTATTAAGCCTAAGTAATAGGTAAAGATTCGTGCTTTTTGATTTTAGCTTCTTTGTTGCCCATATTCAATTTAGTGTCCATTTTTATTACACAAATTGTTTTAATTATGGATTTTTGGCTTGGTCTTGACTCATGTCAGCCTTCTCCATTGCCAAAAAAAAATATGGCCAACAAATTTGATACCAACTGTTGCGCCACACGTACAGCAACACAAAGAGCCATTAAAATTTAAAAATCCGGGGATAGTGCGCTGCATTGTTCAGCCCCTTGGCAGTGGGCCAATTTAATTTGTTTTGATTATGGTTATTCAGATGGCTCTGGCAAAACTTAATTTATCTTCCTGAATTTTGAATATTGACCCCGTTTCCTCTTTCTGGCTTTTCCAGGGTTCTGCCGACTCGAACTACTCACAACCGTCATCCGATCTGTCGCTAGACGAGGAAAAGGAATCGCTTCGGCGAGAAAAGGAACGTCAGGCCTTAAGCCAGTTGGATAAAGCGAGGGTGAGTTAATATATAACATTTTATATAATTATAAATAAATATTAAATATTTAATTGATACATTTTCCTCATAAAATTACAGAGCAAACCAGTGGCGTTCGCTGTGCGAACCAACGTAGCTTACGATGGCGCCATCGACGACGACTCGCCGGTGCAGGGCGGCGCTGTTTCGTTCGAGATGCGGGAATTCCTGCACATCAAGGAGAAGTACGACAATAACTGGTGGATCGGCCGGCTGGTCAAGGAGGGCTGTGATGTGGGCTTCATACCCAGCCCCGCTAAGCTAGACAACATTCGCATGCAGGTTGGGCTAACACCTAAAATGATCCTTAAAGAAGTTCCAAATAATAATTATGGGCGAATCCCGCTTTCAGAACCAAACCAGACCCTCAAGACTGTATGGCACAAAGGGCTCGTCGAGCGGGAATCTTGGTGCGGGCGGACAAGCAGGTGCGGAGCCATCTCGAGGTAGCACACCCCCCACACCTGGTATGACACACATTTCATTCTCCTAATTTCTTTTTTGGCGAGGTTTTATTTCGTATCCGTTAACTATTTGTGAATCGAATTAATTTCCAATCTGTATATTTTTCGCTGTCTTCTATGTAATGTGTTTACTTTTGTAAAAAAAAAAAATAGAATCGGTCACAGTACCGAAATTTATATGGACATCTCCGTATGTGTCCATTCGGCGGATGCCGTGCTCCTCCTTCTCGATCGATGTTAATTGTAATTTTGGAGAGACGATGTTATTATGTTTTCATTTTGAAGCGAACCAAATCAGAGAACCAAAAGTGGGCCAAGCTAAATTCCCGTAATTTCGTAATTTTGTGTTTAATCTAATTATAAATCATGCGACATCCATAATTAAAGAGTGCAAGTGCAATTCCCAAGCTTATTGAATTCACCACCAATTGCCAAAGGCCCACATATGTATCTGTGTATTGGCCTAGAGCTAGTCCTAGTTCCCAGCATGTGAAAAGCCATCAGCAGATCGGCCTAGACTGCCTCTAGAACTTGTCCCAGAAAATCACTTTTCCGTAAACCCAACACAAAAGAAAACACACCTACCCAGCTTTAGCTACACAAATTGTATCCTGCAAATTGTATTCTTTACTTATTATTTGAATAGGATGCGACCTATTGAACTCGTAGGCCTCATCCTATCATGCTGTCCAAAGCTCCTCGTTCATGGTCTGCTTGCGAATTAGCATTAGCCAACAGTGAACACTATTAAATGCACTCAAACTCTCTGTTTTATCTAACACTAAACGGTTGACTACACTAACCAAATGAACAACCACAACGCGACCCAAGATCCCTACAGTACAACACCGCGCAAGAAAAAAACAGGTTTGTCCAAGTCTCTCATCCGAAAACTCAGAAATCCATCTCAATCGCAGAATCTATAGCTAGCTCAGGATATATATTCAAGACTCTAAATTGGGTTGAAAAATCCAGTTGTACATTTCAATCACAGAAGATATTGCTAGCTTTGCTTTAAAACATTTAGAAATCTACTTAAAGAAAGTTAAAAAAAGTAAGCTTAAGCCAAGGTTTCTAAATACTTAAATAGGCAATATTTATATTATTTAGCTATTTCTCTAAATGTAATTAAATATTTGGCTAAACTCTTCTTCAATAAAAAAAAAGTGGGAACACTAATATGGCTTAATTTTTTACCCAAAATAGCGAAAAAATTAGTATTTCTTGCCTTAAAATTATATATAAATTTATGAAATAATACAAATTTTATATCTTCGATTTCTATAAATGGAAAAATATAAACTGCAACGTACAAAAATGTAAGGACAAACTTTCATTTCAAAATACTCATCATCTCTATCTGTAAAGTCCTCGTATTTTGGCTCTGTAACACGTTGTTATTTGTGTCGTATTTAATCCTAGTAAAAACCTATTGAAACCCATACCGAACTAATCAGTTAGCCCTAGAGTTATGTCATAGTCAAAGCCTAGAGAACACGCCATATTCGCTTAGCGTTAAGTTATATCTTTTAGGAGAAACCTCACCCTCGAGTTGACATTTTGAACAGCATTAAAAATGGTGCGTAGACCGAGTTTAAATTTCAAATTTCGAAACTGCAAGAAACCTGGCACTGAAAACAAATAAACAAAAACACACACACACAAAAATCGATCTGGTAATTCGAGAAATTGTATATAAACTAACCTACACACACCACGTCCTTTTACGTGTCCTTACACGTGTCCTATTTACGATTAAATATATATAAATTGGCCTAGCAATTCGCTCTGAACGATCGCACTGGCTCATACCGTACCAATCATAAGCTCGCTCATCCGTTGCCATTATCTCGTCCTGTTTGCCATGATACTAACGCTCAGGTGACGAATCAGATTCCATGGGACCAGGACGTCATGGCAAGACCCCGCTGGCGACGGCCAACAAGGAGAAGCGTAAGCCATTCTTCAAGAAACAGGAAACGGCCAGTCCCTACGATGTGGTGCCATCGATGCGTCCGGTTGTGCTGGTGGGGCCCAGCCTCAAGGGCTACGAGGTCACCGACATGATGCAGAAGGCCCTCTTTGACTTCCTCAAGCACCGGTTCGAAGGTCGCATCATAATCACTCGGGTGATGGCCGACATCTCGCTGGCCAAGCGCTCCATTATGAACAATCCCTCGAAGCGGGCCATTATGGAGCGATCCTCCAGCCGGAGCGATTGCTTGGGCAAAGTGCAGGAGGAGATCGAGCGCATCTTCGAGCTGGCCCGCTCCCTCCAGCTGGTCGTGCTCGATTGTGATACAATCAATCATCCGTCACAACTAGCGAAAACTTCATTAGCGCCAACAGTAGTGTACTTAAAGATTAGTAGTAGTAAGGTGGGTATATCTTTATTAAAAACTCTTATAAACTTATTGATTAATATTTAATATTGCAGGTTTTACAGCGTTTGATCAAATCACGCGGCAAGTCGCAGGCGAAAAACCTCTCCGTTCAAATGGTAGCCGCCGAGAAGCTGGCCCAATGTCCACCGGATATGTTTGATGTGATCCTGGACGAGAATCAGCTGGAAGATGCCTGCGAGCACATTGCCGAGTACTTGGAGGTGAACTATATATAGTTTTTTTTACCAAGATTTAAATTTGAAAACAAGTATAAACTTCAGACCTACTGGAAGGCCACACATCCGGACATACGAGCAGTGCCGCCCATCGCCCGCCCATTGCCGCAGGAAGCCTCGCCCTCGGCGGATCCCGCACGTCTGGGTCCAACGCCACCAGGTAAAGCCACACCTGCCGGTCCAACCGGGCTCATTCACGGTCGCATTGCCATATTCATACGCGCGAATCCACCAAGTCCCAGCCCATGTCCAAGAGAGCTGCGAAATTCAATTCGAAAATCAATTCAATCAAGATCGAAATCGAAATCAGAGTCACCCATTTGCCTCACCCCCAATTATAAAGCAGATCCGTCCCATCACACACATCCCTCAGCCAATATATATAAATGCATAATATATATATATATATATATATACGTATCAGATCAGCAGTAAACGATTTTCATTTGCTTGTCCACATATACGCTCAACACAATTATACAAATACAATTCTAAAATTTGTCTTTCTCAAATTCAAATTCCCATGACTGTACCGATAACCAATCAATTCTCCTTCCGGCTCTCTCTCCTCCTATATATATATATCTATATCTATCTGACTGCGAGTAGTAGATGGCGAGGAGTATATCGATGAGCAGGATCCCAGAATGGGCGGGATGTCTGCTCCCGGCGGGGATCGTGAGGGCAGTCGGGAACGGGATCGGGACAGCAGGGAGCGGGAACGGGAGCGGGACAGGGAGAGGGACTACTGGGACCGGGAGTTCAACAGGGATCGCAGCTCCAAGGATCGCGAAAGGGATCTGGAGTGGGAGCGGGAGAGAGCACGCGAGTGGGAGAGAGAGCGGGAACGAGATTGGGATAGGGAGTTCGATTGGGACCAAGGTAATTTGCGTTCCTAATGTTTCTTTTCGTTTCGTTTGATTTTCCAATAATATATATACTACGTAAACTAAGTATCTCAAGCCTCTAGAGTTGAATTTTTGGTTGAAACGAAAGCTTCAAATGGGTCCTTAAGTCATAACCCTTGTTTAAAGTTTAGCTAGAACTCATTTTCAGATCTTACCAATCATTTATTATTGTACATAGGCTCAGGATATATAGACTCATTACATCTACCATTTATTTTCATTTAATTTATATATATAATAAATGTATTGGGTCTTAAAATTGTATTTTCTTTTAAAAGTAGAGCCAGAAATCCTTTAAAAAAGTATATGTGAAACATAGAGACAGGTTCACAAGTAGCTTCGGTTTCCCAGTCCCAAACATCGATACATATTTCTTCACCAATTGTCTGTATCTGCAGCTCATGGCATATACTATCCTCCAAAACCCGCTTTCTAGACACCTCTCTGTATGTGTAACCAAGCGAAAACTCCGATTTCCTGAACTTTTTTGTTTATTTCTATTATTCTTTTGTGGCCAACACACACTTTACAGCATTCACAGCACGCGACATACCCGGTCCCTTTACAACAATGCTATAAATCAAATCGAATTCGAACAATCAGAATCCAATCTCTAAGATCCAAGACCAACACAACTGCGACATCAACAGTACAAAGCCAAAGACAATTGAAACCGAATTGAAACCGAATCCGTATCCGTATCCGTATCAAAACCAAAAATCGAATGGAACAAACCACCGACCGACCAGATCTCCACAAGTACAAAGAACTCCCAGTTCAGGTGTGGTTCTGAGAGATAGAGCCCACATAGATAGCCCACTAACTGTAGCTGACTAAGATTACCTCTTTGCCGTTTGAGTTTTACTAATCAATTAACAATAAAATAAGCACGCAAATCGCTGCCTCCAGCATCTATCAAACCATTTCAATCAAACAGCCATCGAATCAAATCCTAATGTGCGTCTTAACGACTGTAATCTCTGTACTTGTTTTTAGTTACACCGGGCGTAGTGCGGCTCTAAGCAGCCGCGATCTTCGGTTCTCACATTCTTCCGGGTGTTTTCCTAGATCAGCCCAACAACTCAACCTCAGCCACCCGACTCAGCTCAGTTATAATATGTTTATGTATTCCGTTGTTATCAATCCCCATATTTGTTTACCAAGTTTTCTAGTTGCAATAACCAAATCATCCCCAATCGTTCGTTGTTTAGATCTGGTTTAGTGAGTACCACAACCCCGTGAACTGTTTGTTTTTATATCGAGTTTGACCTATGACCCCTTCCCTTATTTGGTTTATTTTATAATATCGATCTCTCCCCCTGAAAGCATCCTTAAAACCAGAAAACTCCATTCCATGCTAGGGTTGATGAAGTTCGCTCGCTTGTTGATTTTATTTTTAGTAAGTTGCCTTAACAAAAATGTTTAAGTTTTTATTAATACTTTAGCATTGAAGTTCGTTACACTCTAACAAACACTTTAGTTAAAATAAATTTAGAAAATATAAATTTATAAAGAAACCCATTCAGTATGAGGTTTGAGTAGGTAATTTATGAATATATCTTAAAAGATTAAATACTTGTGATAAAATCTACGAAAAATAAATAGAAACTTCAAAAGGGAATATATAAAATATTCTATAATAAATGTTTAAATACTTTATTAAATCTTCAAAAGCAATTCCCGTGTTAAACAATTATTAATTAGTCAAAGTTTCTTACTCAAATTTGAAACATAAAAATATTTCCCAAACCCAAACCATATTTATTATTTATTTTAAAATGTAAATACGGAATATTTAAAGTTGTATATTAAAACCACAAAAAGTTGGAATATCCTTTAGAGTCAGGTGTTAGAAAACACAATACCCTTAATGGACCCACCTCCGCATATGGAGCCCCTGTTGACCCCCGCCAAATACTATCGCCTTTTGACCCCCTTTTGGTATGCTTTAGTTTTGGTTCTGTTTTTCGTTTTACGTTGAACCCTTGAAAACCCATCAATGAATATATATCACTAACTTAATGCTGTGTTAACCATCTTGCAGGAGGATCCTCTTACCATCACAGCCGCCGACAAACGACTTCCGGCCGCCACCAGGAGCGCGGTGGTGGCGTTGGCGCCGGCGTCGGAGTTGGAGGTGGTGGCTATGAGCGGGATCGGGAACGAGACCGAGAGCGTGAACGTGAACGGGAACGGGAGCGGTACGAGCGACGGGAGCGGGACCTCATGCACTATGACCTCAACAGCGACGAGCTGCTGGACGAGCGTAACTTCGAGTATCCGGCGATGCGAAGTGGTCCCAGTGGCGCCTCCCACCACGGCCACCTGTCCCGCGGCGGACGCCTCCTCGACGATCCGGACTTTGAGCGCGAGGAAGCGCAGATGCGGATGAGCAGCTCCCGCTATGGACCCTCCACCAGGATCGATGATCCCAGGGATTTGCCGCGCGGCGCCACCGTTGTCGATCGCGATGAATACAGTCCGCACAGAGGTGGTGGGAGTAGTAGGAGAATGCTGAATGCCATGTAGGAATCGTGGATATAGGGGTGGGATCAGATCGATGCGAGAGTGCCAGGTTTGATGGAAGCACGCGACAATAGTTTTGATCTTGACATCACCACACACCAGCCTCAGTCCCAAACTCAGTCTCAGTCTCAGTCTCTGTTACAATCACAGTCCCGGTCCAAGCCCAGGCCCTTGTCCCTGCCAAGGCAATCGTCCCTGCCCGTTAGCCGGGCACCCATTTCCTATCTGCCCCGCCAGTATTCCCTGGGCAGTCACTGGCTCTCCTCCTCCTCGCAGAGCTCCCTGGAGCAGAGTTCCCGTTCTCGCCGCGAGCTTTATCCGCTGCTGCATCAGCCGCAGTCACATCCCCAGGCCCGCAACCCATACACCCATTCGTACACGCCAGCAAGTACCCAGCAGCATCCGCCTTCGCATTCCCATTCCCAATCCCAATCCCAGTCACAGTCACGATATCGCTATTCCGTGCAAGACACGTCCTTTGCCCACCCACCAAGATCGCTGAGGGACGAGTTCCTCAGCCCCACCATGAGCAAGGTCGAGGCTGTCACGCATGCCATTCGCAACAAGATCATTGTGGAGGAGGACGAGGAGGATATCCTGAGCACGGATCGGTTCTATTAAAGAGATTTCAGTCGCATCGGTTAGCCAGATCACCACTTCTTCAGTGAACGAATGATAACGGAGAGGGGGAACTTTTTTGAGAGGGGGCATCAGTGCCAAAAAAAAAGACACATTTGTAAATGTTTCATTCGATGATCTATTTATTAGCCAAAACACAACACACAACACACATACACAGTAGCTGGTTAAAGTTAAAGTGAGCGTTAAAGAGCGGCAGAGTTAAAGTAAAACAAAAAGAAACAAGTGAGAAAAGCAGCCCAATGCCAAGTGGGGCCTTATGTGTCTTAAATGCTATAGCTAAGTGTAATCAGATTTTATTTGAGTAATGTGAATTTAAATTAAACGATCTAAGCCTAAGAGTTAAGCTAGTGTCAGGTCCCGTTGAAAAGAAATTCAAGAAGAGCAGCCCCCAAAATGGGTCTCGTATTTGTTATGCAATCGATTGTCTAAGTACATACATAAGTGTCAGCTTTAATAATTTAGTGAATGTGTCTTAATCTAAGTCAGGCCACACAACACACATAACACACACCACACCACACACACTCAGTTGACTGTGAAACCGGCTGAAATCTCTTTAATCTCAAATCGATGTCTAATTCTCGCATCCAAACTGTTTCTTCCTCTGCGCAGAATCAGCCCACCTCTTCTAAGTAAACTCAACGAGTTCAGTGCGTTTCAAAAGCAAGCGTATATGTATCTAAAACAGCAAAAAATAATACCATTAAAATATTCCAGTTAAAGATTTAAATCCTTAAATAGTTGTATTCAAAAGTAGGTCCAATAGTTTTTCATTTAAGAGCCATCAGTACTCACTTAACCATTGCCATCTTAGTATCTATACTTGGTGACTGACAAAGAATTGTATCTTCCAAATTAAAATGGTTTCTCTAACACATTTCTCCTTACGTAGATACACTTATTTATAATATTTAGATGACCAAACAAGAAATCCAACTGATTCCGATAGTAAGTTACTAAACAAATAAATAAAACTTGGCTAATAATACCAATATTTCTAATTGATTACTAGAATTTTTCGAATTATTAATTTAATAACCAAAAAAAAAACAACGTCTTGAGCGAAACGCACTGTCCTGCCATGTAGAAAATCCCCCACTTTCCCCTCTTTCCTCTTCAAAAAAAAATATATATAAACAGCAATACCATCAACCTAGATACCTTGTCACACCATATCATGCCACACACCTGCCAAAAAAAAGCGCACAGTTTGCGATGGCAACTCAAAACTATATACTATATATAGTTGGGTTGCTCGCGAACAGCCTTTAGCTTTGGGTTGGAATCGATAACGAAGACCCAGGCTAGGGCCTAGCGATTTAAACTACCAGTGCCTTAAAAAAAGAAGAAAACCATCAAATCGAGTAACAACACACCACCCCAGCCTCAGCTCCTCCCTCCCAGAGCGATCATTATTCACCCGATATTTAACTCTATATAATCGCCTGCGTCAAAATTATTGTTCCGGTAGCGTATTTTTTGTCGCGACAAATTAGCGCTGATCTGGCCCATTCCAAACGAGAGCACTCCTTTTACAATTCCAACCACCATGCTAAATTTCGTCGATCATTCGTTGTCGAACTGAGCTAGCGCCCAACAATGATGAACCGCACTGCATTCAAATCGATCGCCACCTCGAGTCAGATGAGTTGATGATGATGGCATAGGGTAAGAGGCTTCCAGAGATACCATTTTCTAAATGATAACTCCACTGGAACCCTGTGTTCCTATTACATTTTGTCAGTGGCAAAGTGGTATCCCTGGCACCTTCCTAAACTATGCTTATATGTAGCCACTAGCTAGTTGATCCTTAAGCACTCCCGCAGAAGCTAATCTGCTGCTGTTCCAAGACTGCAGCTGATGACCCGCCCAAGGGAGAGCCGGAACTCTGGGCGGGATCAGCAGCGACAGCGATCGGTAGAACGGTGCACTCCTATGTAGAAGACAGGCCAGAGCCATGGCCCTGATGTAAGAGCAAAGATCTAGTACTTTTTTTATATAAGAGATACAAGGTGATAAAAGTAATTTTTGAAAAGCAAATTTGAACAGCGCACGTCAAGTAAAAGATACAGATACAGATACCTAGAAAAAATTGTTAGCAGCATCCAGGAGAAGAAGAGTTTGGAAGGACTCCAGGGGGGGGTGGGGAAATGAGAGGTGTTTTGCTAAATTACTTTCAAATTAAATATCTCCGGGGACAAGAGCACGTGAAGGGGGACTGGTCAGGGGCACTGGCTGGAGCCGCTTTTGAAGAGCAAACAGAATATGAAAGATAAAATGGAAATTAACCGAAAGCAACATACGATACGCAAGCACTTATTGTAAAAAGTGGAAAACAAAAAAAGATCTATGTATTAGCTAAACCTAAATGAAATATTACTTTTTAATACTAGCATAAAGTTGAAAACAAAACCTAGATACATACGATCCTTCGCAGCTAAGCAGGGGCAAGCGGAATACTTAAGTTAAAACCTTATACGGTCAGTGGATGCGCAATGTGTAAGTAAATATAATATTGCACATAATTCACAGAACTGGTAATTCAATATACTATAATAATGGTAAATATATATATATATATAAATATATATATTTAAAAGGATACATACATTTATAAAAACGGTGCATATACATTTATACGTGCATATGTACGCTCTTACTATAATTAACAAAATTTAAACCGATATACAGATACAACACAGCCGGCATTTTGTAAGCGTGAAAACCAAACAAAAATAAATAAAGGAAACATAAAATGTAATAAACAAATAATAGATTATCCCAGATATTGTTAGTTACCTTCTTCTGCGAAATGAAAAAGAAAACTTTGTCGTGAGAATATTGTCATCAGATCTGATAGGAATATATTGAAGATACGTTGTAAGATGCCTTAAGTTTCCCAACTCGAACTTTTGGTAAAATTCAAAATATTCCATTACATAACCTTCTATCAGATGGATGGACGAAAGGTCCAAGGGCTCACTGCCTAAATACGTTTTTGCAAAACAAAAAAAAAAGGAAAAAACACAAAACCCCAGGTTTGCTTCTAATAAATAGAATTTTTTAAATAAATAAATCTTATTTCCAATTAAACGAAACCAAAAACCAAAACTAAAACCAACTAATTGAAATTTGTTGACACTTTCAAAACTCAAAAAACAAAACAAAACACTCACACACACTCAAACACGCATGTAAACAAAAATTTTATAGCGAAAATAATACTGAAATCTTTAAAGATGATATGCCTATATATATTTAAATTTAGCGGTAATAACTTCTCTACTTTTCAAGCCACTTTAATAAAAAGCAAACCTTATTTTTATAGCCTAAATCCAATATTAAGTCGAAGGAGGAAATGGATAGTAAAATTTGAGAAAAGCACGCCTGAGAATTCCCTATTCAACAATTGCAATGCAAAAATAATATTAAACCCCACTCCGAACTACACCCGAACAACACACAAACAGAACACACACACGAGATAATTGTGGAAATATCAATCCAAATTTATATAAATATTTTATACATGCAAAACATATACATATTGTAAAAAAAAATGGAAGAGAAACCTAAAAAACCAATCAGCAATTTCCAAGAATTGTAATTGTAAATAGTTTAATATATTTCAATTTGTTATAGATATATATTTTTTGTTTTGTTTTTACAATTGTGAAATTTCCTTTAACTATACGAAATACGAAGATTTCCTGCAGTCTTCTAAGCTTGCCCACGTTTTGTTGGTTTTTGTTTATCATTTTCCGCATTCAATTGTTGTTCACAATATGTTTTTGGAAAATACGTAGTTAAATGAAAGCTAAATTGCAAATAAAAGCAAATACAATAAAAATATTGAAAATATATAGAAATTGTTTTATTATTGCGGGAAGGGGTTCCAAAGATATAATTGGAATGTGTTCATTGACAATTTTTAAACAAGAATTTGGAAACATGTTAGTATTAATTACAAATATTAAAATTTAAATACTGAGGATCAGAAAACTAAAAAGATTATTGGCATAGCATGATGCTGTAAATAAATTTTCAGCACAGGGTCATAAATGGGTTAATATTGTTGTTTTGCACGCCAAAGCGATTTCGCATTTCGAAAACAACTCAGACAAAGAGAAGTTGATTCATAAAGAGCACATCACAGCAGAGAGTGAGATACTACATTGGGATCCATCCAAGTGGAGCTTTCCGCTCAGTTATCACCCAAAAGCAACAACGATCCCCAGTGCATTGGAGAGCAGGGAGCGGCTGTCCAAGTCAGGTTCGTTGGCCGGCCGGTTCTGCCCTCAAAGTCAGTACAAATTGAGTGTCGCAGATCGCCTGTTGTGGAAAGTGTTTTTATCGAAAAAAATCACACAATTGTTCAGTTTATTCAGATTTTTAAAAAAATCAAATATGCCACTAAATATTAAGAAAGTTCTCGTCTGCGATGCTGTGGACAAATCTTGCGTGGAGCTGCTGGAACAGCATGGAATTAATGTAAGTTTCTATATAGAAAATATATAGCTTTTTCGATTGTGCATATATGCCCACACACCCATACAAGTGCTTGTCAGTACAGTTTTCGCTCGGAATTAAATACAACAAAAATTGACAGTAAAAATTTAAGCTCATATATTTTATTTTACTTGAATTATGTTATTTATTTATTTTGTTTTATTATAAATACACGATAATTAGAATACAAAATGTAATTTTAATATGAATAAAAAGTTAAATAAATTATTATGGTTTTCAATTATTTTTAGTTACTAATTAATTTATTTTCCTTTATTTTATAACAATTGCTTCACCATTTGCGAATTATCCCTGTAAATTTATTTATTCAAGCACCTCACTTAGGGTTGAACATTTAGACAATACTTGCACTTAATTGATTGCACATTTTAATCTAAGTTGTTTACCAATTTTCTTATTTTGACAAGGTTACCTACAAGCTGAAACTCCCCGTAGAGGAGCTCTGCAAGGAGGTGAAGGTAAGTGGAGCTTAGGGATTAAAGGACAGCTGAATTAATGTGTGTCCTTGCATGTGGAGAGATAAAATGTAAAATGTAATTGAAAGCCCCTTTGAGAATGATTCAAGTGCGGTTTGAAGACACGTGCATGTTTATAAATTTCCCTCACAACATGTAACTAAACATGTGTGTGGCTGGCAACCTATCTCAATTAGCCTGTAACTAAGCGCCAGATTACGTAAGGCATCACCAGAGCAACTTAAAAGTGCAAAATAAAAAAACAGAATTGTTTGCCAGCAAAAGCAAATGCATAAATATTATCAGCAGCACATTCCACACGATTAGCATTTTTGAATTGCTTTTATTTATTATTGAAAAATCATTGATGACGTTCTGACCGAACTGCAATTCATTTCAGGCATTGCCAATAAATTCAATAATCATTTATTAGGTTACTACAATGCTGTGCTAGATTTTTTATTGACTTTAAAATGTCTTAATCTACATTGCAGTGAAGTCCATAAAATCAATTTAAACAAAGTTTATTATTTTCTGATGACAAAATACATTTTCCAGAGATTTTGTTTCTATTTATGCTACGTGCCACACCGTGCCTTTTGGCCTGAAACTTTAGCAAGTGTATTTTATAAGTTTTGTTTGAATCATGCAGGAAAGCGTGTTTATTTTTCTACAAACAAATCTGTTAGAAATGCATTGTTTGTTTGGGAAATTAGAAAAATGGCTGGTTTGCATAAAATACATTATTTATTAGGCTTTAATTGAGTGTGTATTTGATAAGCTGTTTATTTATTTCTTGCCATATTAAAACCCGGTTTTCAATTTTATTTTATATTGTTTTAAGCTAGATTTTTAAGCCTTAGTCTTATCACTTATTTAGTGTCAAATTAATCAAATCAAACGCGCTAGACATTATTATCACCATTTATGTAGGCCCAATCGAAAAGTTCTTATCAAAACGACAGCCGGATCAGATGATGCTGCTTTAACATTTAATAACAAATTTCAATTAAACCGAAAAATTCCGGAAACCTTAATAAATCTTTTCTTTAAATTAAAAAAATATGTACATCAGTCTCAGCAGCTGTGGTTTCCCAGATGATAAGGGTTGCCAATAGATACTCCATTTAGACCTGAGCATGAATTGAAATGGTTTAGGAATTACACACAAATTACTTGTAAATATTTATGTTTGCTAATTATTAAATTTCTTTATTTAACAGAACTTTGACGCCGCCATTGTGCGCTCGGATACAAAAATAACCGCGGAAGTTCTGGCCGCCGGATCCGGGAGTCTAAAGGTTGTGGGCCGTGCGGGTGCTGGTGTTGACAACATTGATGTTCCTGCAGCCACGGCCCAGAATGTCGTTGTCCTCAAGTAAGTGCTCCTTAAGCCGCCAGTGCATTGCACCGAAAGGGATTCTACGCAGCTCTGTGTTAATATATGCATAGGCACCCTTTCCCCACAAAAACATCCTTCTTGAGGGAAATATTATTTTAGTCAAGTGCTTTGGTGAGAGAGAACGAGATATCTACATAAAACAATTAATGTTTTCTATGAGAAGAAAATAATAAGCATTTTCTGATTGTTTTTTGATAGCTAATGGCCTTAAATCACTCTTCAATTGTTAAAAGTCAAGAGGAAACATTTCTTAAGCAGCTGTGAAAATTGTATTTAAAATTGAATTATATTTTAGCAAAGAATAGAGCCTTAGGGACTCCTAGATCGACCTAAGACATGGGAGTATTTCGCCCAGTGTAAACTCCAATCGGGCTGCCGTTCCAAAATAATTATGCGCATTCTGAACTGTGGGATTGGCTGTCGCTATCGCATCGCATCGGTACCCCAAACCATAGCCATGACTTGGGTCAATTGACGCCGTTTGACACGCATAATTAAGGGACGACGACTAGTGTCAAACAAAGGAGAGAATGGCGTACGGAGGACGAAGGACGAAGGCTGGTGGTGTACATTGCCAAGGATACTACGGAGCCAAGCGCGAAAATTGCCATATTTTGCTCTTCTCCTATTTTTTTTTGGGTGGACATTTGCATAATGCTGTCTAGTCACAACAAACGCCACCGCTTAACCCCCAGTCCAGTTTGGGGGGCATTTAGGGAACGCTTAACTAAACTCTCGTCGCTTCCAGCACTCCGGGAGGCAATTCTATTTCGGCCTGCGAGCTGACGTGCATCCTAATTGGCTCCCTGGCCCGTCCCGTTGTACCCGCCGGCCAGAGCATGAAGGAGGGTCGATGGGACAGGAAGCTCTATGCCGGCACCGAGCTCTATGGAAAAACCCTGGCCGTTCTGGGACTGGGACGCATTGGTCGCGAGGTCGGCATTCGCATGAAGACCTGGGGCATGAGGGTGAGTGTCTTACACCCAAGTCTCTAACTCCAGGTGCACCTTTGATTGAGTCCTAAGTGGTTCACAGATTATTGGATTTGATCCCATTACCACGGAGGCGGAGGCCAAGGCGGCTGGCATTGAGAAGATGACGCTGGAGGAGATCTGGCCTCTGGCGGATTACATAACCGTGCACACGCCGTTGATCCCAGCCACGAGAAGTAAGCGATAACTTGTACTTCCATGGCAAAAATGCAAATAATATTTAAATTCTCCTCGTAGATCTCATATCCTCGGAGTCTTTGGCGAAGTGCAAGCAGGGCGTCAAGGTGGTTAACGTTGCCCGCGGTGGCATTGTCGATGAGCAGGCTGTTCTCGATGGCCTTGAGAGTGGAAAAGTGGGAGGCGCCGCTTTTGACGTTTATCCCGAAGAGCCGCCCAAGTCTGCGGTCACCAAAGCCCTTATCAGCCACCCAAAGGTGGTGGCCACGCCCCATTTGGGTGCCAGCACCGCCGAGGCTCAGGTCCGCGTCGCCGTTGAGGTTGCCGAGCAGTTCATTGCCCTTAATGGAACCTCGCCGAAGTACACCAGCTATGCGGGCGTCATCAACAAAGAGGCTCTAGCCCATTACCAGTAAAGGATTTCCAATTTAAAAATTGTTGTTAAACTTAACAGATCCTTATGAGACACCCAGGAGGTCAGCATTTATGTATAGGCTTACAAATATCATTGTAAATATATATACGAGCAATTAAACAGCTTTGCAAAGTTATTAAAGTAATGAAAAGTTTATGAAAATTGTGTACACTTTAATCGTTGTTTTTTTAATTGGGAATTTATATTCAAGATAATCTTTGGGACTTCAAATCACTACCAAAATGGGCAGAAATGTTCTTTTTAGATAACAAAAAGCTCATTGTTTAACATAAATAAAATATTTATAGTAATATATGTACATATAGCAATTCATTTCGATATATTTTCCAAGAGCACATTTATCCTCTTCCTGGCGATTGTTATAATCTAATGCATTTTAAATGAAACATAAATATAAACAAATCCAATGAGATATATAGCCAAAATTAATCTTTAAAATAAATTCATAAAACAATTCCTGCAATAATTCAAATTACTTGTTAATTCATTTATTATGGTAAACAAATACATAAGTATAGAAATGTCGCTATTTAAAAAGGAAAAACTATAAAAATAATAAATGAATTTATCAAGCAAAGGATTAAATAAAAACCTCCTGACTTCTATGAAAAATAAACTTTTTTAGCAGCGGCTAAAATAAATTCCTCTCGAACGCAATGAATTCTATCAAATGCACATCTCACTTTGATCCAGGCAAAGTCATGGAAAAAATGCGCAATTTTTCATCAAAGCATTTTTCCCTTAATTGTCTAACCCTTTGGGGCTTTGGCCTGCAACAAAAGTTATTTTCTAGCAGCCATTTTAATGCTGTGTTTAATATTGCAATCCCTGGATAAATACAGCTGTGAGAATTTTCTGTTAACACTTTATTGAAGCCTTGAGCCAGTGTACATCCTGCCAACTTTGCTGGCCTTCACGTGGACTTAAAGCTGATGAAACTATGTTGATGCTTAGCATTTAACTGAATTAAATGTGACTAGCTAGTATGACATTGTATATCCTGCTTTTAGACAGTTGCAACTTAGTGGAAAGCAATCAACTCGCTGCTTTTGTTAGCTTTTCAAAGTCTACTAACTTAGTTTTATTTATAGTGAACTTTAGCCAACAAAAATTTAGTGAATTTAGTGAAGTTAAGTTAAGATGGTTTATATTTTGTTGAAATCAATTTTCCATTTTTAATGCATTTTAGAAATAACGCCCTGGACCAAAGTAAATAAAGCCATCAAATGGCCCAAAGAAAATTGTTTGCCATTTTTAGCTTGAAGCTCCTCGGAAGTTAGGCCCAAATATTTTTTATTTACACTGCTGCCTTTTTCTTGTTTCCTCCTCTTAAATTCCGCATCACTCATTTCTGACAGAGAGTGTTAATCTTTAAAGAGATTTATTGTACATATTTTCAATGTGAAATATTCAACAATGGGAAAAACTTTTTCCTCACAATTGCACTTTTAAAATTTGACTTTTCGCATGCAAATTTCGACTCACAAAATTGATTCCCATGAAACCAAAAATATAAAAAAAAAGAGGAAACGTATTGACAGCAAATCCAAAAAAATAATAAAATTAAAATTCAGCCATTTGTGCATGCGGCATGTTTAATTTCGGATATACAGACTTAAATATGAGTTAAAATGACAGGCAAATCAAATATTCAATTGGACTTAAGCACATTCATTTATATGTGTCGAGGTTGGATCCGCTTCCGCATGTCCTGGCATCGTTTGTGCTCCATTCAATGCATAATTCACGACCCAGGAAACTTCATCTTCAACTCGCTGGCTTTATCCGAGACATTTGTCGAATGTATTGTTATATGCAAACGGAGCAACTCATATAGCAAACTGAATCGTCAGGGTTTTGAGAGTCCTCCTCTTCTGTTGTTGGTCGGGACAAAGGAGTAGCCAGCCATTGGCAACGGCGTCTACAAAAACCAGAACAGGAGTCGCCACGGCGAGAGTTAAAATTAAATTTCCATTTCAATCAGCTTACCTGTGTCCTCGGCTCAACTGGAATCAAATTTTAAGCCAGAATTGAAATTGAACTTGGACCTTTAGAGCAATAAAGAATTTAGGAAAGGCCTATAATTGGAATGGTAAGAGAATAAGTGTACGGGTACAGTGCGTTATAGTATTATAAGAGCGCTGATTTTGTTCAAATTTTAGGTTGTTACGGTTTTATTTGGTATATTCTTGCATTTTTTTTTTATTTATTTTTAATTTAAAAACACGACAAGAAAACTCTTTCTCTTCATCATATTAACAAATTATTTAACTTAAATTTTCATACTCTGCAAATATTACAATTAAAATTTGTATAAGTAAAATATTTATTTAAATTATTTTTCCAACCAGTTTTATCTTTCTGCACTCCACTGCCTTTCGTATTGAGTAGCTTTTTAGGAAAGTGGTTTTCAGTTGCAAATTATATTAGCCAGCCATGGAGGCTCTTTTGCTGACAATTGAAAATAAAAACCCAAGTCAGGTGCCAGGCAAATGTGAGTGCCAAATGGCTAAAAAGATATGTGAGAAGTCAAAAATTCAATTAGAAATGCAAACCCATGACACTCACAAATTAAAGTACAACGCAATTAATGCTAATGTGTTGACATGAAAGTCTGTGGTGTCACCCCAATCCAGGACTTTGTTTTATGCGGAATTCTAACCAAAACATTTGCATTTGCATTCCGATTTCCGGTGAGAAAATCCCATTAACCCACAATGTTGTGGCAAGCTCAGATTTCTATGCAGAGGGGTTCCAAAATTGCAGGTTCGACAGCCTTGAACTTGAAATTCTGCAACGCAAATAAATAAAGGGTGTCCTTTTGAAGGAATTCCATATATATTTTCTTGTAATTTAATAAATTCTGTAAAATATAAAATGTTATCCATTTCTGTGTTGTGCAACTTCCTCTTAAAAAGCTACGAAAAAAACAAAACAAGTTCTTCTTTGAAATCCTTCAACCATTTCAATGATCCTTGACCCATAGCCTTTTCCGTGTAGTAACCCAAAAGCCTGTTAGGGCATCGCACAGGGAAAACAACAGCTTATCCCCATAATTGACTATCAGACTGATTGCATGTCGAAGTATGATTGCAATTTTCCGGATGAAAATTGCCTGAATGAGTCTCAGGAAAGACGAAAATAATGTGCTTGACAGGAGGAAAGCTATCCTGCTGAACCTGTGACCCAAGACATCTAATCATTGGGTCACTCCAAATTTAAAAACCGAAATGATTTTTGGCTGCTGACGGGAAACAAATAAACAAAGTGCTCAACAACCAACTGGTCCAACTGACCAACGGCAATGGGATGGCGAACTGCTGCTGACCCTGCCGCCCACTTGTCCTGCCCTCGTGATCCCCAGGCTCTGGTGATTTTGTCATTCATAGACCACTTAATTTTGGCGTAACCCCCCTGAAAAAACTCCGCCCACTTGGCTATATTTCCGAGCCGGAACAAAACGAATTCTGCTGAAGGACCCGAAGCGCAAAGGCTATAAAAACGGGAAAACGACGCCCCGAACAGCCTCAGTCTGCGAAGGACTACGGCCGTGTTCGAGTGCCCGAGAACGGAGTACGGAGCAAGTTGGAATTTTTTGGCTCAGATGCACGCACACCTGTTGGGATAGCAACGGATCCGGATACGGGATTTGAGTAAATAAATGACTGCCGTTCGTGACCATGTGAGAGTCCGCGTCCATTAAGAGCATCAAACGAAAGTCGGTGTTGGTGTCAGATTTTCCGGCCGGGTTTCACGGAGATCCTGTTCGGTGTCAGTGTCAGTTGAGTGCAAAATAAAACTTTATTGCCATCGAGGATGCCGTTAAGTATGCCAGCCTCTGCTAACGCTGCATTCTGTTGCATCTTCGTCCTTCTGGGCTGTCAGGGGAGCAATCCTTTGGCCTCTGTAGCTAGTGGTTCCATCCGCCGCCTGTCTGACACAATAAATATTGGATTCCTTGCGGAATACTCTCAAATGCGGGTGAGTAGCAGAGATCCCCCTGTTCCTAAATGACTCTGGAAGGATTCCACGGAAATTATAGAAATCTTGGGTTAATAATTGTAAACCGCAGGCTTTAATAATTGTATATGTGCATGCATAATATATCGAGCTGTCACATTTGCAATTCTAATGGCAGCCACATTGGGGCCACAAGTCAACGCATCCTGTCCCAAAAATATCATGGAATTTATAGCTCAGCCTGTAGGACAGCCAAATGATTCGGGAATGATTGTGCTGCCCCCATGTCAAAACACATAACAGGCTGGGTGGGCATCCCTTCAGGCATTTAATCGAATACCCTAGGATAATGACATATTTTGTTATGTTTAAATAAGTAGAGTACAAATTACAAGGAGCTTAAGGTAATTTATTAAATAATCACCAAAAGAAATGACTAAAAAAGGACATTCGAAATGCATTAAAAATATTTAAAATCATCTTTAGAAGGTTCTTAAATATATGCAATGAAAACTTTAATTGTAAATATTGTGCAGCATACTTACCTATAAAAAAATTCTAACAAATTATTATATGGTATATAATACACACCCTTAGGGTATTCCGATTTCGTTATAGTTTCCCAAAAAGCTTTTCCTCATCTTGTTTTGATTTTCTTGACGTTTTGTGAATTGGATTGACAGCGGTCATGTGGTCTATGAGGGAAAATAGAGAAAAATAGAGATAACTACGGCTTTTACTGAACCCATTGATAGCTTAGTAAGCCCTTCCAATCTCTTTTCTTCATCCTATATTTATATTGAATCCGATTTAATTGGAACCAAAACAAAAGCAAAACAAAGTGAGTTAAGAGGTAGTGTATTTCAATAGGATAGCGCACCATTTTTCTCACTTAACATCCTAACTGGCTAACCAAATAAAAGTCTCCACAGCAAATCCATCAGAAGTCCTGTTTGGCCTCATCAATTTGACAAAAGCCAGAGCACCATAGCCAATGTCCTTGCACTTCTGTGGAATATAAATGGCGAAAAACTGAAGATCAGGAAATATATTCAGGGGAACATATGTGACAAGGGTTCGTGAGGGATTTGTGTGGAGAAGAACGGATGATTTTATTGAGTGATATCAATATATAGTAAATTAATTCAGATCTGTTGACTCTTTTTCATTGGCAGCTGCTGGCAGCGTCATTGCTTCGTTGACCAAATACATTCCCAAAGTCATCAATGAATATAAAGTTGGCCTTTATGCACACTTATTTATCAACATGAATCGACATAAACTCCTTTCTTTGTGATTTTAATTTATATTTTCCCCACTTTGTCATATCATTTCTGTTTAAATTGCCTTTAAGGGCATAAAGACAGAAAATAAACAGTTGCAACGCATTAATCTATACTATATACCAAAATATCTTTTTAATTAATTACATTCTAGAATGTATTTCTATTTCCAATTTGAAATAAACAAGCGCTAATTGCACAAAACATTTGCTGTCTATTTAAACCAATTAGTTATAATTTAGCAAAGCTTTCAATTTATTATTTTGCTGTCACAAAAACTTGTTAAAAATGTGGGCATAAAAACATCACCAAAAATGGCAAATAAATAAAAACAAAATTGGAGAAGCCTTTGTTTCTTTGTCCAGCAGTCAGTGCGGATTCCCGGGTGGCCAACCTGTACATATAAAGTTTTTCCTTTTTATGAGGAACCCCCCAAATGGTATACAAATAATTATAATTGGTTTGACACCCCACGGAAATCTCTTCCACGTTCTTTTTAATTGTAGGAATTACTTACTGTTGGAATTTGAATTATACTTTATTGATAAGAGCCATTGACTTTCGTTTAATTTAATTTCTTGTTGGTCTAAATTAATCTTAAAAAATTTGTAATGTTTAAAGTTTAAAGTCATTTAAGGCATTTTCTATCTTAAAGCAAAGACATGCGGCTTTTTCCTTCCAAGTCTTTATTTTAAGCATTGCCCTTGACAACACTCAAGCTAAATTTAAGTACTTAATTAACTCCATTGATGTTATAACAATTAAAAACAACTGAAATAAATGCTTAGATAATATATTCCACCTGTCAGGCGTTAAAGGCTTTCCTTTGAATTTTTTACCAAATGTATTTATTTCACCAGCGAAACATTATGGAGCTCACAAAAAGATTCCTTTTATATTAATTCAAGGGATGCCCATGTTAATTTGATATTTAAAAAATGTTCACAGCTTTATGTTAAAGACAACATTTGTTTTTTTATTTTTCTTATCTTTAAAATTCAATATTTTAAGGGTCTACTTTTCACTGTTGCCATGACAGCTGCTCCCTTGGTTCACCGACAGACATATGAACATTTAACTTTTCCCTCGTAAATTAAAAGCAAGGGAAGGCAGCAACCTTATTTGACAACTTGGAGAGAAGGAATCTCATAATGCTCAAGGAACAGTAACTACCAACTAATTGTTAATTAGTTGCCGGCTTAATGAAAAGATTTAATAAAAGCTGTAGAATATGAGAGTGGTAAAAATAGGAGCATCCTACGTGTTATTTATTCTGGAATTCCATTAAACTTCTTTCATTTAAAATTATGTTCATTAAATAACTCCAGCTAAAAAGTTTATAAATGCAATTTTGTAAAATAAACGACAGACAAATCAAAGCCATTGATTACACATCCTGTTGGCTTTTTATTCGGCAAAAATGTCAAGTGCACAACTAAATAAATTTATATAGTACAGATAGATAAATCATAGAGAGAAGCAAATTTGCTGCAAAACTTCAGGAGAAATTGGTTTAATAAAATTTATTATTTCTTTTTGAACATTTAGATAACTGGGATATGTAAAGGGGTTTAACTTAAATACAGAGCAAGTTAAGTGAACTATTTATGATTTCTTTTAATGTTAAAAAACACAGATGCATTTAATATGATATTCTAATAATCTATAAAAATTTCAGAAATGCTCTTTAACAAATTACCGCCACAGCTGAGCCAAGTGTCTGCTATATTTCCTGTCGCTGCTGAATTTTTCAGCATTAATTTCTCATCATCGCTGCGCAATTTCGGCAAGCAGGCATCCTTTAATTAAAGATTTCGGCATTGCTTTAATTATGAATCGATTCTTGGGAATATGTGTTAATAACAGCTTAACGTACGCAATTAATTTACTCTTTGTTCGCATATATATTCAAGTCCCTTGCCATGTTTAAATATATATAAAAATCAACTTGATATTTGTCCTTGCTGGAATCTCCTTTATTCTGAATTTCATGCCTGAGTTAAAGGCAAAAATTATTAATGTTTAATGCAATATCTTTCAAAATAAGAAGACAGACCAATAATTGAATTTTTCAGTTGCTACACAAATTAGCAAACTCCCACAAACAATAGCTCATTAAATAGCAAACATATTTATATTAGCCATATTTTATGATTTGTCCATTTGCAGCAGCTCAGCAGTCAACCAACCGTGATAATTGCCAACAATTGCATTTTTGGTTTTCATTTCAATATTTAGGTGAAAAGCTAAAAACCGCAAAGCCAATTTCAATGGTTTTTAATTCAATTTATAATATAATATAATGTTAATAAGTTCAATTTGGATTTGATTTTCTCTCACAGTTTGCTAATTTATATTAAATTATTTATGGGTATGAGTTCTTTCTATTTTATTTCGTAATTAGTAAAGATTTCCTTTATGCTTAGAATACCAATTAAATTTAAATAAACTCCTTATTTCAAAGGTAGCCTCTTCTTTATAAATCTATTTCTTTATTCGTATTTTTTAATTATGCTTGAAAAAATCAAAATTTTTTGTAACAAAATACTTAGCATCTTGTTCCAGTCAATGCAGGATTATAAGCGCCTCTGGTTGTTTGCGACGATGCAGCTTTCGCTGATGCTGTCGATGATAGATGTTGTGATCAAAATTGAGATATCAATACCGCACCAGAGACCTCTGGCCCGGCCCCATCTTGAATACAAGCTAAGTGACCTGGCTTACAGTCCATTGTTTTCAGGATGTGCCATGAGCACCATGTTCTATGGCTACGGATTGGTCTACCTTCAAGTAGACGGCTGCCTGGACAGTTTCCTTTCTAAAATCCGAAGGGCCAGCCTGTCCGTATGGGATCGGTGCAGTCTCCTGATGTTCTTGCCGTGGTTGTTAAGAGTGGGCGAGGGTCTGTTCCGCATTCCGTTCTACCAGGTGGTAGATCCCTATGGCTTTTCAGGCATCAACTATACAATGTTAACCTTAATGGCCTTATATATCTGGCATTGTGTGCTATTCCTGGCCCTGGGCAGCTTTTTCTTGGCCATCCAAGTCAATCGTCAGATGAGGCGTAGTCGCCTCGTCCGAATTACGGAACCGGAAATGTACGATTACGCCCAGAGGATCAATGAACTTTCCGGTTTTGAGATCATTCGTCTGAATACCTAAGTAAATAAAGAATAAATTGTTTATTTTTTTTAGTTTTAAATCTTATTTAAATGAAGCTTAGCATTATTATTTTAAATCAATTTAAATTATAATGAATTTATTATATTTAAATAAGTAGCTGAATAGGAGATGTCCTGGGTAATTTCAGCATTCCCTTTATACCAGAAATTTATTTATGAGTAATTTCACATTCCCTTGTCACCATAAAACGGAAGGAAACCCTAGTTTGTTTTGCTTTGCCTTGTTTTGATTTACCTTGGGTCCTTTACCGTAAGGATAACATGCATAAATTGAGGTCTCTTCTCACAAACCAGAGTCCTTTGCACACAAATTAATGCTGACTTTAAAATCTGTTTAATGAACTTCAAGGTGACGCTGGGCGGACTGCCGCTGGCCATCGAGGATGTGAACAAAAATCCAAACCTGTTGCCGGGCAGGAAGCTGGCCTTTAAGCCAGTCGACATTGGCCACAAGACGAGTGCCTATCGCGTCAAGCCCCTGAGGTAACTCCTTCAATTACTGAGCCAGTTCCGCGTAATCTTTGGTCCTCGAAATCGCTCCGCTCTGATTACCGTTTCGTTTCCAGGGCAATGACACAGATGCGAGAGGCTGGAGTGGCCGCCTTTATCGGTCCAGACGAGAGCTGCACTACGGAGGCGCTGCTGGCCTCCGCCTGGAACACCCCTATGCTGTCCTTTGTGAGTAAAGCCATTACGCAAATGTGGGTCACCACTTGGATACTTAAACTCTTCTCATATATCTGGCAACTTGGGTTTATCCTGCGGGAATTTCCCCCATTTTAGTTACACCTTTGTGAAGTAAAAATGTTAAATAGCAAAGAGGGAGAAAGGGAAGAACATATTAATTGAATTGAAAATACTTCTATACTTAGAAAATATTGTTCTAAATTAACTGAAAACTTGAAGATTAAGTTCTCATAAGCAGCTTGTATTTTTATAATTTTATTTCCTTTAGAAATGCTCCGATTCAATAGTCTCCAACAAAAGCACTTTTCACACCTTTGCACGAACTCTGGCTCCAGCATCCAAGGTAGTTTTAATATTTACGATTTATGATTACAATATTAAAAGACTATACATTCCAAGGTCTCGAAGAGTGTAATCAGTTTGCTAAATGCCTTTCATTGGAAGAAATTTGCCATAGTTGTGAGCTCGAAACCTGTGTGGGGATCGGATGTTGCCAGAGCCATTCAGGTGAGTGATGGCAATCCTTAATTTTAACTAAAACTTGTTTTTCTTGGAATAGGAACTGGCAGAAGCAAGAAACTTTACCATCAGTCACTTCAAGTACATCTCAGACTATATACCGACCACGAAAACCCTTTCGCAGATTGATAAAATTATTGAGGAAACCTATTCAACCACTCGAAGTAAGATTTAAAGGCTTTATAGAATGAAAATGATTTATTTATTGAAGTTAAATTAAACTGAATACATTATTATAATTATATATCGCACTATAAATTATTTCCCTAATCTATATATAAAATTGAATACCCAAAAAACAGTCTATGTGTTCATTGGGGAGCACATTGCCATGGTGGACTTTGTGCGAGGCCTGCAGAATCGGCGGCTGCTCGAGAGCGGGGACTACGTTGTGGTTTCGGTGGATGACGAGATCTACGACTCCAATCGAAGGGTTAACATTATGGAACGTAGTAAGTGGATCGTGCGGATCGATAGTTTCGGTATAGACTGCTAATGCATGCACCATCTATTCCAGATTATTTAGATCCTTATATTAGAAAAGAAAAGAGCAAATCACTGGACAAAATCTCATTTCGTTCAGTTATAAAAATAAGCATGACATATCCACAAAATCCCCATATTCGGTAATTTATCTGACTCTTAGTTATCTCTAACTGTGCGTATTTTCGTTGCGTCTTTCTAACCAATCTTTAATCTAATTCAATCGAATTATTTCCCAATATCTGTTTTCTTTTGGTTTGAGTAAAATTTTGCATATTTATTGCCATAAAGTTAATAGCAAAGTATAAGAATTATATCTGGAGACGAGAATTTTATTCAAAATCAGTTCATGTTTTGTTAAATTGTTGTTTAAAATAATTAGGAAATCCTAGTATATAAATTTATTTTTAATTTATATTTTATTATGTTTGTTGGGATGAAAATTTGCATGAATATTAAATATTTAAAATGCAAAGTTATGCGAAGTTGTATTAATCTTAATATTTTTGCGCTTGCAGCGACATTTGTTCCAAAATCAAGGACTATGCACGTAAGACTCCGTTTTTGGTGCCATATCACCAGCGGGTCTTCGACAACATATCGGTAGGAAAGTTAAATTTAAATAAAATCAAATAAATAAATTAAGTAAATTAACTTTTTACAAATTTAAAAAATTTCTTTGTATTTGCTAGGTACCCATATATGGTCTGCATCTCTATGACAGCGTAATGATCTATGTTCGAGCCATAACAGAAGTCCTGCAGTTGGGTGGCGATATATATGATGGAAATCTGGTAATGAGTCATATCTTCAATAGGTCCTATCATTCCATACAAGGTTTTGATGTGAGTATTCTCTGAATGTTTTCAATAAATTTATTTAAATTTATTTAAATTTATTTACAACGAATTTAAAAGCCCTGCAGAAATTTTTTAAACTCTTTTTATTATTATTATTTATTACAGGTATATATAGATTCAAATGGCGATGCCGAGGGAAATTTCACAGTCATTACACTACAAAACGATGTGGGCAGCGGCTCCTCCACTGGATCTCTGGCCAAGATGTCGATGCAGCCCGTAGGGTTCTTTGCCTACGACAAGCACTCTTTAATTCCAGTTAGATTTGCAGATGTAAACTTAATAAATTATGATTAATTTGCCTTAAATTATTACCTAGGAATTCCGCTACATAAGAAACGACAGACCCATCCAGTGGCTAAATGGTCGTCCTCCTCTGGCAGAGCCCATCTGTGGTTTTCATGGCGAAATTTGTCCCCGAAAGAAGCTAGACTGGCGGTATCTGGTAACTGGACCCCTATGTGCCCTCGTCGTTGTGGTTGCCCTTGCTCTGCTCATCAAGTAGTATTCAAACGAAGGTTCCCAACTTAATTTCTTATAATATTCCCAATATTTTTCCAGGCATTATCGCTATGAACAAACATTGGCGGGGCTGCTGTGGAAGGTGGATATGAAGGAGGTGACGGTCATTAATCTTGGAGAGTACAATAATCCCAGTAACAAGAATATTGTAGGTATCGAGGGGGAAAATAATGAGTTATATATTTAATTACCAATATATTTATTTTATTTTATTTATTACAAATAATATTTCAGTTCCAAATCTGTCGTCAAAGTATTCTTGTGGTTGGCGAACCCAACAAGCGATCTTTTACAAATATAGGTAAGCACTACTATTTAGATGTATATATGTTATATTATAGAATTTATTACAAATAAATAGCTCTGTTTCGTGGCAACATTGTGGCCATGAAAAAGATTCACAAGAAGAGTGTAGACATAACCAGATCCATTCGTAAGGAATTGAAACTAATGCGAGAGGTAAACCCACCAATGAATTATAGGGATTAAAGTTTAAAACTTTCTTTTTATATATATAAAAAGGTGCGCCATGAGAACATCATTAACTTCATTGGGGCCTCCACCGATCATGGTTCTGTGATTATATTCACCACCTACTGTGCTCGAGGTAGTTTGGAGGATGTGCTGGCCAACGAGGACCTGCATTTGGATCACATGTTCATCTCCTCACTGGTTTCTGATATCCTAAAGGGCATGATATACCTGCACGACTCGGAGATAATATCCCATGGCAATCTGCGATCCAGCAATTGTCTCATTGACTCCCGTTGGGTCTGCCAGATCTCTGAATTTGGCCTGCACGAACTAAAAGCGGGTCAAGAGGAACCCAACAAGTTAGTTTTAAAGTTAAAGTTGATTTCACAATCAAAAAATAAATACTTTAACATAAATTTGTGTTACAACTAAAAGTCCTTTGCCATGATTTGCTTTTACTATACAAAAATATATATATTCTATTATTGTGACATTGTCAGGAATGAACTGGAAGTGAAACGTGCCCTCTGCATGGCGCCGGAGCTTTTGAGGGATGCCTACCGGCCAGGACGTGGCTCCCAGAAGGGGGACGTCTATTCCTTTGGCATACTGCTTTACGAGATGATTGGCCACAAAGGGCCATGGGGGGAAACAGCCTACACGAATGAGGGTTTGACACTTGGCACTTGAATAATTTGAAATTATTTTACTTAAATTTCCTGTTTTCCCTGCAGAAATAATCCAGTTTGTCAAATGCCCGGAACTGCTGCAGCATGGCGTTTTCCGACCGGCGCTTACACACACCCACTTGGACATCCCAGACTATGTCCGTAAGTGTTTGTGCCAGTGCTGGGATGAGGACCCAGAGGCAAGGCCAGATATCAGATTGGTTCGTATGCATCTGAAGGAGCTGCAGGCTGGCCTGTAAGATTTATAACAAACTTTAAATTAATTTACAGCAATTAAAAGTGTGATGTATTTGTTTAATTTTGTATTTAGAAAGCCAAATATATTTGACAATATGCTTTCTATAATGGAGAAATATGCCTACAATTTGGAGGGACTTGTCCAGGAACGAACTAATTTATTGTATGAAGAGAAGAAAAAAACCGACATGCTTTTATACCAAATGCTGCCCAGGTAATTATTTTTACATGTATTAATTAATTAATGTTTCTTTGAATTCTTTTATTTTCCAGAACTGTAGCTGAGCTCCTTAAGCGCGGGGATCCTGTAGAGGCCGAGTGCTTCGACTGTGTCACCATATTATTCAGTGACATTGTCGGTTTCACCGAACTCTGCACCACCAGCACACCCTTTCAGGTGGTGGAGATGCTCAACGAATGGTACACCTGCTGCGATGCCATCATATCCAACTACGATGTCTATAAGGTTACTAACAAAATACAGTCAATAATCAAATAAATTCATTTGGTTCTTCAGGTTGAGACAATTGGCGATGCCTACATGGTTGTATCTGGATTACCCTTGCCGAATGGCAATCGGCATGCAGGAGAGATTGCCTCTCTGGCACTGCACCTCCTGGAGAAGGTGGGAAACCTTAAGATCCGGCACAAGCCCACCGAAACCGTTCAGCTACGAATTGGAGTTCATTCGGGACCATGTGCAGCCGGCGTGGTGGGTCAAAAGGTAAGGGGACACATTAATTTGCCAGCTCCAAAAGCAATCTCTAATATCATCCTTCAAAATCAGATGCCCAGATATTGCCTGTTCGGGGACACGGTGAACACAGCCTCCCGAATGGAGAGCACGGGCGATTCCATGAAGATCCACATCTCGGAGGCTACTTTTCAGCTGCTCCAGTCCATCGGTGGCTATGTCTGCATTGAACGCGGCATCACTAGCATCAAGGTGAGATAAGATGCCACCCCTTTACAGGAAATAAAAGGTTTTATCCTTTGTGTTTTAGGGTAAGGGCGATATGCGAACTTATTGGCTCACTAACCGCCAGCAAACCGAGCTTGCACCCGATCTCATCAGCACCGTGGACACGCTGGATAGCTACTGCTCGATGGAAAGACCTAGTCTGGAGCACTCACTACATCAATACTGCAGTCCGGCTCTCAAGAACTACAGATTGGGATCCTGCAACTGTGCCACCAAATGCTTGTACAGCCGCCGATCCGACGACAATGTAACCAGCACCCACGACACGCCAGAGTTTCCCAAGGTCCAGGTTTCCGAGCCAGCCCAAGTCAATTGCAACCATTTGTGCGTCTGCCGGCTGAATAGCAGCCAAGTGTTCAGTAATCGAAGTCCACGCTCCGCTCCCAGCATTACGTTTAGGCTATAAAGATTTTATTGAATTAGGAATTAGGAGCTGTATATCAAGCTGGAGTTATATCCATTGGCGTCCATTAATGTTTATGCATTTAAAAGAGTGCTATATGCACTTGGAAATCTAGTGTCTGACTGTTAAATGTTACATAAAGTGAATCCAAAGTCAATAATATCAATTAGAAAATCCTTTTTAAATAAAAGGACCAATTAAAGGATTTGATTTTGTTAAAATTTGTTTTTGTTTAAATACTTGAATGTTTAAAATCAAATAAAAGAATCGTAAACATAATTCTTCAAAAAAAAATTAAGTAATAAAAAATTGCGTGTTTATTAAGTGACTTTCTTGACTTAAATTATTTATTACATTATAGTTCAGTGTTTTGGAAATTTTCCTTCAAGGCCTGCCAGCATTCGTAATAGGCTGCGTCCAGCTTTTGGCAGGTTTCCTCGCCCCACTTGGTCACGGCCAGACTCAGCGATGATTCAAACATAAAGGCCTTTTAAGAAGAATTTATATTAATATTTAAAAAAATATATATATTTATTTATCTTACCTGCGTTCCCTCAGCAACGCGTTCTGGCACCAGCTTAGCACTCGAGGCTCCCTCAAAGCACTTGACATCCGGCCCATGAGGAGTCATCATCGAGTGGAGAGTGGCTCCACCGGCGGCAAAGCCATCCTCCTTGGCCTCGTACTTGCCCAAAATCAGACCCATGAACTCGCTCATGCAGTTTCCTATAGAAAATAAAGAATCATTAGTTTCTTGGCATTCAGTTTCCCAAGCTATCCCAGCTTACTATGATAATATGGCGGGCGGAAGGTGTGCTCCTGGACGGACCAGCGGGGCGGGAATATCACAAAGTCGGCAATGGCTGTTCCAGGTCTCAAGCTCGGACAGGTGAGTACGGTAAAGATACTGGGATCGCAGTGATCAAAGCTAACCGAGTTGATTACCATGAACTTGGACAGATCATACTTGTAGGGCACATAGTTTCCATGCCAGGCCACCACATCGAAGACGCTGTGGCTCTGCTTAGCCACAAAAAGGCTGCCCTGGAATTTGGATATTACCTGGAAGTCTAAGCAGAATGTTTAATTATTACTAGTCTCTTAATTTTTAAGAAGATATTTACCTTTTACGGGCTGATCGTTGAACCAGGCCACGGGGGTTTCAAAGTCCCTGGGATTGGCCAAGCCATTAGCACCAATGGGTCCCAAATCCGGCAAGACAAAGTGACCATCATAGACCTCCAAAATGTAGCCTCTAGAAGGAGAATCTACAGACACAGCGAATCGAATGCCCTGTGGAATAACACAAATCTCATTGGGGGCCACTGACATCCTTCCCAGCTCCGTGGTTATATTCAAAACTCCTTGCTGCGGCACTAACAATAAACTAAACTTTGTAAATTATTCCTCTCAGTTGCTTTATATATCCTTACCAATCAAGAAATCGCCGTCACTATTATAGAAAGCCGATGAATCCATGGAGATGTTACAGGAATAAATATGCACAGCTAAACCATGACGAGATCTGGGATCGCCAGCACCGCAAACCGTGTGCAAGCCTTCCACAAAGTCCACTGGCTTTCCATCCTTTGATGGCAGATCAAAGGGTTTCCAGCGCAACTAAAGAAAATATAACATAGCAAATGATATACTAAAAGGAGTATAGCTATTCACCTGATTCGGATTGGGAGGCTGTTCATCCCAGTTCTGCCTAAAGTAAGTGGCTCCTTTAAAGGGCTGGAATGGCAGGTGCACTGCCGAGGGCAGCTTCCGGTAGAGCCAAGTCCGTGTATTCTCGGTTCTTGGCGCTGTAAAAGCGCTTCCTGATAGCTGCTCGGCATAGAGCTTATAGGGACACACCTGAGGAGAGTTCTGACCCACTGGCAAAGAGTTGGGATAACGCTCGTCCTCGGAAGAGAAATGAGACCCAAAGCCAGAGAGGTACTGAAATGGGAAATAAAAAAGCATTAGTTTCACTAATTAAGGGTTTCTACAAAATAAAATTAGGAAAATACAAATAAAATAAATTAAATGGTTACCTTTTTTATAAACACATATCAAAACATTGCCGAAAAATGCCGAAACTTAACTAAACCTCTTAGAGCATAGCCACTGATAAGATAGATAATACCAGATAAAGATAAAGATATCTTGTCCAAGAAAGCTGTTTGTATATTTGCATAATTAAGAACTAAAATAGAAATGTATATCTCTAAACAAAAACAAGCAAAACCCTGAACTAAATAAACCGGCATAAGATTATAAAATTATTCAAGTTGGAAACTTGTTTTTAGCACTCAGAAATAAGACTAAAGATCTAGGCAAGCGACAAAGTAATCCGATTTCTCTGAAAACTATATTCCAATTGTGTATATTTCATTGGTTTTTATACAACTGCATTTACAAATTTAACTTCACTTATTCAAAAACACAAATATCGATTATATATATGATTTATAATTAGCAAAATAATTCTTAGATATTGTTTTGCCAGATAAACACTCTGCACTCTGATAGCCATTGTCCGATATTTGATAAAACGTTTACCTTGTATTGCGACATGTCTGATCCTCCGGCGGTTGAAACTAGCACTGAAGTCCGTCGCTTAAAGTCAACCTCTATTTATATCCAGTGCAGATCCAGTCCGGATAGCGAGTGTTTTGAATACTGGCCGGAGAAACTAGTCGCCGCCAGTCCCCTAAAAGTGTGGCGGCGAACGATTTGACGAGAGGTAAACACCTGCCCTGCCCCCTAGATTTGTTGTTGATGCGTGTGGATTGTTTTGATTTTGTTACCAAGACTAAATCGCACCACTGAGAACCTCTGGAAAGGCATACGTGATATACTTAGCATAGCAGTTTTACAGGTTTATAAGTGAATCAAATGGGGTATACCTTATTCCGAACTAAATCCAAAGTTTTACTGTTCATATTAGACTTTTCTTCCTATTGATCCTTCTCTAAAACACAACCAAAACCACATAAGAATAGCTCGAAAATATTGTAAACTAAGTAACTAGTTGTGTAATTTATTGCGGCAAAGATTCAAAGTTATAGTTAATGTGGTGTAGGCAATACAATACAATACAGTTGATGTGTGTGCTCTGTCTGTATATTAAAATACTTAAAGTACTTTTTATGCGGTAATTAAACCTAAATTAGTACGAGTATACATTAAATTAAACATTTAAGGACATACAGCGCTCGTGAGTAGGGTGAGTAAAAAGCGGAGATTCACTCGAAGGATCATAATGAGTGTGTTTCGATTGACATATGCACGGCATATCTGATCTGTCTGTCATGTAGAAAATAAGTGAAAATATAATAATTGTGTGTATGATCATAACTCAGATCTATGATGAACTTTACACTTGGCAAAAAAAAAGGTTAACTTAAATAGAAAAATAGTAGAAAATATTTATCCGGGAATATATACTGATTGGGCGATTAAAATGACGGACACTGGTACGTTAATGGAGATGCTACGCTTTTTTGCATTACGCATGGAAATAGATGCTTTTGCGGCTCTGCGGCTCTCCGTTTCAGCTATTTTAGTCGTGCGACAAGTTCAGAATGTCATCGCCCATGCTGTTTTTGGGCATCTTTGCCGGCGGCGGAGCAGCCAGATCCGCCACCGATGCGAATTCCATGCGCTTTTTGGGTAATCCAAGGGCTCCTGGTGGAGCTAGCTCTCCATAAAGACGGCTCAGATCCGGCGAGGGCCGGCGATGTGAGGAGCTGCTACTGCCATCAGATGGCGCCGGCGAGGGCGTATTCGAGGGCACACTAGAGATGGCCAGGTCCACGGCACTAAAGTTGTACTTGCCTGCGGAGTTGGAGTTGCTGCCGCTACTGCCACCGCCGCCCCCTCCTCCTCCACTGTTTGCAGATTTTGTGGGCGTCAGCCGTTCTAAAGCCGGCGAGGCCGAGGACTCTCGGGTACGCGCCGAAGAGGGCGTCGTCGATTTAGGTGGCTTCATCATCATAGCTGACAGCGACTCCTGCTGGATCTTGAACAAGGCCGATGGCGACATAAACATGTTATTGGCCGCCAATGTGGTCTTCGAGAGCGGATCGGGAATGCCGTATTTGCCATGCTGCTGCTGGAAGAAGGCAGCATAGTCCTGCATCTTTTCCTGTGCCAATGCATTGTAGTAGGCGGCTGGATTAGACAGGGACGACGGCGATGATAGGCCACTAGCTCCTGCTCCGCTCGAAGAGCCTCCTGACTTCATGGCATTCGCCGAGGGGCCACCTCCCACCACAGCCCCAGAGGGAGTAGCGAAGAGGGCGTCCAAATCGGCAGCTGCCTTATTTTGGCGATACAATAGCGCCTTGATCTCCGAGTCCTGCTTCTCCAGCTGCAGCAGCTGGTTAAGCATGTCGCTCTGAATGTCGTTCTGGTTCTGTTTCTGTTTCTGCTTCGATCCTCCACCGCCACCTCCGCCTCCTGACATGCCCACTCCCGAGGAGAGCAATGCGGAGAGCTCATTGTGGGCTCCTGCCATGTGCTTGTTGGACGCCATCGCCGCAGCGAATTGGTTGTTAGGATCAAACAACTTGGTGTACGTCTGCAACAGGGCCGTGTAGTCCGCCTGGGCAGCGGCGTGCTGCTGTTGTTGCTGCTGCTGCTGCTGGTGTTGCTGCTGCAGCTGTTGTTGTTTCTTGGATGAACTGCTATTGGAACTGCTGCTTGCGGTGGCCTGTGGAGGCGGTGGAATCGATGCAGCCGCCACGGCTGCCATCTGCTGTTGCAGGAACGCATTAAGGTCGTTACTCTGCTTGCTCTGCTGCATGTAGGAGTCGTAGCCGAGCAGTTTGGAGGCCTGAATCAAGTTGTTGTAGTCCGCGCTGAGGGCAGCGGCCGCCGCAGCCGCCGGCGAGGATTTCGATGACTTGCCAGAAGAAGAGGAGTTTGACGGTTGACCAGTCAGAGTGTTAGCGGTGGGTACTCCTAGTCCAGCTCCTGTCAAATAACTATAGTCCGAGCCAAAGCCCAGGGTGCCCAAGGTGGTGGCGCCCAGTGCTTCCGCTTGCTGAAGAAGCAGGGCTGCATACTCTGGCGAACGGATGAGCTCGCTCATCTTCAGTGGATCGTTCTTCAGTTCATCCAGCTCCTTCATAAGCTTCGTTTTATACGAATTGGATGTCGAACTTGAGTTCGAGGAGGATGATGACGACGAGGACTTTGATGATCGCTCCGACTTGGACTTGCTGTTGTTGTGTGCATTGCTATTGCTTCCGCCACCTCCGCCTCCTCCTCCTGTGGGCAACGGCATGTTGAAGCTATTCGAATAGGCAGCCACAGCGGCTGCAACATTCGGATCACTTAAACCAGCGGAAGCTGTGGCATTACCTTGTTTCGAGCCACCCACCTTGGCAGCCGCTGCGGCAAGCTGGTTGAGCGAAGAGCTGCCATAGTCTTTCCGCTGCTGCTGGAAGAGCGCCGCCAGATCTGCCTGAAGGAAGTTCGGCGGCAGCTGTCCGGCCAGCTGGGCCAAGCTGGCTGCCATTAAATCGTTGGCCGTAGGTAAACAAGCGGCAGCTGGAGGCACCAGGGCGGCCGCAGCCGCTTCGTACTTGTTGGGCGTGATGCTGGGACTGTTTCGAGCGATGTCGCTCACGCTGAACTTACCGGGACTGGGCGCCGGCGAGTTCCGAGTGCGGGAGGTGGAGGCATGCGACGAAGTGTCCGACTTTGCCGGCGATGGGGACGCCCTCACTGGAACCTCAAACTTGGCCGGGCTGGCGGAGTTCGACTGAATGGTGATAGGACTGTCGCGTGGCGAGGCGCTTAATGCCGAGGACAGAGCCGGAGTCGTTGACACTGGTGGGATGGCTGATGGAGCGGCAGCCGTTGGTGGCAGTTGTGGAGGCAGCAGCTGCTGGCTGGCGGCTGCCGGTGGCAATGTTGGAGCCACCAGATTGGGCAGCACCGACGGATGACTCGTGGGATTCGGGGTGGCAAGGGGAGAGAGCATTCGCACCGGGTTCATATTCAAGCCGGATGGCATGCAAAGCTGCTCCTGCAGCGACATCACCTTCAGCTCGCTGGCCTTTTGCTCGGCCTGAGCAGTGGACTCCTCTTCCGCCTTTCGTGCACTCTCATCCAAAGCATTGACTGTCTCGCTGAATAGCTCCTCCTTGGGTGGCGTCATCTTCACGTCGTTGCCAATGTCCATTAGGACAATGGCCTTATCCTCCTCTTTCACTTCCAACTCATCATTGTCAATGATCTTGATGGTCTTAGGCGGTATGAAGTCATCTTCCTGCTCGCAATCGAGGACTGCGCAGATCCAGTTCCACAGCGCCTTGTCGCTTTGTTTGGAAGGGAACTTCGGGTACAGCGTATTCTTCAGCTTTTCGTTGTAGGTGACGTCGTTGTTGTAGATGTGTCGGAACTTGACCACCTCGCTCCGGTACTGGGTGTAGTAGTCCACACACAGCTGTATCTCGGAACGCACCTCCTCGGGTATCTCCTTATCCGGCAGCACCGAATATTGCATCAGCATGGGTCGGCCGTACTCCATCGATTGCCGGTTCTCGTTGGGTGGCACTATCCAAATACACTTGACCACCGACTCGAGCGTGGGATTCTCATCGTAATAGGGAGCTGAGGAAGATATTAAAGAACATCCATAAATTCTCTGAACGCTTGTAAAGATTCCCTTATAATACTTACATATAATCAAGGAAACACACGGCGTGTAGGTGAGATCGCTGGCACCACGCATTCGTATTTGATAGTCCAGCTGGGAATCGCAGTCGCGCAGTGTTGGTTCTGCCTGGAACTTGGGATGCGAGTGATACCATCCCACCAACAGCAGCTGATCCTGGATCATCATCTTTTGTATGTCGCGTTCCACTTCGCCAGCTCTCTGACGATCGAAGCGTGTGCTCCGGCAAGGATATGTCTTTGTAATGGATAAAGCTGCAAAGAAAAACAACATTAAGGTATTGCATTTGCATATAAGATCCCAAGACGAGTCGGACTCACTGTGCGTGTTCATGTCCCAGGTACCGCCCAGATAGCCGCAAACCTCGCGCACCGTCAAATGACAATGGAAGTCTGCCAACAGAAGGGAAGAGGAGTTGATTGTGATGAGAAAGGGCTGCAGTTTGCCCACCGACGAAAAGGGCACGGACTCAATGAGCATGTTGGCGTCGCTGTGGATGAAATTATGAATAATACTGTTATTTAAAAAATCAAACAAAAATAACTAAAGAATAAATATTAACATCGCCTCTAAGAAACCACCCAAAAGTCCCAAATCCCTTTCCCTGGTTTACTTACTGAACTATATTGCGATTGGCTACGGTATTATGGGCGAAGACAGTTCGTTTGACCACAATTTCCGGGGACTCTGACTTGCGTTCGGCATCTGCAGTTACAAAGGAATCAGCATAGATCTAAAAATGCACCACACAGCAGATACATACCCAGGTCACAGTCATCGAGCGGTGTCTCCTTTTGGAGGGCACACTTCCGCAGATACGTGTTCTTGTAGGCGTCCAGCTTTTTGCCCTTGTACTTGACCGAGGCCCAGCCGCAGCCGCTCTTCTTTTCCGGATTAATAATCCGTTTGCAGTGCATGGCCCAGGCGCTGGGCGTTAGGAAAATAGTCTCAGTCTCATGGGATTTGATCTTGCCGTCGGAGAGCAGGTCTCCGACAAACTTCTGGCCCAGGTATTCGATTGTCATCAATCCCTGGCCCGGCTGCAGGACATTGGCGGCCATCAGCGTCTGCAAAGTGACCGTGCGTCCCGTGCCATTGAAGCCCTCGTAGTTCTCCTTGGCCTGGAAGGGAATTTGCATATGACAGGCGTACATTATAGTCACCGATATGGAGTATGTTTCTGAGCGTGCTCACCTCGTCGTCGTTATCGTCGTCGCCAGCATCACTGTCCACATCTTTGTCGCACAGGTTATCCTCCAGCATGGCGACAACTGGTGCTGCCGTCCTATCCAGGGGCGGTGGTCCGGACTCCGAGTTGTTGGTATTAATTGCATCCGACGCGGATAGTGCACGCTCCCCCTCCAACTCCCGCTCGCAATCGTTTGTTATTTGCGGCTGCGACGGTGGCGGCGACGGCGGCGGCTGCTGCTGCTGTAGCACCTGCCCCTCCTCCTCGCCATCGCCATCGCCGTCACCCTCGCCATCGGAGCTGCTCACAACCTGGTTCTCGGCCACCTCGTCCACCGGCTCGCCCTCCGCCAGAGCACCGTTTTCCACACCGTTCTCCATGCGTCCTGCAATCAGAAATCTGCAATTTTTCGCAAATTCAGCCGCAGAATTTGTGTATGTGGTGGCGTAAAATGTTGTTAGTAGTGCTCAGTATGACCGTGGCCTGGTCGCTCTAATATACCAGGAGGACGAAAAAAAGGAACCACAAATTATCATGTGCGTCAAATTAGCGTCGGTGAATTAGCGTCGAAACGGAACGGTGGCAATATGGAACACGGAGAAATTTTTTTTATTTTATTTATTTTCTAAATAAAGCACTAAATTGAACTAAATAAAGTTTGTAAATGCTAAAAAACTGAATTTACTAATTGCCACAGGGTATTCTCCATAGTATATTTTCGACGCTAACTTTTAAAAAATCTTTAGAACTATTACAAGAAGTGTTTCGACGCTAATTTGACGCACATCAAAATATCGCTGTTCCAGTAGTCGCTGGGATTTCGCACTGGGCCAGAAGCGGTCACATCACCGCAAACGTAAATAAAAATATAAATATTTTCAGTTTTAATCAAGAACTTGGTGAAGGCAAGGAAATGGAAGACTTCAAGGCATTTTCCCCGCCTCCCCTCCGCCCTCTTCGCAGTCAAACTAAAAAGTAAGTAAACAAACTTGAAATCTAAGAACGAGCTTCAGTTTTGAAAAACTTATTGCAGGTGTCGAGTTTGCTTGAAGAAATCAAACGAATTGGTCAATATATTTGATATTTCTCAAGATCAAGGCGTGTCTATTGCGAAGCTGTTATCCCAATCCACAGGATTAGAGATATCAAAGGGCGATTCTAATCCAGAAACCGTTTGCTCGCCTTGCCTGCAGGATGCCAAGAACGCATTTGAAATCAAGAAGTCACATCAAACGAGTCACCAGTTCTTTCAACAATTAAAGCAGGATCCTGCACCAATGATTGACTTTACGAAGGAGGCAAGCGGTCTCCAGGTGAAGATGGAGAGCAACGAAAATTTTTTGGAGGAATCCGCACCACAGATGGAATATTTCCTAATAGATGAATTCCTTTCAGAGGAAGTGAAGCTTGAGCCAGTAGAGGATTTAATTTCAATCAAATCGGTGAAGAAGGAGTCAACAGAAGAATACGATCAAGTTCTAGTGATAAACGAGCCAATTGAAGATGACTCATTAGAGGAAGATGTTGGGAAAAATTCAGATTATGACATAGATCCTTCTTATTTGCAAAAGCAAAATACTATTGTTTTTGGAAACCGTCCGATATCCGAGTTCCAGTGTTCCTTCTGCCCACGGCTTTTTCCAACAAAATCTCAACAGAAAATACACGAGCACCGACACAAAGGACCTACCTACAAGTGTCCCCACTGCCAAATGGCATTTATATTCCAGTCATTACTAAAAGAGCACATAAGAAAATGCCAAAAGAAAATTCCATTGCTAAAGTGTATCCACTGCGAATTGTCATTTAAAAGCCAAATTGAGCTGGAAAAACACATTGAAACGCACACAAAAAAATTGTATAGATGCTCTGTTGAGAGTTGTCAAAGGGTTTTCCACAACAACAATGCACTCAAGAATCACATTGCATTCAACCACCTGAAAAAATCGAGCACTAAGTGTTCCCACTGCCAAACCGATTTTCCTAGTACTCGTGAACTAATTGAGCATATAAAAATAACCCACACGGAAGACGACGCACAAGTTAAGACCCTCCTTGAGCAACGTTTCATGTGTTCCTACTGCGATAAGTCCTATCAATCCAATCAAGGACTTGTGACACATGTGAAAAACAAACACCACTGCAAAGAAAAATCGAGCATTAAGTGTTCCCACTGCCAAACCGATTTTCCTAGTACTCGTGAACTAATTGAGCATATAAAAATAACCCACATGAAGGACGATGCACAAGTTAAGACCCTCCCTGAGCAACGTTTCATGTGTTCCTACTGCGATAGGTCATATAAATCGAATCAAACACTTGCCTTACATCTGAAAACCAAACACTGGGTTTTCAGTTTTTTCACTTCCAAAACAAGATGGACAAGATATAGTCGGGCGTCCCGACAGTAGAAAATGAAAAAATGCGCCACTTTTAAATCGGAAAGCATTTTTATGTTTGTTTCTGTTTTTTTAGCCATGTTCTAAGCAAAAAATTTTGTATTTAATTTTAAATTAAAAATTAAATAAAAATGTTAACCTTAAATTTGGTTTGCACGTTTTTTAAGGAAAAAAAAACTGACACATTAAAGCTCCCAGAATTTAATTTCGTTAATTTTTGGCCAAAATATGATTTTCCAAATTTGCAATTTGCCATTTATAATTTCAAAACCTACCTAGATCGATTCTCCCACTAATTCTGATCAACAATATTTAGGGTTGGTGGTGCCAAAAATTACTCCTTCTCGTCTTAAAACATAATTTAAAATATAGTTTGAAAGGGTCGTCAGAACGACAAAGCCACCAAGCGGCCATAGTTTGAACTACGGCTTGTAGGCGAAGGGTGAGAGAGAGAGAGAGGTAGTGGGTTTTGTGCTGAATGTATGTGTGTACATTCGCATTCGTGCAGACATACATATACAATGCACACATATGTGTTAGTGGGTTTTGTGCTCTTTGTATGTACCCTGCAGTACCAGTCAACAACGCTTAATCAACATTTCATCAACAGCCGAAGAGTGTGATCTGAAATGAAAATTTGAAAAATTACATCTTGGCCAAAAAAAACGAATTTTAATTCGGAAAGCATTGATGTGTTTTTTTCTCTTTCTTCTTACTGAAATGGATACATTTTAATGACTCAATTGCATAATGAAAGGGTATTTTGACTTCGGTTTGCCAAATTTTGTTGTTTCCGATTTTGTTGAGCGTCGCACTATGAACCAAGCAATATCAGCCTGGTCACTCTGGAACGCTTACTGCAAAAAGGCGCGCATGCCAACTTACTGAATTAAAATTGTGTTTTTATTGAATTATCGTTGAATTACTGCATGCCCATACAACATGGCACTTTGGGTGGACAAATACAGGCCGCGGGAACTGGCCAAGTTGGACTTTCACAAGGTAAGAGCAGAAGGATCGGCCATATTCAGACAAAACTCAATGTGCTAATATTTTTTTTTCTGACCACAGGATCAGGCGGATAATCTGCGTAATCTTTGCAAGCAGAGTGACTTTCCCCATCTCATGTTTTATGGACCTTCCGGTGCCGGCAAGAAGACCCGCATCATGTGTCTGCTCCGGGAGATGTACGGAGCCGGCGTGGAGCGTCTGCGGAGTGAAACCATGACATTCACCACTCCATCAAACCGGAAAATCGAGGTGATGACAGTCAGTAGCAACTACCACCTGGAGGTGAATCCCTCTGATGCCGGCATGTACGACCGAACGGTGGTCATCGATCTGATCAAGCAGGTGGCTCAGACGCACCAGATCGAGATCAATGGCCAGCGGGAGTTCAAGGTGATCGTCATCTCCGAGGGCGATGAGCTCACTAAGGACGCGCAGCATGCCCTGCGTCGCACCATGGAGAAGTACGTGGCCACTTGCCGGATCATTATTTCGGTGAACTCCACGTCCCGCATCATACCGGCCATTCGCTCTCGTTGCCTGGGCATCCGGGTGGCCGCACCCAACGAAACGGAGATCGTGTCTATCCTGCAGAGTACCTGTAAGCGGGAGGGCCTCACTCTGCCGGTGGAACTGGCCAAGCGGGTTGTGGACAAGTCTGAGAGAAATCTCAGACGGGCTCTACTGATGCTGGAGGCCTCCAAGGTGGCCAAGGCACCGTTCACAGCCAACCAGGAGATACCTGACCTGGACTGGCAGGTATTCCTGCGCGAGACCGCTTCGCAAATCATCAGCGAGCAGACGCCCGCAAAACTGGAGAAGATCCGCGAGCGACTGTACGAACTTCTCACCCAGGGCGTGCCGCCCAATCTCATTTTCCGCGGTCTTGTTGAGCAGCTGGTAAACAACTGTGATATGTCCATCAAGGCAAAGACGCTTGAGTTTGCTGCGGAATACGAGCACCGGATGCAATCGGGGGCCAAGCATATCTTCCACCTGGAAGCGTTTGTCGCCCAGTTTATGAACATCTACAAAAAGTTCCTCTCCGAGCTGGTTATGACGGATGACTTTTAATGAACTCCGTTTTAATAACTTATTCCGAAAAAAACTTATAAAATAAACTGAATTAAACAACATATTTAATGGAAAAACGGCTGTTGCTGCTGTTGCTGTCGTTCCTCGCGATTCTGCAGGATGGACATGCACATTTTATCCTCGGTTATGCGTTTGACCGTATCAATGTATCTGCGGACCTGCTCCTCTAGCTTGATGCTCGCCTGTATAATAGGTAAAAGGTTTAAATTGGTTAGTACTTCGGCAGCAAAAAATTGCATTTAGCTTACCATTTTATACTCGATATCCTCCTTGGCATTAACCTTTAGTGCATGTAGCAGCAGATCAATTGTGTTGATGGGAAAGGCGAGCTGGGGATTCGTTACGTTCACAGAGTGCCCGAAGTCGAAGTATTCGCAGCCCGCTCCCAGCATACCGCCAATCATCTCATTACCTAGATCTGCGGCTTCTAGTAGGCGATTATGCTTAACGAAAAGATGCAGGAGCTCTCGGGAGTTGGCCAGCTTGTACGAATCCATCAGCCACTGGGGCACAAATGTATTTAAGACGAGAAGTCTGTTTACGATGCTCTTTTTGATCAGCGTCGAGTTCTTCTCCTCGTTATCCGCTAACAGCTTCTCGAGCAAGGCATAGGCCATATCGGCAGCATTATTTCGATGGGGTAGATCTGAAAAGGAGGAAACGTAATCAATAAAGATAGAAACTGCAACCGTAATTCGAACCAACCTGCCATATCGTTGTTTTGCAACCAGCTCCAGGCGTTCGCTGACTTATCCTCCGTGGCCGTGACACAAGCGGTTGTCAGACTCTCAAATATGGGCAGCACGGAGAACGTGTGTCCCCTGGACAGTTTCAGGGCGGCCGTGTACAGACCACAACTGGCCAGAAGATAGGACAACTCTTCGGGTGAAGCGCGATCATAAGTAGCTGCATCCTTGCGGAAATGGGATAGCTCAAGCAATGCCTCGGCGTGAAGCAGTTCTTTTCGTATATCGGGCAGCTCCAGGACAATCACCTCCTCACCACTAGTATCCTCCTCGTCCCCGGGTTCATTTTCATCGTCATTGGCCTTGCTTACCACCCTCTCATCACCAATAGTGGGCTTGGCAATCCATCTGTAACGACTGTCGACCAAGTGCAAACTGTTCAGACAAACTAAGAGCGAGGAACAGCGTTTCTCCAGGGCATTAGGGGCGTCGCTGTCCACTTGCAGGCGCATAGCTTGTTCGTACATAACCGTGGCAGCTTTACGCATATTGCCCTTGTCCGTATGGAAGGCGTACAAAAAGTTGTAGACATCGTTCTGATCGATGCTTAAGGCTCTTGCCCGCGACTCCACAATTTCCTCGAACTCGTTCTGCAATCCGTGGTACGAGAACCGCATAAGCAGCTGCAGCTTCTTGGTGTTGAATAGAGTTATGACCAGCTGTCGCAGGCAATCCTTTCGTCGCGACGTATCGGCGTTGTTCACCAGGGCATGGTAGGCCTGATCGTAGTGGCCCCACTGCAGATGAATGTTGAACACAATAGATTGGAACATGGGCAACTGCGGATCGTTGCAGTCTAACTTTTTCATTGCATCGTTGGCCAGTTGGTTGATATTGTCCAGAGCCGAGTGCTGCTCAAAGAGCTTGATTACCTTCAGGTAATACTGAACAATGGCCGCTTGAGTGTCCTCCGCAGAAATCGCATCACCCTGGACGAAACTTTCTTGCAACTTGCTGTACAGCGGCGTGTTCTTTAGCACATGCTCAATCAGAAAGTCGTCGTGGACCACGCAGGATGCTGTTTCCTGAAACAAATGGACCGCTTTGTGCGCCTCTCCGCTATCCAGCAGAGATACGGCCAGCATAAAGTTTCCTAAAGTCCCAGTTAGAGAAAATAACAATATAGAGACTTTACACGACTTACTTGCATATGCTTTCGTGGAACACCAACCGGACAAGAGACGCACATAATCCTGCACGATGATATGCTGACAGGTCCCCAGTAGCCATTCGGGGAAGACGTAGATGGGCGATTCGGGCCACAGCATTTTGTTGATAGAGCCCACAATTTGAAGCAGCACATCGCGCAGATTAAATGGCTCGGTCTCCAGCTGCAGGCTGTTGGTTTTCTGCAGCATGGCAAGGGCGCTAAAGAGACCCTTCGACTGCAGAAAAAGACTGAGGAGTGTGGTCTGGTCATTGCCCATATTCCGCAATTGGCTGGCATAGGGACGTGTGTAGCCACTGAATAGTTGAGCACGGCTCAAGCGTTGGATAGAAGCCTCACTGAAAATGGTGATTTATATAAGGAATATGCATACGTTTTAAAAATCTTGAAATACATACAATCCAGCTGGTGCCGTCAAGGAAATGGGCGTGTCAGCGATCCAGGCCAAAGTACTATAACAGCTCAGATAATTGATATTTGTCGAAATGTTTGATGTCTCCATTCCAGCTGGCTTACACGCCAGGTACTGCAAAATCAAAAGATTTCGGCAGACAGCGAATCTGTAATTTAATCACAAGAATATTTATGGTTTTTAACAATCAACAATCTTACAAATATACATATTGATCTCACCGTATAATGGCCATTTGCTTGACCGTTTCGGCTAAGATGGCAAGTCCATATTCGCTGCCAAATAATGCTCCCGTTGGCTGCAGGAATCGAGATGAAGCGGAATAATCTAAAGCGAACAATAAATACAACGTATAACCGCCGATAAGCTAATTTTTGAACATGTTTCCCTACCATGCGGAGGCGCATCTGGATCGATGATGCTCAGCACATCGAGTAACATTTCCACAGCTGCCTTAACGTTGGGTATATCCTGGAACTTCTGCGTTATGTCCTTCAAGCTATCCGCTGACATTGCTGCCAGTCGGGATACCAACTTGGATATTACTTCAACTGGGCACTCGCGATCGTAAAGCTGCTTGCCCATCTCAATTTTCATGTCTTCCGAAATCAGTCCTTCCAGCAGCGTCACTACCTGCATGACATTAACAAATCCCGTGGCCATTTCGGGATCGCTGCGGAAAATGGGAGCCACAAATGTGGCTACCCTTCTGCTGTCACTGCCGATGAGCAGAAGATGCTCCAGTACCTCGCAGGGACGGAGAAGTGAGAATGACTGCCGCCTGACCAAACATACGGCATCCATGCCATCGAGTACAGCAAGTCCCATGAGCTCGGAGAACTTGATATGGTACTGCTCGCAGCATGAATAGAAGCGGCCCCAATGCCGCGTGGCAATCTCCCAGTACACATCGTCGGGGACCTCGAAGTCCTTCAGCTCATTCTGAATATCGTCCTCGACGGCGGTGCACACCTGCTCCTTTAGCACGTTCATCGATAGCTGCTTTACATCCAACTGCATATTGACGCGCTTAAACATCTATAAGAAACGGATTATTAGACCGAATATATATAGAAGCTTTATTCTTACTCACATATAGGGCCTTGGTAATCACATGGCGATCAAAGCGTCCCGGATGGAAGATGTAGGAGCAGTACGCCTCCCGGGGATTCACATGATCTTGATCGATAGTAAGGCAATAGCGATCCGGTGGAGCTTCCAGGGCAGCGGTAACCCATTTAACGACTTTTTTTGAACCCAGGTGTCCGGCCGAGACATGAAATTCACCCTCAGCATTGCTCCAAAGTGCCCAAATATGAGAGTTAGTGGCATCAAAGTTTATAAGATCCATTTGATGCTCCGTTTTCGCAGTTTCCTCATGCGCCACAAGCGACATACCTTTGTTATCGCCGGGATCGGGTACGATGCTCAAACAAATAAACTTAGCTCCGTTGTCGTGGGAGATGAATAAACAATAGTCCCGATCGTTAATTTTGCGCAGTTGGTTGTTTTGAGCTGGGAGGGTAAATACATAAGACCATATAATGCAAAGAGCTGGGCTGTACTCACGTCCTTGCGCTCCGGAGCCTGCGTGACTGGAACCTGCGGAGAAGTTTGTGCTGGCCACCGTCTGCATGCCATTCCCTGACCACAAACGCAGCTCATTGTTCCGGTAAAGAACTAGGATGTAAAGATGCCCCTCAATTTCGCTGAACGCCATAGACATGGCTGCCTCTTGGGTCTCCGAACGGCCACTGAAAACACCAATTTCATAAATATTTGAAAGGACGAACCCTAGAAGCGCATACTCACATTAGAGCACCCTTCAGATTGGACAGAAACCGTGGCATTAGATATGGCTCCTTGACTTCGTTGGTGGTCGTGTGGCCGGAACTGCAGTTCATGGTATGGAGCAGCAGCTTGTCCTCGTAGGCCACCGCAAAATAGGCAGTATAAGCGTCATGCGAGATATAGGATTCCGCCACGTTGGGTGGTACAGTTCCAAAGCTATCCGTTACATAGAAGCTGTTAGGATCGTTGATCTTCTCGGTTACATCGTAGAATATGGATTGCGACTGCAGATCCTCGGGTATGGTGCCGAATCCCCCATCTTGGACAGCCGTCTTCAGGGGGAACATATACCGATGTACGCTGCTGACGGTGACCACCAGCAGCGTGATGGTTGTCGGCTGCTCAGCCAGACTAACGTTCAACACGGCAGAGTCAGTGAAGCGCAGGCGCAAGTGGTTTCTCTGCAGGGAGATGTCCAGACTGACCTCCGAAAGTTCAAGCACATCCTGGTTTGCGCGCCTATAAAAAGGACGCGGGGGGAAAAGTAAATTATCAGACGAAACCATATCATCGACGGGGCTCGAACTTACCAATATATAAAGCGGTTCCTGTATTGCTTACTATTACATCGCTTGTAGCAATAGCCGCCGGAGGTCTCAAATGTCTTAAGATCCTGCAGCGTGCTCTGGGTTCCTGTTTATATTGTCAAGGTGTAAACATCATGGATTTCATGGCACCTCCACCAGAGATTCAGGGCGCAACTTACCCGTGTTTATATTCACTTCTATCCACTCCGCCGGATTTAGGTTCTTGGGGATGACCTCCCGGTAACTCATATTGGCAGATAGCGTGGAATCGGGCATCCTTATCAAAAATGTCCAGGAGAAACCACAGAAAATTATTGGCGGCACCGGCAAACAACACGCTCAACAGTTTCAGTGATGAACAACGTAGAAATTGGCAAAATAGTGTTTATAGAAATGTAAAAATAGTCCCAACACTGGTCACACTACGTCCGGTCCACATGTGTTTTTGTTGATGCGGCTTTGTTATTTACCTACATTTTTAAATTAAACTTGAGTTACAATACAAAAATGAGTGGACAGGACGATGAGACTGTTGTTTGTCTGCCAGGCGAGCGCATTTGCCATACAGATGACAACATAATTCTCGGCGTGGGCACATACGAACAGAATGGCTATATCTATGCTTCCAAGTCCGGCATTGTGAACATCGACGAGTCTGGAGAAAACGTGAGTTTTTTACAAAAATGTAAAGCTTATATTTATTAATTGATCTCCCCGACAGTGCCAAGTTGTGAGTGTGCACAAGCCAGGCTTTCATCTGACCATCCCGGCCACAGGAGACGTGGTCACCGCGCGGGTTTTAGTTACAACTCCGAAATTCGCCAAGTGCGCCATTTTCTGTGTGAGGAATGTTCTGCTAGAAAGCAGCTATCGTGGCCTCCTGCGCAAGGAAGATGTGCGAGAGACGGAGAAGGACCGCGTTGACATCTACAAATCCTTCAAGCCTGGCGACGTGATCTTGGCCCGTGTGATCAATCAAATGGAGCAGTCGTTCCTGCTCACAACTGCTGAAAACGAACTTGGCGTGGTCATTGCCTATGCTAGCGATGCTCGTAAGAATAGGGTGCCAATGGTACCCGTTGGCTGGAGTGAGATGCAATGCCCCCAGACCACGATAAAGGAGCCACGTAAAGTTGCCAAAGTCCTGCCGGAAAGCTCAATAAACGATGTGAAATAAGGCCAATCGAATTCTGAACTCAATTCTTGGGAAAATTTGCGATTATTAATGGACAGCTATAATTAATGAATAGTTAATTTATTCGGTATCTAGCCAACGCAATTATTTCGAAGTTTCTCAAGTTTTCTTTATCGCCATAGTTACCTATTAATAGAAATATTAATTAATAGTATTATTGATTCCAAATACATATATCAGAGTCAAAATATGTAATTTTAGGGACTTTAAAGAGATATTTTTTACAAATGTACAAATTAAAGTAAAAATATGTTTAACTAAAGACCAATTTTGATATCTTTTAGAAAAAAACAATTTAACTCTTAGAAGAACTATTAGCATGTAATCCACACAATACCCTGGTTTCCATAGTTATGTGCCTACGACGATGAGTAATCTTCAAGTTATTTTAATGATTTTTTTGTTATTATGATTAAACAAAAGATTAGAAAGAAGTTTTAGAACTAAATTATTTGTATTTTTGAAGATCTATCTACCCTGTAGAATTTAAGGTCGTAGAATTTCTTCATGGAAAAAAAGAGACTCCCAAATTTAGTCAATTAATTTAATATTTTTTTTTTTAATAAATCAAAGAATATATATTCCTGATAGCTGGGGAAATGACCCTTTTGATGGCTTCTGGAAATCAATATGCAGACACATGTTCTTTACGAGTTGCGAACATAAATAGTTTATAGAAAGGAATGACAGGTACTTACTCCAAACAAACCAAATTACCTTTACATGCTATTGCACGTGTTTCCCAAATAAGGCAAATAATAAAAGGCAATACGGCTGCAGGCGTCAGAGCTGTAAAGAACCCGACCCGTAACCCGTTGCCAATCAATGTCGCTGGGAGCTGTTGTTGATGGGATAGCAAGAGTTGCGATTTCTATGCAAATAGCCGCTCCCTTCGCGTGCTGGAGTCGAACCTAATTCAATCAGAGGAGCGAGAGCATGGAGCAGGTCCTGGACTAGGGTACCGTGTCTTGTCTTGCCGAAAGAAGTAAATGCAAATGCATAAATGTTACAGGTGGGCAGGGAGTCGACGGCGAGTCCCGGATCCCGGACCGGGGCGGCGTCCAAACAACCAATCATTGTTTGGTCGATAGAAAACGCAGCCGGCTCGTTTCGGTGGTTCGAAGTTCGAATTCCGGTTAATATTCAAATTAGGGCTAAGGAAATACGATGTGCGAGTGCAAGTGAGCAGCCCGGCGGGTAGTTGGCCCTGTCGTAGTTGTCGCTGAAACGTCACCAGTTCTGGGCAGTCCCAAAGCATAAGTTCCTGTCGCTGTCGCTAGTCACTGTCAGTCGCAGGCTAACAGCTGGAAGGACCACATCTCAAGGAACAACTTCTGAAACGGAAACGGATACGGAAAGAGAACGGCACAGGGACTGGAGCAAGCAACTCATCATGGTTCAGATATCGCAGACGGAGGAGGACATTAAAATCTCCATCGAACTCAATCGTTTGGTGACCCGCAAGCCGGATGTTGTCCTCCTGCCGCAGTATCTTAAATTCAACAATCCTCCGATTTTCTTTGAGCGGCATCTGGCGCAGGAGATCGATGAAATGGCTAGGTGAATTCTTAATAGGAACAATAATAATGTTTATTTCATTTCTCCCAATCTCTTGCAGCTTCTGTCGGATTTTTAAGAACGAGGCTCGCATCGTACTGGTGAAGAAGGAGAAGGGCTTTTGGCCGGAAATGTTCCAGAAGCTGGACAAAGAGGCGCTAATGCAGAAGCGCCTGGAGATTGCCGATATGATTGTGGAGCGTAATAAGAAGCGGGACGAAAAGGCACTGGAGCGGTACGACAACAAGAGACGTGCTGAGATTGAAAAGGAGATAAAGCGGGAGACAGCTATGCGGGAACGGGTGAAGCAGTTTCAGGAGAACTCCGTCCGTGAGGCCCTTGTGGTGGACGTGCGCAAGGAGGCCAATAATGCTACTTCCAAGATCGACCAACCGTCGTCGGTGCCAGCCGCCAGTCGCCTGGCCACGCCTCTAATGCGTCCGCCTATGAGCTCTGTGCGCGGCAGCGGGCGTATCACCGTTAGCTTTTCAAGCCAGCACAAGCGGAGCACGCCGATGAGGGAGTCGCAGACCACCGTAGACAATGCCTATGCTGCTGCCGGTGGACCCAATGCGGCTGTAAATTCTCCCATGGAGAGCCTCGACGAGTGAACTTAAAACACAAATTATGCGTGCGTTCTTGAGACTGTTACAAATGTTTCCTATCTTCATGTTTCAACAAATAAAATTACAGGTGTGGGCTTTACAATAATAAAGGGATTTTTCAATTAATATATTTTTTTTTAATTTATTAAATGTAACTTTAAATACATAATAGAGATAGAGCTTATTTATTGGAATAAAAAACAGCAACAATTATTTGTTCTCATTTAAATATTGGTTCAAAGTTCGATATCACCGATTTCCAATGACGTGGATTGAACATCGATAGCCAGTTTATGTCAGCTGTTTACCCATCAGCTGAGCTATCAAAAAAATCGGACGTCACATTCGATATATATTCGACGTTGCTTTTTTCACAATTTTGTTGCCGCTATGTCCGTATTCCCACAAAGAAACTATTAAGTACATTTCTCGTAATAACACGCGACGCAGCTGGAGACGACTGATGACTGACGCAGCAGGAGCTGGTAAGAGGAAAGGCCCTGCCGGGGACACAAACGCGGACTGCACGGTGAAAACGCTGGCCAGCGGAGTAAGGGAGGCCGCCAGGCTGGATGACCTGGTGCAGTATGTGAGCCTGCACGTGCGCATTCCGACGCCGTTGAGCGGCGTGGTGCTGCCCTTCGTACCGCTCTACCTGGCCGCCTTCTACCTGTGGATCCACGTGTACGGAGGAGAGACCACTCCCAGCGACAGCAACGACTACAAAGACATCTCCGGTGAGAATAGCACCAGTACGGATGCCACCACTACGGTATGGAATGACGTGGGCTTCATTGGTGTAGTGGCCATTGCCTTTCTGCACGTTCTCACGCTGCTCTTCTGCTACTGGAGCGTTCATGTGCTGGCCTTCCTCACGTGCCGTCGGGTAAAGTTGCCGGGTGCCAATGTACTGGCCAAGGTGGTGCCCACAGCCAACAATGGCAACTCCAAGATCGTGCCCGTGCGATCTGCTAAGCTTGAAGACGGATCCACACAGTATTTCTTGGTGTTCCAAAAGACGAAATACGTTTGGAATGAGGATAGGAAGACTTTCCGCGCTGTGGAGTTCCCCGTTAACGGACTGCTCAGCACATACTCTGCTTCTAGAGGATTGGAGACTGAGGAGGCCATCAAACGGGCCACCAATACATATGGAAACAACGAGATGGACATGGTGGTGCCCGAATTTCACGAACTCTTCATCGAACGGGCCACAGCGCCGTTCTTTGTGTTCCAAGTGTTCTCCGTTGGACTGTGGTGCATGGACGACTACTGGTACTACTCCCTTTTCACCCTCTTCATGCTGATCGCCTTCGAGTGCACCATCGTCAAACAGCAGCTGCGCAACATGTCCGAAATCCGAAAGATGGGCAACAAGCCGTACCTGATCTACGCCTTCCGTCAGAACAAGTGGCGGCATATCGGCTCCGATGAGCTGCTGCCCGGGGATTTGGTTTCGGTGACACGTTCCCAGAACGACAACATTGTGCCTTGCGACTTGGTCATCCTGCGGGGATCCTGCATCGTTGACGAGTCCATGCTGACAGGTGAATCGGTGCCGCAAATGAAAGAGTCCCTGGAATCGCTGGATAATTTGGATACGGAACTAGATGCCGAGGGCGATGGCAAGCTGTTCGTTTTGTTTGGCGGTACCAAGGTGGTCCAGCATACAGCCCCCACCAAGGAATCGCTGCGTGCTCCAGACGGCGGCTGCATTGGCTACGTTATCCGCACGGGTTTCAACACATCGCAAGGCAAGCTTTTACGCACCATCTTGTTCGGAGCAAATCGCGCCACGGAGAACAACGTGGAGACCTTTGCCTTCATTGCTTTCTTGATGGTATTCGCTGTGGCCGCCGCCTCTTATGTGTGGGTGAAGGGAAGCGAGGATCCTGAGCGCAATCGCTACAAGCTTTTCCTTGAGTGCACACTCATTCTAACCGCCATCATCCCGCCTGATCTACCCATCGAACTGACGCTGGCCGTGAATACATCTCTAATTCAGCTGACCAAGCTGTTTGTCTTCTGCACAGAGCCTTTCCGCATCCCCTTTGCCGGAAAGGTTCAAATCTGCTGCTTTGACAAGACGGGCACCTTGACCACGGATAATCTCATGGTTGAGGGTATTGCTGGCTTAGCTCCCAATGGCGCTTGTGTGCCCATCGAGGAGGCAGAAGCGAATACGGTTCAGGTGCTGGCCTGCTGCCACTCCCTAGCCCTGTTGGACGATGGCTTGGTGGGAGATCCCCTGGAGAAGGCCACACTGGCTGCAGTGGACTGGAACCTAACGAAAATGGACAGTGTCATTCCGAAGCGTCCGCAACTTAAACCTCTAAAGATCGTTCAACGGTATCACTTCTCCTCGGCTCTGAAGCGAATGTCGGTCTTGGCCGGCTACATAATGCCCTACTCGAACGAGGTGAAGCACATTGGAGCGGTGAAGGGAGCCCCGGAGGTGATTCAGGGGATGCTGCGTGAGGTGCCCGCGGATTACGAGAAGGTTTATTTGGAGTACGCCCGTCGCGGTGCTCGTGTACTGGCCCTCGGAATCAAGGGGTTCGGCACTCTGGGCAATCAAAAAGTTCGGGAATTGAAGCGCGAAGAAGTCGAATGCGATCTGACCTTTGCCGGCTTTGTGATCATCTCCTGTCCCATGAAGCCAGACTCTAAGGCGGTGATCAAGGAGCTAATTCAATCCTCCCACAAAGTGGTAATGATCACCGGCGACAATCCGCTAACCGCCTGTCATGTGGCTCGCGAACTGCGCTTCACCCGCAAGAAGTTGCTTATCCTGACGCCGTCGTCCGGGGATACTTTTAATTGGGTATCCGTCGATGGAGACCAAAAGTACGATCTAGAGCGAAAGAATAGCAAGAGAAGTATCTCAATGCTGCTGGCAACGCACGATCTCTGTATAACCGGCGAGGGATTACAGTATCTGCAACTGAACGACCAACAATACTTGCGTCAAGTGTTGCCACAGATCACGGTCTGTGCCCGGTTCGCGCCCAAGCAGAAGGAATTCGTGATCACCCAGCTGAAGCAGCTTGGTTACTGTACTCTAATGTGTGGAGATGGCACCAACGATGTGGGCGCCCTGAAGCACGCCAACGTGGGCGTCTCTTTGCTCACCAGTGCTCCTGTGAAGCGCAAGCGCACCGAGGAAGAACAACAGCAGGCGGCAGCCAATGCAGCGGCTGCGGCGGCACAAGTAGCAGCAGCTAACAATGCCAACCAGCAATTGACGCCCAGGGAACGAGCCCTACGTCGCCGCCAGGAGCAGATCAATCAGACACAGGCTCGCCTGTCAAGTGCGCTGCGCGACATGGAGGAGCAGACCATGGTAAAGCTTGGCGACGCCTCCATTGCGGCGCCCTTTACCAGCAAATCCTCTTCCATTATGTGCGGTAAGTAAAAAGGGTTTCCCATTGCTTAAATATATTTTAATTGGACTAATTTTTCCCCCAGTTAACCATATCATCAAGCAGGGCCGCTGCACGCTGGTAACCACGCTCCAGATGTTCAAGATTCTCGCGCTGAATGCCCTCATCCAAGCCTACTGCCAGTCCGTGCTATACATTGATGGCGTCAAGTTCAGTGATACCCAGGCCACCATGCAGGGCATTTTCATTGCCGCCTGCTTCCTATTTATCACCAGAGCAAAGGTTACCATTTTGAGGTGCCAGTAAAGAATATTTTAATTTATAGTTTAAATTCTTTCTACAGCCTCTGAAAACCCTGTCCAAGGTGGCACCACTGCCAAACATATTTAATTTCTACACCATTTCGACCATCCTCAGCCAGTTTGCTGTGCACTTTGGAACGCTGTACTACCTAACCAGCAGGGCCAACGAGCTGGCGCCGCCCAGGTAAACTCAGATCTTTGATTTAATTAAAAATTATTTATAAATTCATTTCGTGCAGAGTGGGAAAAGTGAAGCTGTACATAGACATGGATGCCGACGAGAAGACCAAGTACGAGCCAAACATTGTGAGCAGCACGGTCTATATCATTTGCATATCCCTGCAAGTTGCCACCATTGCTGTCAATTACAAGGTGAGGCTTAATAAGTTTATTTTTATTTATATTTGTTTTTATAATTATACGATTACCAGGGTCATCCCTTCATGGAAAGCTTGCGTTCGAATCGAATGTTGATGTATGCCATTGGAGCTTCAGCTGCGCTCGTGCTGCTTTTGTCTACAGGATTGGCACCTGAACTGACGGAGTTCTTTGAGATCATTGATTTCCCCAAGGATGTACGTATTTTTGGAGTCGCTTCTCTATGTGATCTGGTTTTAACGTTTAACATTTCGTTTTTAGTTCCGCCAAATTTTGCTCGGTGTGTTGGTCCTCGATATTGTCGGTGCCTTCGCTTTGGATCGCGTTTGCTCATTCCTGTTTGGAGAAACGCGTCGTGCCGCAAAGTCCTAAGAGCTGAACTGTTTGGGACCCTTAGAACTAAGTAATAGACACGGAGCAGCTTCTAAAACAATACGTTCCACAAGATAGATGAACTTTTTCTTATTTTCTCCTTAAAGTAAACGGCGTCGGTTTCTTAAGCGATTAAATTCAACATAATGCATTTAAGGTGTATTATCGGTCAAGTGTATTATTTCTCTAGCAGACAAAATATCATTTTATTGTAAGAAAAAGATTAACTTTGAATTTCTTTGTGTCTCTCGTACATGCAAATAGTGAAATTGTCATAATATTTGTAATTAAAAAAAAAAAGATAAAAATGTAAGAAATCAATTTAATATTTATAAAAAGATTTTAATGTCGTGTGTTTCAAGTCTGGTCTGGTTCGGGGTCCTCTGCCTTTGAGTCCTCCAGCTGCTTGAACTGAATCAAGATGACCAAGTAAGTGGTGACGGCTGAGAAAATCTAATAAGAGGTGAAGGTGATTTAAAATTTAACAAAAGGGAATAGAAGAATAAGTCTGAAAATTTGCTCACATATTTTAAAGCTTATTTAATTGCTTATACTTATAATACTGAGGTGTATACGTAAATAACCTATATATTTTTGTAGATATACCTTGAACAATGTCGAGTTGTCTATAGCAAAAAATCCGTAGGCCGTGAATTGTACCTCTTGCTTAATGCTCTTGGTCAGGAATTTATCAATCTGCAAGGGAAGCGTTGCTTAATTTAACTGACTTTTTAACTAATTAACTACTTTCTTGTGTACTTACAATATTCTGGTACTCCCTGCAGCTGGCATAGACCCTAGATAGTATCTGGGATGTGGCATTGGCCTTTGAACAGAGGCACTCACCATAATTAGTGGTTTAATCTTATCTGCGGAATAGTTACTCACCTCCCTGGTAGTCAGACCACAGCTCCTGGACAGTAGAGCCAGAAGGGATACATGGAGGCAGAGCCAAGCGAAGCACCACTGCAAAATGTTGGGCGAAACCATGCCCTTGGCGGTGATCTGGACAAACAAATTGTAGCAGTTGGTGGTGACGGTGTAGAAGGAGTAACCTAGGAATGAGACCAGTATCAGGTTGCAGCAATCGTTGATGCCCTTGTAGATACGCAAAAGTTTATTGTGCATGCGATAGATGAACAGCGAGTCCTCCGGGAAATGTTCCATAATGGCGGGATTGTGGTTACCATTGCCGCGATGTCGCCTCCCACCGCCTCCAGCACCCTTGTGCTTCTGTTGTTGCCCGTAGGTATATCCATTTAGCAATTGGTTGATGAAATGGAACCGTATATACACAATTCTCAACAGAGCTGAAGCGAACACGATGTAGGTGGCCGTAAGACCGTTCTGGACGGCATAGAAGGCCAGCAGTATGTAGGAGGGTGGTGTGATCTCCCCATCCACAGCATAGATCTTCAGCACAATTATGTAGGTCTGACAGGCGGCGATGCCCACCAGGAACTTCACGGAGAAGCCAAAGTTCTGGTTTAAATTGGCACCAAATTGCCTACGCACTTCCTCGTCCAACTGCAAAATTTCGTTCATTATCCGCAGCATGCTCTTGGTATTCCGGGCGCACACAAACACCGTAAGGGTGTAGGTCATGATGCAGAGCAGCAACTCGATCCATTGGTTAACATTATCCGTCTCCCGGTAGGAGTAAAATAACTGGGCCGAGATGGGTGTAAACAAGCTGTAGATATTAAAGATGGTGAGGGCGTGGATTACGCCTCTCACGAAGAAGGAGTAGAACTCATTGGTTTTGGTCGGTGGACCCACTTCGTAGTTGGAAACCTGCTCGTAGATGGGCATCAGGCCACTGGCCTTCAACACTGACAGTATTGTGCGAATATCCTCGAAGACGGGGTGATCGTGTGCCCGTGTAGGAGGACCTCTATTTGCTTCTGCCGGGGATTCCCTAGTAAAGGCATCTCGATTCAAGGACGGCGTTCGGTACGGCGAGATCCTTCGTGGGTACGGATGAGAGCGCGACTTCTGCGACGGCATTTCGATTACCCAAGTGTTCGGGGACATGGCCAAAGAGGCACTGACAGGCCAACGAGACGGGATATGGCTAACTGGATTGACCAGCGTGTGGGTCAAGGGTAAGTGGGGTCGCTGTTATCTGATGGTAGCCAGAACCCACTTGGCTATTAGAGTAATTGCCTGCATTGTGGATTATTGAATAATGCCAACGGATGGGAACTACAAAATCAATTTATTCCAATCAAAATATTGGCAAGTTTGGACAAACATTCCAGGGAAATTCGTCGCTTGAATGCCTTGTGGGAATCCCTATTTTGAATTAAGATAAAATATTTATATTTTCACAGCTGGATTAACAACAGTTGTCTTGATCTTGGACAGACGAAACGTAACCATATTCACGCCAATCGATTCCAGTCAGAATCTGGTAATAGGATTTGAATGTTTTTCCAGCAGATCTTAGCCCATTCACAAGGAGCAGGAGGGAAAGTAGCTCCAGAGTACGAAAGTAGTTCATTGCACTAACATTTTTTAGCAACTAATGAGAATGTTTAGAAAATTAGCTTATATAGCCCCAAGCTATAGATCAATTGCATTATTATATAAACCTAAAACCATTTGATGAAATTTCTACGATTTTTTAAAGAATCATTTCGATTTCACGGCAATGTAGAACCTGTTTTTCGATTTGTATGACCCCAAACAAATTTATTTTTCTTGGGATACCTTAAACATTTAACCATTTTTCAATTCAGATTATTTCCGAAGTTATAGAAATTTGGTACTATCTTAGCTTGCTTTGGGACTTCTCTTCCTACACATAATCCCTGAGCTTAATAATTGCTTTACAATTTCTTCTATTCCCATCCGATATGGAACCATTTATGAGGCTTTTCCTTAAGTCCGGTGTAATCCCTGTCAACACAAACCCGTAAATCGAAAATCAAATGGGGGTAGCATTTCGATGTGGAACCAATTTCACCCTCGGATATGACAGAAGCGTGTTATGTCTGTATTATCACACGGGATGCGTGAAATATTATTATTGTCACACCTTTTGCGCCCCCAGAAGCACCCAGACATGGGCTTACTCCCACTCACACACTGGCCAACATATTTTTCCACCCCTAATGAGGGATTGCAATTCAATGGGTTTGTGTTTTTTTTTTGTTGTTGTCAATTTCCACTTCCTCTTGGGGGGGAGGCGGAAGTATGAGAGCGAGAGAGTCCTGAATATGGGCACGCTGTTGCTTTCGGCATATAACTAACAATGGCATAAACTTCATATATTTTGAACAACAAAAAATTGTCAATTTTCTGTTTTCTGTTTAGAAAGCAAAGCTAACTCAAATACTTTTTTCTAAATTTAATTTTCAGTATTTATTAAAAAAAAAAAAATAGTTTTACTTGTGATATTTTGAAAATAGTAAAATATATTTACATATATACTTTTGGGAAAATATTCCCCAGCAATTCATTTTCTAAAATTTTCCTAGAATTATATAAAAAATGTCCACAGTGCTGTGACGTCACGGCCTTAGCTTACGGCTAAGCTTACTCCGGCAGATACAGACACGGAGAGAGTCAGTGCGTCACCAAACACACCAAGAGAATGACGTGGAGTGGGCCAGGGAGGTGGGCAGAGGGAGTGGGAGAGCGGTGGGCGTGAGAGAAAGAGAGAGACACTCTTATCAGCGGCGGCATCGACAAATCGGAGACAAAACAAAACCGAAATTAATCCCGCAGAGAAAGGCGAGCGCATCGCTCATCGCACGGAATGCTGCCGCTCCTTCTAATTTTGCTGACTCTAGCCAGGATCCACGCCCACTACACCAGCGGAGATGTGCTCTACCATCCAATGCCGCACTTCTGGACGGGCGTGGGCTTCTGTCCCGCCGGTCAGATCGTTCACGAGGGGATTGTGGAAGCTCTATCAACCCCTGCCCTCCAGATGAATCTTCGCCAGATTGCTGCCCTGCCGGTAGGAGCTGTGACCCATATACGTATTCACTGGCTGCTCGAACTGGTCCAGTTCCGGCAGTACGATGCCAACGGGATACCGATTTATGACTTTACAAAGTTCGACGAGTTCATAGATTTCCTGCACGAGGAGCTGCGCTTGTCACCGGTGCTCGAGTGGATGGGTAATTTGGGTGGGGTTTTTGAGGAAAATCCCATGGAGATGCCCTTTTACTGGGAGCACTTGGTCAAGACGACGGTTAATCATCAGCTGGGTAAGAAAATAAAACATAAAACCGGAAGGTAATAAGGTAGTCCCTTCATCCAACAGCGCGTCACGGTTCCGCCAGAATGGCCAACTGGCGCTACGAGACCTGGAATGAGCCGGATCTACGGGTGTACAACAAACTCAATCTGACGTCCGAATCCTATATGGATTATGTCCAGGCCGTACGCCAGGGTCTCAGCAAAGCTGGAAATCTGGATACCTACGAGGGCAAAGTTCAGCTGCCGATGTATCGAGCCCTTCGTGGACCCGCAGGTCTCTTTAAGAGCTCGGACACCCATCCGCTGTGCTGGAAACTGTTGGAAAAGTGCAACGAAAAGGTCGTATACTGCCCCATCGATATACTCACGTTTCATCGCAAGGGAACCGAAGGCACTGCCACCGAGATTGTGAATGGTTCTCTAGCTTTAATGGCCAAGATCTACGAGGACTATCCCAATCTTAAATCTCTGCCAGTGGCCAATGAGTGAGTTACACGTTTTCTGCATAATTAGCCATGTTTAGCCTCATTTCATTAACTTAATTTGTGTGTTAACAACCAACTATTGGCCAAGTTTCCAAGTGAAAGCTAATTTCAAAGGTCTGAAGACTATTAACCTTCAGAAAAGGTTACCTAAACTTAAAACTTAACTTTAATTCAAAAATCAAAACAAAAATGATCCCAACTCAAATCTTTCTCTGTCCTATAGTGAGGCTGATCCTGTGGCCGTGTGGAGCACTCCCAGGGAGTTTCAGGCTGATGTCCGCTATGGGATTACCCTAATATCTACCGTGATGGAGCACTGGCATGCCAAGCTAGCTGGCGGACCATTGGCCCGGCTGGAGTCCATAAGTCATGACAACGCCTTCCTTAGCTACCATCCCCACGAATTCACGCAACGCACGCTCCTCGCACATTTCCAGATGAACGAAACGGAGCCACCGCACTCACAGTTTATCCAGAAACCTGTCTACGCTGCCCTGGGAATGCTGGCCAAATTGGGAAATCGAGCTGCGGACATGGAACTGGTGAATATGGACAGCAAGCACAGCGTTGAAGTGCTTCGCACAGTGTCCGGCGGAGTGGGTGGATCTGGGCAGTATATGGCAGCCATATTCCTGAGCCCCGAGGAGGCGGGACCTCAGAGAACAGCTTTCCATCATAAGTACACCCTGAATATGTCCATAGCCAACGAATCGGCTTTCATCACAGAGATTCTGGTGCCCCATACCACTGATCCGTATTACGTGTGGCAGCAGGCGGGCAGTCCGGCTTATCCCAATGCCACGCTAAGGGAAGCCATGCGCCGGGCACAAACTCCCAAGCTCTATGAGACCGGACCCATCTGGCAGTACAACAGCGAGCTGGTTATAAACTCCGCCACCCTACCGCTGCCCTGGGCGGTGCTGCTCCGTGTTTGCTCCACCGCGTGGCCCAAGTTACGACGGCCACAGCAGCTCTCCATCGTGGAGGTAACCCAACGCGAGGTCTTCATCAGCTGGGCTGAGCATCCCAAGTCCACACAGTGCCTGCGCAGCTACGAGGTGTGGTTCAAGGAGCGCGACAGCAAGGGCACCGCAGCCGACTGGCAGCTCATATCCCATGACTGGCATCTGCCTTATCCTTCGTTTCAATATGCGCCTGGCGATAAGGGATCCGTCAATGGTGAGTAGTTCAAAAACCAAGGAACATATCTTCACTTTTAATCGCTTTTCGCATTAGGTTTCTACAAAGTTCGTGGAGTAAATGTCTTCAATGAGACCAGCCCGTACTCCCAAATAGTCGAGTATCTGGAATTGTAGTTTAACAAACAGTTTATAAATCAAAAGCAAACATAATCAGGCTTCGGCCAGGCGCTAATGGACCTCCCACCCCCTCTCTCTATCTATCTGTCTCTCTTGGAATGGACTGACTTCACCGGGCACAGTCTTGTGCCATCGCCTTAACGCCGCCAATATCTCATATACAGTATATATATATATAAATATAAATAGATAAATAGTACATTATCTGTGTTGTGTTCGTATTATATAAATGCCTTAATCCTGTGCAGGAATCGGCGTAAAGCGTAAATAAATGTGTCGTATTCTCTCTGGGGTATATGTATATACAGAGAAATAACTAAGTAAACTAATCGAGAACAACGGCGGAGAGACGCTTCCAAAGCAATATATTATTTAGTTTGCTTTAAGCAATTAACTTGGAGTATGTGCCAGTCCACTTCAGCCTTAGGCGTCCAAGACCAGCCACTTTTCGTTGATGTGCTCCATTTGTTTGGTGAGAATGGGATTGCGAACGCGTACTTTGACCTCCAGTTTGCCTCCTACTTGCTTGCGGCCATCCATTAGCTAAAACAATAATTGATTTCGATTAGTATTAATCAAGATTTGGATGTATTCAACTTACATCGTAGGTATCGTGTATATCACACTTGGTCTCCAGGGGCTGCAGCTTGACGTTTACGGTTCCAATCAGCGTATCCGAGCGCAGGAATCCTCTGAAACAACACAGGGGCAGTTTACGACTTAGTCCACAACAATCTACACTGCAGCTATTAATTAAACGCGTGGCATTTTGGATGAGGTTTTTGCGATTTGTTGGGATTCGTGGCGTAAAGATTTTGAAAAATATATATATTTTATTAACATGTTCCTTATGGCAATCAATTGATGTTCAATGGGTCTACATATATGGGTGAGATATATGCGTGCTAAGGCCATGACTGGTACGATACGGAACCAAAGAAGGAGCATGCTGTCTACGGGAGCAAATAAAAAATTATTTTGAACTTTTTGGGGAGGAATAAAACTAAAATATATTAAATATTTAAAATAAATAAATTAATGGTATTCTTTTTAATATTTGGATAACTAGAATAATTATAGATTTACAATAGACTTTTAAGCTTTCGGAAAAGATAATCAGCAACAATGACAAACCCAGGGACCTGAAAGAGCCACTGTCAGCCCACCATTTTAAGATTATGGGTGGAAACCAAATCTAAAATGTTAAGCAGTATCAACTATTTCTACATCAAGGAAATGGAAAATTATTACTATTTTTCTTTAATATATACTACAGCTAATTAGCTCTTGAAACCTCAAAAAAATGAATGGACTTCATTAAAACCACATACCACCTCTGTTAGTTTAGATAAATATGCATGGAAAGCGACTTAGTACGGATTAATTAAGTGTGCTAAGTTAGATTAGTTATTACATACAAACAACTCACCCTCTGGAATAAATTTCTAGCTTGACGCCATGCCTTTTGAATATTCTTTGGAATTGACGATTGGTTCGCTGAATATCCACCTTAAAGCGCTCGTCGTAATCCGGGCTGTTGGTGTCCCTAATGACATTGGTTTTAGTCTTAAATGTTTCATCCTGTAAGGAAAACGTTAAAGTTTTTAGTAAAGTTCAAAAAGAGCATGCTAAAAACATACATTAAGCAGTGGAAACTCAACCCGCACATAGGTATCCACTTCCTTGGGATTGGCTACATTGTAGTTGACACCCCGGACAACGACAATCTCCAGCTCATTGTCCGTAAGATCGGTGTTGCAGTGGACAATGTTAAAGTTGCGTTGCTCGTAGTGAAACTTTGGCAGGGTCTGATTCTTTCGCTTGGAATAACGCACCAAGTCCAAATCCTTTTGGACAGTAAGGGCCAGATTTTCAAACCGATTCATTCCGGCTACATCACCCATGGCCTTGTGATGATCCCTGGTGTTCTTGCACATCATAAGTTGTTTGGCCAATTGCTCCTCCATGCGGATACCGATCTCACAAATGTCGTCGCTGGGATCGCACTCTTCGGTGGACACAATGGCGAACGACGCTTCTAAGTTATCTCGTTGAGAGGGCGGGACAGGAAGCTAGAAAAGATTAGGAAATATTTTATATTTTATTATTATAATTTGTATTTTTACTCACTGTGCTAAGATCAACAGGCAAGCCACTGCTGGCCGCATTCAGCAGTGAATCAAAGCCCTTGTATATCTTTAGATACTCCTTGGCCTGATCAATCTCTCCTGCTTTTTTGGCCTCGATGGCAGCCACTTTGAATTCTTTTTGACGCTCCAGAAGAAGCTTCATTTGCTGCTCGGCCAGATTGTTTTTCTGCTGATTTCCAGAGGTGCGTGTTGTCAACTCCTTGGGAGGCGAAGGAGCCTTCCGAGGAGTCGTTGGCGTGGCTGCACTTGAGCTGGATGGAGTTCCCCCAGCAGAGGTGCTGGCTGTTGCTGGCGGAGACGCAGGGGACGTGGGCAGCGAAGGAGTTGGAGCAACATCCCCGGTGGGCAGTGGGCCAAAACCGGGAGGCACGGGTAGTTCGTCGTAAGGCACAGGTTTGCCAGTCTTATACAGCTTGATGGCATCATCATATTGCTTTACAATCCTTCCAAAGCGTCTGGCTTTGCCGGTATTGTTTTCTGCCTTGGCCGCAGCCTCCACAGATTGATACTTTTCCAGTCGTTGCTGTAGAGCCTCCAGCATGTTTGTGGCGGATGCCGGGGCGGCAGCAGGAGTAGGAACAACTGGAGCCGGTGCTGGTAATGGTTCTGCCGCTGCTTCTGGTGCGGCGCCTTCCTTCATTTTAGCCAGGAATGCAAGGAATTCGGCTGGCGGTGGCGGCATGTCGCTAAGATCTACTTCCTGGCCATCCTCGCACATCTTTACAACCACATCGAACTGCTTTACCACCTTGAGGAACTGGAGAGCAGTGGCTGTGTCCCCGCTTCGCTTGGACTGCAATGCAGCAGCTTTGTACTCGTTCTGGCGGCTGCGCATTTGGGCTACTAAGGGATTTGGAGGCGTGGAGGGAGCCACAGAGGTCGTTGGCGCTATGGGCGACGTTGGAGTGGGTGGAGCAGGAGCTGCGCGACTAGGTATGGGCGGAGGTGAAGCCGGAGAAGAGGGAGCGGGTGATTCCTCTGCAGCTGGTGCTGGAGCAGTCCCACCAGCAGGCTTTACACTCACTTCTGGCGGTATATCATCCACATTAATGGACTTGCCGGCTGCTGCTTGCTTATGTAAATCCTGCAAGGTCTTGAGACCTCTTCCAAAGCGTCTCGCCTTGCCCGAATCCCCGGCAGCCTTGGCATTCGCCTCGGCCACCTTGTACATCTCCAGCCGCTGTTTGATGATGCCCAGCGTGTCCACAGTGGTAGTGGGCAGGAATGTCTGCACGGGCTCCTCACTGGGCACTGGTGGCTCCTCCGCTGGCTGCTCCTCGTCCTCCTCCATATCCACGCCTCCAATGCCATTTAATTCACCAAGCAGATCCGAATCATTTTCCAGATTTTCATCATCGTCATCATCGCTGACATCACGCAAACTGTCGGCAATCATTTTGTCCAAGTCGCTCGCTGGCACGAGCTTTGCTTTGGGCTTCGGCTTCGGCCTGCCGCCCCCGCCACTGGCAATGGCCGCCAGCTCCGCTTCCAGATCACTGTCGCCACCATCGTCATCTCCGTAGCCAGCGCTGGGATCAAAGTCGTCCGGGATTTCGGTAAGGCCAAACTAAAGGCAAGAAGCACAATTGAGAGCGTAGACGATGACTCATAATTAATAAATAGACGGATCTAGTTGTTTGTTTTTCCTCTTACCTGCGACAAATCGTGCTGCCTTCGCTTCGCTGGCTCCGGCTTCTTTTTGGAGAACATCCTTGGACTGGCTTTGAACAATATCCTACCTAATTTGAAGCACTAAAGCGATTAAAACTTTAAATTTAATGCGTCGGATGAGACGCAGACAACAATAACAGAATGTTTGTGGGGAGCAAGGCGGCAGAAGTAAAGGTGACGCAGGAATCGCTTGCGAAACCATGAATTCACGGCAGGGCTACGCAAACATTGCAGAATTTGAATTAATTTAATGCAAGTATATTAATAATACTTAATACTACTTTTTTCTAAATAGAAATTATAAAAACCCATTTAGAACTTATACAACACATAGTAAGTTATTAAATTAATTTATTTATTTGAATAAAAGGTAATCCTATAGCTCGTATACCACCCTCTCAGGCATGCGGCAGTAAACTTTTTTCGATGGGCGGATATCGCCTGCATCGCCACCTATCGATAACAAGAGCCAGCGCACACACAGTGCAAAAGAGTTTTGCGAAAAAGAAAACTGGACAAAAAGCGAATTTACTTCGAACCGAGTAGCCTTTGGAAGCTGGAGTAGTCCGTTGACCAGTGCCAAGGCATGCTGTAACCCCTGTCCGCTCAAATCCGGCTGTGGCGCACCGAGAAGCTAGAGAAACCAGAGCGATTACAGCTCCCTTATTATTTGCCTTCTGCCGTTTTCCACCTCCTCCAACTCCGTGCGGGGGCCAAGAGCAGCGAGAGAGACTTCGAGACGAGTCGCTCGGGAGCGAGGGGGCAGCGGAAACTGGGACTGGCACTGGCTTGTTGTTTGGTTTAGCGTGGAAATCAACAAACAGTTCGGATCCGGGCCCGGTCGCAGGAACGGGGCGTGGCGCACTTAGTGGCATTGGCTGGCGGCTTGGCAACAACACCACCGGAGAGGCTGCAACAAGTAGGCGGCAGGCATGGACGTGTCGCTTACGGAGCCGGAGACGCGGTTCTACAGTGAGCTCTTCCAATGCTGCGACGTGGAGAAGACTGGCAAGGTGCCCATGCTGAAGGCGACAGAGCTTTTTCGCTCGGCGGACATCGCCAACGAGGCGGTGATTGAGGTAGGTCCAATTTGCGCCACAGCCGCCGAGTGATCGTGAATGATTAATTACCTTGGCTTACGCTTACAGATCACAGGTCTGGCAGGGATTCCCTCTACGGCGCTGCACATCTCGCGAACTCAGTTTTACTCATGCTTGAAGCTGATCGCCGCCCACCAGGCTGCCATGCCGCTGCGCCAGGAGCTAATCTCTGCCACGATGCCGCTACCTCTGCCGCACTTCAGCTGGAAAGAGGCAGTTACGGCTCCGGTTTCCGTTGAAAATGGATTGGCTGCATTGCCACCACCGCCACCCACGGATCGAAGGAACTCTCTGCGCCGCAACTCGCAGCAAGAGCAGCTGCAGGACACCTCTGATTTACCCAGCACCGACTCCGAGGTGGAGCAGAATGAGTCCGTGGACGAGGCGACGGGCCATGGACGTGGTGGCACAGATGGCAGCGGAGTCGTCAGCAGCAGCAGCCGGGAGAATGTCGGGGTTCGTATTCTTCATATCTTATCATGTGACACATGCAAATAAGCTTACCATTGACCGTTCCTCATCCGCTTCTTATCTCTCTTCAGCGGCGTCGCGGTGGCGGCGGTGCTGGTGCTGCTGGTGGCTCTCCGGAAGCCTGGAGCACCAATAGTGACAGCCCCACTCCAACCAACAGTGTGGCCGAGCGGCCCTGGGCGCAGGACACCCTCTGGCAGGGTTTGCTGGGCGACGAGCATCGCCAGTTGTTGGGCACAGAGGAGGAATCCTCAGATCGCCACAGCAGCGATGACGATGACAACGAGAACGAGCTGGTGACACTCTACCAGATAACGCCGGAGCAGCGCGAGTACTACAATAAGCAGTTTAGGACAGTCCAAAGGGATCCGCATGGCCTGCTCTCTGGCCAGGCAGCACGGTAAGTACTGGCAGATGATAGCGGAGGAGTGTAACTCATTTAATTGATTTCTTTTTCTCAAAGAATTTTCTTCGAAAAGAGCCGAATTCCTGTGGAGGAACTGCGTCACATCTGGCAGCTATGCGACGTGACTCGCGATGGGGCACTGAGCCTCTCCGAGTTCACGGCTGCCATGCATCTTGTGGTTCTGCGGCGGAACAACATTCCGTTGCCCACCAGCCTGCCCAACTGTCTGCATCCCAACGTGCTGCTAGCGGCAGCTGGCGGTGCACAAGTTGTTACATCTTCGTCGTCGTCGGCGGCCCTGCCCCAGGAACCTCCCGAGGCTGATCTCCTACACCTGAACGACGACGATGAGGATGATCACACGGACAATACAATCATTGCTGGCAATCTCAGCGGAGGCAGTTCCTCCAACAGCAAGCCGCGTCCCAACGTGCCACCTGGCGACAAGAACATCATGAATCTGAGCACCATCTCTACATCCTCACAGGCAAGCAATAGCTCTCGCCGCGAGGCCACGCCGCCCAAAAACCGCAGTATCTCGAACTCACCGAGTTCCGAGAAGCCGGCGACGGGCTCAGTTTCCATTACGGGAAAAGCCGTGGACGCAAGCACAAACGCTGCCAGCCAGTGGACAAAATTCAGTGAATCTCCGACGACAAGTGCTGCCCCGGTGCAGTCTACCACTGGAGGAGGGGCTGCAGCAGCTGCTGTGACAGCTGTAGCAGGTGCTCCTGCCGTCTCTAGTCCCGGGCTTAAACCAGCCCTGTTCGATATGAAGCGCTCTGCGCAGGACGTGGTCTCCAATCCGCAGATTCTGCACCCAGTGCCGCTACGAGTAACCCCTATCGGTAAGTACTGCCTCGTCAAGTCCCAGCTTGGTCTCTATATATCCCTTCCCGTCAGGCACAGCCATCGCTTCCTCTGCTGAGCCATCCAACGACAACGAAGGCGTTGTGGTTCTGCGCGAGGACAGTCCCAAGGCCATCACATCGACCACGACGGTCATCAATCAGTCATCTGGATCGGCTGCCTCAGCTGGAATATCATCGTCGGGAGTCACTACTGGCTCCCATCGCGAGAGCAGCGATCTGCGTGCCATTCAACGGCCCCAGGCCAAGAAGCTGCCTGCCAAGAACAGTGCTCTGCCGCCACCGCCGCAACGTGAGTCGAGCATTGGATCCAGTGGTCCCAGTGAGCCGCCTGAGCAGCAAGCCGTCTACGTGGCGTCCAAGAAGGAGCCGCCACCCCTGCCGCCACCGAGGCCGCATCGTCATGCGCGAAGCAGCAGCCTGGATTTGAACAAGTTCAAAATGGGCGCAACGGGTGGTCCCCAACAGGCAGAGGTAAGTAAATGTTGATTAATGGATGCCCTTCACTTGGTTTGTGTCTGTGTCGTGATTTAACTTGGTCCTTAGACAGCCTTGCAGAGATAAATTACTTGAAGATTTCTTTATATTTCCTGCAAATCTGTATGAGACCATCGAATAACCGAAATGTCTCCCTGCCCTTGCAAACCTTGTAATTAATTTATTTAAAACGAAATTCTATACATGTGAAAATATTGTAGAAACTTTTATTTGTCGTCTTTTTATCGAATATACATATCAATCATTATATTTATTTCCAACAATGAAAGTTAAAATTATAGAAATCTAGTTTGTTTTTGCTAGTGCAAAATATATAATCGAGATTAATTGCGTCAAAATTTACAATTTCGATATTTGTGTATTTTCTGCCTCCCATACTCTTAAACTTCGGTATATCCGAAGTTCTCACTTCTTGTTTACCTTTTTCTTTGCCACCATAATGATTACCTATTCTACCTAAAACCTGTGCGACATGTATATAAATATGCAAACCCACTCTTTGTCAAGATCACTGCGCAGGCCAGCTTCGATATGCAAACCTCAACGGGTTTTGCCGATTTCACGCACTTTGCCGACGAAGGTGCCGCGAACGTCGTAAGTCCAATCCTAAATGTATGCTCGTATTCGCATTCCACGCAAATTGGCCGTAGCTCCACTAGTGTCTTGTGTCCAAATTCAGTAGCTTAAAATTATAATGCTAATTCCTTTATTGTTCAGTCAGAAACTAATCCTGTTCTTACGATTTTAGATGGACGAACAGCAGCTGCACTCGTTGCCACCTGCGGCACCTCCCCCTCAAGCTGCAGTGGTGCCGCCTACAAGGATTACTCTGCAGCAAGCTCAGCAACGTGTGTCTGCCTTCGAGGTCTATCGCAAGCCGCAAACGCCGCGCGGATCGCAATCGCCGCCCCAGCAGCCTCCACCTCCGGCTCCGGGCCTGGCAACGACAGCCCAAGTAGGCCTTCTTCCCAGTGCCGAGAGCTTTGAGAAGCGCGTGTCAGCCATCAGTGACTCGCTGCGCCATGTATCCTTTAAGCAGGGCCAGGCCAATACGACAGAGGTCCTGCAGCGACTGCGCGAGCAAAACAACTCACTACTGCATCTCTGCAACGACTTGAGCGACGAGCTACTGAGCGTCCAGACTCGCAAAGAGGAAATGCGTCTCAAACTGGAGGGACTTACAGCCGGAGAAGCTCCCGGACGAACCAGCTCTTCGATATCAGCCCCGGTAACAGCTAACGTGACTGGTGGCTCTTCAGGTTCGGCAGGAGCTACTGTCTATACCAACATTTGAGGAGTAGCGACAAAGGATCATGTCTATTAGGGGGTGTATTGATTTGTTCGGCCAGGAATATTACTAAAATTAGCTGTTACTTTGTTCCTTTGGTGATATATTTGCTTAAACTCAAAGGAAAATATTTGTTTCCTTATGAACAAAATTTAACATTCCTATTTTTCCGTTTATTTTTGATGTTCTAAATTTTTCTTTAATTGCTTTAGTTTTTTTAGTAATTTGCATTGCCAGAAAAAGCCTAAAATTTTCGTTTTCTCTTCAAGATCTGCAAATACATCATTTTGTTTTTCCTCTGAACAAATCAATCCACCGCTGAATTTAGTCACTTATTTTCTGCCGTTTTTGTATGTTGCAAGCACAATATACTCTAAATCCGGTGTTTGGTTTGCAAAGCGATACAGCAGAGCAAACATACAGACTTCTGTTTTCCCTCATTCTGCAAACAAAAGAATCACATGATTTCACAAAGTTTGCCTCGAATGTTTGTTCTGTTTTGGAGCCAGGCAAAAAAAAAAAAAGATAAACACCGGTAGGAGTTGATGCATTGAAGTTGCTAATTTAATTTGTAGGCTAGTTAAATCTCAACACAAACAAATCATGCGAGAACTACAACAATAATGCCGCCTCTATATAGATATTTATGCAGATCGATTTATATATATATACCTATGTACGTGTGTGTATATTTAGAGACATGTGTATGTATGTACGAAGCGCTTCTCCTAATTGTTAAAAGAGTAAATGACAAACTGACCCTTCGCTTGACAGCCAACCGCCACCCGTATCTCACCCTCACGCCCTAGTGTATAATGAAGCTGCCACAAAGTGGTCCAAATCCAAATCCTCCTCGGCTTTAATATTCCCTGCTGTGCAAACTCGCATTTTACTTTCCAATTTTGCTATTTATTAATTCATGTTTTGTGTATGCCTCGAAATTTACCCTTCTATTCATTCCGGCAATGAAAACTATCAAAGAAAAACGATCGTAAAAACAAGAATAAAAGCCAGGCTTAAATGTTTAAGTATTAGAAAACTAAAAAAAACGAAAACAAAAAATAGACAAGAAATTCATTTCCTTGAAAGCTTAGCTTAGGTTTTTCCAAAACAAAAAAAAAACGTATATACATATTAATATATTTTCTATCTGTATAGTGTACACAAAAAAAAAGAAGAAAAAAACAAAAAAAACCTTGATATTATGTACATTTACCCAACAATTTCTTTCTACGTCTGAAACGGAAAAGGAAATATGTAAGACCGAAAACAGGAGACAAATTTAATTTAACCGGACCACTAAATATGTACGTATATGCTAACTTCGAATTTATCAGATATACCGGCATACATATAATATTCTTTTGCATACTTAAACCCCTGAAATGTATGAGTTTCTTTTCGACTTGTTAAATATTTTCAAAGATCTACCCACAATCACAAAAACAAAAGACGAAACGAAAAAAAAAACAAGAAAACAAATCATACATAAATTTAATGAATGGAAAGAAAAGTGATATTGAAACACTATGTAAACATATTATTACGTGGCTGCGTAATCAATGTGTATTGTTTTGATGGATATACATCTCTATGAATAAAGATAAATGTATTAAGTTGAATGTTAAAATGCAATAAAGAAACAAAGAAAAAAAGCAAAAGCAACGGACATTTTTCGATTTCGAAAAAGCGCAGCCATACTGTACCCCTGGTCGACGAACCTATAACAGACGCCCGCCGTTATCGATAAGACCTGCACACGCCGCTACACATCACTAAGGCTTTGCGGCATTGGGCAAAAAATTTTGCGAAAATCAGTAAGTTTACGGGAAAAGCTACCCCAATGGTTCAGTTTGGCCAGCTATTACAGTAATTGCTGCAGGCAGAGCCACGAGACAAGCGCGCAGTATCCAGGACATCCCGGCTGGGCGAAATCGGCGATCCAGCAACTGCTGCAGCAACTGTGCATATTGATAGGGCAGGTTAGTGTGAGAGTCGCTCGTTGCTGGGCATTAACTGATGAAATTAATGTGTACACCCGTGCCTGCAGTCAGCCGATGTGTCAATGTTAATCGCGCTCTTTGCGCTCGCACACTTGCCAATCTTTCGTAAGACGCCGCCGTCCCCGGCATACCCGTCGCCGTCTGAGCCTCCGTCGTCAAGGTGTGGCAGAGCAGAGAAACCACAGCGAGCAGTAGTCCGTATTCGCGTACCGGCAATCGTCGCAGCAGCACCAGCCAGGATGAACAGCAGCACCACCGACCAGGACACAGGCCTGGGCAGCAAGCTGCCGATAGCTGCCAATGGCAAATTGACGGATCCCAAGGAAGTGGAAATAATGTGCGTTTCGGGATTCCCCTTTTAATTGTAGTATCCTAAGCCCATCAATTTATATTGCAACAGAAACTTCCTGCCGCACGAGAAGCAATGCTGTCGGGTCGTAAAGACCAACCATACCAGGGTTCTGGCCTCCGGCGGTGTTCACAACCGTGGCTCCTCGAAGGTCAAGCTAAAGAACGTTGTCGACTACAAGTGGGAGCGCAAGTACTACTACCCTGGCCACCTGGTGGCTGTCCATCGCGATGGCAAGCACCTGGCATATGCCATTAATGGTGAGTTGATTTTTTAATATTATTTAATTATTTTGTTCGTTCCTTCATGTTTTTAATAAACGAAAAGCCACTTTCTTATTTTTTAAGTGATTTTAACTGACTGCACCTTTCCTTTTCTTTGCAGTCAACAACAAAGCCACTGGCATGGAAGGAATGGTGCGCGTTTGCAACATCAGCACCAGCATGCGGGCCCTGATCAAAGGGATGAGCGGCGAGGTTTTGGATCTGCAGTTCGCCCACACGGATCGCGAGCGCATTCTGGCCGTTATCGACGTCAGCTCGCTCTTTGTCTACAAAGTCGATCTAATCGAAGGAAATCTGGTATGCAACCTCGTGCTGAAGGTGGAGGATCCTATCGCCAACTATGTGCCGGAGTATGACATGGTCTCCTGGTGTCCCTATGTTAGTCCTGGCAGCTCGACTGTCTCGCCGATCAACGAGGAGGATGATGAGAATCAGCTTCTCATTTGGTCGCGCAGCTCGCAGTTTCAGTGCTTCCACGTCAAGATGATTGTCTCTGAGCACGGGGTGAGTTTCTGCTTGCCATTATAAAATTAATTAAAATGAAATTAATTATTCTGTTCACGTAGCGCGGCAAGATTCAGCCGGCTGCTCTGGAAACTGGCTATCTGAAAATAGAAGAGGAGTCACTGATCACCTGCGCTGCTCTGTCGCCCGATGGCACAACAGTGGCCGCGGCCTGCGCCGATGGTTTGGTTAGATTCTATCAAATCTATTTGTTTGATGTGCGCAATCATCGCTGCCTGCACGAGTGGAAGCCGCATGATGGCAAGAAGGTCTGCTCGTTATTTTTCCTGGACAATATCAACAAGCCAGTGGAGGAGTAAGTGTAATTTAATAATTATGGATCTGTCATATTAACGATTTCCCAATAGTTCTTACTGGCAGCATGTGATAACCACTAGCGATGCCAATACCGAAATCAAGCTGTGGAACTGTTCCCTGTGGGAATGCCTGCAGACAATCAACGTTCAGACCACCGTTCCGCCGCAGCCATCAAATTTTATAGCTGGAATTGATCGCAGTGCCAACTATTTGGTGCTATCCAGTTTGGACTCGCTGGCCGTCTATGTAATGCAAATCAGCAGCGGATCTGAAGCTGGAGCCAGCGATAGCGATGGCGAGGAAACCGGCATACGCATTCAGAATGTTGCTGAATTCAAGCTCAGTTCCGGCATTCTCTCTTTCTCTATTGTGGACGCCACGGTTCAGCAGCTGAAGAGCTCCATCGAAAGCTACTATCCCTTCGAGGAGTCCGATGATTTTGATGACGACAGCAACCACACCAGTGCCCTGGTGCTGCATATGTTCGTCGTGCAGGCCAAGAGCCTTCAGGAGTGCCAGATTATTTACCAGCCCTGCGTATCGGCGATCGAAAAGTCGGAACGCCGCAGCCTAAACACCAGCAAGCGGTCCCAGAGTCCGGAAAATAACTTGCGTATCAAACAGGAGCCAGAATCCCCCAACAATGCATCGACTGGCACTGTCCAGCTAGAGGCTTTGTTTGCAAAATCCGCCAAAAGATCCTCGACTGGCAGCTCTTCCGCCATTGTGGCTGTGGCGGCGGCAGCAGCAGCTGCCCCGTCTGCCATCTTGCAGGACGTCAGCAAAGATGCCATCAAGTCTGAGTCTCCGACATTCGGCAGCACCTTTCCGCAGGTGAATCTTATGACCCCAGATGCCTTCAGTGCGAGCGGTACTTCAACATCAACTGCTGTGGTGGTGGCCACCAGCACCACAACCACCACGGGCACAGATAGCTCGGCAGTTGGCGGGGCGTCTGAATCGATTGATTCCGCTGTTCTCAATACCTTACGCATGCTGGCTACGGTTACGGCGAAAACCGGAGCCGACAACTCGAATGCGAATCTACTCAACCTAATGAATAACACTTTGATCGAGGATCGCGAGCAGCAAAAGCTCAAGGAGAAGCTGGATGCTCGCAAAAAGTTCGTGGCCATTGATCGCAATCCGGAACGCAATGTTGCCGACAACCTCGCCAGCGGCGGTTCCAGTCCGAGTCGTGAAGTTCAGGAGATCATGGCTACTCAGGAGGATGCGGATGCTTACGAAGCGGAGCTGGAGAATCTAGTAGATGACGACGACGATGATGATGATGACGAGGAAGAGTTAGCCAATTCATCGCCCCTGCTGGACGGACCTGATCCTGGATCCTGGCCCATTGTCAAGCTGCAATCTCTCACCAATTCCGCTGAGCTCCAGAATGCTGCCCAGATCATGTCCCAGGCGGTGCAAAATACCAACAATGGCAATGTGCCGCCCACGCTGGGCGGAGGTAGTAACAACAACAACAACACCAGTGTGGGCAGCAACAGCAACAACAACACGGCATCCACTTTGAACACAAGCAACAGCAGCAGCAACAACAATACCGCAAATGCTGGCATAGCTGGCGAAGGATCAAATAGCAATGGAGAGCTGAACGCCAAGATTGAGCTACTGCTGGGTGAGTTTCCAGAAGTTTACACTAGTCATTTATTTACGTTCAGCTCTAAAGTTTTATTGGGATTTCTTCATTAAAACCATTTGAAAATCTCATTCAGATCTCGTCAAGGCCCAGTCCAAGCAACTAAACAAACTGGAGCACGAAGTAACCAAGCTACAAAAACAGCAGCAGGTATCAGCGTCGGTGACTGCTGCCAGTACCAAGCCGGATGCATCTCTGGACCCCAAGAATGTCAACCAGCTGGCCTACAAAATCGAAATGCAACTGTCCAAGCTAATGGAGCAGTATCTGAAGCGCTACGAAAACGAACATAAAAAGAAGTTAACCGAATTTCTTGCGGCGCGGTGAGTCCACTTTCGAGCTCTTCATTTTGGAATATAAAAATCAAACCGAATTATTTTCCTCAGTGAAAGCCAAAATCGCGAACTTCGCGACTCTGTGCTCCAGGTGCTGAATCAGTATGTGATGAACCATTTCACGGACATCATTGGCAATGTTCTCAACATGGAACTGCAGCGTCAACTGCTACCGCGTGTCAATGCCAAAATGGATCAGCTGCAGGCCCAGATGCAGGTGGAGATCGTGCAAAAGTTAAATGTGTTCGACAAGACGGTAAAGGAGAATATTGGCCAAGTTTGCAAAAGCAAGGTGATTACAAGATTACAATATAAATTTCCCACAGAATTTAGAAAATTTGACTTTGCAGCAATTCCTTGATGCCTTTGGCAAGTCGGTTTTGATTGGTGTCCAACAAAGCCTCCAGACCGCGTTTATTGAATCCATGAGCAGCACCCTGATTCCAGCCTATGAGAAGTCCTCGCAGAATATGTTTAAGCAGCTTCATGATGCCTTCAGCGTGGGCATTAAGGACTGTGAGTAATTTATTTCCATAAATTTATAATTAATAATTAATAGTTAATTTTCTAAAACGGTTGCTAGAGTTTGGAACTAGTTAATTATAATAACATTTCCTTTTATTTCCTTTCAGTCATGGTTCAGTTCAATACCTACCTGCAGCACATGCCTCAGCCGCAAGCGATGGGCGCCAATTCCGAGGAGCTAAACAGCAAGCTCACCATGCTCAAGCAGCTGGTCGAGAGCAGCCTGCACAAGCACCGCACCGAGCTTACGGACGCCATGCTGGAGACGCAGCGGGAGGTGAAGAGCCTGGAGATTTTGCTGGCACGTCAAGTGCAGGAAACTATTCGTGCGGAGCTGCGCAAGCACATGGAGACCCAGAATATGGCCATGCGTTCGCAGGCAGCCACGCCGGCACCCACCTACGACCTGAGGGACAGCATCAAACAGCTGCTGCTGTCGGGACAGATCAACAAGGCTTTCCATCAAGCCCTGCTGGCCAACGATCTAAGTCTGGTAGAGTTCACGCTCCGACACACGGACAGCAACCAGGCTTTTGCGCCCGAAGGCTGCAGGCTGGAGCAAAAGGTGTTGTTGTCCCTCATCCAGCAGATATCCGCCGACATGAGCAACCACAACGAGCTTAAGCAGAGGTAAGTGCTCCAAATAATTGGCTTTAGTTTCAGTTATATAAAGATATCTCATTGCAGATACCTTAATGAGGCGCTGCTGGCCATAAACATGGCGGATCCCATTACCCGCGAGCATGCACCCAAAGTGCTGTCCGAGCTGTACCGCAATTGCCAGCAGTTTATTAAGAACTGCCCCAAGAGCTCGCAGTTCAGCAATGTCCGGCTGCTGATGAAGGCCATCATAACGTACCGCGACCAGCTGAAATGATATCAAGAGAACTACAACCTGGCCAGCGGTTGGTTCTAACAGTTTTCATTCATCTGACACCACACACGCCGCCGGCTTACAAGCTCTCGCCCTCAAAACAGTACAGAAACTCGATCTTCTCTTAGACTTTTGTTGTTTATTTGTTTTGTGCGTGTTTTTGTAAGGCTTTATATCTTTATAACTTATGTTTATGTCGCGATATTCAAAATGTATTAACCTTAGAACGATTTTCCCCTTTAATTGCAATATTTTTACGATTATTTAACTTTTTTCGTGCCGACCTGCAAGCAGGATAGGCTAGCTGCCTTTTAATTTGCGTTCCTTTTTAATTTCATTTTATAATAATTATGACGCTTACTAAAAAAGAGAAGATATAGGCACCATAGAAAACGGAGCTGTAGAAATTAATTTACAAAATTATTTCCAACACAAATAACTTTCGATTTCACACAACACAAAACACTCAAATTTTGATGATTGCAAATGCAGAAAAACTACAAGTAAATCGTAAATGTTAAGCTATAAACGAATTAAGAAAAATTAAACTAAAACTAAATTTATAAAAGTAAAAAATAAATGTATGTACTTGAAAGGAATCGAGAAATTGAGTGTAATACATTTCTTTGGGACTAAGAGGTCATAAGATTCCCAAAAATCCTTCGATCTGATCATTAAAATTCTAATTTATAATTTATTTCATTTCATTTTATCCAATTTTATAAAACATCCTGTGATGCTTTGTAGTTTAGATAATGTCACCGTTTATACTTTGCGAATTTAATTTATAACAAACTTACCGGTGTTTTCGAAATTATGTTTATCATACTTTTTCTCTTGGTATACATCCGCAGTTCTCAATCCTTAGCAGATGAATATTCATACATATATATTTCCGAATCTTATGCAAATCGTACAAAAATCGTATCCTTAGAGACTAAACAACACCTATTAATGTAGTTTGATATCCCAGAAGATGAATTGAAGAAAATGGACCCAAGAACAATGAGAAAACTGGTCAGTTGAGCAACGCCAGCAGCTCCGATGTGCGCTCCAGGCACTTGCATCCACAGGTGGCGCACACGGTGTGTTTCTGAAAGCAGGGAAATAAATAAATAGATAAACTTATTAAATTGGGGATTGAACTCACCTCGAACCACTGCATCATGTGATCCATATGCCCACCATGGCCACAAGCCAGACAAGCGTTGGCGGCCCCTCGCACAGGCAGACGGCAGAGCACACAGAAGAGAACCGGTCGCTTGCAGGGCTCGCATTTGGGCGTCCGCTTTGGCTTGGCGCACGTTCCGCACTCGGTGACAAACTCCACTCCCTGAACGGGCGGTGGCGTGTTCTGGGTATGCTTAAGAATAAGGGCACGTTTCGATAGCAACTGCCAGCCGAAGAGAATCTCGGCGTAGGCCCGCTTGAATTGGTCGAAAAGCGGCACTTTGGCGCGCCTGATCAGGGAGCAGGGAGAATAGCCATCGGACTGCAGTTGCTTCACCTCAAGGTCCAAGGAATCTGACCAGGAATTGCTGCGCAGCTGTTTCAGTTGTTGCCAGGTGCTGGGCGAGGATGAAGATGACTTCACATCCAGCGGCAGGACAGTGTGATACGGTGAAATCTGAGAGTTTAGCTGCGGCGGCAGACGACTGGCAATGTCCATTAGAGCTCCTCCACCCGTGGGACATTTGTCAAACAAACAGGCTAGCAACACGGCTGTCTGAATATCCCCGGAGCTGGCATAGTGCATAATCAGTGACTCCAGCAGGGATTTCTTGAAGGGATCTTTATAGAACAGCAGCTCATTGAGGGTCTCGTGTGGGACTTGGGGTGTGGCTATCAGCTCCGCCAGCAGCCACACTGGAACCAGATCCAAGCGACCGTGCTGGCGACATATCTCGCCATTTCTGCGACACGTTTCCGCTATGTTAAGCTTGTCCAACGAGAATTCCCTGGCCATGCTGCGACTGATGTGCAGCAGGCTACTCGCATCGTAGACATGGACCACAGGACTGCCGTTCATCTGTCGGATCGCTCGCTGCTTGCCAGGCTTCCCCGAAATCATTCTCTCCTGCAGGTAAAACGAAGCATTCGCATCCCGCTGTGCAGTGGCCATAACATTGCCCAGAAGTCCACTTCCATTGATGGCCGAAAGGGTTCTCGGTGTCAGGGCCGAGTGCTGTCGGAGGGTCAAACGCTTGTTGTTCACCGGCTGGGCGAATGTAATCAGCATGCCAATGGCGTTGAAGTGGACTCCCGAGGTGCGCGGGTATGGAATGCAGGCATCGTGTAGAGCACTGGACAGAGCGCCTTCAAGTCGGGGTGATTGTAGCAGTAGTTGGCTGCGATCTGCTCCGCCTCCTCCGCCCACGGCAGCCACCTTTTTCTTCATGGCCGCCACCAGAGCGCGCAGACATTGCTCCAGACATGTGCGCGACTTCTTCACCCGCTGCAGAGCGTTGCATCGAAGCACCTTGAGCAGAATACCGCTCACCTCGTTGGACAGAGTGGTGCCCTGGCACAGCTGGAACTCTGGGGGTGCACTGGGACTTGGGTAGGATGTGGCAAAGTTCACTTGCAGGATTACAGTGTGGCCGCCCGCACAGATCCTGAAGCAGGCGTATCGCTTAATGGCGTCTAGCATATCCACCTCCACATGCGGCATGTTCGTGTTTAGCAGCGAGAACTCGTGGTGCAGCGAACACGTGGGCTGATCTGTCAAGGATCTGGCTATGTGCGGCTCCTCCCGGCGACAGTAACCACCGAAGCTGGGTGAGCGAGCCATGGGCAGCGTGTTACATGTTCCGTCGCCCGTGGAAATGGGCAACGAGCCGGCTACCATTAAGGAGCGTGGATGTAGAAATTCCGGAGGCGTAGGAACTCTTAGCTCACTAAGGTCAGGCTCAAAGCGGGGTTCCTCTTCCTCCGCCGAAGGTTCACATAGTTTCAGCATATTGTCGTCGATCTTCCACACTCTCAGCGTGCGATCCCTCGACCAGGTGACCAGTTCCTAAGGGAAATTAGGATTTAAATTAAATTGAAATTAATATAGAGCTATCAAACTCACAATCTCGGTAGAACTCTCGCGATTAGGACGCCAGGCAAAGTCAAGAATGACATCAGTGTGACCCACAAACGAGCATATAGGATCCGTTTGCTTGCTGTTACTCCAGAGAAGCAAACTGTTCTCTCCGCGTCCCAAATGGGGCACCACAATGCTGACCAGGCCATTGCCAATGGGCTGGAAATAAAAAAAGTGGCAAATATTCGTCATCTCAGCTCTGAAGATCCCTAAGATCCTTTTTTACCGTGTATCGGGCCCTCCAAACAGGCGACATGGTAGTGATAATCTTTTCAGCCCGGCGGGGATTGCACACATCAAAGTACTTGACCGTGCCATCCTGACTGGCCGTGGCCAGGCAGGTCTCCCGCTTGTGGCTCCAGTTAATGCCGTGCACTCGGTTCAAGTGAGCTGTAATATAGTGCGTGGGACAGCTGCCCTTGCGTATGTCCCAGATCCGTAGGTCTCCGTCGTGGGCTGCAGCCAGCAGGTTACCCGATACTCGATTAAAGCCCACTTGGGTGGCCCCAGCTAAGAAACACACATGAATTAAGACTGATTCCTCGTAAAATTTCACTGATATTTACACATGCAGACTGCATTCAACGACAAGGCTGGTTTCCTGGGCTCCCTCAAATCCCAGATGTGCGAGAAGGTGTCAATAGAGCAACTGACAAGCAGGTTGGGATCCTTGCCGTGCCAGTCTATGTCGGTAACGGTACGAGTATGTCCCCGCAACGAGTTCTCATAGATGGGCTCCGCCGTGCCCCAGCGAACGATGTCGATATTTTGACTGGTCTGGAATAAGCAAAAAATGTTTGTAAATATATTTTAAGAAAGCAACGGCACGGCTTTAGATCCTCACCGCTATTGCACAGTACTCTTTGCGATTGGGACATATGGCAAACTCCGCCACAGACACCTCGTACTTCGACTGCCTCTCGTGGCGTCTGAGGGAGCCATCGTCCTGGCCCAGGCGCTGCAGGGCCAGATAGCCCCGACCAGCGAGCAGCACCCACTGCCCTGAGTAGTCTACGGACATGGCCGTGGCCTGGGAATCGCGGTGCTCATAGCATTTGTTGCTCTGCCTTATAATGTATGTTTGCTCAGGGCCGCCGCCACCTACAATTCCAGCTCCTCCAACAGAGCCCGCTGCAGCTCCGCCGCGCTCTCCGAGACGCAGTGTCTCCGTGGGTGGCATTCTCTACTCTACAGATGGGTTTGAATAACATAAAATCAACCAATTTAATCCATTTTTGCAATAACAGAAAAAAAAGGAAACGAAACTGATAAGAGAGATGGACAATAACAAAAGTGCAACTGCGTCTTCAAAATCGATGGTCGATATTTTTTCAAATATTCGATAGGAATTTGAAAAACAAAAGATACTATATTAACGGCAGTTATATTTTTTAATACATTTAAAGAACTAAAAACGAAGGATTGAGAAACAATAAAAATAAGTTTTCTCATTCATAATTTGATTTGAATTATTCTGGACCTTAAAAACTATTAATAGCTTATTAATATGGAAATAATAATAATAAATTAACTTTTATTTCGTAGTACCCGAAGTTGCAACGTAGAAGCAAAGTGTTTAAAACTATGAAAGGGATATCTATTTAACTTAAATAATAAATTAAAAAAATATGTATTCATTATAAAATAAAACATCAAACTCGGCGCACACATTTAAAAAAAAATTCAAAAAATAATTACAATTTTAAATTTGGTTTGCTGGTTTCCGAATAGAAATTGGTGTATTTTTGGCCATGTTATAATGTTTCCATAAGTATAAGTTATAGTATATAAGTTATAAAATGTTGTTTTTACATTAAGTTTTTATTTATTTTAAATTGACAATTACCGATTTACATTTACATTTTTTTAAAGCATACATTTAAAATCTAATTGTTAAAAATAAGTCACATTTGTAAAATGTTTCTGAAACATTTTCTAAAAAATACTATTTAATAAGAATTTAATAAATGGACCTACCGAACAGTGCTTTCTTTAGAAATTCGAATTTTTGCGTAGATTTTTTTCTTTGTTTATTATAAATAAATATAAAACAAATAAGTTGTGGCTCCAACTTCTCTTCAGGTTATAGTAAAAACGCATTTCTTTTAACGATTTTTTACTTATAAGTTTGCTAGCTTCCTTATTTATTTATTTTACACACTCATACAATAACTTCATGGGCATTTGCTTTACATTTTAGTTAATTAGTTTAAGTCGGCTTATTGTCCTCTAATTTAATGGGAAATGAATAAATTCGGCAACGCTAATACCGTGACTACATAGGTGTACCCAAGACTGGGAAGTCCTTACGACAAAGGCTAAGATTGGATTAACATTTTTACAAACTGTGGCTATTTCATAGAAATAAATTTCTTTTTAATGGCTAAGGCTACGTTCATGGGTATCCAAGTATCAAGTCTTTTGCTGAAGTGTCTGCTCCTTTTGCTCCCAGTTTATCTGTGACAATAGCAGAACATTTTCAGGGAATTATCGTTGAGGCAGTAGCTTTGGCTTCCGTACAGGTTCAGTCGGCTGATGGTTCCCGTAAGCACACTCTTGTAGCCCGACATCCGAATCGTGGACTCGAAAACGGCTAGGCCGGGCTTCGTCTGCAGCCGCAGAGTGATGTCCACCCCATAGTCGGTGGAGATATCCTTCACGATCTTTGAGTGCGGCGCCGCGATAAAAGCCTGCAGGATCGAGTTCAGGAAGAGAGTACGGCACTGCGGGCTACCCTTCAGTCGGTGGTTGATAAGCCGCACAAGGTAGCGTGCCGCCCTTTGTACCCTAGCATCGTTCGTTGGCAGCTCCTGGCGCTGATGGCAAGTGCACCAGTGGGAGGCGATCCCCGCCAGCTCACACGTCCTCGCCGGCGGCACTGGCAGGAATAAACTAATGCCCCTGAGCATGGTGCTGTCCGGTTCGTCTAGCTCTGCTGCTCGGCGCTGCACCTCATCCGCCTCCAGATTCGCAGGATTCATCAGATTCAACATGGTCGAGTGCACATCGAAGGGAGTGGTCAGCCGGCGAGCGTTTTGCTTCAGATTAGCTATCGCCTTTGGATAACGATCATTCATCCACGGCGGATATAGGAGTATCATCAGGGGCTGACGCTCCTCCATCATTCCCTGGTATGTCCGCCGAAAGGAGCCCCACCTCAGGCCGTGGTCGGACATCAGCATCACCACCGTGCGGTTGAGCAGCCCGGACTCCTGAAACTGCTTCAATTGGGTCAGCAGGGCTTGGTCCAGCAATGCTGGATTGTTGAAGTAATCATGCGTGAGGGTCACCGACCAGAACAACGAAAAGGAGAGATCCTGGCTGAGTCGCGGCACCAACTTCCGTATGTACTCGAGCAGAACATCCGCCGTTCGACGGCAGCCCATGCACAGGAACATGTTGAGTTTCTTTTCGAAGGCCAGCTCCTTCTCCATCTCCAGCATTAGGGGTCGCATATAATACTCCGTGGGTTGTTTATTGAAGGCATGCCACAATGTCGAAAGTGAAGCCACATCCTCGCCAAAGGCGGTGCGGTAGCCCAGCTGCTGAAAGCGCTTCCATATGAAGGCGCAGTTGTCAAGCGACGTTGTGGCCGGCGAGCAGGCCAGACCCAGCTCCTGTTCGTCCAGGCCGGTCAGCAGGGGCACTATGTTCGGATAGGTGTTGTCGCCCACCTTGTTGTAGCCCCACATTTCGACATGGGAGAGGTTCTTTCGTATGTAATTTGCCGAGCGTGTCATCTGGCGCAGAAAATTGAGGTGGGATAAGCTGTCTAAGCCCAGGATCATTACGGAAACGCGCTCCTGGCCCTGCTCTTTGGTGCTATTAAAGCTCCCTCGGTTGGAGCTTCTCCTTGGCACTGGCTTTATCCGCGGCTTTTCCACCGCAAAGAAGTGGCAGTCTTTGAAGATGACCTTGCCATTGGCGTCGTGGCACCACAGGCATATAAATTCCGCATGCGGCGAGAGTTGTATCACCTTATCCAGGGCGAAATTCACTCCCGGACTGTAGCTATTCTTCTGATCCGTTTTCCGTGTCACCTCCGTGTAGTTGCACTTCACGGCGGACAGGTCGGTAATATTAAAGTGGACCAGCAGCTCCTTGGCATCCATATCAAGATGCAGCTGTCCGGGCACTGTGTCGCTGCTTCGGAGCAGCGTCTTGGCGCAGCTGTACTGGCGGGGCTTAAACATGAACTGGGCAATGGTGTCGTCGTTCACCTCGAAGTGCGGCATCCGGCAGCCCGGAGTGTCCACAAAGTAGGCGGTAGTCATATTACCGCGACGGTCCTCGATGCGAGCCATAAAATCAAAGCCATCGCGGAAGCGCAGCAGCTTCGTCCTGAGATTATAGTCCACGCACAGGTAGGAGAAGACGCAGAGGCAGAAGATGACAATCACCACCTTCTTGAAGTGGCTGCGGCCCTTCTTCATGTTGTAATAGCGATAATACTGCTGCAGATCCCGCTTAGTCATAAACTTTGGATCCAAAAGGTACTTGCTTCTGTTGGATAAAAAAAGAAGAGAATAGAAATTTATTTAAAAAATTTGACAAAATTAATATGGATTGGTTTGTTTCATATATGCTTTACACTTATTAGTGGGAAAATCTTGATTTAATCTACTTTCAAATCAATAGGTTCAATATTAGAATCACTATTAGTATTTCAGGATAAGGATAAGGATCTTAATGATATTAATTCCCCAAGTAAGTATGCAGATTAATAAACTTATTTCATTAACTTTGCATCCATCACTCCTTCATCCTTTAATTTGCTTTGGCTCGTTGCCTTTGTAATATACTAGACCTCCTTTTTGCCATCACCTCCTCCTGCGCTCAGGTTCATTGTATTCTGTCTAGGAGCTTAACAGTTTTTTTATGCTGACAGGCTATTAATTAAGGCAACAAACAATATAATGAATGCCCACAACAAGAGAAGCGCTCTGAGTGGCCACTCAGCCGAAAGTCCTTAGACCGCTGCCCACCTAGGACATACCCACAACCCTCTACCAGCCTTTTCCCATTGCAGGATTCCTATGCTAGAAATTTCACGAAAACGTGATGCTGTCAATGTATTCCAAAGTCTTGAATGCATATTCATGAAGGAGAGCGGTGGCCAGTGAAGTAGGCAACGAAGACTACTAATAAAAATTACATTTTTATCTGGCAGTGTAAAAAGTATATTTATATTTATATTTATATTTTATAGTATATTTAATTTAAAATATTCAGGATCCTTATAAAAAAACGTTTCTGATAAAGGATTATTTAAAAACGAATTGTTTTTGGTAACTTTTTAGTTAATTTTTAATCTTTTTATTGCATTATAAATATAATATAATCTTATTGATTAAAGCTCAATAAATATATTTGTTTATCCTCTATTAAAACCTCTTCTTCTTTTATAAAATTTCTCCAAGTGCTTCTCTATTTTTGGGTTCATATGAAAACCATTCAAAAGAATTTCTTCTCCAATCCAATCCAATCCGTTTGTGTACAAAAACAAATTTCCAATTGACACTTTCAATTGCATTTTGTTCAGGCAAACACGCAAGGAAAAGGAGGTTGGAAGCAGATAGGATTGGATCTGTGAGGGGAGAAGAGGGAGAAGACCAGGAAAGGCATTGAAATGGCATTCGGCTTGGGTGCTGCGAGTAAACAAGCGATGACACACACACACATACACCTGTGCTCCTCCCTCCCTGGCATCCCTTTGAAGCTTATGATGAGGTGGGGGATTCCCCCCGCTTTGCTTACTTACTCATAGCTCAAGTCGCCGTATTTTCGCATATCCTTCGTAGTGTAGTAGGCACGCATCTTGGCAAGCGCCTGATGCGCTCTAAGTCTCGTCTAAGTCACGCCGCAGCCTCAAGTCCTTGACATCCTGGTTGCCTTCTTGTAGTCGCTGTTAGCCCGCCTTTGTTTTGCTCTCTGTGCCTTCAGCTTATTCTGCTAATTGTTGTGTGGGCCACATTTTCATGCACATTTCGATACAACAATTTTCACACGACTGCATTCGCGCTTTCACTCGGCTTTCTGCATGTCCTTTCCGCTCCTTACTCTTCGGTGTACGTTTGTTGTTGTTTTTTGTTTGAGTTTTCAATTGCTGCGGTTTTGTTGTTGTTTGCGAATTACTGCAGAATTGTTTTCCGTCTGAGTTGGCTCCTCTTCGCACACTGAATCCTGCTGGGTTCGGAGGCTGTGCAGGCTCCAGGTTGACAGGATTACTTGCTCTCTTTCAACTCACACTCTCACTCTCAACAGCACTCTCTCTTTCCGTGTTTTGACAGCTCCTTTACTGGAAATGTCGGCGGCGAGGGGGAAGTGGGAGCATGCGCGTGACGGTGACAGTAGCGCCAGGGATGCTGTGACGTTTCAGATACACTTGGGGAAAATACTGAGCAAAGCAAAAGGATTAGCATTTTTCCTTTGCTTTTTTAAGTAAAATTTATTATTATTTTTAATCATTTTATTATAGTTTTAATTCTCATTCAATTTTACTGTCTGTGTTTTTCGAGTTGAATATTAAAAAATTTCAGGACTATCCTGAATAATACATTAAATGTTTTTAGAAAATAAATAGTTAAATTTATTTAATTTAATTATAATAAAATTCTAATTAATTACTAAGAATTAAGAATCATTTGATATAGTTTCTTTATGCGAGACCTAAAATATTTTATTGCCTACTTTTTAGGGCATCGTGAATTTATTCTATTTATTCCTTCATGGTTTTTAATTTTATTTGTCAGCATTAAGAGACTATTTATTTTTGAATATTTAAACCAAAGTTACAAATTCAAACAAAGTTATTAAATAATAGTATACCTACTCTTTACACAGATATTAAAAAATATAAGAAACTTTTAATGGAACATTTCTGAAGCAATTAATATGTTGAGAAAAAAATTAATGCTCTATTATATTTAAGTTTTTTTATATATCTTTGATATCCACAAATGCTAAACCACGGGGCGTCATTTATGTATGTGCAAAAGTAAATGTGATTTTATGAATACTTTTTTTGTTTACTTGTTTTCGTTTAGTTTATAGCTCATTGGCGGGCTTTAATTACGATTTGCATGTTCCAAATGCCGCACACTGGGCAATTAATCGACGGAATCCTTTGGCTTGGAAATGTTTTATGGCCATTGAACTCGCATTGAGATATCACCCGCTGTTCCTTGGGTGAGGAAGAAAAAAACACTACAATCTTGCGGCTCATCCACCTTATTTATATTAACTAAAGAATATATAATCATCAGCTTAAAAAAAATATATAAAATTAATACATTTTATTAAAAAGAATTATTAAATTAATTGATTGCTTTTTTGAAGCTATTTCTTTAAAAAAATTTTCAGAAAGCACTTAAGTTTACCCGAGAAATATGTTGCAAAAAGTAATGAACCTTAATCTGAAGTGATTCTGGCTTTGAGTCGGAAAGCACTGACTCAAAAGAGGACACATGCATTGATAAGGACACTCCTGCTTCTCTTTTTGGCGACTTAACAAGCAACAAGTCGGTGGGAAGTCGGGCCAAAAGGTCCTTCGCACTCATTAAAAGGACCTGCCGAAAAGCGCAACAGGCTGCAATCACACAGCAAAACCACACCCACGCCCCCACCCTCGCCCACTCGAAGCATGTGTGTGAGTTAATAACTTGGCTGCAGGCAGGACATGGCTTTCGATGTTCAATAATTACGGCAACGGCAGTCGAGTGGCAACAACACGGACGCCGGGTGGCAGAGTCAGTCGTAAATCAAGGAACGAAAAAAGCATTTCACTGTCGGACCAGCTTAGCTCCTTAACTGCGCTCCTTCCCGATTAACAAGCATTTATAATGCTTCATTACTGTAAAAAAAGGAGCTGCACAAACAAAAAAAAAAAAAAAAACGAACATGGTCAAAGGGAATGCCAAGCGCCAGGATCTGGCTGCTATAAAAGCGTTGGGCGCATAAAGCCAACGCTTCAGTTGAATCTTCAAAAGTGTCGAACGCAGGACAACTTGACAGTAATTAGTTTCACAGGAGCCACCCAAAATGCATCATCCACCTGGGCCAAGACCCATGCACACTGCAACGACCAGGCGCCCCTGGAAGAGGAGATCCCGGCGGCAGGAGGGCTCTTCCGCTGGCAGGACCTATCACCTGCCAGCCCTGTTGATTATCCTGCTTGTTCTCATCCAGAACTTTGAGCTGCACATGTGCCGGCAATTGATGAGGCAGCCAAGCGACAAACGATCCCAGGACCACCGGCTCACCACCATCATCGGTGGCAGTGCAGCCGGCGAGGTGACACCGCCGGGGGGCAGCAGTTCCACATCTCCGGAGGAGGATAAGCGAGGCAGGTCGGCGCCCAGTCAGCCGGAGGAGATATTCAGTGCACCGGCCGACGACAGTGGCCTCAGCTACGACGAGTATCCGGTACGCAGAAATGTCCTTCAAAGCCTCCCTTTCCCTCTTCCCAGTCTGCACAACAAAAAAAAGCCCCCAGAAAATCTGAAAATTACTAAATCTTTGCGTGGGTCGTGTTGGTCAACGGCCACGTCTGTTTTGAATCCCTATCACCTTACGCACAATTTGTAATTGTATACTTTTCATTTGATTGCTTTTCGGCTTTGACTTTGACCCTAAGCTACATTTCGAATCCCCGGAAAACTGAGCTTACGTCACAGCAGCACCTTGATTATGAGAGGTTCAAGGTACAAACAGGTGCTTGTGGTGTGTCTAATGAAGCTGGGGTCAAGTTTAGGTGTGGGAAGTGAGTTTAAGGTCCCTATAAAAGCATTTAATTAGAAAAAGTTTGAAATATGCTAAGTTTTCGAATCTTTTTAGTTCTTAAAATATTTGAAAAATTATAAATAACCCTTGTAGATAAATAAATAAATAAACAACAATATAAAATATAATATTTTTTTTTAACCAATTTCTCCCCAAAGATGGTGGTTCCCAAGCGAGCTGCCCTGCTCCTGGATCGTTTAATGGTTGCCCTCCATCATGCCCTGGAACACGAGCGAGGTGGTCATCGAATTGGCGAGTTCTACGCGGATAAGAATAGTTTGAATGCAAAACTAGGTGAACTCCACAATGGTTTGGAACCCCATCAAGTGCGGGAGGATGGTGAGTTTATAAAATGAAAAAACCTTTTAATGTTATCAAGTTCATATTCTACTCTTTCAACAGGCATGTATAGCGACGATGATCCTGGCATTATGTTGGATTATGATTTCAAAGATTTGAATCAGATCAATCGCGCCACTGGCGAAACAGTAAGTTGGAACATAAAACCTAAATTGCAATATAAGACATAAAATTAGCAGCGCGATGTGTAAGAAAATTTCAGTTAATGCCAAAGAGCTTTCAGAGAAGAGCCGGTGCGGAATTGGCGGGCGCAGATCGGGCTGCAGGAGGAGCCACCACAATACCGGGCTCACCGGCTGGATCCCGGCGTATCCATTCATCCGGATCCGGCGGTGGTCGTGCCTACTGGCGTTGCTATTTCAATGCCGTCAGCTGCTTCTAAACCCAACAAAATAATAAAATAGATCCGCCATTGAGCCACCTCCGGAGTGGGAATGCCAACGGAATATCATCTCCGTGGAGGTGTTTCACAAAAAGACATCTGCGAGTTCCTTTTCGTTGCTGCTGTGAGAGTTGTTCGCGCAATTAACTGAAATCCCCCGAGTTCCGTAATTGTATCTAGTGGTATCTGTATCTAGTAGCTATATCTAGTAACTGTATATGTAACTGTAACTGTATAACTATATCTGTGCATTTGTAACTCACTGTGAATCTGCGTTATAAATAAACCACCATCGATAAGTCCAACGGCATTCATAAATAAATTAATTCATTCACCCATACGTAGTGCATGGAAATCGAAATACTATATATTTCGGGGCCAGACAGGAGCTGGCGGTAATCCCCTGCCAGCTTAATGCTGACTGACATCGGTCGTAAAAACTAATTCTCTGAACAAATCCAGCCATCGCATGCCCTCAGCTCGTGACCCATTCGCCGATTTATTTTTGCTCCTGAATTGTGGGTGTGTGCTAACCGGAAGTGATAGAAATATGGCTTGATATCGGGATCTATATCTTTTCTAGTGGTAAATAAGATAAAACAGATCGAAGAGTTTGGTCAAGTAAGATGCTTGTTTTTAAGGGAATTGCTTTTAAAACTGAAATTTAAGCAGATCTTAGAATTTATTAAATAAATTCTAGAAAAAAATCTTAATTGAAATTATATTATTATATTAAAAACTAATGTTTTCTTTTCAAAACTTTAATATAAAGCAATTTAGTTAGTTGAGAAATTTAAAAACTACCTCTTAGGGCTTTAAAAATGAGTTTCTAGTTTTAAAAAAATTTTCAAAGGGGTTTTCTTTCCATAAATCCGTGGCTCTACATTATATCCTTTTTAGTTTTTGTTATTCATGTAAAGCATTCCTAAACTTGTTGCAAACTATTCACCAACTCAAAGTCAATGCATATTATTAGCTCTGCTGGCCATAGTGAACTTTTAAAACTAAACCGACGATCGATTTAAGTGTGCGATGCACGTTTATGACTCGGCTAACTTGTGGCTGGAAAGTTGAATGGCAAAGTTTTATTGGCCAATAGGCAACCATTAATGAGATTGCTGAAGCGCACATTAATAGACTTTTATGTACATCTAATTGCCTACGTTAATTGATGGTTGGACTGCCTCTGACTTTAGCTACAAAAATTATGAAGTTTCAGATAAAAGATATATATGAATGTACAGAAATAAACACATTAATATTTATATTAAATAAACACTAGAGTAGTTTGCTTGAAATAATTATCTCTGATTTATGATAGTACTAAACAGATAAATTATAATAAATTTATTAATTTGGCTTTCCGATATTTTTATACAAGCCAAATATATAAATATAAATTCAGAATCTTTGACTGCGTGGATTAGATAGAACCTTTATCATTAGCTAATCTCATAATATACAATTAAGGGAATAACTTAATGATATAGACATTTTCATGTTTTATTTATAAAATTATCTTGCAAAAATCTTTTTGTAAAACATCCTGGAATTCACTTTGCCTGTTCTGATTTATAGTAAACCATAAAATGCTATATTTTCGAGGAATTCTTCTGAAACCCTGTCATATACGATATCTATTTTTATGTACATTTATGTCATAATCCCACTCCGGGGCACATGGCGTAATTTTCGTTATCAATGGGCCCGTAAATCAATGACAATGATGATGCAAAGCCATTCGGCTCAGCCTACTGTCCAAGTGCATTTTCGATTCGTTCGCTACGTCATATACGCAGTGTCGCTAAGTATGCAACAGGTTTCGCCTGCCTGGCCGCGAGTTAATCAGCAACAGGTGCTACTCACCACGCCTCCAAATAGGGGGGCAGATGGGGGAGGCACATGTCCATGTCCGGGTCCGTGTCCCTTTCCGTGTGGTGAATTAATAAGTCGCACATTGTTCATACGCCCCATTGTACGAGCAGAAACAACTTAGAGTGCTCTGAGAACGTATTGTTCGAGGGTAGTCGCCTGAGAGATACTCTTTTTTAAGAAATTTGCATTCTAGAATTTTTAACAATATTTATATAATGATTATTTGTGAAATATATTTTATATATTTGTTAATAAACCAAGAAAATTAAAGCTTCTTTTAAGAATTGTGTTGAAAAATAATATTGAAGGTTTGACAAAAATGAATATAAAATTTTATATATAATTAAAATTAATACTCTTTTTCTATATACCTTTTGTATAAATTTGAACTAGATTCCCTGAATTTATAATTACTTTTATTATTTATTTTAACAAACAGCAAATTTATAAATAATTCTAAGTCGAAAATTTCATTTCCTTTTCAAAAACCAATTCAAGGACTTTAAAAATTTATAAAAAATTAAATTTTCCTGTGTCCCTGCCCTCCCCGTGTACCCTGTACTTGTGCCAGGTATCAAGAGCAAGTGTTACCCGTGCTTGTTGCAGTGTCGCTTGACATGGGGCATAAAGCTTTGCCTAAGCAGACGCCCCCTACAAATACCCCCCAAAACCTTTCCTTCCCTACACTGCCTGCTCCTTCAGCTCCTTCTCCTCCTCCGACAGCTGCTCCTCCTGATTTTCCGGCAGCTCGTGCTTCCTGCTGCTGCTCTGCCTCGGTTGCTGTCGACGTCGCTGCCGCTGGAGCTGTTTGCTATTTTGTATATAAAGCCCGGTAGCAGGCAACGCCAACATCGAGTTACCAATTTCCCTTCTTGGAGTTCACATCGAGAGCGACAAAGCACCCAGCGGCAGCAGCAGCAACAAGTGACCCCAGAGTCCAAGGATCAGATCACCTCTAGCCCCGCATCAGATTTATTTGCTCAGCAAATAGTTCCAAAAAAATAAAAAAAATATTGGGAATCACCTTCAGGTTGACAAACTTCCTGGCGCCACAGATTCACCTGTTTTACCGACGCCAACTCAATTGCCGGCAAATTTGCAGAACCCCAAACTAGACGCAAAGTATCGGTGAGTATCAGAGAATCGGCTTAGCCAAAGTCCATATGTGTCTGCTTTTGGCCATTAATTGAAATGGGCGGTTGTGTGTCTACGAAAATTAATTTGTGGTCGCGGAAATTGTGCCACAGGTGAATTATTGCGCCAAAGGAGAGTTATGGCCAGTGATATCATATCACACGAGTGTGTGGCTAAGAGAACTTGACTGCTTTTAGAATAGTTTAATAGCAGGAATATATAATTTTTTCATAGATTTGAAGTTTTCAGATAAGCAAGGAATTTTTATACATTTATTAACTGTTACTTTGGGTATATATTTTACACAAAAGTAAATAAATAAGCTTAAATAATATTACAATAGGAAATCTTATAAAAAAAATGAAAATTTAAATTATTAAAAATATTATTCGTTATTTTTTTTACTGATTAGAAGTCTTTACTTTAGCTGATTTAATCCTTAATTATTTCCATAGACGGCAGATAGCTCTTTAAAATTGGATTCTTCCTGCATTTTTTGATAACTGATTCAACCTGAATACCTTGAGTTAATTTATATAAATTTATAACTGATTTCGATCTTTAGAATTTTCAAATAAAATCCTTCAAGAACTTATGCTTAATTTGTTCATTAGTCTTCTATACTTTTGCCCGAAAAATATATATATTTAATAATAATCTCGAGAAAAGTTAACTGACATATTCACACGCCTATTTAGGAGAAATGTTTGGCCTTATAAATAATTGAGGCCAATTTGGGTTTTCCCATTTAAAGCGACTCAAAGCTGTTGTGCTCCCAAATTGAGTTTGCAAAGAGTTCCCAAAATTGATGGACATTTAACAACATTTTTTGTGTGGCCCAAGAGGAACTCCCACACGTTGACAAATATATATGCAATTCATAGGCCATATATTACGGGTATCCCACCCGTTTCTGCAACATATTTTTATTTTGCGTTGTTTTGAATACGCCAGGACCCTGTTCCCCTCAGGGACTTTTTCCACAGATTCACCTAATGACAGGCTTGCTGGCTTCCTCTGGCTCATTGAAAATTATGTGAATTATTTATGAAGCGTAGAAAAATCAGGCACAAGCACAGAAAATTCACTTCATTTGTTTTTTCTTAGCCAAAAAAGGAAAAGATTTGATTTGGACTTCAATCTCGGATTCGAGTTGCTGATAATAAATAACTTCACTTCACTTGACTTGACTTGGCCCGGTTCGTCCTGTTCTGCTCGATTCTCCCCGAAACCGCAATCAAATTGCATTTAATATTTATTAGAGTTCGCCTTGCTGGTTTGGTTTATTTTTATTTATTTTTTGTCTTGTGGTTTAGGGGCATCAATGGGGCAGATAATTTTCGGCAGAATTCCAATGGGGGTTGGCTTTTGTTAGCGTATCTTTACCCTGTGACTATTAAAATAATGTTTGATAAATGTAATAGAAATGATTTAAATATTCAATTAGTTTAAACATGCTTCGGGCTAAAAGTGGGCGTCCTTTATTTATTATTGTTAATTGATTTACGCCCACTTTGAGTCTGCAAAGGGCCAAGACAAATTGACAAGTATTTTCATCGAGATATCTGCCCACCTAGTTAAGCCAAGAATTTGGTGTCCTAATTGAGCAAACAACTCCATCCGTTCGAAAGCCACTTTGAAACAAAGTTTCCACAAAAATCAGAATGTAACCACAACACAGATCCTGGCGGAAACTCGATACAACTTCAAGTGCTCCCCCCAACTCCTGTGGGAGAAGGGAAAGCATTTGAAGATGTCTGAAGTTTCCAGTTTTCGCTGACTGACTGACGTAATTTTAATTTGCTCCCTCAAAAATATCATATGACCAGATAAATCACACGGCCAAGGACACGACTATCCTGTCAGACACACATTAATGATGCCCACGCCAGGTCCTCTTGGTTCTCATCATGGCAAATATTTGCCCAGCGGACAGACATTTGTCCTTAGCTAATTTTAAAGTCCGTTTTTGCCGCAAGGCTCAAAACAAAAAAATGAATGCCTTAAATGGAAAAGGAATTAAGCCGCTTTTGTGGGATGAAAATTTGGTTTGTGGATTAGGCTGTGGGAAACCCACGTGAAAATTGCATTTTCTCTTCCCCGTTCGTTGGCACTTTTCCAGCTTTCCAGCCCTTGCAACTTTGGCGCTGCCGCTGTTGCGAGATTAAATTTCCAATTAACATCGGAGCATTATTTATCGGCGGCAATAAAAGTGTCCTGATTATGTGTGGCTTTGGGCTCTGCCTTAGGGCTGGCTGCCTGCCTGGTTTTGGCCTGTGGAAGTTCACTAGTTTTTATTATTTATCACCCACTAGCCGTTGTTTAATCTACCCAAAAAAATATTTTTATGGGCTCAAAGTTGAACATAGCAGGCGGAGTGTGTGGGCATTATAATTATCAATGTTTGGCTGCATTAACTTGGCCAAGTGTTTTAAGCGTTTTTTGCATGCACTTTGGGCCAATCAAAACACGGAAGTTGGCCTCCATTACGATGTAAGTGCTTTGTTTTTTGAGATAACGTAATGAAGGGGAACAGATTGGTAATACAATCAGTGAAATATTTTTAGAAATGTGTAAATGTAAGCAAGTTAAATTACAAAAAGGAGATTTTGTTAAATTAAATTTAATAAGAAAATATAATCCTTTTGTTATAAAATCCAATGGTAAAATCTAAATACTTAATTAAAAAACTGATTTTTAACAGAAGCTCACAAAAAATGGAACAGAAAAATTAAAAGTCATAAAGGAAGATCATTTCCAGCAGCTGTTTGATATTCAAGAAGGTCTAGTCTAGCTCCTTTTTTTTAGGACCAACAACTAGAAGCAGCTACATTTTTATGAGGTGCAGCAACCAAATGAGACAAGTCATTAACATTTACGGCCCACATCGTTGAGGTCCTTGTTTGAGACGGAAGGGATTTTTATGCTAGCCCCGACCATGACATGCCACGCCGCTCTTTTACCTGTTGCATGTGCTAATGGCACTGAAAGTCACACTTGATGACCTCATTTCCCCCGCAGCTAAACGAATATGGTATATCCTGGGGATTTATGCTCCCGTTTGGTTGTTTATATATTCATGTCCTGCGGGGGGCAGGTGGTCCTTTGATTTCACACCCACTTCAATTACCAATGATGTCATAATTTATGTAATATGAGTAATTGACTGACTATAATTGCCTTTGGGAATGTCTTCTTTATTTATTTATCTTTGAAGTTAAATATAAACATAAGGTTTATTTGATTTATGAGAAACTAATGAATATAAATGAATAGAATATAGATAGAAATAATATACTTGAATATTAATAGAATTCTAATTGAGTTATTATAATGATTTATGATGAAAGAGATTTGCTATCTTCTGAGTTAATCTAAATAACTTTATTATTTGGTGAGTCCTTTAATTTGGGAATACATATAGTATTAATTATTAATGCAATGTTTATTTAATAGGATAAATATAACGGTTAGAAAGTTCAGATAAATAAATTGTTTATTAATGGATGTATACCAGATCCCCTTAGCCACTTCCACAGCTTACTTGAAGGTCCTTTGATCAATTTAAATTGCTTTTGTTTATATAAAGATTTATTAATAATAATTTCTATAATTTTAAAATCTCTGAACACCTATCAAGCAAATAATAAATAACCATTAAAAAGTAAGAAGCCATCCTTTTATTAATTTCACAACAATAACGCACAATTAAGGTTCCAAGTTAAAAAATCATCCATAAAAGTTACTCAATAAAAGCTTTCACAGTCGAACCGAACTCGAATCACGTTTTTTGTCAGCTTCCGATGAAATCAATTAAACTTTGGCCATTGTCGGAAGGCCATATGTTATGACCAAAGAATGCTTGTGTGGCTGCCACACGTTGCACCATCGTTGCATTGTATTATGAATGCCATGATTGTGGGATGGAAATCCTGAGGCAGCGACGGCGTCATCTGCTGTTCCATATCCGTTTTTAATTGCGGAAATGCATTTAAGCCGACCGAAGATGGCGAGTCCTTCCACATCAACAGAATGCCGGTCACGTTTGTGGCAACAAGTGGCCTGATACACTTCCAGCTGCTTTGTTATGAATCTCAACGCAGTTGTTGCATAAAAAAAATGCAAAGGTAATCTGACCTTTAATTAAAAATATGACCAGTGAACTTTGAGCCTTTTTTTATGATTTCTTTTTTGTTTAGCCATTGCATTGGCCCCTTGACAGCACTTTGAGCTTGGGGATTAGCTGGGTTTTTTTTTTATATTTTCGTAGTTGTGCAAACAATCGCATTGAGTGGGGGCTCAGGAAAAGTGCTTAACTCTGAATTGTCATTAAAAAATTGAGTTCTTTTCGAGACAAATATAAAGGGTTAAAGTTAAAGTTATTCTATTAAGTATTCTCATTTTTATAATATATTTCTTTAAATTTTCAGTCCAAAAAAACACACCTAAAAAATGATGAAGTTCGTGCAGATACTATTGTGCTATGGCCTGTTCCTGGCTCTGCTCTTTGCCCTCACCGAGGCCCGGCCCTCGGCAGGCGAAACAGGACCTGTGAGTAGTAGTAACCAGAAAAACACACATAAAGAACCTAGCTTATTGGCTTATCCGATTAAGGACTCCGATGGCCTGGATGGCCAGGAGGCGGAGGATGTGCGCGGCGCCTATGGCGGTGGCTATGACATGCCGGCTCAGGCCATCTATCCCAACATACCCATGGATCGGCTGCAGATGCTCTTTGCCCAGTACAGACCCTCGTAAGTGAATGAAGGAATTTTAGCTGGTAATGTCACCTTAATATCTTTGACTTTCATTAGAAGTTACAGTGCCTACTTGAGGAGCCCCACCTATGGTAATATGAATGAGCTTTACCGGCTGCCTGAGACCAAGCGCCAGGTGAGGTACCGGCAGTGCTACTTCAATCCCATCTCCTGCTTTAGGAAGTAAATCCCAGCCGCCAGTCAGATGATGAAGAGCATCCCTAGTCAACCAACCACCCAGCCCTTGGATAAATTAACGTTTCAAGCATTTCAACCAAAAAAAAACCAAAGAATTAAGCAAATCTAAATTGAATTTTTAGCTAAATGGATCAGCAAAAGTGTAACGGATATATGTAGTGCAATTAAACTAAAGCTAAGACTCAACCTATATCCTATATGTATTAACAAACAAATATATATATATACATATATTACATATTTAAATGTTTCAAAAGATGAGAGGGAAAATGCTCCATTGTAGTTTCAAATAAGAAGACACCGAACGAAAATGAAGTATTTCTTTTGAATATTAGCACAAAAATAATTATTTGCTTCTTTGTTTCTTGATTTACGCTTTGCATATGGTGTGGTAAAAGAAAATACTTGTAATGCTTCTTCAAGCTAATTAAAAATATATATACTATATATAAACATAACACTGAATTGTGCTTTTCTTAGTTTAAGTGTCCCAGCTCTTGTATAATACCACGAATGTAAATTGGCAACTACCAAATACATGTAATATAAATCTCTAAATTGAAATTATAACTGTATACGTATAAAATAAATGCGCCCAAATGTTAAATAATTAATGTGTTATTTTAAAATATAGGCGGGGAAAAGCAAAAATTATACGTTTTTTATTACCAATTAATATTTTTAAACAAATTTCATGAATTGAATTTTATTTATGGAAGATCGCTTGAAATGAATTTTGATTTTGTATCTTTGAATACTAACCATTCAACCAGAAAAATGAAAAAAATCGTATTAATGTTTTTTTACAACATTTATTTATTGAAGTAAATTATGGCTTAAAGATACTTTTACAATGTTATTTAAAGTAAATATAGATTTTTGGTTGTTTTAGGAACATTTTCAAGTTTTGGCTTAGCAATAGTTATAATGTAGAAACCCTTTAATACATTATTATAATGTATATTTAATTTTATAATATTTCAATATTATCTTATGCCTCTGAGGCAGTATCCTTTAATTTCCTTTTTTATTTTTCCGAAAAATTCTTCGATCTCTGATGCCTTTATCACTATTTGGAAATATCCCTTTCGAGCATTCCCTGCGTCCTTATCACATGTTCCTGTTTGACCAACTCAGATTTGCAAACGCCGCTTCTCCAGGTGCTTGAACTGACATTTTCCGCCGCGTTGCTCCATTTTGATGACCAGTCGATCCGGTGTGGATATTTTGTAGCCATGGCAGCGCCGAAGGCGCTCCTCGATCTTCAGCGAGGTGGCCACCATGAAAACGGAGAAGACCAAAGCGATTAGGTAGCGAACGATTAGCATATTGTGACAAATCGCGACTGCGTCGATGACGGCCGGCAATGCTTGGTTTTATAGCTCCAGGAGAGCGGCTGTTAAGTCCCTTACCTGAATCCATCGAGAGGTTTCCACAACACTCTCGAATGGATTAGGATGCGAATTTTTATGATCGCAACTCGCCGCCAATAAACCATTCAGCGCTAATCCATTCGGCAATTTCCACTTCCTCTGCGCGAAAAGTACTCGAATCCTAGGCGGATCTAAAGATGAACCTCGATCCCGATCCTCGAATACGCGAAGGGAAAACTAATTGCCGTGGCTGATGAGTGGAAGTTCCGAGAAGAGCAGACAGACACCACGTCGACCTACCAGCAGCAGCCATGCGCCTTTATGATCCCAGGCGAGCATCTCCGCCATTAGACATTTTAATTGTTAATTTTTGCAAAAATCCAAGTCCGCCGCCAGAGGAGGGGAAAATTTAAATAATGGCCGAGCTGCAGGCATCCAGGAATCCAATGGCTACCTGCATTTATTATCTCTGCCACGGCCATGGTCCCTCCTCCTCCTCCTCCTCGCCACCGCCGCTGCTGCTCGCGCCCGTTGATCTACTCGGGGCCCGAGTGCCATCAACGTGAAAACAAGTGGCAACAATTTTCTATAAATTGCATTTGTGCAAAATTAAGTTCAATCTTGGCCAAGTCGCGAACCAGTAGCTGTATCTCTTTGGCTTGCATCCGCTTGCCGGCAACAAATACTGCGCCCATCCCCAACCCCATCCCGATCCCAATGCCGATGCCGATCCCGATTCCTCACCCAGTCCCCCAACCGTCCCAGCTGGTTTTTCGCTGCTGGAGTAGCCAAACTCCATTAACTTTGCAATTGGCCACCATAACTCGTCCGTCGGTCGCCCGGCATCCTCTCGCGTCACCTTGCCGCCCATTTGGCCGCCGCATCCACAGGCACATCCATCGCCACAAGCTCCCCCCTTCGCCTTGTGCACATCCCACTGGCCACATCCCACAGAGCGAGCGAGCGAGCACCAAGCGAGGTCCATTCCATTCCAGGCCACTCCACTTCACTCCAGTCCAGTGCCAGCCCCATCGCTTGTTAGTTTTTGCGCCAGATCGTTTATAATAATTCGTATGCGAGTCATGTCATGCCCCTAAAGTGTATCTGCAACCGCGCAGTCGCAGCAGCAGCAGCGGCAGCAGCAGCCTCGGTCGCCGCGCATATCTGTATCTAGTTGGTGCCTCAACCTGGAGATGGCGGCGTGACACGATCTGAGGCATACAAATATTATTAATTTATTTTTTACCTATGATTTAGAATAGTTTTCTATAAGTTTTAAAATAATACGCAAGTTTATTTTTATGCCTCACTTTGCACTCTTAAGAACCAGCAAAAAAGACTGATGAGAGGTCTTAAAACATCTCAAAAATATCACATTTTGTATAAATAAATATAGGCATAAACTTAATTAATAAATCATTAGTTGAAGCGGTAATAAAAATTTAAATAATAATAATAATAATAATTTTATTGAGAAAACGGGAATTTATGTATTATTTAAAATCATTTTAAATTTATTGAAATCATTTCTGTTTGATAGAATTGTTAGTAGAATATAAATTGAATTTTAACATAAACAAAGGGACAGTTTTCTATATAAATTCTTACTGTAACTAAAAAAAAATATATATTTATAATAGAGTTACAATCACTTTTTAAGCTCTTTTTCTAAGTTTACCCTATACTTAAATGCATAACTTTCTGAAATATTTATTTAAGATAAACAATTTTGCTTGATTACCTCAAAATCTATACCGTTTCGTCTTACATCCTCAAACTCCCAATCACGAATCATGCTCATCTCTGGCCAATGGATTGGCAAGTCTTTGGTATCGCTTGGCCTGGGCCGGCTTGGCCTGATCTGGTCAACTATGCAACCGGCAGCGCCTGGTGACTCGAACTTGACTTCACCTGGCTTGATCTTGCGCCCGTTTCTTAGCCGCATAGCTCTGGGTCGCCACTGGTTGGCTCTTTCTCCATCTCCATCTCGAGCTCCCATCTCTCCTAGCTGCCTGACTACCTCCTCCCGGATCTCCTCCTCGTGCTCGTTGTCATACCACTTTATCCGCGGCGCTTTGTGCTGGTCTTGTTGTTGTTCTATTGGCAGAAAGGAAGTTAGAAAAATGCTCTGGATTCATGGATTCAATGCCTCTCTTCGGTGGCCTTAAGTGAATTGTGCTGGATGCCAGCTGGGAGCTTTGCATTTTCTATAAGTCTAAGTTGAATTATGTTTTTAATAATGAAAATTTTATAAAAAGGAAAGCATTGGAAAATATTTAAAAGATTGTTGAAATTTTCCCTTTTTTATCAAACATGAAAATGTTTGATAAAAAAGGGAAAATTTCAACTTTCCAGCCTGTATTTGAAAAAATTTTAAATCCAATTTTAAATTTTAAATCATTTTAATTCCCCTGACAACTCAATCCATTCTTGAATGTTCATCAAACATATTTGGCCATCATAAAACACTTTAGAAACCGATTTAATTTTTGGCTTTGAAAGGTTACCAAAAGCCTAAACTTGCGGCAGACGATCGTGGATCTTAGTGGATTTTCAATGCCCCAAACATTAGTTGCCACAAAAGGGCAGAGGAAACAACAGAATCAAGAGAAATATGAAATTCCTGCTGCACTGTCAGGAAATGTTAAATTGTAACCAAGAATTAGATACCCAAATCGATCAAATAATTGATTTTACTGCAGCTCCAGTAGCAAAAATATTTAGTAATACCCAAAATAATTACATATGCTTGGATTTTATAAACCATTTATTATAATTCCTATATTTTCTGAATCATAAATGGTATGCTTGCTTTTGTAAATCATTAATAAATACAGTTTTCTTAGCGTGTGATCCAATTGGCTCTCGAACTCCCAACGTAACCGGTAGTCGGTGTCGTGGCTTCTTGGCTCGCATTCACATTCAGTGGCCACGGGCACTTCTCCACTTGGTCGTGGCCATCGCCGGCGTCGTCGTCGTCACCATGTCGTCGGACTCTTGGACAATGTTGCTATGTTGCTCTTATTCCAGAACATGACCAGCGTCCAATGGGAGGCCAAGGAGGAATGCCTTAATTCAGGAATTTAATGAAAAATGCTCTATGAAGCGGTGAAGCAAATTAAAAACAGAAAGAAAAAAAACAGAGAAGCAAGCAGAACACTGGGCGCACAGAAGCCACTTTCGAGGAGTCCAGGGGAATGGGAACAAAAAGGTTAAAATTAAAATCTGCACTCACTTGTTTCTTCTCAGCTAAACACTTCTTTGATATACCCTTTAGAGGATTGGAAGGGGAATGAACTGATAAATATAGGTAAACGCGAAATAATATAATAATTTTTTGTTTATAGCTCCAAAAACACTACAAATTCTTATCAAAAACAATATGAAGGTTTTTTTTTTGGAAGGGAGACCTATTTTTCTTAACCATCGGAAGCTGTTCAACTTTAACGTTTAGAGAAAATATCAGCAGATTTTTGATAGAGAATTCAAGTAAAAAGTAGATTTGGACAATGTTTCAATTTAAAAGTCGGCTTCTAACTTAACGTCTTTTTAAACTTATAAAATTTTCATTTTCATAATCGTATTGTAATTTTCATTGTGAGGCTACAACTATTTAATGATTAGGTTGTGTTGTGTCAATTTTTAAAAACTTGTTTATATTTCTAGATAAAATTAACACAAACCAAATGAGTGTTAGTATACAGCACCGATCACTTATAACCCTCCTTTATTCAGTTAATCCTTCCTAAAGAAAAGAGTATATCAAAAGCGATGCCTGGTATAACGCCTCCTGACTTGGATTTCAATCCCGGCGCAATTCGCTGGCTGTGAGCTTTGGAGCTGTGAGAGCGGTGTGAGATCGGTGGCAGGTGATGCCAAAGCCTCGGCCACCGCCACCGCCTCAGCCGATGCCGTTCAACTTTGAGGTTGAGTGGCTCTTGATGCGACCGACCAAAGTTGACCACCAGTTCCAGTTGGTGTGCGTGAGTGTGTGTGCGGAGTGGTCGCTGCTCTCTGCGCCGAGCGTTGTAAATTACATTTTCCAAATGCTTTTGCCATGTCGGACCAAAAAGCCATGTACATATGTGGCATAAAGGAGCGGCCGTAGCTTTGGCTCCGCTTCCGTTTTGATTTGGAGCACTTGTTGCACTCGCCCCGCACTTTGGCTCTCTGCCTTATGGATTTGTCCTCCGGCCAGAGGAACAAGCTCAAAACATTCGTTCCTTGGGGATATGTGCACTCACAGATACTCGCGCAGCACCGATGTTCTTACATGGATTCCAACATGGCATTTGGGATGCTCCTCTTCTCAATTCGATTCGTTTTTTTTGTTTCTTTCTTTTTTTTGTTGTTTTACTGTTTTTTTTTTTGTTGCATATTTAAGCATTTTGTTGTTGTCCCGGACTGAGGCGGGTAGCCTGCCGTTGATTATGTTGTTGTAGTTTGTCCAGATTGTTGTTGATTCGAGTGTTGATTGTTGTTAGCGGAATGGGTGAAAATGTGGCGGTGGGACTCGATTAGCCGAATGGCAGATCCACTGGGAGATATGGCCACGAAAGGAGGCGGATAAAAAGAAATAAATATATATATATTTTGTGGAAAATATAAACCCCTAAAACTGATGATGATTTATTAAATTATGTTTATAATTTATATATATTAAAAACAAAATCAAGGTTCTTTTTTAGGCATTTCTTTTATTTCCAATTATAGAATTTTATATTTTAAAAATGTATAAAATTAAATTGTATTTAATTTACTCACAAATGGAATATTTAAAAAAAAACTTGATGAAGCTTAAATTAATTAAATTTAATTCTTTAATAATACGACTCCGGTTCTACGATCTCGTAGGTGGACAGCGGCATCACATCGTTACCAAAAAAGTTGGCTCCACCTGGAGCAATCTCTGGCTGTGGCATATTGTAGAACCGTTCGAGGAAAGGACTCCGCGGCATCACCATTTTCCGCTTTAAATAGTAGTGCCTCTTGGATGGCTTCCGCATGGGCGAGATTTGGTCCAGGATCTCGTTGCTCAACCGCCGCTCAGCCGGCAAGGATGTGACCTCGTTGTATATTGAAGATCGAGATCGAGGCCGGGCCCAAGCGATGAGAATCAAACAGGCAATGACCAGGATGAGAAGAGCAAGTTTCGTGCTGGACATCTTGACTGCTTGGCAGTTGGGATCTGAGTATGTCAAAGGAGTGAAGGAAAAGGGAATTTATAGGGCCAGGATATGTGTCTCAGGTAGTCACTCCCTAAGGACTACCCTAACTACTTTCTAATGATGGCGTCATTAACGCCATATGTCACTAGCTTCGATCTACCTGAGAAATGCCTTATTTTTATGGCAAGTAAATGTTTCCAGAACTGTCTGTGGGTTTTTTTATGTTCAGTAGGCCAACATTATTTAAAGGAGCTGATAAACATATTTTATGTCGCATTTTGTTTATAAAATAAAGCTAAAGTCAGGCAAAGGATTTAAACTAAATAATAAATCATAAAAGGTTTATATTAAATTGATTTTTTTTTAGGTTTAAAAACATAAAAAATATATTTAAAATAAACTTTCAATTGAATATATTTCAGTAAAATATAAATAATAATCCCCTTACTTTATAATTAGCTTAATAATAATTCTTCTCTTTTGACTTCTCCAATTTAAATGTGAAGAATGTGGAGTTTATAGAAAGGAACCCGAATAAGTAAGTACTTTAAAATCCATCAAAAGCCCAGGCTTTGGCTCTGACCACTCCACTTGGGGCCATCACTTAACCCATCCACCTAATCAATCTCGGACATTTGGCTAACTATCCGCCAGGCAAAGCAATCCGGCCGGGACGGAGTCACTTAGGCCCCTCGCTCGGCGGCTTCACTCCACTCGAGGCATCAAGATCGGCTGGGATTGCACTGCCATTGCGATGCCATTTCATGTTAATCAAACAACGAAATCCATCAACAGGTGACACACACTGCCGCTGGAGCGGGTCAGGTGGGCGGTGGCAACAGAGGTGGAGCAGCAGCAGGAGCAGGCGGTGGGCAGCCGCGACATCCAGCCGACATGTCCGTGCGATAATGGTGGTGCTTCTCCTCCTGATCCCCATGTGTGCGCGAGCATCTAAAACAACTTCATTCACAAAAATCAGAACAGCAAAAAAAAAAATAAAATAAAATAAAATAAACATAAAAAATAAGACAGAAGCAAAGTAGCAGAGCATCTGCAAAAAGGAAGCTGGGCCATTAAAAATATCTTGTGGATGCCAAGGCGAGGCAGATAGCAGCCGCCAAGAGATGCATCCACTTGGTAGCATCATCATCATCATCATCAGCATATACTTTGGCCTTAACTTAAGCTAAGGCTTTAACTCCAGCCTCGGCTTGAGCTCGAGCTCCAGCTCCCGGGGCAACTGCAGCTGCGGGGGCGGTGCCGTGAGGGAAAGGGGCGGGACAGGTCGCCGGACGGTGGCTGATTTGGTCGTTGGAGGCTGCCAGGAGGTAGCCAAGGGGGGCAGGGGCAGCAGCCAGGGAATAGCCAAGAAACATACGCCTAATGCCACAGTCATCGACATCCGCCATTTAGTTAATTAACCCTTTGTCAGCCCAAGGGGCTTTGAATTATTTTAAAGAAAATGCAAGCCGAAGAGTAAGAAATAATTGCTAAAGAAAGAAATTGTATTTTATTTGCTTATTAATTGTTTTATGGTACTAAAATGGAATTACTTTTAAAATAGATTTTATAAATTATATTTTCAGATATATATAAAATCTTATAGAAGCTGTAAGGTATACAGGATTTATTTCCTATACTTACATTTCGATTAATTTGATAGGTTACCTAGATCAATGATCTATATTACCTTATCATTTCCCTTAGAAACAATATGCAATTAGCACTTACCAACCTTAGCCACCAATGGGTTAATCCATCTCCCGGCACATTTGCCTCTTTTTCGCTCACTTATTTCTCGGGCTTCTGACGCAGTTGCGCAGCCTCAACTGTCTACATTTGTCGGCCTGCCTCTTCGCTTTCCCACCACCTATCCTCCGGCCAACAATCTTCTCCAGCTGCTGCTTCTTCGTCTTGTTCTTCTCCAGTCGATTGGATGTCCAGCTTTCAATTTGCAACATAAAGCATCTTCATCGTGGGCCGCATGAATGGGCAGAGCTGCCAGGTTGCGGATGAGGAGGAGTCGAGACGTAGGGGCCACCATCCATGGGTGTGGGCTGGGAGCTGGTTCTCTGCCGCCTCTTCCTCCTCCTGCTGCTGCTGCCGCACCTCCTCCTCGGCTGCCACCAGATCCGGCATTGATGGTAGGCACTCAGGCGTGCCCTGGCGGTAGTCGCTGACCTTTATTGATTGCTGTTTGACCTCGCCAGCTTTTGCCGTTGCTGTTTTCGCTGTTACTGTTGCATCTCCTAACCATTTGTACTTGGCCGATCGCCGGCACAGATTGCACTTGGCCAGCACTTGAGGAAGAGAGGAGAAGGGCGTGTATAAGCTCTGGTGGGGTGTTCCGTAGGGGGAAAGTGGATGGGGAGCGGTACACACGCCCACTGCTGCAGTTATGCTTTGTCGTTTTGCTTTCTGGCCTTTTGTACAGCCTTCATTGTTACCAATTCGATGTTCAATGCACTCTAAGAACTACAATGTATTTTTTATATAATATTATATTATATTAATATATTATTTAATTGTTTATCATTTAATTTATTCTCTTTTTTAATAATTTTAAAGGCCAAGGTTGTTAATAATCTTAAGATTCCTTATAAAATATTACATAAATATTTAAGTAAATGTTACTGGGATTTGCCTAGATTTTAGACCTTATCCCTTATCAATTTTAGTTAATTTATTTATGAGATTTTTCTATATAAAATGTAATTAATTTACCTTTAAATTTTAAAATATAGCTTCAATATTTCCTTTAGATTGATCGTTAAAAAATCAGTATTCTGATTATTAACCCTTTGTTAGGGATAAAAATAATAGTTTTATTATGAAAACCATTTACTTTAAGGTTCCAAACAATCTTTTTTATTGCTTAAAGTTTCCTTTTTTAATAGGATTTATTATTTTAGGGTATTTTCCCTTTTCTCTCTCTGCTGGCTGATGTTATTCTTGTTATTGTTGCTCCATTACCTCGTTCATGGCAGTTAATTTATATTCGATGCATCTCTCTATCCTTTTCGCTGAACTCAGTTCTTTTTTCACTACTATTTTATTTAATTTTTTTTTATTTCCAACTTCCTTTTTGACGTGGCTTGTGTATTGTTGTTGTTGCTACTGCTGGTGGCGTTGTCGAAGGTCGATGTCAGTCCACGTCTTATACCACCTCGTCGTCTGCGTCTCTCGCTCCGTCGTCGACGTCATCTTCGTCGGTCGGTCGTCATTGACGCCTTTCTTTGTACTTAGTCTTCCATTTGCCATTTTGCCATGCAAAAACCCAAAGACAAAGGCAGGGCGAAAATAAACAAGTCAGCCAGTCAAAGAGTTGGATGTTGCAACTATGAAATACCTGGCAATAAATAGAGATTATAGGGATTAGCTTGCTAAAACGATATATATATCTAGACTTCTAATTATGTTGAATATGTACTAGAGTTAAAAATCTAAGAAAACTATTATCTTAGTTGAAATTTTATTTTAACCCTTTTTTAAGGTTAATAAAGCTGTAAATACATTTTTGTATTGTAAGGTGTAATTTGTAAGGAAATTAAGTATACGCCTCATAACCCTTAAAGTCAAAATTTATTGTTGTGATCAATACAGAGCCCCATAACTATAATTTAAGCATAGTATTTTTCGAATATAATATATATTTGATATATAAATAAATAATTTAAAAATTAATTCATATTCCGAATAAGAACAAAATTCAGCAGGGAGCTTAATAAACATTTTTAGGAGAGTATAAATACCTTTAAATTTCATAGAAGAATATAATTACATTTATCTTTTATGCCGTATTAATCAGAGTATGCTAAATATATATTAAACAAATAATATTCAATGTTTATACCCTTTGGCACCCTTTCAAGTGCCAGGTACTAAAACGCAGCACACTTTGGAAGCCCCGCATTGTTTGGCTTCTATCGTGTAGTTTGTTTTGTTTGACAGTTTCTATCTGGAGGGGCTATCAAGAGTCCGAGTTGGAGCTTCAGCTGGAGTTGGACCCTAGGCTGGAGCTATGTAGATCTTAAGTCGGAGTAGGAGTCAGGGTAGCTGCAGCAGCCGCAGACTGTCGTTTTGTTTGCTTAATTGTTTGGTTTCCCCGTTTTGAGCGGAGGTGGAGGTGCTCCTTTGGGCAGGGAAAATCGTTCGGTTCACTTTTTAGGTGGGGGCGATATTTTCCAGGGAAATAAATTAGCTGATTGAGGATAACCGTAGTTAGTGGAACGGGATGGCCATTGGGATGGGGGATCGGGATCAAATGGCGAATGGAATGGCGAATGCAAATGCAATGTACAAGTGAATTATCACCTCATTGCATTGTGTCTCTTCGGGGATATGAGATATATCTTCATCTTGTCGGCTTAATGGGCGGGGAACTGGCCATAGCTGCTTGGCTCCCATCGGTAACATGGTTCGGTCTTGTTCTAATCATATACCATATCATTATTTAAAGCGCATTTTAATCTTCTTCCGCTGGAATGAAACTTCTAAAAACTATAATTACACTGGGTAACCAAATCTGAGTACGAAAAAAAGATAATTAAATCTTTAAACTGTATTTATACATTTTTTAAATTACAATTTTAATCCGAGATTTTTATTTTTTTAGCATAATAAAAAAAAACCAAGTCAATATCAGAAAATAAACAATTTACAGAACGTAAGAGCACTTAGGGCATTGCACAAAAGGAGTAGGAAATAAAGGTTTTGGGTTCTACGCAGGCTTTTAAAATTGTATTACTCATACGCACTGTTGCCTAGTCTAAGATGCTTTATTTTTGGAAAAGCCAAAATGATTTGATTTTTACTTCTTTAGGAAGACTAATTTATGGATTCATTCGATTTTTTGGAAAAAGAAAGGAACCTGGCGTAAGGGGACAACGTGACGTATGAGTAATTTTTGTAAAATTATATTTTGTGGGCAAATGAAAATTATGAAATAAATTAAATTTAATACAAATATAGTTTAAAAAAGTGATTAATTTTTGTATTAATATTTTTTGTTTATAAAATTATTGAATTTTACTTTTCTTTTAACCGAAATATTGTTTTTTTGAGATTATAAATTAATGAAAAAGTACTTCTAGATACAATATAGATATATAAATATTTTAAAATTAAGCTGAAAATAGTAAAAGTATATTTGCTGGCCAGTGTAATTATTAACCGGCCTGACTTTAATATCACTAGCAAATCAGATCACTTCATAATGATAATAATCACTCAGCAGAAATAACCTGCTACACGATAAAGAGGAAACGAAAAGAGCGGCCAGTGGAGCTCTTTGCCCTGGTGGAGCTCTCTTTCATCCTGGCTCCCATATCTTTCTTTCTTTCTTTTATTCTCTTAAACCAGAGCGTGCCACACGGAATTCATTCATACGCCCAGTTGTCCAACCAGTTGTTGTTGCTGCTGCTGTAATCGCCACTTGTCGCGCTCCTCTCCAAAAGCCACTCTGCGCGAGAGCCCCGGAGAGTTGGAGCCCCCAGAGAGAGCGCCGGAGAATGAATGCCCCAAAAGACGTGCGATCGGTGGCAGCCGCTGCACAGTTATTTCTGACGCTCTCGAGTGCGGTTCGCTGTCCCCCTTCGTCCGAACGAACAAACAGTCAGTCAGACAATCATAATAAACGTAATTTAAACAATTAATCAAAACGCGGCGATCGACGACGAATTGTTATTGCGATTGAAAGACATATATACAAAAATACACACATCCAGAAATGTTTATTTAATTGCATGCCAGGCCAGCCTTAGAAACCAGCCACCCCAACAACAACAACAGCAGCAACAAGTGCCAGTGAAATATTGTACTTAATTATTACGTTCAAATAAAAAATAAATACCAGTGTGAGCAGACGCGAGTGTATCTGTGAGTAGCAGCAGCGGCGGCAGAGTGTCACAGTGTGTGCGTGAAGCGGCTTTATCAATTGCTCCACATAAAATTTAATATTACAACAAAAATAGTTGGAATTGAAGTGTTTGACAGCGGCAGCAACCAGAAAAAAAGGAGAGACCATCGCAGCTTAAAACGGTAATTAATACAAACATACACACTCTTGATTCGGGCCATAAACAAATGATTCAGCAAATGTCCGCAACTGTAAATGCTGCGTAGCGAGACATTTGATTGAGCCGCCGCCACAGATACAGCGACAGCGAATTACAGATACAATTACTATCACAATTACATCGCCGACGGCGGGTGACAAAAAGCGGCGTCGACGCATGCTTGCAATTAGTATGTAAACTCTGCTAGCGTCGCTGTCGACTTCCGGCAAAGTAACAAGGGCAGGGCTATACTCTTACCCCCTCACTCCTCCCTTTAGGATTTGATTGACGTGTCACCTCCCCCGCATATCTACAGTGACCTCTCCCGGTGAGATAACGGCTATCAGTGAAAGTAGGAGGAGTTTTTTTTTTTGAAAATATTGGGGAAAAATCATAAAACCAAAATGCTTGGTAGATATGAGCCTGAATTTTAATATTTCGATTTTTTAAAGTTGATTCTTAAAGGATTACTCTGAGTTATTACAACTTAAATGTTTTATAATTAAAATATTTATATTAAAATTTTTTTTTAGTGATTCTTACAGGATTATTTTCTGTTATTAAAAGTTGAATAATAAAAAGATTTTTTTTGTTTAAAAATATAGAATACAAAACCGTCATAAAACCTCAAAAAATAGATATTTGGTTGGATAAATTTGAAATGATTTATAAATGTGAAACACAGTTTTACCAAATAAAATATGTTATTATATAAATTTAAATTCAACCTAAAAAATGCAATATAATTAAACGTTTAAACAAGCACTATGATATCAAAATATATATTTCATACGCCATGTTGTCCCGCACTGTGCCTTGGCCTTTTTTGACCATTTGCCTTGGACATTTTCCAAAGTATTATTTGCTATTTTGTCGCTTTCATTAATTGGCCTGCCGGTGAAATGGCTACCTGTCTCTGCCACACTCTCTTCGCAACGGTAAGTGCTAACTTGGCGCTCGCTATCTCTCGGTGCCTGCGAGACCCCCCTTTCTATAAGCGTTTATCTGTATCTTTCTCTCTCTCAGCTCGTCGCCGTACACTTGTTGCTTGTTCATTGTTTTTACAGTTTTTAAGTGGCGCTCATATCCGGCGTTTGCTGTTTGTTGTTGTTTTTCCTGCTGCTGCTGTTATTTTACTTTTTTTTGCGTTTGCTTTTGGGCCTGATAAGCGCACTCACCTTCACTTGACGCCCTCCCCCCGCTTAGCCGCTTCAGAAGTTGTTGTTTTGGCCAAGTCGCCGCCGGCTTACAGTTATTGTTACAGTTGTCGTCAGTGCTACTTTTATGTGTGTGTGTACCTGCATTTTATTTGCATTTCGCATTTTTGATTACAGCACACATCTTCCTCTTCGCCAAATTCGCTGGCCTTGCCTTTTTTGTTTATTTTTATTATTTTCCCACTTAATTGCAAGTATTTGTCGCTAACTTTGGTTTTAAGCTGAACGCATGTGAATCAGCCAAAGTTTTGCCAGCGGTAATGTCCAACTGTTTCTTTGGACCATGGCTCATTGGGTTCTTCGGAAGAACTGCCTAATTGGAATGTGTTTTTCACTTGCAAACTTTATTTTTTAACAGCTGGCTTTTATTGTGATTATTTGAACCCTTCTTTTTGTTGGGTTTTAAATTGAGACTTAATTTTACAAATCAGAATTATTTTTAAAAAGCTAAGAATTCTACCTGAAGTATTTCACGGGAATATTTATAATAAAAACTGTATTTTAAGGTTTAAAAGCTAGCAATGCTTATTTCTTTTTAGAAATGATCAATTTTTAAAATATAAGTAACTTATCCGAATTATTTTACCAATCTACCCAAGACGAACTATTAAACAAAAATATATTTAGGGTACAAAATAAAGAATTTTCCACTCAAAAACAAATTGAAAATAAATAATTTTCAAAATAACTTAATAAACGTTTTACTACCAAGGAATCTATAATAAACGAGTTGAAAATTATTCCCAAATAAGAAATTGTAAACCCAAAAACATAGTCTAAATAAATAATAAATAATTCAAATTTAATAAACGTAACAAACCTTTTTTCAACTAAACTATAAATACCTATACAGCCAACCTCTTCAGATTTATTCATTAATGTCAGTGAATTTTCGAAGGTTATTTATGCGAATTTTGCCAGGAGTTATGTGTGCGCTTTAACCCCCAAAAGAGAGACAAGCAGCCGGGCTAAATGTTGATTAACCGATCTCTGGCCGAGATGCAGTGCATTTGCCCGGCTGCTGTTGCAGTTGACGTCTCAAAGTTCAGAATGTGGAAAAAAATAACACATTTCGGTTGGCGTTTAATTAAAGTTCAGCACCTCACTCAACCCACTCGGCTAAAATCACGACATTTGCGATCATTAACACACAGGCAACCACTCGGCACTCTCTGCGACTGGTAGGCACACACATGCGATCGAGTGTGGGCGCCCAGATCGGCACTCGATCATCTGGGGAAGCTGGGAGACAGACCTATACAACATATACTATGCCATATAGAGTGGATGATGCTTTATGGAGAAATATGATTTCATGTGGCGGCTCAAATCAAACAAACCCCGGCAGCGGCAACGACAGCAAAACGTATTTGTGGTGCGCTGCGGTCAGTGATTAACCTTAGGGTTCAGACAGCAGCGATCTTTGATCTGTCAAAAGATCAAATTATAAAAATGAGCAAAAAAAAAAAATAAAATCAGAGACCGTGGCAAAACGCGAACGATCGGTTCAATTATGAGCTGTGATCTCCGCGGTGAACAAAAAATAAACGCTGACAGAATGTGTGGCGAGTACATAAAGTAAACTTCAAGTTACCCCTTTTGTTGTTTGAGGATCGCTGTGATCGCAGCGGCAAGTTCATGTGACAAAAATGTCACAGTCAGCAAAGATGAAACTTGGGTCCGATATCGGTTTACTCGTCGACTCCCAAACTCATCTCAAAAATGGAAACAAGAAGAGGGAACCGCGAGGCGATCTCCGGCAAACAAAAACGCCCTCAATGCCCTCAAAGTGATCGTCACTTGCTTTTTATTATTATTATTATTTTTATTATTTTTCCTCCTTATATCGGGAAGAACGGGTTATGGGATGATGATGAAGTTGCTGTGCGGCAGAGGTTCGTTTGTCTTCGTCAAATATTTACTTTGGAGTCCGCTAATGACATGAAACGGCTGAAAAATATGGGCAGGGAGATGTGAGCCGCAGGAAACTGTTGAATTTGTTATTATTAGCATTTATTTTATTTATTATCTTTTTTTTACGATGCCAGCCTGGGGATTTTCTTTTTATTTGTCGCTTTTCGGCGGAGCCTCTATCGAGTGACAAGAGCGTTTGTGAGGTAAGCAGTTATGTGCCTGATTATATGATGATATCCGAGCTGCTTCTCACCCTCTGCGTGATTTTTCAATGAGCTTTGCAAATTCCATTCACTAAACGGAAGTTGAGACGAGACTTCCCAAAAAAAAAGGTCAGAATAATATAATTTTCCAGAATTTCATTGGTTTCTGAGTTAACATTTTGGGTTGTCGCTTTGGATTCCACTTAAAATGGAGTGTCAGCAGCGAGGGGAGAAAAAATCAGAAACAATATGGACATTTCATCAGGGCTATGCGTGCTATTCCCTCGATCTGGTTTACCTTTGACTCTCGGCTTGGTTATTACCAATTTTATTTCGTTCGCTTCCAGACGCATAAATTTACTAATGGCTCGGACTGATTGGACAACTTGTCTCGTTTAAGATTTAATGTTTAAACTACTTTTTCCTTAATTTTATTACATCGGTTTTTGCTATTTTAAGAGGCTCTCTTTTTTTGGTTTATAGCAGAAACGTGTTAATGTTTGCATACATATTTTTGTTAATTCTTTTGACTTTGTTTTGATTTTTAATATAAATATTTATATGCAATGAATGATACGTCTGCCATCTTTTTATGGCTTACACAGGTTTCGTTTGTTTGTATTTTGGGATTGGATTTGGTTAATCTGGGGCCGTGACTGGCTTTGGTAGGTCAAGAGTTGAGAGAAGCCTCCAGATACATAAGTGGGTGAGTGAGTGAGCAGCTGGTTGAGCTGGGACTGAACTGCTAAAATATTCAGATGTCTGAGATGAGGGTCAATGGGGCTTTGGATCACCCATGGATTATGCTTGGGGAAGAAGCAAAGCAAAATAAAAAAAACATATTATATGTAAAAATATTCTATAGAATACAAATCTTAAAGAAAATATTGTTTATTTGGGATTTTTAAATCCAGAACTTAGTGTAAATTATTACCCTTAACCTAGGTGGATTTCCTTTTATAAAGGTTTGTAGTTTGAAATTTCTCGGAAACATAAAACTCCTGTCAATAATTTTGAGCATCAATTTATAAATTAATTCATTTTCTTTTTCATTTATTGGCAGAATCAAATATCAAGTATATTTCAGAATTGATATATTCCGTTACCCATATCACACTTTTAGCTTAACTAAATTCATCTTTGAAGTTGCCAAACTATTACCAATTTAAAGGATTCCCCCTATAAAACAATCCCCTAACGATGCATATTTTATGGTTGCTTTTAGGGATATTATTTCACAGTCTTCAGCTCTACCACTTTCCTTCGATCTTGCAGCACGCAACAAACAACATTGTCAGTCATGACCATAAACACTCTGTTCGGTCTGCTTCCGCCTCGTTTATGTTTGACCTCCATTCCTCTGGGGGACTGTGCCTGTGCCTGTGTGCAGGTGTCACTTTTCGAGTACAGTTGCCACACGACCGACCGGTCGACCCCTGACCCCTCGAACCCTTGGTCCTCACCAAAACGATCTTTGTCGTCTTTCCCGCCTTTAGAGTTTTGGTTCGTCCGTTGATTTTGTAGCTGCCATGTTTTTGCCCCACATCCCCGGCGACAGGCTTCAACCTAAACTGGTGCAACAAAAAACGGAAAAAAAAGAAAACATGCAATAAATAAAAAGAATAAAAAACTGTAAAAGAACTGAACCCAACACACTGACGCTGCCCACACGCCTCGACATCGACTTGACTTGGCCTGGCTTGGTATGCCAGGTCCCCGGGTCTCGGTCTTGGGTCCCTCTTCTGCTCTATGTCCAATCCTAAAAAGTATCTGCAGTCAGTCTGTAGTCTGACACAGAGTTGAGTTGTAGTTTGGTTAACAGAAAAAACTGAAAATTGCAAAAAAAAAGATAACTTACATTTTTGTAGGTTTTTACAGAGCAACATAAAGTTGTGTTTTGGGGATATAACTTAACCTAATTTTTTAAGAATTTTTCTATTAAAAATGTAACAAAAATGTTACGAAATATTCAAGGTTTTAAAAGATTTTTTAGTTAACTTTTAAAAACTATGTGATTTTGTGTTCAAATAGTAATAAATTCAATTCGTATTATTTTTATTAATTATACAAAGTCAAACTTTTATTTTCGAAAAAATAATAACTAATTATTAATATGAATTAATAACTTTATGTCTCAAGTTAAATAAAAATCAAAGAAAGTTCCATTTTAAAAATTAATTGCAATCGAAAAATTAGGTTTCAGCAATTATTTATTTATTTTTACAAATATCTATAGATATAACTGATGGTAAATAAATATGCCTTCTTGAAATTTTAATTCCTATGTTTTCATGGACTTTTGAGAGCTTTACAAGTGATCCCTCCCATGTCCTAACCATGGACTAACTTTAAGATTCTTTTCCAGCCAGCGTGTGCCCGTACAAAAGCTATATAGACCACAAGTATCCATCCGCATATAAAATGTATCCACATATATCCACGGGTATGTCAGATAGCCCCCACACACACACACATACACACTCTCTCTCACCGAAACTGACTATATTCAGATCGGTTCAAACTCGCGGATGAAGTGAACTCGAGGCGCGCAATATGTCGCTGTCATTTTGGGGACATGTTTGCATGTGTGTGTCGCACCGGGCGTATCTGTGAGTTGGGGCTGCGTGTGCTCTGCCCTGGTATGGGTGAGGGCAAACGGGCGTTCGTTTTTGAGGTCTGGTCGATGTCGGTGTCGGTGTCGATCGGTCGTTCAGTCACTCAGTCGGTCGGGCGCTTGGCATTAGCATTTTCAGTGTTGCTTTTATTTTTAGATGCGCAAAAATTGCAAGTGTCTGCGTTTGCAAGTGTGTGTGTGTGTGTGTGTGTGTGTGGGGCTGCGCCAACGCTTCGATATTGCTTGGAGGTGACTGACTGACTGAATGAATGACAGACTGACTGACGAACCCACGACATTTTTGACATTGTGACAAACAGCGCCCAAAGGCAGTGTGGGGTCTACAATTCAGACAAAGATCTATCATGGGAAAGGTAAAGGTCTTTAAGAATCGGAAGAAATGTGGGTCTAACCATCTAAACTCAAGAAAAGAAATCAGTAAATAAATTTCCTGATTTTTAAGATACAAAATAATATAATATTAATTTCCAATAAAGCAAAGGATTTCAAGATTTGAAAGGTGACCCTTGCTATCCCCAATAAATCTAGCAGGAATAAATATTCCTTAATGAACATTATTTTCTCCATAAGATTTATCACAAAATTGGTAGTTTTATATAAAACATTGTTAAGAGTTTGATATACCATCAAGATGTTTATCTCAACAATAAACATTTTTCAAGGCGATGTTCTGCCGAGTATATTGACCCCCAGAGCGGTACTACTTTAGTCAGACTGAATAAAATTAGTTAATGTATTGAGAAATGCGATCAAATATTTCCTTTTCCTCGAGAAATGATTGGTTTAAATGCCAAATAAATTACATTATCTGATACATAATTCAAATCCAACATAAATCTGCTTGACATGAACTCTATTTCATTTCGCTTTCACATCAACACCTTATTAGTAATCCGCACCCAACTTGCTCCAAAACCTAATGGAATATATATTTTAACCAAAAAAAAAGAAAGATTACTATGCTCCGGTGGCTGACAGGTTAAGAATATGTTATCCCCAAATATTTGTCGCTGTCCAAAATGTGCATTGCAAGTTTTTCCCATTATATTTGAGATGTTTGGGATCTTGGCCTGTTTCTCTGCTGGAGGCGCGTGTTGGCAAACGAGTCAATTGGTATGAACTGTCGAACTGCCTTTTTTTCATTCTTTGTTGAGCATCTGTCGCCGTCTCTCTTTTACCGGCCTGCGATTTGGCCAAACTCCGGTGATCGTCCCACACACAAATGCGGCCGAGACACGGGCAATACTTCAACACACCTTGACTTGCCCCTCATCAGGCAGCATTCTGTGGTATCTCTCTTCGCTCCAAGTTGTCAACCGTAGTCGCTGTCATTTTATTTCATTTTATTTTACTTTATTTCTTGTGGAAGATACTGCGCCCTCTCACCTCTTCGATCCGCCTGTTATGTTTTCTCGAGCTCGTTTTTCTTTCTTCGGTTTTATTTTTTGTTTTTTGCTCAAATATTTGATTCATTGATGTACTGCGTGGATGTGTCGTTTGTTATATGGGTTTTTACTTATATTTTTGGCCCGAGAATATAATGCCTACACCCTGGCCAAAAGTTCATTTTGTGTTGAGATGAATTACAGTTGCGGCAGATAACATAAATGATTTAAGGACATATGATTATGCCTAGTTTCTTAGAAAGTTTTCTTGGAAATAAAATGGAAAATTCATATATAATTTTTAGACTATCAAAATATTTAAATATGCAATAAATTCCTTGATGATTTCTTTATAGAAAATTAAGCATTTAAATAGGAATAATACGAATTGCATTAAAAAGTAGCTGCACTTTGTGATAACTTCGTAAACAAATATTGTCATCGGAAATGTGTTAAAAACAACAAGCAGGTTAACACTTTGTGCTACCAAAATATATAGTCCCGAAGGTAACAGCAAATTGTGCAATATACATATCAGTCCAGCCTGCAGCTTAGCTATGTATTTATTACAATTAAAATACTCTCTATTATTTCTTTGTAAAAAATTCTAAACAACCTTAAGAACTCTTTATACAAATGCTTTGTTCCTGCGCAAATATCTTTCAAATAAATAGATAGATTTCTTATTATATTTACCTATTTATCTGAACGAATGTTTGCTGTCATTTGACTTTTTGCCTGGCTAAAAACATATACACAGTGCTTATAGCGCATATAAGTATGGGGGTATCTATGTATATAGAACTGAGCAGGAGCAGCAGCAAAAAAGTATCTCGAACGGAGCAGGCCAGGGCAGGGCAGGCCAGGCTGCCTTTTGTTCTTCTTGGCAGTTCGGGGAATTTTTTTGCGCTCAAGCGAACTTGCAAAAGATCACAGACCTTCTGACCTCTCGTTCTCTCGCCGAGCGCCCTGCGAACAAAAATATTGTATGTGCGAGCTGAAAAAAAAGAAAAACAAAAACAGAGACCTGAGTTGGATTGGGGCTGCCAGAGATACAGATACCGAAGTACCAACACACAATATATGCATGTCCCCTTCGCCTTTGGCCCCCAATCCCCACCACTGGCCCCCATCATCCACATCCCGATCCGCCGATGTCGTCGCCGTTCGCTGTCGGTCGCAGAGTTCTAAAAATATTTCGCCGCCAACTCAGGTCGCCGGTCGTCGCCGAGATCTCATCCCGTCATGGCCCGGTCGCCTCCGTTCGCCTTTTTGGTCTCGTTTTGGGTTAAGTGTGCGGATCTCGCATCTGCAGGCTGGCTATATATATTTATATATACATATATATATATATATATATGTATATATATATGATCATACGCGTCGGCACATATAAAGTTATGTACATATACATTTTTTTAATATAACCTGGCACACAGGGTAATATCATTAGGGTCCAAAATTGGAAAAAAGGTATGGCCCCATTTGAAAAAAAGGATATCAAAAACACTAGTACAGATATTGATCTATAAAAACATATATTTATCACAAGATCGAACTTAAATATATTTTTAAAAAAGGTTATTAAAACACAAATAAAAGTATTTGACCAAAAATTAATTTGTGTGATATTTAATAATTAAAAATAAAATATCTTTTAATAGAGTATTTAATTCTTCGAATTCAGAAATCGAACCCATTTGATGTCTGCGGATCTTGAGGTTTTTTTCCAGGTCGTCGTCCAGTTTTGATCGAAATCGATTTCGATTTACATTGAAATTTGTCGTCTCTCGATAAGAAAAGATCCGCCAGCCTTTGGGGGTGGGTGAAACACAAAGGAAAAACAGCGATCGTTTCATTAGAATAATGCGATATGGGCAATTAATATGCATATGTTTTCCTATTCGACCGTTTGTTGGCTTTGCTGGCGAAGTTCAATCGAACAACAACTGGGCAAATACGAAAGTGCAATGCAACACCGCCCGGCGAACAACTGCAATATGTCTGACCACCTCTCGGCATACCCCCCAGACCCACTGCCACCCACTACCTCCTCCCCTACCCTCGCTTTTTCAAGCTGATTGACGAGTGACGAGGCCAAAGTATCAAATGGCCAGCGACGACACAGATATGCCTCCGTTTACAAACACACTGTAATAAAAACCCTCTACTAATATGATTTAAGAAACTATATTCTGGGGATTAAAACGTTTTTTTAATTGTATCTTAAAATAGAAATAAAAAAGAATACCAAAAGCACATATAAGTAATAAATTGAGCTTTTATAAGCTAAACATTAATTAATTTTAATTTAAAAAACCAACATCTGGGGCTTCAAATTAATTATAAATTAAAATATTACATTTTTTACAATTTTAATTCTTTAAAGTTGAAAAATTATGCTAATAAAAATATTAAAAATATTCCCTTTCAAATTCCTTATGTTTACATATTCCTTTATTTTTTACTGTGCAATCACAGAACACGCCCACACTTTTGTTATCCATCAGCCCCGACCCTCGACCTCTAGCTATCCCCTTGCCCTTTTCTCCACCCCTTTTTGAGGTCTTCTAAAGTTGTAGAATTACTGGGTTGTTGTTGTGGCCATTTCCATGACTTTATCGCGTTCTCGTTCCATCGTCTCACCAGCTCATTTCCCCGCCACTTGAACTCTGACCAGCTGACCTTCGTGAACCCACGTCGATGTGTGTGGTTGTGTGTGCAGCTCGAAAAGGGGGGGATCACAACGAAAGGGTCAGATGGGGCTGGAGAAGAGAGTCTGTGCGCTGCAGAGCATGACACACAGTATTATAGATGTGTTTCAAGTATTTGCCTTCCTGATAAGGTCTTGGGATACATTTCTCTCTTTTGTATTCCAAAGATTGACAAAAGTATCTCCAAGTTTGTTTATGCACCTGTTAAATCGCCAAGAACTCTTTGTGCTGATAAAGCTCTCTTAAGCTTCGCTCTCTTCGCTTCGTTTGTTTTGCTACACAGCTGATTTTCCGGCTCTTCGATACTCGTTCTCTCTCTTTCTCTGCCTCTTGCGCTTGCACGTGTGTGCTTTTTAGCGTTTGTGGTTTTGTTGTTGTTTCTCCGATTCGCTTTTCCTCTTCGCCGCTTCTGCGTATCTTTTTCAATGCCCAGTACTCGTAGAGAGCGCGGGAATGTTGGTTTGAGGTAGTTATGTATCTGAAAGGCACACGACTTCTACTGCTTACTACATATTCTATATATTACACATATTAAAAAATTAAATTAAAATATATTTAGTTTAGTATGACTGATACACATTTATTTACGTGCAAACAAATCAAAAACCAAGAAAATTATTAAATAGAACGGCTAATAGGATATCCCTCAGTCGATCCACTCTCCGGCGTTCTTTTTCGTTTTTGTTTTCGTATTTCTATTTGTTGGAAGCGCTCTCGCGCTCTTTTCAATCGGCGCTCACTATGGTTTCATTCGTGCGGCGGTCAACTTGTGCCAATGCGAAACAAGCTGGAAATCTGCGATCGACTTTTGCTTGATCGATCCGCGATCAACGATCCCTAACCCAAAAAACGCGTAAATATAGTGCAAAGTCGCACTACTCGCACGGATAAAAAGCACACACGCACACCAGTGACGAGATATTGAATTGTGTGCATGCAACTGTGTGGGCGTTGTGCAAAAAATGAAAGATTGAAAAAGTGTAAATCATATAAGCGTAACAGTAACGACGGCGGCAGAAAAAAGTGCACAGAAACGTCGCAACTAATCCCAACTAAAAATACGCCGAACAGCAGATAAAAGCCCACTCTCGCGAATATTTATATTTAGTTTTTACAACGAACTCACGTGTCTAACGACACTTTGACAGTCGAGATACAAATCTCTTCTTTGGTTTTATTTTGTTTTGCGAGAAGATGCGCACGTGACCAGCCATTAATGAAAAAGCCAAGAGTGAGAGGTACGGGAGTACAGTGAGAGAGCGAGACAAATGATAACGCAGCAAAGAAAGAAATCCCGAAATCTTATGCAAATATCGAGAGCCACAAAAAAGTGAAACGCAAAAAATCAAGTTTAAAAGTCAAGAGTCACAAACAAAATTCAATAAACAATACTTTGAAAGTTCAAAGCTACAAAACAACAAATGTTAATTGTGCAACCAATACAAAAGTATTTTAGATTATCTCTCCCGAAACCAAAAAGAGGAAGAATTAATAAAAATAAATCAAAAATAATAAGTGCAAACAAGTGGCCAAGACTAGATTGTTTACAAAAAGGAATTTACAAGGAGTTTGAATATAAAACATTAACGGATTAATAAGAAAGTCAGGATAGTGAATAATAATATTAAAATGAATATATCGGCTAGACTTAAACGCTTGACAAATTATCAACAATTCAATTAGTCAGTCTGCCACCTTATTTAGTTAGTCGAAAGAACAACAATAGACACTCGTTGGGGGCAATCACCGTCGAAACAATCAAAAAGGTAAATTCAAATTTCAATTTGACTTTTGAGAAAAAAGAAACACACACACAAACACACACTCGCATAAAAAAACATTAAATGAGATAGATACAAAAACCGAAACGAGAAACAAATGCATAATATAAATGCAAAAGCTGTTTAAATATTTGATAGCCAACGGAGAGCGACCTTAAACTTTTCCTTTGTTTCGTTCCAAACAGAAAAGGTTAAAGTTCCGATACAGTTTTAGCCAGGTTCGTCGAAACAAGTTTACTTTTTGTCATTTTCGATGGCTTTTTCAGATCAAGTTTTGACAATCTGGAAGTTGGGCTTAACTATTTCTTGAAAACCTTTGTTTATTATAAGCATTTTTCTAATAAATAAAATGTTGATCCGAAATTAGAAAACGATGGTGGTCTTACTTATAAAGGGAATTTCCTCTTGAAACTTCTGCAACACGGTGGGGTCATGCGCAAAAATCTAATAAATAGTACAGTGGGCCTTTTAAATATCTGTTTTGTACATATTTCTATATGAACCCATTTATAAGCCTTCTTGATTAATTTATAGTTGGGTTTATCATATCAATGAAGAATTTTAGAAGCTTATTTGTGATTTATTATTTATAAGAAATTTTATGTTCTGTCAAAATCTAATAAGGCCGGTCTTTAAATTTATTGCATAATTTATTACAGCATGTCAGAAGGCATTAAAGTGTTATTAACTAAATAATACATTTTAAAATCTTTCAAAATTAATAAAATATTTTTAATGATTTTCTTTTATAAGGCTATAAAGTAAATTCTTTGGGTTTATTTATAGCTTTTATCATAATTTATAGAACCAAAAATTAGCCGTGACAGCAATTAATACATTTTAATTACTAAATTAACAAAAAAAAATAAAAAAAACTAATGGCAAACCTTAAACAAAAAGTAGCAACAACAAAAAGTCATTGCAGATACAATTTGACAACCAGCAAATTAATTAAACAAACACCCAAAGCCAAGCTAAATGAACACTCATACGAAACTACCGCATAAAGCCAACTACAAACTAGCAATGATTACCACCGGGGCTTTTGGTGGACAATGCGAACAGAGATAAATTAGCAGCATAAATGGTCAAGACAACTGAAACGGCTAACAAAACCTGGCAACTTAATTGAAGAAGTGGTCGAGCGTAAAGTGTTAAAATAACTCTATAAGCCCCATGATTTGTCTTGGCCACAAGTCTCTCTCTCTATCTCTATTTCTTTCCCTCTATACGTATTTTGTGTTTATTTATTTATTTTTTATTTCCTGCCTTCACTTCACTTGCAGCAGCAGCAGCAGCAGCCAGCAGCAGAGTGACAGACAGAGAGGGAAAATCGAGTCGGTTTGACAATATGTTGAGCCCCCATAATGAAGGAAATTGATACGGAGACAACAGTAGTATGGCCAGCCTGGTGTTATTCCGGTAAGTCGTCTCCCAATATGCCACCTCATCCCTCTGAACTCCACTTGCTTACCAACTTCACGGCTTTATGGCAACAAAAGCTGTTGAAAGTTCAACTATCGTTTTACGCTATTACCGCTGAGCGGTTTTTTAATACCCTGTATTTATGGGCGGAGTTGGAAAACATTCTGACAGTGATGATTGATCAAAATATATTGGTGGAATTTAATATCAAATCAAATGAATATGTTGTTTAAAAATCAAGGGGTTTTATATTTATTAAGATACAATTTAGAAATGTGATATGTATCCAAAATGCTTAATATAAAATCTTAAATATTTGTTTGTTTTTGGCCTTAAATTTCAGATCGTTTTATTGATATTATATTCCTGATAATACTACAAAATGTATCTTTTAATCTATGTTTGTTTTTTGCTGTCTTAACTATTGCTAAATGATCAATAATATTATTCATCAAAAACTCCGCTTAACTCCTTTGTCAAATTTAAGTTATGCCCATTTTAAAAACCCAAAAAATCAATATTATATCTAATGGCTGATAGGGTATCTCAAAAGTTAACCCCACAATTTTCCTCTAGCATTTCTATTTGTTTTCATCTATTTTATTTGTTATTGTGTATGCCTTACTTTTTTTGGGTTTATATTTCCCAATGGTCTGTGCGCTGAAAGGCCGTTGGCCATTGTGCCTTTTGTTGGTAGTGCGGCGCGCTGTCAACGCCTGGAAATGAGTTACTGGTGGTCAGTAGTAGTAGTGGAGTTTTGTGGCCTACTGTTTCCACTGCTGCTGCAGTTTATGATCAAACGATTTTGTTTTGCCCCTCTTTGGGGTTTGTATTTTTATTGCCACTGCCGTAAATTTGTCTCAGCCAGACCTTTGCCTTGCTTGTTTCTGTTTTCTTTGATATTTTAACATTATTTATGGGCGTGGGACATTTTTCTGCTGCTCTGTGATGGATTAATTAGATTGAGAGTAGTGTTTGTCTTGGTGTTTCACTTGCCGTCGTCAGGTACATATCTCAGCAGCCATGATGTCATGGCTCCCCGCTTCTTGGCTCACCTTTGACTTTTGCTTTGGCTTTGGTCACTCGCAGTTAGCATGCAAAAACGAGAATTTCTGTTCGACATGCACATTGTGAAACACAAAGAGTTATATATATACTTATGTGCACAAAAATCAGTAAAAAGTAAAAGGCAGAACTGAAATGATCGAACAGTCACCCAAAAACCGGAGAGAAAGAGAATTGGGGGGTTTTTAATGACGTCAGTTGAAGTTGCACAAGCTGCTCACAATAATAATTATTCGCTTAACCTATAGCTGTGATTTTATTATTGATAAATTTCATGATTTTATCTGTTTGGTTCTGACTTTTGAAGAGGGGATGAGTGTATCTATATCTCACGACTTTGCCTCTTTTGGTAGCTTCGTTATTCCAGAACGAACATCTGATTTCGGGGAATGTGATTTTAACATAATAATGCTAATCACTAAGAGTGCACACTTGTATTAATTTTTGAGATCGAGATTATTCCATTTTTATTAAACTGGAATAAACTCAATTCTTTGGAATTCTTTTTAATCAAGGAAATTGTCTTTTGACAGAAAGTTGAGTATTTGGATCTTATTTTAAAAGTAAAATTTTTTATTTTTCCAAACAGTACCTTTACATTCTCTTCTCACATTGTCAACCTTTTGACCATAAAAAAACGTTTCGAAAACCGCTCCCAAAATCGGCGAGTTCATCGCATATCTCCAGTGCGGCAAATTAAGCATTCAGCATGCAAATTTTCATTAAATAAAAGTAAACTCCCCGTCCCAAAATAAGAGCCCAGCCGCAATTTCAATGCGTTCCTCGATTTGACTTGACTTTGACCGGCTCCTCTCCAGCACACCAGCCAGCTCCCAATAAGGCCGAAAGGGATGGTGGAGGGACAAATGAACGCCCAAATGGCCGACAAGTGGCGATAAAACAAAAAACAACAAAATATATATAAGAAACGTATCGGGCTGCAACAGCTTTAAAATAAAAATAATCAAAAAATAAAAAAATAAACAAGCAACTGATGCCGAACAGCGGCGAAGACGACGTCGCCGATGATGATAATGATGAAAAAGATCGCTTGCCGGGCAAAATTAAAATGCAAAACGAGTCAGCACCGAGGTCCCAAAGCGTCGGGAAGTCGCCGAGGAAAGGGCAAGCCTGGTCGGTCGTCCATCCAATACAGAAGCGACCCGTTCGCATCTCGGTTGCGGCCAGGCTAATACGAAAGTCAGTGAAATCAGCAGTGGAAGTTCGAAAAAAGGAAGATATCTTTAGTTTGGAAAAATATATTAAAGATAGGTATCGAATATAGATAGTATCTATTAGATACATATTGTGAATCCATAGAAAACTTATATGGAATTACTAAAAATGGAGATCATTTAGATTAAAATAAAATTTAAAGTTTTGAAAATATGAACTTAAACAAATTGAATCCATAGTTGTTGTCAGCTTTATCTAAAGGGGACTCATCTTCAACTCTATTTATTTAATGTGTGTTTTCCCCTAAAAATTAAAAAAAATATATGTATATTTCCAAGCAGGGTACTTCATTGTGATGCCTCACTGTACCCCCATAATATCAATATGAGCCGCCAGAGCTGCTGGCAAAGGTTATAATGCATCTCCATCGCCGCTGCCGTCTCGAGGCGTCGTTCTTGTTTGCCTTTTTCGCTTTTCACTGGTTGGCACTCCACCGCCACTCGGGCCGGGCTCTCGGTTCGCTGTTTATGCCCCTTTTTTTTTGTTTTTGCCTGACTTGACTCTGAAACCTTTGACGCGAACTTATGCCCTGCGAATGGCCATGGAATGTTGACTTGCTGTCTGTCTGCGGCCGAGAACGGCGACTGGGAATGAGTCGTAGTCGCAGTCGCAGTCAGGCAGAAATCAGAGGGAACGCAAGATGACGACGAATGAGCGGTCGGGGTAATAGGAAGCTCTACAGTTTGAACTCTGGCGATCTATAGATACGCTTTGCTTTAAGCATTAAAGGGGGGCTTGAAATATTTATGGAAATATTTTAAATATAATTAAATAAGGCGAAGAGAGATTCTTCCATAAACATGTTATAAAAATGTTTAAAAATCTATTTCCTGGCTTGGAAAGAGCATCTTTAGCTGGTGTTTCTGTGTACATATTTGATGAATCGGTTAAGTCCACTATATGCTTTATATGCCGATGGCGTGCAGTGAGTCGCCAATGACTTCCCTTCCGCTCGCTCCTCCTTCAGCTGAGACAGAGGCAAAAGGCATCCTCGTATTTTTTATGTGTGCTCAACTTTGCACTCCGGAGCAAAGTCAAAACGACTTGGGACACGCACACTTGTTGCTCTTTGGCACTGGAATTGCCTTACGTGGCATGCTCGTTGCACGTTGCACGCTGAACGTTCCGAGTTGCACATTGCGAGCTGCTTCTGCTGCTGCTGCTGCACTTATTTATTGTTTGTTGTTGCCGTGGTTATGATTTGCGATTTTTTTTCCTCCCCGCATATCGATGGCCACTTGGGCCGCGTCTACGTCCCTGCACCCCGGCCACCTCAATCCCAATCCCAAGCCCAATCCCGATCCCAATTCCGATCCCGATCCCTCTTAGCACGGTAGCCGCCGCAGGGCGCAATTATGCCACTTGTCGGAATTTCACTCAGACTCAAGTCGGCGGAGAAGAAGAGCAGATAAAGCCAACGTTGCGCCGTCGCAGTAGCTCTCTCTATATATCTTTGAGTTTTGGTTTAAATACAGTGAAAAAATTAAAATTTGATAAAGAATTCCATAAAATGTTGTGGTTTTTCTATTTTTATTTCAAACTAGTTAAGAAAATGTTACAAAACTTATACTTAAATCTTGATATTAACCTCTTAAAATATTGGTAAGCCATATTTGGATCTTTAAGAGTTATGAAGTTTAAAAACTTTTTTCCAATCATAATAAATATTTTATTTAAATTATTCAAAAACTATAAATATTTCGATTAAGAATATTTTCTTTATAAGAAGTCTTCCCTGTATTCAATACTGGGATATGTGCAGGTTTAAATTCATTTGTTTTGTTTCTGTTTCGGTCGCAGCTTGCGAGCCTAGAATCGCAAATGAGCAAAACGTGTAAATTATACGCGTCGCGGTCACAGCCCAAAGCAAATAACGTATAGAAAAAATATATAAAAAAATCATATATAGGAAAATTCCGTCTGGCTGCGACCCAACGAAGGTAAGGACCGTATATACATACTTACCTGTACAGCGACACTTGAAGGCGATTATTGGCTGCCACTCGAGTCGAAATGGAGCCGAACTCTGTCAAAGTCGAGCTCACAGCTCCAGGTACTGTCACCCAGTTTGTTCCATGGGCTTGGGCTTTTGGGGCGACACACCCGCACCAGCCAGAGAGTGGGTTATTCATCAAGCAGAGAGTTAGAGATGGCAAAAGAGTCATAATTACAATTCACAAATTCAAACAATATAAATTAAGTATTTAGAATCTAAAAGTTTCAATACTTTTTAAACTATGTTTGTTTTTTTTTTTATAAAATACAGGTAATACTGTAGAAGAAAGGGGAGCTCCCTGTACTTCATCTTTCACAAGTCACAAGCCCTTACTCATTAGGGTCAGACTTTCAATGGTCGATGAATCTCTTTCCCAGGTGACAAAGAAAATACAGGGAAATGTGATATTAATGTTTATATATTCTACTAAAGCTCTACATAGCTACATAGAATATAAAAATATTTTTAAATATTTGATGAATCAATGAGTAATAATGCTTAGCTAAAGTTTGTTATATCTTTCTGTTTTTGTTCAACAAAAGGCCAGGTCGTGTAAATATTGTAAGCGTGGGAGGTCTGGAATGATTAAGCAAATATTTTGGTTTTATAAATATGTAAAAAATAAACTCCAATCCAGACTTCAATTTAGAAGGTTATTATATACTCCTCCCAAACAATGTTCTCCTCAATCTTTGCTCTCTTTGAGAAATAAAGTTGATTTCTCTAATGATCAAGTTTGATCCCACAGCACCTTGTGGGATAAAAAGCCAAAAGTTCATTAATTCCCAGTGACCTTTTCTCCCATGCCGACTGCTTAGCTTAGCGATCTCTAATTGTATAGTAATTGATATTAATTAAGCGCTTTCAGTGTATCAAAAAAGGTCTTCTCAGCTTTTGGGGTCTCTTCTTCCCCATGGTTTCTTGTTTTCCTCCTTTTTTCTATTATTATTTGTATAGCATTTATCATGGAATACCTGCCTACACATTCCGGTCAAGCAAAATGGAAAAAAAATTAAATAATAACAAATAAAAAACGAACAAGCTAATGGCATTTAAAGTTCGTTGTGGTTTTTGTTGTTGTTGTTAAGTGTGTGTGCAGCTTTTTACATTAACAATTGAACTTGAACTGAGCTGCCGTATGGGCAAAAAAATAAATAACAAAAAAACAAAATACGAATAACACAAAGCCCACAAAAAATCGTTAAAAAAAACGTTAGGCGCCCATAAATTTGAAGTGTATCCGACCCTCTCATCCTCTATCTCTTTCTGGCTATGTCTGTGCGCCTGTGTGAGTAAGCGTGTATCTGTGTTAACCATGACTGTAACAAATTTAACGAACGTCATTGAAATGCCATGAAAAAAGTCCATGTAATTGTCAAGTCCAAGAGCGCGCGAAAAAATTAAAAACAATACAAACAAAGTAAACAAAAAAAAAAAAACACAAATGCTGCTCAATAAAATCAGCAACAACAATTACAAAAACACATGCAAAGTTTGCGCCTTGTCCATTAAAAAAGTAGCGAGTCCAAGCCTCAAGTGGTTTTCAAAGTTTTTATTTTTTTTAATAAAATGCCGAACCAACTCGCATACCGCAAGGTTGGATTCTCTCTTCGCATGAACCAATAAAGTCATACAGACAAAGAAATAATAATGAGTTTATTTATTAAAAATAATTCAATAAAAGTAATGATTTATTTTGGTATCTGAAGAGCTTATAGAGTTCATTTTTAATCTTAAAAAAATTAGTTTAAAAATAACTTGAAATAAATCTTTCTACAGAATCCCTTAAAATTTTCAAGAACTTATTTTGGAGTTTAAAATTGCTTGATGAAAGTCTCAAATAAATGTTATTTTTCTAATTCAATCTTGTTTTAATTAACAAATTCAAATACTTTTCCTTCCTTCGTTGAATTTGTATCTTTCACGTTTTCTGCTCAAACAATTTCACAGATACAAATTTATTTTCTACCAATTTTTATTTTCTCTGTACTGTACACATAAAGATACCAAAGCGTAGCTTCCAAATAACAAAAATAACAACAAAGGACTGACAACGCTTTTAGAATTCAATTAAAAAATCATTGAACGACTCTCGCGCCCTCCTCAAACACCGCCTGTAATGATAGCGGGTGTACAAAAGAAAGAGATGGAGTATCCCAGATGAAGCGAGAGGGAGGGAGGTCAGACCAAACGGCGACGATCATTGGCGCAGATATTGACAAAATGTCGCAACGTGAGCAAAATTATTGATGAGTTAGCAAAAACAAAAGAACAGTCAGTGGCGGGACGACCCTCCTCCTCCTCGTCCTCCTCCTCCTCCTCCTCCATATAGCATATTATAGTATATCGGTTTGGATATCGGGGATCGGCAGGCAGTGTATGTATCCCAAAATGCCTGAGCTTATTAACATATTTAAGCAATTTGTTGTGGAGGGGAAGGGGAGGAATGGGAATTTACGCGGTGAGACGAGGAAGATCGGGTGTGAGGCCCGTAAACGACCTCAAAACGCAGCACTTTCTGGGCTCGGGTTCGGGAAGTTGGTAAACAGTTGGTAACAGGTGCGGGCTATACCCTATAAGTAAACTCAAAAAAATATATTTGAAATTATATGGGATTCTTACTATAAGATCCTTATTATCTACTCCCTAAACTTTACTTAATAATAATATCTTTAAAAAAAGAGCCTGAAATAATATAATCCACATTTTAGAACCCTTTCTAATTCTTCTTCTGATTATTTCTCTGTAAAAATACTCCACAACTCTGAAGTGAAACTTCTGATTCAAGATCTTGTCAAAGCTCTGTGTGTCTGAAGAATTTTTCCATTTCATTTGTCCGAGTTTTGGCCGTGCGTTCTGTTTCGGTTCTGTTTGCCTCCTTCACGATGCGCGTGACCCCAAGACAAGCAAACACTCTTGGCCATGTTTCCACACTGGCCTCGACTTGGCTTTATGACACCCAACGCACACACAACACACAAACGCTAATGCTAACGCAGACGCACACTCGCACTCGCTTTGAGATCTCGATGGGTCTCTCTGGGTCCGTGTGCGAGTCTGTTTGATTATTCAATTTGAAAGTTATTCATTATGCGATCACGTACTCGAACCAACTGCTCAGCTTGACTTGGGCCTGACTCGGTTCAGTTTAGAGCCCCATCCCAGCAGAGGTCAATGCTCGGAGTCAGAGTTGTCAATCAGTCAGTCAGTCGCCCGGCAGTCAACTTGGCCAAAAATCTTTTAACCAAATTGAATTTCTGACACATTATTTATTTGCCATGGAGGTGCCTTTTTTTATGTGGCCTCTAATGAAGTTTTCACCGGGTCGGTCCCCCTGAATTTTTTTACGACCCCAAACAACGTCTGTAACCTCAAATTAGTTGACGGCCAGAGTGGCCACAGTGCCATCGTTAAATGCGGAGGTTGGACAAGACGGTTTCCTGTCACAGGAAAGGATTTGCCACCGCAAATGACAAAAAATTAACAGACTCCAGATCTCTGCGATAGCTATATGTCTTTTGGTCCCTTCACTCGTACTCGTAGCTTGGCATCTAATCTCCATCATCGGAGAAGGAGGGGCAGAGGGAGGGATGAGTTGGGATGCAGCAGCAGGGCTAGTCGAGGATAGAAGATGGCAAGCTGTAAAACTGCCATTAAATAGTTGCCGTTCCTGTTGATTTTTTAATGTTTTTCTGACTTACACTGAGGGAATTAAGGAAATATATAAAACTTAAATAAAATAAAACCCAAAAAAAAAGGATTAATATTTTAGTATAAAATTTATTCTATACTTCTTTAATTTTTAAAATATTTCCCATCATAACAAAGCTATCTTTTTAGTTTTTCTATATAATTCAGCTTTCTCCCAGTGTAATTGATACATCTTTTCGACTTCCTCTGGCGCTTTCCAGAGCTATTTACACTTTTGCCTTCTGCCTTCTTTGGATGAGGTTGAAGTATTATTTTTATGTTTACTTAGTCTCCTCCCAGTCCTTGCAGCTCCTTGCCTTGTCCCCCCTTCCCCCCATTTTCTGCATCTGTTGATGATGTCTCAATTAGCTGGTTTCTTGTGGATTTTTGTGGCTTGCCAAGAGAGTTGGCAAAACTATTAAAAACCATTCACTTGCTGGTGTTTGTGTGTGTGTGAGTGTAGAACCTAACCAATTCACGGGGATCGTTATCTTCCAGCCGGATATTGCGAGCATAGCGATTTATCTAGAAGATAATAATGATACTCGTACTCGTATTCAGTTAGTATCTGGCGAATCTTGATCTTTGTGGCCGATCTTTGCCCGGCTGCCTAAGTTCACATTTCGCTTATCTGGCTGCTTGTAAATTATCTTTGGATCCGTTATCTTCTACCCTACTTGGCCAACAAGTTTGCCTTTTAGTTTTCGGTTTACTTTAGTGTGACGGAAAGTTTGCTTGGATGTAAAATTTATAAAATCCAAGGCTAAAGATCATCTGTCTTGTGGTGGTCGGAAAAGTATCCACAATCGGCTAGAAAATGATCTTATTTTGGTGACAATATTCTTAATCATCGTTGAGAGTGAATCTTTTTTCTTAGAAAACATTATTATTATCTGGATTTTATAAATAAATTTAGCGGGAAATTAAATATACTTATCTATACAGAATGAATAATAAATACATATTCTTGTGTTTATTTTGCAATTACAGACAACCTCTTAACTTAAATATAATTTACTCTAAGTTCTTTATTTTAAATGTATATGAAAAAGTTTATCTAGATCTTATTTCGTTCCAAACTAATACAGTTTCGGTTCTCCCAACTCCTTACTACCTTTTAAAGAACCCCCCAGAGTGGTCACGTCACTCCATTTGTGGACTTCCTCTAATAGTTCACACACGCTTGGCTGTCAACAGAAAGAAGAAACTCCCAGAGGAGTCCCAGTCAGTCCCAATTCTTGCCGCTCCTGTCCTGAGTGGGGGGAAAGAATTATGCAAACTCCCCTGGTAACTGTACATTTATGCATATGAGGCCAGACGGGGATAAAACGTTTATTGTACGCCCCTTCTGAGGCGATTTTGGGCCTGCAGCATAATAGTTCAATCACTTGTCGCCTCAAAAGCGCATTCATCTCCGTCTCCACGGCCTTTCTCTATTTGTCACAAACACCAATTCCGTGTGACAAATTTGTATGGCTTGCCGGCAAACGATTCGGGCAAACGATCTTTTCTTTGGCGATGCCAAATATGGGGGAGACTCCTTCTACGAGGAGAGAGAGAGAGACCTAGAGACCTGTGCTGTGTTGGGGAGTACTTTATGCCTAGATATGTGAGTTGGGTATTTAAATGGGCGACTCAACTCACTGGAGGTGGGGAACTCAATGGCGGGGGACTCCTCACAGCGGCAGTTTGTCGCGCATTTAAAATGCAAATTATCATCATTATGATGGCCCATCATCAACCCCATCATCATCATCGTTATGATCATCGGCGGACAGCCTCCTCCTCTTGCCATCTTGCAGGCTCTGCCGTCTCTGCGAAATTGTTGTTGGCAAATTATTACCTTGGCCAAAGTCATAAACATTTTGGCATGTCTTCACGTGCCACGATCATCATCATCATCATCATCATTATTATTGCGTTGATCGGGCAGCGGGTATAGAGTACAGGGAACTGGCGTAGGGGCACCCCAAAGTCAGTCATAAATTTGTCACAAAAATATATATACTTACATAAAGTCTGCCCAAGTCTTTTGGGTCTTCCTCGCTCTGTGTGTGCCTGGCTGGCTGCCTGGCTGACTGGGTGCCTGGGTGCCTGGGTCTCTTGTGTGTGTGATTTGTCAATCCGTCATTGAAGCGCCGTTGTTTAGTCGGGAGATTTATTGGGGAGTCGATCTGTTTACAGCGCTTCCTCAATCCGATCCATGGGTTTAAACTTTAAAGGCTTAAATATTGAGAGTTAAATCCTTTAGGAAGAATTTGTTATTATTGGTAAAGCATCTGGGTCTTGATATTAATATTTAAACATCCCTTTAAAAATAGATTCTTTTTTTAAACAATTTCCCCTTAACTTTTCAATCCTTATTGCATATAATTTACGGTGTTTATTTCTGTATTTCATTGCGAATACTCACTCCCCCTCTGCCACAATAATGTACGATCTTTCTGTATATATTTCTTTTATTCTCTTATTCACCCACTGTCTTTATAACCATCGTTGTTGTTGTCACGCGCTGCTATTATGCAAATATTGAGCTGTTAAATTGTATGGTGCACGCGTTATTTATTCTTTTTGGGTCTTTATTCTCGAAGCGGTGAGGAAAGGAAAAATGGCAAAATAAATCGACGAAAATTAAAGTCACCATAATAAAGCTCGTCGATTGTTTATGTTCTTGGGGTATCATTATATGCCATTTATGTTGCATAAATTACGGCATCTCGCTTCTTTGTCGTTTTGTGAAAATTGCAAATCAATTGATCGCTGATATGGGCGGACATTTGGGGGCCATAGAGGAAGTCGTCACATGAACTGAGTGATAATGCTGTAATTATTAAAAGCATTAAGTGTTATTAAGCTCATTTAAAAACGAATTAAACGTGCAGCTGTTGGGGAATGTTTGTAATTGTTTTTAGGTTTATTTTAAGATACTTACTGGTCTATATATTTGAGAAATAGTATTAATATATCGTAAATTAATTTATATTTATGTATACATTTTTTTTTAATTATTATAAAATATAAACAAAAAGAAAAAAAAGGCATAATAAGATTAAAAAGGTTAACATTTTGATTAAATGGCATATAATATTGTAAAAAAATGGGGTTCTATTTTATGGCCGAATTCTTTTTACAAATCCATTGCTAATTCGTTATTTCTCCTTTGCTTCTTAATCTTAATCTCCAACTCTTTATTAATATTATTTTATTATTTTAGATATTTAAATGTTAAGTTATAAATTCACCAAACTTTGGGGATATTTGATTATATAGAGATATAAAGAGAAGTAATGAAAAAGATGAAATATTAAGTATACGCCGGGTAGGTTATAAAAATAGAATAAATAAAATATTACGTATACGCCGGGTAGGACTACCCATTGCAGACCTATTAAAAATCTCTTAAATATTTTAAATTCCTCTTAAAAATAATACTAAGCCCTCCACAGAGCACTAAATAACCTACCATTGATATTTTCTTCAAAATTCAAATGATATTTTTAATTTCTAGTAAAATAAGATTGTAAAGTCAATAAGTACACCAAGAAATATGATACAAAAATGTTTAAATTTTTACGTAATACTTTTTTACGATATATAAAAATGATTAATTTAATATTTTAATTTATATTTTTGTGTGCATTTTTTAGAATATTATAAAAATATTTAATATTTAATATTTTAGGTTTTGATATCTTCGTTAAAGTGAAATATTATGAACCAATAATAATAAATTTTAAATATATTTTCCAGGCATTCTTAATTAAACATTTTTTTCTATATATTTATTTATTCATTTTTGATCCCTGACTCATCCTCGATCCTCCCTATAAATTCGTATCTGAGTCAGGCCAGGGGGACTTTGCTGCCACCTCGCGACAAGTGTGTTGACCTATTTTGCGGTTAACCCTAAATGCATACGATTCCTGTACTCCCCCCACGCCTGTGCTCCCTCCTTGACCACGTAATGCTACATTGCAGCACGTAGTTGTGTGTGCCTCTCTCTCTCTCTCTTTCGCCACCTACACACAATGCTTATATATGTACATATATATATATATATATATATATACGTTTTGTATATATATGAACTCTGGTGAACCTCTGAAAGCAGAAATGAAATGGCGACAAAGGCGAAATGGCAATATCAATCAATTCGAGGAGCGTGAGGCACAGAATTGCAAGAAATCTAAAAAAGAGTGTGTTACACACACACACTCTCCCCCAACGAGGGGAGCGGGGGAGGGAAAATAGGGGGGTCTCAGAGATGGAAAGAGAAAGAGGGTGCCGCACAGAGAGAGAGAGTCATAGCGGTCGTGGACATCGTCGTCTATATTTACACTTGTGGCCTCTTATCAAATGGCAGCGGCGCAGTTGACTTTTTTGACTTGACGTTTGTGTGGTGCGGCTCTCCTCTGGATGTTGTTTTTGTTGTTGCGGTTGCTGCCTGGCTGATCTGTGTACTATATGTACTATATTTTGTTCTTGTTATTGCTTTTGTTTCTGCTGCTGTTGAATTTTGTACGCGTCGACCGCTGGCTTTGCTGCTTTGACTTTTTGCTCTGGCTTTGTCGCTATTTTGTGCTGTTTATTTTTGTTGTTGTATTTTATTTTAAATATATACAGCACAACGAAACACAATAACAAGAACAACTCGAGGGCAAAACGGGAACAGTCAACATGATACGAAAGAGCACAGGGTATTTTACATATGTACACAGAGTCAAAGGAGAAGATAAAGATACTTTTATCGGATTGAGAAGAATTTGAATTTTTTGGGATTCTTTTTGGGTTTTCCAGATATGTTTCCGGTTTATGGGGAAACTAAGTTTAAATTGAAATTTTTTAGATAGAAAAAGATTTGAAATTTAAAGATTTTAATGAATTTTAATTTGGTTTATATTTGGGGTTTGGGATTTCAAGGTAGAAATTAAAAGAAATCCTTAAGTTTTTGAGTGAATTAGGAATTTAAAATGGAAAACAAATTGTTCAATATAATAATACTGGATTTTAGAGATTTCTGCAATTTTTACGTTACGATAAAAATTTTGTGTAACTTATAATCCTTAAAATCCTGAAACACTGTAAAATTTTAATTATGAAGTTTGAAGATTTAAAGATAAATCTCTATACACTTTTTTAAACATTTAATTGGTAAATTTGGAAATTTTATATCCAATTTACACAACTTTTACAAAAATAACCCCTTTTTCTCACCAAAAACTTAAGATGCAATGCATTTTTCCCCAACTAAAAACCCTATTTGTCTGAACTGCGTTGTTTTGCTTTGGTTTTTTGTTTTTTTTTTATTCCACTCTAACCAGACGGAGTCGCCTTGTGCGATAAGTTCGCGTGCAAAGGTTTTGAACTGCTTGAACTTGTTGGTACACACACCAGTCGCTTGGCAAAACGGCGGCAAATGTGTCTGTTTCGCTATATATGTACATATATATATATAATCATATATATATTCATATATATATATATATGGGCAGAATAACCCATATATACTTCTAGTGTACTTGGTAAGCAGGAAATTATACTATTGTGTGCCTTCTGGGCGATCGTGTTTAAGATTTATAATTACACATTAAGTATACGCCATGTCAGCCAATGCGGGTGTGGATAGATATAATGAATGGCATAGATATTTAAATGTTACAATACAGATGCAACAAATTATATTAAAAATATATAAAATGTTTTTGGTTTTGAAAAGAAAAGCCAAGTTTGTTATAAAAAGTTAATAATGAAATATTAAGTATACGCCGGGTGAACTCTATGGTTGCAGAAGTCTTTAACATTTTTTTTAAATTAAAAATGCTTTGTATTTTTATTTTTTAAAAGTTAAAAATCCTCCTAAAATGAGACAAAGCAATTCACAAAGACCTCAATAATACGTATACGCAACGTTATCAGTGCGACACTCAAGAAAGACCTGTTGAAGTTGACTTGATATGAAATAGATTTTCCATGGAATAGAATCATATTAGTGTCAAGTTTAAAGATCGCACATTAATAGAAAAAAATGCAATTATTTGGAAGTCTTCAATTGAATCGCAGTTTTATGGGGCGGCTCCAACCTTGCGCCATCAATCTGCGGCCTTAACTGGCTCTTAGCCAGTTATGTTCGGCCACCAAAAAATTGCATTAAACAAGATTCGGCTGCTGCTGCAACACTCACAACTTGTTAACAGGACAGAGCACAAGGAAACACGCCCCAAAAAGCCACAACATTGGACCAAGATCAAGACCAAGTCCAAGTCCGAGTCCAAGTCTGAATCCAAGTCCGAGTCGCAAGTCCAAGACGTCTCCTCATTCGCCTTGGCCATAAATTTGGGTCGAACTTAGCTTGAACTCGTATGAAATTTATGTGCAACATGCACCGATTTTGCCAGCTATACATTACAACTGCTACACATGTTATATGGAGATAGAGGAACATATAGACGGATACTGACTGAGACTCGGACTGGGATGGAGAGTCCTCTTAGCGGTTTTCTTTATCGCCGAATATCAATCAAGCCCGTTGAAATTCGTTGCACATTTGAGACCTCTCTCTCTCTCTGTCTGAAGCTGCCCGGAGTCCGTCGTCTACTATATAAAGTTCAAGAGTTTGTGGCTTTTATCGACTCAAAATCCATAAAAGAGTTCAGTGAAATGGTCACTTTCTGTCTGACGGAAGCCGGCAGGGGTACATTTAATACGACTGCTTGTATACCCTTTGATGAGAGCTTATAGATTACTTTGAAAAGTGGGTATTTTATATGCCAAAATATATCAATTAGTGCTATAAAATCTAGACTAAAACTATGATCATAATTTTCTTAGAAGTCATGGAGTTGGCATATGAAAGCTTAACTCTTTTCCAAAACTTTTCCCCCTGATATATTGGCCAAAGTTGGGCATACAGTTTTAGTGGCTTAGATGGGCGACTGGCTCATTTAATTGCTGACAAATTTATAGAGCGCTGCACATTAATTCGCTGCGCCTAAAATCACAGAAATGCATTAGCCGGGGAAGAAGTCGCTGCTGGTCGCGGCTGCTCCTCTGGCTGTGGGCCTGCTCTGCTCTGGTCGTCGCAGTCGTAGTCATCACCCGTCGCGCGGGACTCAACCTCAATCCCAAATGTGCAGCCAATGTGCAAATGTTTCTTTTTTCGTTTATTTTCTGTCTTTTTTTATATTATTTTACCATGGTGCTGCTGCCGAAGCTGGCTGCTGCTTTCATCTAAAACCAACAGCGGCTCCGATTCGATGCTGCCGGCAGACACGATCTGCTAGCCGCGCAGAGGCCCGTTCATTTAATTATCGAATTTAATTAATCTGCACTTGATTTCCTCGCCTTAGCCCCAGACAGACGCAGAGAGGGGGGCCTTCAAGCCGGCAAAACCCCTCTTTGACTCGGCAGGTGCCTTTGAGGCATGCGCAGCTTCACATCTGGTTTTGGTCTCCCTTTCTCCCCCCGTGGCTGGGACTCGGTCTAACTATCATATCGGCATCAATTGGCAAATTGTTTTATAGATTTTTTTCTTTTATTTTTTCCCCCTATTTGCTGGGTCTTATTTAATTACTTAAAAGTTGAATTCGTTTGGAAAATGTTTCATTAATTTTATTTTAGAAGGTTTTAGAAAAGCGGGTTAAAAAGTTTTGATTTTGATTAGGTTTAAGGTTTTAATAGTAAATAAGTTATGATACGTTTGTTTGTTTTACATTTATTTGTAAATAATACTTTTAAATTATTATTTTCTAATAGTTTTTTCCAAGTTTATTATAAATATTGCTTGGTTTTTGAAAAACTTATCCTCATTTGATATCCCAAAGATTGTTATTGTAGATTTCATCTTTTTGCCCATTTGAGTGACTTTTGTGGCATAACTTCCACTAATTAGTAGAGTTTGCCAGAGCAACAGCCAGAAATAACTGGCGATCCTGAGAGCCGCCATGAATCGCTATCCAGGAAGGCAAGGCATTTGGCCAAAAAGGGAGGCAGCAATGGGTTCAGTAGGGTGGCACCACCACTGGCATTGGCGTCGTTTTGGGGCTGCGAGTGCAACCCACAGAGGCATGGCGCACACGCGAATATGCAACGGAGCAGCAACATTAAACATGCAACGCAGAGCCAAGAAATCGGGGCGAGCATCTAGTAAATTTATGAACCTGAACCTGGGCCACCACCAGATGCAGAGGCAGGCAGGCGCTGGAGAAGGTTGCGGCTGCTGGCTGCTGCTGTGGCTAGTGGCGGGGGAAATCAAGTAAAAATCAAATTAAAACCAGAGCAGGCAAGCACGAAATTTCTAAGGAAATTTCACCCCGTATGTGGCATGCAACAAGATGTTTTTTTTTGTTTTCTTTTCTTAGTTTTTCCTCCTCTCAGTTTTTGTCGGTTTGTGCGGTGCGCGAGCGCCTGGTGAATGACCAAAGCCGAAACCAAAACCAAAAGCGCAGCAAGGCGAGGCGAACAAGAGGCAGAAGGCTGAAGTGAGATAGCGAAAAAAAACCTGTGCTAATTATTATTTAGAGCTGGCCTGCCAGCAATCTGCACCAATTTAACCAAATAAGGCGCTTTTAGCGGCCAAATGCACTGCCTGCCCGTTGTCCGGCGGCATGCAACCGAGCGGGAATGGGATGGAATCGAATCGGATTGGATCGGTTGGTGGTGTGGTGTGGTGTGGCTTGGCTTGGCTGAGAGGTGGAGAAATCTCCTAGCTAAAAGTTGAAAGGCCTCTTCTGATGATGGCCTCACTGTGCAGCCAAGTGTATGGGTGTGTGTGTGCTGCTGCTGCTGCTGCTAAGGTGCACCTGTTTTACAGGAATTCAGAACCAGCGTCGTTGTCGATAATAAACTTTAATGCTAATAGTGGTTGTACATCATCTGCAATGGACCAAAAAACGACAAGGTGGAGTCTAGTGAGGCAACCGTGACACGAAAATCTTTCAATAATTATAATTTCTAGGTACAATTTCAATAAGATATCAATTGTATCTCAAAGATTTTAAATCACAAAAGTTACTTAAAGCAGTTTCCCAGCTTAATCTCTAGGCATCTTTGGAATTAATCCCCCATATGATCCCCAATTAAATGCCATACTTATATGGAGTCTGATTTTTAATCATGTCCAGTTTCTCAGGATATTAATATTGGAGAAATTTCTCTATGATTGCCTTTCCTTTTATGGTTAAATAGATCGTGAGTCACGGACTTAACTCTCCTTTGGGCCAAAGCCTTCCGTGGCAGCCGCTAGTTCTGACACTTGTCTCTAGCCGAGCGTGTTGAGAGGTTGGCTAAAATCAAATTCCATTAAAGCAATTATGCAGACCGAAGACATGGCCCAAGGCACCAGCAGCTATCTAAGCTCAATGAGAAGCTCAAAAGAGAGGCGCGACGCACACACACACACACACACAGGGAATGGGGTACCAGTTTGTCCAGTTCAAATGGCAGAGGTGTTAATAATTTATGAAATTTTTCCTTCGGCTGCCCCGTTATGGAGTTTGCAGAATGCTGGAAAAAGAAGAAAATCATTTGCCATTTCCGTCTGGCTTTGCTCTGATTTGATTTGAAATTTCAATTTGCCGGTGGACCTGTGGGGAGCAGTGACGTGAACCGTTAGATCGCTTTGCTCATTGCGGTTGTCCAATGGCTTTATGTTGGCGTCCAGTTCCAGTTTCAGGTTGCTTAGAATTTTATTATTTGATTTTCCTAAGGCCATCATAGGTTAATCTTGGAAAATATTTCATTAAAGAGGATTTTCTAAAAGAAATTTATATTTATATTTAGGAGACATGAAGATTTCAGCCCGCAAAAGTTCTTTGTTTTATAAAATTCCAAAATTCCAGCTATAGGCTTTTGGGGAAATCCCACTGAACCCTAATCTTCCACAAATTGTAGCATTTTATTTTCATTTGTATTTTCCACATGCTTTTTTTAAGGCAAATTGCAAGCCCCTCCGAGATTGCTATCCCATGAAGATAAGGCGTTTGTCTAAAAAGAAATATATATATGGCAGCGTAGAGCAGTAAATGAAAAATCAACAGTTAGATGAGAGATCACTAATGAACTCTGTATTACTTTCACCCAAAACAACAATTGAACTGGTGCTCCAGAAAGCCACAACACAAAAGGCCAGGCCAAATATTATCAGTGAAACGCGCCCCACAATCTTTAACACCTTTTGATGATCTAATAAATGCGACATGATTTTCAAAAACCACAAAACCTCCCAGGGAATTGAGAACAACTGAAGAGAGAGGTGGACAAGGGGGAAAATACACACGCTGACGAAAACATTGTGAACCATGAGAAGGCCATATACGACGAGTACTAAAGCCCCCTATATAGGAATACATACATCATCATCATTGCCATCACCATCATCGCCATCATCATCAGCAGCAGAGACTGAAACATACATATATAGTTCAACTGGCACTTGGACAAACAAGGCGATAAGACCCCGGCGACCAGAGAGCACAACACTTGAGATACAAGAAATCACGTAAAAAGGCAACTGAAACTGACTGAACTCGAACTGAAACTGAACCAGAGCAGAGCGATGCAGATACAGATACTACTGATAGGCCATTGTAAATGTTTATCTATAAAAAACAAAATAATTTGACAAAAAAAAAAAGCCAATGTGAAAAAAGGAAGGGTCAAGCAAAGGTTATGCTTGAAAGGTGTGTAATGAACTTAAGTCTAGAAAATGATTAAAATAAGATTTATTTTAATTATAAAATATTCCAAAGTAAATATACAATTAATTCCTGAACTAGTTGATTTATCTTTTACTTGTTTACTTATAAAATATACTTCTAAACTCCTTTCTTATGATGAAATAGGTTTCTAGAAATTCCCCTTTTAAAGTTCAAAGTTCCCTCGCAACTAATAATAATTGAATCACAAACAATCTAGTAGAAGTTAGCATTTATAATCTTAAATTAATATAACTAGCTAGCTAGATTTCGACCAATCGCTTCAGTTCATTTCGGTTCAGGGCCCTGTGGCCATAGATAGGCCAAATCGCTTCCAGTACCCGCGTGCTGCTCCTGATACGGCAACCCGGACGGGAACGGAGACCCTATTTATCAGCTTGGTGCGTTGGTATTACCTTCTTGACTTTCTGATACACTCGCACCCATATATATACTATTTTTTTGTTGTTTACTTACTCCTCTTACGGAACAAGTCAAAGTCGGGGGAACAAAGGTTGAACCCTGTGTGGCTCTTTCGGGGCGATAACAACAAAGCACAGGGTTTGCATAAAGGGCAACAGCGAGAGGCGCTTATTTGGTTTTCAAATGAGGTCAAAAGAAATAATAAAATACAGCTGATAAGCACAACTCCCCATTGGAGTACTACGCTCGGCTCCGCCACAGCCATTCATGCAAGTCAAATGTGGGGGAAAAATCAACTATCGATGATTGAGCTCTCTATATACATACATATATATTCTCTCTTTATTTTTGGGCGGCATTTTTTCCCAAGGTCTAGACGGTTGGAAGCGTGTGTGACCCTTCAGTGGCAGCAGCTGTGTGGGTCGTCGCAGTTTCCATCACAATTTGTAGCAATTGTAATTATTGCATGGCACATATTTCTAGCGTATGAAAAATGGTCACATGACAGGTCGTCGTCGGCGGCAGCTGTGTTTGCCACTGCCTCGTCGTACATACTTACGTACGTACGTACCGCTTGCCGAATGGCAATGAACTTTACCGCCTTCAGAATCACCTCCACCTCGGCCCCTCCCCCGATTTCTATGGACGTGCTTGGGTTCGGTCCCAAGTCTCAATGGCGGCGGCGTCGTCTATTAGTACTATTGACACTTGTCGACCCGACCGAAATGCGGCCTGTCACTGTGCGGATCACTCACAGATACCGATACCCAATCTCACGCTCAGGTATATATGGGACTCTGGGAGAAACATATATACAAACATACATATAACGTTCAACTGGAAAAAGTCAACAGTGTCGCGCATGGCACATGTTGGGTCGAGGTCTCTCTTGCCCCCTTGCCTCCTCCTCTGCCCTATCGACTGCTACTTCCAGCGTCATTATCATCATCATCATCATCGCCATCGGCTTTCGACATTCGGCATTCGGCACTTAGCACCATTGGCACCAAGCGATGCCAATCAGGGGTCTCTATGGGGAGCACGCTGACCGCGCAAGGCGGGCCAAACGATCGGGCTACGACAAAAAAAAAAAAAAAAAATGTATAAGCAGCCAAGCACAGTGGTAATAAAATATAAAGAAACTAGGTTGAAAAACAATATAAAATTTCTTGGTGATTTAATTAGAAATTGGGTAGAAAACTATACAGAATTCTTTGATTAATAAATCTCAATAAATCGTTATAAAAAAACCATACAAATCATAGTTGAAACAGCTCTTAGCCAATTTGCTTCAAAAAATATATTTTTATAAATTATATTAACAAATATTAAAGCTAAAAAGTCATACTTAACATTATTTACAAAGTCCTATCAAGGATCGCAGTTGCTATGTAATTCCTGAAAATGCCAAATTGATGTATGATATTTATAAATATTTTCTTTCTTTTTCTGTGTGAAAAGATATCAAATATTTTGCTACATAATTAACGTGCGTATCAAATTAAAATAATATTGTTAATTTAATACTTGAAATTCTTTGTAAATATTGTAAACAGAACTTTAGTCTAGACTGATTCCAAAAAGCCAACCATCCACTGTTCAACCACTTTAGGGCAGTTGATTTCGGTTTTCTCTCCTCTGTCATGGTATACCCACAACTTAATTTCTATGCTAACCAATGATAAACTTAATTTTATGATAACGCACAGCCAACTTATTAAACAGTCGCATATATACATCTATATATATTTATATATATACGCATATACCGAGCCCGTCCAATCGAATCCGAATCCGAAACCAGAAGGGTGAAATTTGATATGAAACAAAGCGGCAGGGGAGCTCTATAGGTTCGAGAGATTCGTTCAATGCAATGCCGAACTACGATTCTGGTTCTGATTGTGGAGATCGCAACGAGCTTAAAACTACAAATTGTTGTTAATTTCGCTTGTAAATATTTCATTTAATTATTTATGCTGTGTGCTTTGGCTGCTAAACATGCGACCAGCCGGGCTGGATCTGGCACCACAGGCTTGGGGATTCGTCTGGTCTGGGTTTGGGACTCAACTCAACTCGATTCGAATCGAGTCTGGAACTGGTGTTGTGGCTTCCGTCAATTTACACCTAGCGTCCACGATTCGCCTATAATTCCCCCTCCTCTCTACCGGCAGGTAGAGGTCAATGCTTGTGCACGCACCGATACACGTATTTGCTTTTTAATTTTTGCCAGTTAAATTACAATTACAATTAAATGATTTATATGCCAGACGAAAGTAAATAGGCAATGACTTTGGCCGGGGAGAAATTGGGGAAAAATACCTAAAAATAATAATATTTGTTAACAATTTTTGTGCGAAGAGAGGAGAAGTTTAAACCGCATCATAAAAGGTTACTTTAGGTGTGATTTGGGGTTGGGACTTGTGTATTTCTGTGAATATTTTTATTCCATTTTAAACCCTAAAATTCCCTTAAATAATGTTAATACAATCAGTACTTAGTTTACACTCTTTTAAACCTTCCTTTTTCATTAAAAACTTATAATAAACTCACCAATAAATTCCCAAAAAATATCTTAAATTTGTAACTATTAATTTCCTGCTACTTTGCTTGCTAAATTGTCACTTTTCCGGGCTTTGTAACCACAAAAATCGCACTCTGCCTCGCTGTACGTAGTATGATGTGCCCCCTGGCTCACCCCGATAATTAGCTTAAGGGTTCAACGCTACAGGTCATTGGTTTTGTTAACATATTATAAGTTATCTTAACCTTTGGCCGATTTGCATGCGACAAAGCGAGCCACGAGCATTTTCAACCACAAAGTGTGTGTCTCAGTCGATGGGTGCGTGTCATTCTGAGTGTGTTCCTGTGGGCGCTTCTGGTTTGTTACGCCAAAAACAGAGAGTTTACACATACAAAATAATTTTGTAGAGAGTTTGAAAACCCTTTCGAAACACAAAATTATTTTTACCTGAAAACTTTTAATGGTTTTTATAGTTTAATGCACTTTTCTGAGTGATTATTGCACTTCTATGTCAGTTTAGACTAACTTCAACCTTCCATTTGATTTATTTACAGGTAACGCACCCACTGACATTCTGCAGCAGAAGCCCGCCAAGGCCACCACCGCCATTGTGGGCGGTCGCAGCGCAGCCCAACCCACGGCCACCCACGAGGACCAGCAAGCGGCCATTGTCACCAGTGCCACGGCGAGCAGTGCCACCAAGCGGAAACACCTCGAACGGCTCGCCAGCGATCTCCGGCAGCTGGGACAGGGTCAGGCCAGGAGCCATCACCAGGAACTCCAAGCTAAGATGCTCAGCGAGCGATCGCTGCTGCTCAGCGGATATGGGGCCATCGAGAGCAGTGCCAAGAAGCTGAGCGAGGCGGCTACTGGTGGGGCGGGTGGAGCGGTCAGTCAGGCCGCCACGCCCACAACCACCCACCTGGGCACAGGCATGTCCAACACCTCAACTTCCTCCTCGTCTACGTCCTCCGGAAATGCAAACACCGCCTCGGTGGCTGCTGCCTATGCTGCATTGTATTTGGAGAAGGTCAAGCACGAGAAGTTGTCGCCGCAGCTGCAGCAGATGGATAACCATAAGGATGCGCTGATGGAGGCCAAACCCATGGTTACCATTCACAACAACAACAATAATAATACCATCAACAACAACAATAACAACAACAACAGTAGCAGCAGCACCGGCAGTGCTAGTGGCAGCATCAACAATCACCAGCAATCGAGTCAGCAATCGCATCTGGGGCTCAGCGTGAAGAGGGAGCGCCTCAGTCCCGGTAGCAATAGCAGCAGCCACAACGGTGAAGTAACCGTCAGCTCATTTGCCAGGTGAGTGTGCTCTATACCATATCATCGAGAGAATTGAAAAGATATAGATTCGGCTTAAAGGGGTTTATCTCGAGGCCCTTGGGAGCTCTGTGAGAGTAGTCCTGTTGGTGGTGTGTTTATTGGGATATTTAGTGTACAAAATATGATGAGTTTCTATATAGGCTCTTTCTTATCTTCCGTTGGCGTCGGTCAAATCCTCCTCCTCGTTGTCCGACATGGTGCACTGCTCGGTGTGCTGATGCATTTGACTATAGTGGTCCCGTCGCATCTCCAGAAAACGAATCCTTCGCCGATGTCGCTGCTCCGGGCTCTCGTCAGCTACGTTTACCCCTTCCTCGTCCGGCCAGGAGATGACCACAGAGGATGCCTCCGAGATCAGTCTTGAAGCAGTCGCGGGTCGCAAGATGGACGTCGTGGCGCTGCTATGCGAATCTTCCTCCCTGACGCTATTATTGTCCGGCTGCCTTCGTTGTTGCTCCGACATAGTAAACACAGTCAGGAAATACAATTGTTATTTGTAAAAAAAAAAAAAATTTACATTATTCCCCCAGCCAGTGAGTTTATAGATTTTCCATTTGGGGACAATTTATCAATCGATTTCGATGGCTGTCAGCGCCTGACAAATTAATTAACATTTTAATAAATTAATACCACGAAAAGAAACCAAATCGATGCGGCTTCTGTTCGCGGCCAAGAGCAAATTAATCAAAAAACCAAACAAAACAAAAAGCAGCCAACACGAATATATACATTCGTATATATTGGTATGGCCCGAACACACAAGAGCACGCTTCTGCTGTCAAAATGAAGGCAATAACAAAGAACTCGCCAAGAAAAAATGAAAAGAAAAACATGCTGAAAAACTTGAAATGTAAATACGATCAAGACAAAAAAAAAAAGAAAGAAACATTAACAAGGCTCAGAGATAAAGACAGAACAGAAAATGATTTGACAAGCGAGATCAGCAGCAATTAATACGCGCAACTAAATTAATGGCGTTAAAGATTATATTTTAACTAATATAAATAAAGGCAATTTATCTCGCCAACTCGAATCGAAATCCAAACAAGCCTTAGGCCTCAGATGGCTACAAAGATACAACAAAAAACTGAAAAAAGATACAAGTTCGGAGATACGTTTTGGCCATATTAATATTAATGAGACATGCTAACGTCGGTCTATCGCCACCTGAGGTGTGGACGTTGAGTGGCTCTCGCTCACGATAGATTCCGACTTGGTCTTGGACTTAACATATTCGAACCGCACCTGGCCGCCCTGGGTTCCCAGATCTCGCCCGGGGTGGTCGTCAGCAGATATTGGATTAGCCGCATAATTTTCATAATTTATAATTGTTTGGGCCACAAATTAGGAGCGCTTATTAAGGCAGTCACTTGGAGATGCCTTAATACGATATGACAAATGGATGTCTCGGCTCAGAGGGCGAGGCGGAAATTCTTGATTTCGATCGAAACTTTAGTCTGTGTTTATATCATAAATAAATCCATGCAAATTTAATGCAAATTCTTACATGACGCACAAATATTTATATGTCTCTGAAAAAAAAAAACTATGGTTCTTAACATAACTCGATCTGCCTCAGAGAGCTCCATTCACAAAAACTCCATCACTCGATCTTCATTCAGTTTATATTTTTTGACCTTTCGATTATGTTTATTTATTTTGTTTGTTTTTAGCATATTTTGCATATTTACTGCATGGTTGTAAAAGCATTAAGGGCACATTTCTCTGTTTTGGTATTTAAAAGCCTTTTGTTATAGTGTTTCTATAGTCTAAATTTAACCAAATGGGTGCAGTGTTATATCATATATCAAACCATCGGCATTGGTAGAAAAAATAAACTAATTTCTGGTTTGCCTATTGTCTATTGGATTTTTGTTTTGAGAAACTTTTCGTCACCAAATCTCATTGACAGACATTCTTTTTTGGATCTAGACAGATCTAGATGGATTCGTACAGTGCGTTTCAAGGCATTAATTGAGCCTACAAATTCATATTCTTCAATATTATAATTAAGCCTAAAAAATGTTATTTAAAATAGTAAAATAAAGCATATAAAATAAATAAATAAACATATATTAAAGGAAAGTATTTATAATTTGAGGAAATTAATCCTTAATAATTTCCACAAAAATTTTCTACTACTTTCTACTTTCCTCAGTTATAATTTTGTTGGTAAGGCTTTTAGTCTACTGATTTAATCCCTAAAAAATTATATTAATGAGGTTCTAAGGCTTACAACAAAGCCTACTTATAAAAAATATTCTATATTAAAAACTAAAAGACTTCTTAATTTTATTGTAAACAATCGGTAGCAGGAGCCAACATAATCGCCACCATAAACCATTTTTTTCCTGGCCATTTTTGTTCGTGTTTGGTTGATCTGGTTGCTGTTCAAACAATTGCCAAGAACAAGCAACAAAACACAACTAAGTAGCTGCTACCAATCGCCAAAGCAATTTGCAATAATCAACATTTTTAACAAAACCCAAAAAAAAAAAAAAATAACTAAAAACGATACAGCACAAAAAAAAGGAGCTAGAAAAAAAAGCACACAAATAGGAAAAACAAAGTTGTAAGCAACGAACGGCGAACAGAGACCGAAAAAAATCGACAACCTAGAGATCACGATAAATCAATGGCAACAAAAACAACAACAACAACAGCAGGAGGAGGAACAAACTGAGTGGGCTGGGGGGCGGCGGTCTAGCAACGGGGGCGTGGCAGTGGCAGGCTGAAAGCGGCAAGCTGCTATATGTATATATAAATTTGTGCCGCAGCCTCCGAAAGAGCGACACGACATGACCAACGACCAGCGACGACGACGTGCAGCACGAGTTACTCTCATCTGGCCAAGGAAGGCCGTGCCACAACCACCTAGCCACCTAGCAGCAGCCACCAGGCGATGTGGCATGCAACAACAGTGATGAGTCAAAAGAACATATAGGAATATATAAATAGGGAAAAGATATTGAAGGGAGAATATAAATTAATTCAATATTTAAGACCACAAAAAAAGTGTGATAGAGAAACCCTAAAAAATTAATTCAAATATTTATTTTAAACATTAAAATATCCTGAAAAATATCAAGGAACACCATTATACATTCCCTGTGACCCCTAAACCCCTTTATATTTATCATAGTTTAGCCCAAAAAAGCCATTTAGGCAACTCTATTGGCATGCAACCCGATGCCGAAATGGTGGAGCCGAAAATAGAGGCAGGCACTTGCAGCTGCCACTGGCTGCGGCACTGCACAGTTTAGGAGGTGACCGCTGCTGCTGCTGCTGCCACTGCCGATCTTGCCAGGAATCTATGCTGATTATTTTCCATTCGGCTTGGTTTAGCCAGCCTTGGCTCGAGCGAGCTGCTGCTCCTCTATAGGATTGGGATTGCGAATGGGAATGCTGGCTAATGGGTGGGTTTCACAGGGAGCTGGGGGCACGGTGGTGCGCCATGTTGGTGGCATGTTGCAGCCGAGTATGAGTTATGGCCATGCCAGCCAGATTGTTGCCCACAATTGCTCGACATTGGTTAACATGGATTGTTTCGTTTGCGATCCGAGAGCATCCCAAAATGAAATTGTTTTGGAAAATGTTCTTCGAAGGGATAAACAAGATTTAAAATTATAAAGAAAGAATTATGGGTTGAGGAGCCAAGAACAAGAAATGGAACTAGAGATCATTTTATTTATGATTTTTATAATATATTAGGAATTATATTTGTTCCAAATTAAAGGTAGTAATACAAGGTTATTTAGTTTTAGGGAGATCATAAACAAAACTACGATTAGGTAATCAAATTAAACATCTTCAAATAGAAAGTATTTCCTTAGGAATTCATTATTTAAGTAATTTATTGTCTTTACTATAAAAAAGTAATTTAATGTACCCAATAAATCATTTAAATAATATTATATTTTATGGCAATAGCCATTATCCGGTTATCCAATTGTAAAATAATTAAAATTATTTTAACACGAAACTCACTTCCATAAAGTGCACTCTCCCAGGCTTCTCGTCTGACTCTGGCATTGGTCTTCCTTGGACTTGGTCTTCCTTGCAAAAGCAGTTCCCATGTCAAGTCGTATTCGTAATCGCATTATGTCCAATGCCCGGCCACTTCCAGAAAGAAATTAACTAAATATCAAGCGTCAACGAGCAGCTTTGCAGCTGCTTGAAGCTCTTGGGAGAGCCCCGAGAAGATCTCACGGAAGCCACTCATTAGCATGTCAAATAAGCCAACTTGTCTCGGATGCTGTGCTAGCCCACTCTCGGTGGACAGAATGACAAATAAGCCAATTGTATGCGACACCTTTTCGGGGGGGAACTCTAGATAATTAAATATTAATGCAAATTTATGAGCGATCTATGTGTATATCATTTAGTAAATATACCAGGCTGATGTCACGCTCGGCCACTTATGCAAAACCCGCTAAATGTTTGCTTCAACATAACTAATCTTTACTTTTTTCTTCATTCTAAAATTTATTGAATAGATCTCGCAGCGCCACGCCCTCCTCGTCATCGTTTCGCGGCGGCGGTGGTGTCTCACCCAACCATCAGCAACATAACCAGCGCCTGAGTCCGCCCAATGCTGCGACTGGGGGCACAGCAACAGCTTCGGGAGCAGCCACCGCCACGCACATGCCGGTGCACAATTTGTCAACGAATTTGCTGAATAGCATCCAACAGGCCGCCGTCAGTCAGCTGCATCGCAACAGCAGCAGCGCCAACAGCAACAGCGGCAGCGGCAGCAAGGCGGAAAGTGGATCAGCATCGAGTGGCGGCGCCTCGGATTTCTCCAGTCGCAACTACTCGGACATAATGCGATGTCTGGCGGCCAAGTACAACAACACCAATCCCAATGAGTGAGTAAAAATAGCAATAAAAAAATATACCTTTAAGCCTTTGCTTGCCTTATAAAATAATAACATTTATATTACAAAAAAAATCATAAAAATAAATACAAATTAATTATATATTTTATCATAAACATCTTAAAACTAAACATTTCTTGGTTATTTCTCTCTCTGCAGCAACAATGCAACACGACGCAATTCCTACTACGATGGCAACAGCACTTCGTCGCCAGCGGGAACTGGAGGTGGACCCGGATCCGGAGCAGGAGCCACCACCTCTGCCCCAGGCTCTGGTCTCAAATCGTCCAACAGCAGCAGCACCACCAGCACCAGCAACAGTTGCCCTAACCCCGCCAAGAAGCACTCGCCAACGGCAGCTGCGAATTCCGCTGCCGTCAGTTTGCCCAAGGAGACCAAAGTGAGCATGTCCGGCGGAGGAGGAGGAGGCGGAGGCAGCTTGGGCGTGGGTGGTACGGCAGCTAGTGGTGGTGCCTCGTCTCTGGCACAACTTGTTCCACCGCCCGCTGCACCATCACCCACAGAGCAGGCCAAAAGCCAAATGGCCGCCGTGGTGGCTGCGGCTAGTGTCTCACCGTTTATGACCAACTTTCTGCCCTTCTCATCCGGCATTTTCCCGCCGCTGATAGACATGAGCAGCACCCAGGCCCTGCTGACGCTGGTGAGTATCAGGGAACCAGAAAAACAGAAGGGAAATGATTCTATGTAAATCCTAAAATATTTTCGGTTGATTAAGAAAATCTTATTTAGAGAAAGAACTTATCACCAAAGGCAACCATAGATTCGATTCGCCAAGAGCCTCTGTTTATTTTATATGTAATCCCTTGTCTTTCTCCATTTATTTCCTTTCTTCCCCCACAACACCAAACTCCTCCTCAGGCGCGTGCTGTCAAAGATGCCGAAATCCAAGAGATTCTGCGCAGCAAACAGCAGCGATCCGGCTCCAATGCCTCGTCGCCGAGCGCGAGTGCGGCGGGCACGCCGCGTTCCAACTCCACTCTGAATGCGGCACTGCAGCAGGCAGCCCAATTTGTAACCCCCGCCCTCATCTATTCGGCGCAACTGCAGCAGCAACAGCAGCAGCATCAACGGCAGCAGCAACAATCGCATCACGCTTCGCGGCAGTCTAGTCCACGCTCCACCAACGATGCCTCCGCAGTGGCGACCATGGGAGGCAGTGGCAGTGGTGGCGGTGGCCCCTCGATTGCGTCGGCGGCGCCACTGGACTTGAGCTCCCAGCCGCCGGCCGCCAAGCGCTTTAAGGCCGAGCGTCGTGCCAGTTCCACGGCGACAACGGCCACCACAGCCTCGGCCACCTCCACACCATCCCCGCCACCGTTGGAACAGCAGCAACAGCAGCAGCACGATGAGATCCATTCTGGCAACGCCAACGCAGGAACAGCAACAGGAGCTGGAGCTGGAGCGGGAACGGGAACGGGATCGGGAGCTGGCAGAGCCCGCAGACGGTGTCAGGCGCAGAGTGAGGAGGTTAACTCCTGGTCCGTGGACGATGTGTGCGGCTTTGTGGGTGGAATTGATATATGCGCCGAATACGTTCAGGTAAGCACCGAAAAATCCAACATAACATTCTCCCTTTTAGCCCATTTGTTTGTTGGTTGATTAAGCAAAGCGACTTGCAGGAGAGAAAGGAGGACTCTCCTAGGTTTCAGGTCCAACTAATTGAGTTTTATGGTCCAAATGGCAGGGGTATATAAATCGCACCTTAGAAAGTAAACTGAACTGAAGGAACCTATGTGTGTATAAAGTAAATATGTTAAAGAAGAAAAAGTTTCCTCTCGACTTGATGATGATTTTTAAATCCCCAAATTATATTATAGATACAAGTTTATATATCATTTAAAGGGAATTTTTAGAGGATCTTAAAAAGAAACCCATCTTTTTTTGGAAACTGATTTAAACTCGAAAACCTCAATCCATTGCTAGTCATTTTAAAGCATTCTGGAACCCCACTCGCAGCAAAGTCAAAGTTCATTTACCCAAAGGCTATTCACAGATCGTTTATTTTCGCTGATTTGCTGCCTTTGTTGGGGTTTCCTGCCCAGAAAACCGAACGCAAAAGATTAACCATGTTTCGGGATTTGAACCCTGTCGGTGGCCGGTGCTGAACTCTCTGGCGGCCATTAATATTGTGCCACGCGAGCTTCAGCATCATCGGCATAGTTGGTTGGTACTCTGCTGCGTTGGCCAGGTCCGAGAGGAAAATGCTCCACATAGAGGCAATGGTGGCCAGGTGATCTTTACGACCAGTTCCGGCAAGTTGAACGACTTTTGATCGCTCGGTCAGCCTGGATCTGGATCTGGCTCTGGCCGCCGCGGCACAAACTTGGGCTCTGTCTCTGGCTTGGGGATTTTATGCCTGGCCCCGGCTTTTGCGGTCGACGATCGGTCAACGTCAGGCATCATTACCAGACCCCGTTCAGGATCTGAACACCCCGACTGCCGGCCACCGATCACCGAGCCCCCAAAGTCCGCGAGTCGCAACGCGTTAATGGAGTGAAAACATGGCCTAGGTTCGGTTCGATAGCGGAGAGCCATGTACGCGAAGAGTTAACAATTAAGCCAAGCCGGACGGGGCGGCAGGATCGGGCCAAGGAGAAGTAGGAAGAGGAGGAGGAGTAGCTGCTCCAGGTGTTGACACATTTTGATGCATATTAGCCCGCAGAGATGGGGCCTTGAAAGTCGTCTAATTAGCGCACCGAAAGCGGCTTAGCGTGCATTCAAAGATGAACTAAATCTGCTTAAAAAAAAAAACAGAGCGCATATCTCAACGGACCGTCGTACCGTACTGAGCTAATGATGATGGAACCAGTTTGGAGGCCGCTGACGTTGACGCTGACTCCTCCCCGAGGTTCGCGATAGACAAAAAGGCAATTGGCGTAATATTCAATTGAATTTATGGCCACAACGACACTTGGCCAGCTTTGGCCGTCGGTCGTTGGTCGTTGGATCGTTGGCTCGATGGCTCGATGGCTCTTTGGCTCTTGGCCGTTTGGTAGTTGGCAGTTGGATCTTGCTCTTGGGCTCGGTCTTGGTCGCCTGAACACCTTTTGTGGTGCAGAGCTGCCGCAGTTGCATGAACTTGTTCCGCCAGGCCAGGCGATAGAAAAGACCAGCCTCGCTCCAGTCCGTCTTTTTTTTCCTCTAGCCTTTTTTTTTATATCTATTTTTTGTCGTCGTTGTCGGTCGTTGAGATATTGTGGAGGTTGTAAATATTTAGTGCAGAGGTTGACTCTCGCGGGCCGTGGAAATCTATATGAAGACATTGAGAACTGGTTCAGTGACATTGTCCGACGTTGTCGCTGCGTTGTCGTTGTCGTTGTCGTTGTCGCATCATGTTGCATTCGGACAGAGTTGCAAGTGTTATTGATATTGCCTCTCGACTCTCGAGTCTCGGCCCAAGTCTGGCGACTCTCTGCGTCGTCTAGGAGCACGCATGGGTGGCTCGGTCTCGATCCCCATGCCGATCTTGGCCTCGATGCCAGGGTTTATTATCGCCAGGGCGCATTCGCCATAAAAATGCAGATGAAGTCATAAGTTGGTCCAAGCCGGGCACCAGAACCCATCCCAGGCAAACGAGACCCAGCAGGATGCGATATTTTCTGCATTTTAAATGTTCAGATTTATGGCTATATTAAAGCACAATAATAATTTCTATGCGTGATCAGCGACACGAGCTACGGGAGGGAGGTTGGGCCAAGAGCCAAAGCCAAAGCCACTCCCCTTTGGAGGGGTTTTTGTCATGAATTATTCGCTGATTAAGTGCAGCACAAGGTAGCAGGTGGGTTGGAATGTGAGGTAACACAAGAGCAGCTCAGAAACTTGATCGATAGAAGATGGGATTCGTTAGATTTGTTGGTCTAGATAGACAGTTTTGTGGGATTTAAAAGGAACAGATTTAAGAAAACATTAAATGAATTTATTTACCTTCTTAAAACTTTATAAATATTCTTTCTTTATATGATTTTCTTTAATTTAATCTAGATAATTCAGAATTTTAACCCCTTTGAGCATATCTTAAGTTCATAATCGAGTCATTAGAGACATCTCCATCTCGTTTCCATTGAAACTCAAGTTGACTAATTCGCAAATTGTGGCCAAAACACGAGCAAACATCTCCGAACCCATTCGCTTTGTCAATCTATCAGCATTCCGCCTTGAACTTATTTGGAGCGAATTAGTTTTCTGTCGGTTAATGACAGGCCAGGAATGTTCTCTATTCCGTTCGGTTCTTTTCTGTATTCCCCGCCAGAAACCCAAAGCCCAGAAAACGAGTTCGCAGCTGTCAGCTGAGAAGAGAGTCTTGAACCCGAAGAGCCAACGCAGGCTCCGCTTTTGGGCCTCCGTCCCCAACTCCAGCTTGGGCTCTGTGATCTCTGGCTCTGGGGTGCTCCCCCCTAGTACTTATTGTATTTGACATGCCAAATGCCAAAAGTACACGTAGGCGTCATAAGATTCATGACTCGCTTGCCCACGATCACCTGGGATCTGTTGAATCTCGCGGATCTGTTGGATCTCCGGCTCCAGCTCCGGGTTTTTGCCTCAAACTTGGTTTGGTTTCGTGTCGTTCTGTCGTGTTTTTGTTGCTGCCGCCGCCGCTTGGGTTCACATAAATGTCAAGCATCGGCAACATGGAGATCAACTCTGGAGCTCTACATTTTGCACCGTGGCTAACGCCCCCATCAAAAGCGAGGCGAACTGTGTGTGTGTCTCCAGGTCTTCCTCTGCACTCCACTCCACTCCGCTCCTATCCCCAACGTATGCATTTCAAAGTCGACCCTATTATTAGGCATAAGGTTTCATCGTTCAAGTAAACATAAACAACGACTGCGAATCCACGTAGTCATCATCATCATCATCATGATCGCAGTCGGAGTCATAGTCGCACTCGCAGTCTCATATTCAGCGAAATGTCAAAAGCAAAAGCTTGGCTCGCACTTGTCACTTGAGCTTGGGCCCGGAGGTCTCCATTGCCGTCCGCACAAACATTCGATTAGATACCCGGGCAGGTCCCCAGACAACCCGCTCCCTTGCTCATTATTTGTTTATCTTAATTCGTATTAAAGTTAGATTTTTTATCGCGCTGGCAACTCGTTACTTTGGCTTAACTCCGGCCTCGAGTACGGATCGGGGATCGGTTCGAGCTAGTGCTGGGGCTATAGCTCTGGAGTGCAGAGCCTTCCTCATCCATAACTGTCACATGGCTGACTTGGGCTTTATTTATTTTTATATTGGCCTTTTGCCCAGGCACTCTTGTGGCCAACTCCGACCTGGCTAGCAGCTCCCCTCCCGATTTTCCTTCAACTTGTTAAAGGGAAATGCACACACAGAGAGGGACAGAGAGCGAGACGATGTTTGGGTTTTCGGGAAAATTGATTTGGAAAGTTGCATTAAAATGCAATTTGTTGGTTTCTCGTTGTGACTGAGCCCCTGGGTGTGTGTGTGTGTGTGTGCCGCTTGGTGGAAAAGTGTTATGTGGTGAGTGAGTTGGGGTTTTTCTTCTTTCCACAGGAAGTATGACGCGGCGTTATGTGCCAAAAAACAAAAATTGAAATTAATTTTTCGGTTAAGCCGACAGAGTGACAGAGATGTGAAAGAAAACCTCAATTGAGGAGTCCAAAAGGTGGTGATGCAATGCTTTAAGATTTGATTGAAGCTTAAGTGAGTTGGGAAATAAGGCAGACGAGCTTATAAGGGAAATATTAAATAGTTTAAGGAATTTATTAGTTAATTTGGTCGACAAATATCCCCCATGCCTCATATTAATCCATCTTCACCATGCAACAAAATGTATGCATATCTCCAATTAAACTCAATGCACTAGCCTCCAGTTTGTTGCCACTAAACTAACCTCATATTAACGGTGCTTTTTGTGGCAACCAAAACAAGCTGCAACTTTCATAGCCCCAAAGAATCGATGCGATGCAGGGGTAAAAAATAGAAAAAAAAAAAGAAAAACAAATCACCGACTTGCCTAATGATTATAAACGTAACAATCTAGTTTGCGGCGTTGGCGGTCAACGCATTATCAGCAGCGCGGCACAGCGGCAACGGCAACCATCGCACTCTGCACGGCAGCAAACATTCGAGTTTTGCCACAAAAGAGGAACTGGAGGCACGTGCTAAACATGCAACTCCTACTCTTGCCACGGCCAAGGCCCCGCAGACAGACAGACAGACAGACAGGCTCTTGGTCTCCGGTCTCGGCCTCAGACACGACCATTCACTCACGGGACGGCGGCCACTTCCAGCATGTCTCCCCTGCTCTCTCCTGCCACAAGACCAATATGCTACCATTAATCCATGAATTACTTAAAACCACATTCCGGGCAGCGGCGGGAGCGGCAAGTGTTGCGGGGGCCACATTTAAATTGCGCGCTTACCGCCATATTTCAATATATATTTCGGTCCCCTCGAGGAGCCTTTTTTCGAAGCTTTTCTTGGCTTCCACCTTTCAACCGCCTACGAACCAAAGTAAAATACAAAAAGGCTAGACAAGGGATTACCTGGTATTCAATATTTATTTATATTTTATATAGGAAATATACAGCTTGTTAACAATCCAATTTATATGATTTTATAAAGTTACTTGTGGCTTTGTAAATTGAATTATTAAGCGTAAGTTTATCCTATTTAAAGTCCCACTAAAGGGTATCAAAATTGTTCATTGACAGCCAATTTCTTGCCTCGCATTTGGCGTCCTGTCTTTACTTTTTTTCCTTTCGGTTTTTGATAATGTTGCACGATAATGATGTCGTCTGTTTGATGATGTTGCTGCTGGGCCTTTTGGAGCCGGCAAACCATCGACCTGCTGTGGCAGTTGGGAGTACCAAACCGAACCAAAGCACAGCAAACAGGATCCAAACAATCACCTACATTGAAGGAAAAGTTCTGTTCTTGTGAGGGTTTTGGGGGCAGAAATCACAGCACGAAGGCAAGTGATTGCAATCGAGGGGAGACCTGCAGGGATCACTATATATTTCTCTCTTTAATTTCCTGAAATACCGTGGTTTTAACCTAATAGATAAGAGAAAAGTCTTGCATTTTGTTTGATATTACTTAAACATATATTTAATGCAGTTTCTCTAATTGAAATATATTTTATAGAGTTTATTTTCTCTGCTAAGCTGGGTCCTAAAAACTTTTAATATTTTCTTAAATCAAAAATATCTGAAAATACTTAGTTTAAATTTTAAATAAGCTTTAGAAGTTCCCTCCCCCTTTTTGTCCCACTGTGGTTGCCGGACGGCGGCAGAGGTTAGATGAAATGTGCGCCGAGCGGAGGTTATAAGGTGGCCACGGCAACAAAGCTGCCATTTAACTGACAGTCGGCAGGCAGCAGCAGCAGCAGCAGCAGGGAGCAGGCAGCAACTGCATCCGCAACAAAGTCAGGCAGCAGCCCCATTGAGACCCCAGAGACCTCGGAACCAAAGTCAAGACTCGGACCCGCAGTCGAAGTCGGCGCATGACTGGAAGCACACAAACCGAAAGCCAACGAAGAGCGAGAAAAGCAGAGAAGAGTCGGCCCCGAAAGTCAAATGCCAAGCAGCAGATCATGCCGGGCTGTGGGGTTTTTGGGGTCCCGGGGTCCCGGGTCTTGGGTCTTGAAAAACCTCGGACTTGGGCCGAAGACCAGGCAGGTCGTTGCAGCCAACGTCGCTCGTGGTGTGTTATCAAAGCTGATGATGATTATACCCACTTGCACGCCTTTTTTGTGCCCCTACAGGAAGCCAGAAGACGACCCTTGGCTTGGAGAGGACCAGGGGAGCCTTGCCTGCAATTGGCTACTCGTCGCCGTCGTCGTCTTCGTCTTCGTCTTGTTGCATGCATTATTATTATGCGCATGCGCGCAGTTGGCCATATAATCTAAAATTGTATCTTTGGCGTGTAACCCGGGGCACTTCTTCTTCTTCATCTGCTCCTGCTCCTACTGCATCCTCCTCCTCCTTCTGCTCCTCCTGGCTCCTCTAAAGAAACCAAAGCAACGAAATAAACTGATTATGTGCCCACCGCTCTCTGCAGCGAAATTAACAGCCGAAGCTCCTTGGCGGATACCCCAACTAGCCCCCTAATCCTCTCCTGAATTGGGTTTAGCTGGCTGGCTAGCCTTCTTTATGTTGTTTCCCTGGCGGCTCTGTTCGGTGAGCGGGTCACATAAAATTTGCTAATATTTTGACCTTAAGATATAATATCTGCGCTGGCCCCATTGCAGGCAGTGGTTAAGAAATAAAGAATTAAATAAAAAATAAAGCAAACAGAAAGCAAGACTAGATTTTAAGGTGATTTAAATATATATTGAACAAATATAATCTTTAAAATTTAAAGGAATTTAAGAAGTTAATCACATTTTCAACCAGGGAAATATTATAATAAATTATTTATATGATTTCTTTATATTCATTGATTTCATGTAAAATATTCCCATTGTAATCCTCCTCTTATCCATGCATTTATCTGCAATTTACACAACTCGCCCACTGTCCTAGTCGGGCGACTTAACTTGGCCCGGCGGCAGTAGCTGTGAAATAAACATAAAACTTACTTATAACATCTGTCTAAGTCAAGAGTTGCTGCTCGAGAGCTTCATTACCCACCAGAGCCCCCTCGGGCGGGCATTCAATAATTTATTAAATTATTTAAATAATAAGCGGGCAATTTTTTATATACTCTCTGTACTGCTGTTGAAACAGTCGGTTGATTGATATAGAATATAGCTTTTTTCGGTCGTCAGATCTGGTAAGCGAATCAATCAAAAGGGAGATAAGCCACCGACAATTTGCCACACTTTTTGGGGGGAAAGTGCAGCCATGGGACTAGGCGGTTAGTTACCTTCACCAAGTCAGAGCTCTGCTCCAACTGCCAATAAAATGCTACCTCAGATAGCAGATCGCAGATCCAGATGCCAGAGACTGCAGACTAAAGCATACAGATTCCAGAGCGCAATCTACAGGCCACCTAGTAGTCGTTGCCCCGAATGCGTAACAAGATCAAACCGCAGCCACCGCACTCGGCTGCGATGGATGCTGGGAGTTGGGATCTTGAGAGCTTGATGCCGGGACAGCTGGACGGCAGCAGAGGATGTTTGGCATTAAGCGTAATTGTTGGGTTGCTGGGCTGAATAAAAGAGAGAAATATCATTAAATACTCGCTACCAAAATCAAAGCCAAAGACACAAGTGAAGTGTAGAGCTGCCATGGAGAAGGCAACGAGTCAACTTTTTGATACCTCTTACCAGGAGAGCTTTGGGGGGTATATGGAGCTATATAGAAAGTGGAAAAGTATAGGAATTTTTATAGGAAAATATAAATTAAAAGATTGGTAAGAAGATTATAAAAGTGTTTTAATTTTTAAAACACAAATCGAGGATATTATTTGGAAAATTGAAAATGCTTTTGGGGATTATAGGGATTTTTTTTGAATACGAATCTCATTTGGTTTACTTTAATATAAATTATATAATATATTATTTATATTTTCTTGAGAGGTAACTCCCAGACCCGTTTACCTTTGTGCAATGTCAGTTTTTTTTTTGTTTTAGGTGGGCAGCCACCGCCGATACAAGCTTGCCGAGCCAAAGGTTGCTGATGGGCAACTGGAACTTGGTACTTGCCACTGCCGGCAATCAGGTCGCAGTCCCTCCTCCTCCTGCTCCTCCTACTCCAAGACCTGGGCTCTTTCGGTTGGCTTTTGCTTTTGGCCCGACCGAGCGGCTGGCCGGCCGGGACGTGGCCCAGACATGAAGAATTACAATGAGTAGGTAGTTGGGCGCAATTGACGGTGGTGGCTCAGTCTCGGATTCAGGCGAAGCCAAAGAATACAACAGCAACAAGGCGGCCTGAACCTCGGCAAAGAGTTGGCAGCAGGTCGGCCCACGTTCTGCGATCAGCGCTCAACTCCACTCCAACTGGCGGCTGGGTGAGCTCCCGGGCATAGGTAGCACAAAAAGCTGTTCAATTTAGAATTCAAATTGTTGTCTTCGCTTCTTGTCTTCCCCGCCAGCCGGCTCCCCCTCGATCTCCGGGCTCGCTGGCTGGCTTTAGGGTTAAGCAGGTCAAAATCCGTACAACTAAATTGAGCCCAGAAAAAGTACAATTGGGCAGACAGAGGGAGAGAGAGACCGGTGAGGGTTCGGTACGGTCCAGTCCGGTTCGGTCCGAGGCCCCTTTCGACCCTCTGGAATTCATTTTTTTCGCTGCACAGGCGGCACTTCAAATTAAAATGTATTTGGAGGGGAGAGGAGGGACTGCATCCACCGGGTGACCAGAAGCAGCCAGAAGCACTTTTGTAGCTGCTTATTAGTGTGATGTGTCTTTTGGGCAAAAGAGTTGGACTCGAAGTCAAAGCTTCGGGGCTTGTGAGGCCTTGGATTTTGGATGATTTTTTGGACGAGGACCTGGCACGTTTCACATTTGACGCGCCATAAGCTGACCCTGCTATTAATTTATTTCGCAAAAAACTTATTCCGGGGCCCCGAGATTATCCCCACAGATGCTCGTTCTTTCAATTTGGAGGCATTTATATGGCCAAGAGGGATGGGTGCGTGACTGGAATATCGTTTGGAAACTCTAATTAAAACAGAGGATTTTTAACTTTTGATCATTTTAAACTCTAATAAATTCCTTAAAATATTTTTTATTTTTTCAATTATCTTACTTAGTTTTTACGATAGTTTATCCCTAAGCATCTCTTCTCTTTCTATGCCGTATATTTTAAGCAAAACAAGAACCGATTTTTATGTGTTCATTTTATGATTGAGATCCACTTGAATTCTATGTAAATATTGCGCAACAAAATAACTTTATTGGGCTTAAACTTTATAGCTCTATTAAAGAAAGAAAAGGCTTAGCCCAAAGTTAAAGTTAAAGTCGTATAAACCGAGACAACAAATATTTACGAGTTCTTTGGCTTGGCCCCAGCTCTCGCAGCGAACTTTTTGACGAATCTTTTCGGCTGCGTATGCAAATTGTGATGGCGGACATTCATTGATATTTAACCATCTGTCCATGGTCAAGACGGGTCACCAACACAAAAAAAAAAACCCCTGCCGGGCTAAAGACCAAACTTGAACTATAAAGTTTAATTTGGAAGTCTTGGATTTGGATAGGGATTTGTGTTTGTATCTCGGGCGGAGCTTCGGAGATCCGTATCTCACGTGTTTTTGCGGCTCGAGCACTTTGCTTTCATGGCGAAAAGATATTTATTCTATTTGCTTGCAGATTCCTGGTCACATATGCTAATATTCAATCACGAGCCGTGTTTCTTTTGTGTCTCCAAAATCGATATGAGCTGCGAAAGCCATCAAACCGAAATTCCTTCATTAATAATATTAAACCAACTGATTTTGATAGTGTTTTTCGCCAGCCAAGTCTTTTGTTTGATGCAGCCAAATGATTTGCATATTTCCATATTTTTTTTTTAACCCATTTCCTTGTCTCAAATTGCCTTCATCGTCTAGGAACCTGGAACCTGGCGTCCAATTACATTGCGTGCATGGATCTACAGATGGTCGAGGTCTCTGTGTATATATATTTTTTTTTATTATTATTTTAGCAAAAGGAGTTCAAAGCCGGACCTAAGAGACCCACAATTCAAATCTGTTTTTGGCCCCGTATTGTTATGGCCAAAGTTGTGCTCTTTTTCTTTCAGCTTTCTGGCCATTTCCTGGGCTCTAGTTAATGCAAAGTTGTTGTAGTTGCTGCTGCTATTGTTGGCTCTGTCAATTATTGGCACAGAATTTAGAATGCACTTGGCTGACCATAACCATAACCACAGAGCCACCCAAATCAAAGTCCCCGCCCCTTGCAGAGTTTTCAGTTTTCTTCTTTTTTTTGTGTTCTGCGTTGTCCGGGCAAAATTATGACAGAGTCCAAGCTCTGGCCATAGGAGTAAAAGCCACCAATTTCCGGTTAGAATTTAGTTTTTGCTTAGGCCTCATCTTGTTTGGATTTTTTTTTCACTCAGAGCGATCATTTGGCTTGTTTCTTTACTTTTTTTTAAAGCAGTGTGGGAATGGAATTTATATTATTTAATTGAAAATAATTTAGAATTTAGAAATGAATAGTTATACTTACTATTATTTAAATAAGAGTAATCAATTCAAACTTTTTCTTATAGAACTTCAAGAGGGTAAAGTCAAAATATATACAAAAAATATTAAAAATACACTCAAAATCATCATGAAAGATACATTTATTTAAGTTATCTTTTTTTTATACAAAACCAAAACTACAACTAAGTTATATCAATCTCTTATTTTTTAAAACTAATGAGTTATTCACTGTATAAAGCTATTCCCTAAAGCTTTTGTATCCTAATTAAAGGAGAATGAGTCCTTGCCCCAGTTTCTGGCCCTTTCACCTGCCCCTTTGCATTTCTAGCTGCAACCTTCGCATTTTTTCGATGGCATCAAATATTTTTGACCGCCGTGCAAGCTCATTTTGAACGATCCGCTTGGAGCGTCGGAATTGCTGGTTTTGACGTATTTCATATTCAGTTTTGTTATTTTTGACCTCCTCCATTAGGCCGGTGTTAACAGTTAATCCCCAGGGTCGTCGGGTGGTGATCATTTCATCATAGAAAGCGGTATTATTGCTCCTGAACAGACTGGGCTTGATGAAGATGGCCATGTAGCCGGGTTGCGTGACATTTCGCTCCCTGGGAAAGACACTTGAAAAATATAGAATAGTCAGAATTGATATTTAGTTGATCTTTAAATCTAGCTGAATCCTTACCAGGTGAGACCCAATTGCACCTCCGTCTGCTGAACTGTGTTGCCCCACCAGCTGCCAAGGACCTGCAGGGGACACGTTCTATTCAGGCCGCCGTACGAGCTGAGCGTCTTGCCCACGGACAGAAATAGCATATCCGTGGCATTGGCCTCCACCAGCTCGGCCTTGCGCATCATGAAGACATCGTTGAAGGCCGAGATGACCACATCGTCATATAGGTTGTACACCAACCGATCGTTTTCATCCTGGCCAAGGATCAGCATGGCCGTTCGCATGGTATTCATGATGTGAGCCAGCGCCAAGAAATTGATGTTCAAATCCTTATAGTCCTCGGTCACGTAGCCAAGGAACCAGTGGCGCATGTGAATGCGCACCGGAAGCTCAACCCGTGTCATCAGTAGCCAAGGACCGCCCCAACTGTTGTTGAACTGGCACAGGATCTTGGTGGCCAGCCCTCGATCGCGCTCCAGGCGGATGCCGAAAACCTCGTGCAGATCCATATCCTCGTGGCAATCGGCCTCGGGATAGTCGAAGAACTCCCGCGGATGCGGTGTCACTGGGGGCCAGGTCACTGTGGAGGTGTCCAGTGGTTCTGTAGTTTCGTCCTCTGCTTCCTCACTTTCTGTGGATTTTATGGATTCTGTGGTGATCTCCTCGGCCGTTTCTGGAGTGTCTGCCGTTTCTAAAGTTTCTGTAATTTTTGTAGTTCCAGAAGTTCCTGGAGTTTTTGAAGTTTTAATAATTTCTGGAGTTCCTGTAGTTTTCAAAGTCTTTGTAGTTCTTGTAGTTGTTGGATTTTCCATGACTTTCGGAGGCTTCAGTTTCGGCTTGTTCTTTGGGATCAAAAGTTGTTTAATGGAAAAATCAAAGTCATCCGAATCACTCGAATCGTCATCCACACCGGCAATGGGTTCTATGCTCTGACTAGATTCTTCCATCGAGCTGAGCTCAAGGGTATCCTGTACTCTTTTTGGTGGTTTCTTGGTGCCGGATAATCCCAGATCAGGTGCCTCTACGATCGATGGTCTGATGCCGTAACCGTAGTTGTTGAAAACGAAGCTCATGTAATATGTTTGGCCCAAGATAATCCACGGCAGAGTTGTCCAGAGACAAGGAATCAACATGGCTGCCAGCCTCCACCTTCATGAAGTCCACAGTGAAAGTCTGCACATTGTCACTGGGTTGCCTATATACCCTCGCTCCATTGGACAGTGTCCAATCTCATTATCCATTGCCAATTGTGATTGATTTTTTAATGGAGAGAATATTAATGTTTTTGCGATTCGATGTGCTTTGAATTCTTTTTATGAAGTGAAGCCTTCAATTGATTTTGTATTTAAGTTTTGAAAAAGTCAATAAAGAAGATTCGGAGAAAACAGAAAAAATAGAAATATGGTTTCAATATGTATTTAATCTGGACTTAGAGTTAAAAGCATTTTTAAATCAATGTTTTCAAATCTTTAGAAGGCTACAAAATTTTGTTATAAAAGTTTAAAATAAAAAGCCTTTGTTTTAATTCAAAAATTGTTATTTAAAAATACTTAAAGATACTAAAGCTGTAAACAAACAAAGTTTTCAATATTCAAATTGGATTTTTATTTTAGATATTAACGATTTTAGGCTCCTAACGGAGATCTGCCACAGAAGTTGTCCTGAATTCCATATTTTATTGAAAAGCCTTGCAAAATTTAGAAAATCAGCTTGAAAAAATTATATTCTTTTAAACTTTTTATTTATTTTCATCTAAGGAGCATTCCCTGATCCCAATAACCTTTCCGTTTTCTTAATAAAATTCCTCTTGTTGTTTTTACTTTAAATTTTATTGTCATTTTAATGATAAATTCAGTAAAAGTAACTGCCGCTTCCCAAAGTCCTCGAGCAGACCACCCTGAAAAAAAAGGGTTAAACAATGTACCAGGCTAAAGTGATGACCATTAGGTTTAAGGACACTTACACCTTGCTCTTCTGGCGCTTTTTACATTTCCTCATAGTCAGCATTGTAACCGCCACGAGCTAGTCCCGCGCCTTCCGTCACATCTGGAACTTCCACTGCTGCAGCTGGGATTTCTGTATAATCGGCGTTGTTTTTGGTATTATCATCGTCCTCGTGGTCTCGATCCATGCCCTCCTGGCTGCTTTCGCGATGTCCCTTGTCCCGGGCATTAGAGTCGTCCCTGCTGCCGGAATGGCCGTGGCTCTCGCTGCTCTCGTAAATGGAGCGCACGTAGCGCCCACCGAAGCTGTCATCGATGCTGATCTCGTAGCTGCTGTGATGACTGTGAGCATTCCGCTTGAGTGCCTCCTGTTTCTGGCGTCGGTTTTCTTTGTCCTTGCTGTCGCTGTCGTCGGTGTCATCATCCTCCCCGCCTCTCGCTTGCTGAGCATCGTTTAAAATTTCGTTGTCGTTGCCATTTTCGTTTCCGTTTTCGTTGCCGTTATCATTTCCATCTTTATCTTCCCCATTATATCCAGTTGAAGTTCCTGCTGCATCTACATCTTCACCTGCTCCTTCATTTCCATCACCATGTGGTTCGCCACCTCCACTTCCATCGCCGCCCATATCTCCCGTGTTGTCATTGCCGTTATGGTTATTCTCAATGTTTCCATTGATGCCGTCGCTAATGTTTTCATGAACCTGACCATCCGGTGGCGGATTTGCGTTACTTCCATCGCCGGCCGGATTGTTGTTATTGAACGCAAAGTTCATGTAGTACTTCTGGGCCAAAACGCCGCGCTCCTGCGGCAGATGGCCGAGGGCCAGCAGGACCACAAAGCCGAAGAGTAGCCGCATCCGCCACATAGCTGCAACGCTGAGCTGCCCGGCCTGGCCGTTCCTCCCTTATATATAGAGATGACCGATGCCGCCCGGAATCGAATCGATTCGGCGGTGGCCCATAAAAGCGGGGCCGTTCCCGATAAAGGCGTGTCCAACGCGGTCGCAGGGCCCAGGTGAAGAGGCGGAAGAGGAGGAGGAGGAGGCATTGCCACCGCTTCCCGGCCTCGGCCACAGAAGGCAGCCAAAACAGCAAACAGTGGCAGTTGTTAGTGAGCAACTGAAGCCACTGCAGCTGCTGCGGAAACAGGTTGGCCTCCCGTTGGAGTAAAGCTACGTGGAATTCAATCAGGGCCAATCTATAATAGAAATCTCATGTGGCGCGAGCTTCGATTTGCCCAAAGGGGAGTTTGTGGCAGCAGCAGCCGAAGCAGCAGCGGCAGCAGCAGCGGGGGGCGTGGCAGCCAAGAGCAAGCAGAGGAGGATCGGATCGGATCGAAGTGGAGTTGGGAGATCAGGGGTGCCCACTCGCTGGCCACTTTCCATCGATCGTGCGTTGCAAATATGAAAATGCTACTGCAGCTTCCACAAGCGGCTGGAGCAAGTCAGGCAGCTTTGGCTAAAATCGTTTTTCATTAACAATTTTAAAAGCCGCGCATTAATCAGAAACACACAGGCACAACACACACACACAGAACAGAACCAAACAGGATGCCCAGCGCCTACGTGTCTTCCCTGTGCCTGAAATATGGGATGAACTTCAGGAATACTTGAAACCAACATAGAGAATAATTTTAGCTTTCTCAAATGCTGAGAAATATTTAGAAAATAATATTAATTCAATGGATATATATTTAAAAATAAAATGTAATGATTGAATGAATGAAACAATTATAAAAAAGTTTACATTTCTTAAGAATTTCTTTATTATTTCGGTTATTGTAAAGGCAATATAATTATAAGCAGAATTCTATACCTTTCTATACTAAATAAGTTTTAAAAAAACAATTTAAAATATACTTTAGTTATTCTCTTAAATTATAAATAATATTACAGCATCTCGAAGCACTGTTTCAGTGCAAAATGCTGCTCATAAATCTGAACTTCCCTAACTAAATCGCTCTTTTTCGCTCTCTTCCCATTGCAGTCGTTTCGCGATCAGTCCATCGACGGCACTGGCCTGCCGCTCTTAACCGAGGATCACTTGGTTAACTCCCTGGGCATGAAGCTGGGGCCGGCTCTCAAGCTGCGCTCCATATTGGCGAAGAAATTGGGCGGGCCGTGTCCATGTGTTGCATGCGTTGCGCAGGCGCAACAAATGCTGGCACTGCAGACGACGGGCGGAGCAGGAACAGCACCATCAGCAGCAGCAGCAGCAACAGGAGCCACAGCTAGTTGCAGCTTCAAGACGGAGATCTTCAATGGCGGCAGCAGCAGCAATGGGAGCAGCAACAGCAGCAGCAGTGGCAGCAACAGTGGAAACAACAGCAACTGCAACAGCAATCAGGGCAGCGATGTTGCCCTCGCCACCAGCACTGCACCGGGAACAGCCAGCTCGCCTGGCGGCGGCAATATGCTGCTGCCGGTGTTGCCGTGCAGCGGCGAGGCCAGCTAGTTGGCTCCGCACAAGCAGGCAAACATTAGAGACACACAAAACAAATATATTTATGCTAACTAATTGCATTTCAACTGCAAAACTGTTGTACCAAATGAGCTTCCGAAGGACTAGAAGGAAAGCATGCGCATGGAAATCGGGGGAAGAGGAGACCCCTAGTGTATAGATTAATAAGTAAATATGTAATTTAAATGCTAGCTAAAGTTGTAAACTTTAAGTGACGACAACAATAATCGCAAAGTCTTCCATTTGCAAGCACACAAAACCACAAACAAACAAGATGAAAAAAAAACAACATAAACTAAAAATCATATTTGTATAACATTTAACAATTTATTAGTCAATTTAATGAGAGAGAGTTTGAGTTTCCGTTTACGTACTTAATTGCAAGGCGCATTTGCATTGATTTTATTTATTTCTATGACTTTTCTTCGTTTTTAACTGCTAGTCAGTAAATATATATTTAATAGAATTCCGCAAGATGTGAAGCAAACTTAAAAATTCAATTTTATTGCTTAGCGAATCGAAGTAAAAGGCTATTTATTTTTTTATATAAATATATTATATTGTTAAACCCCAAATGCTTTGTTCAAATATAAGAAATTTATATAACTTTTCTGCGGCCATGCACAGAGGAATTCAAAATTCAACATTTAGATCTGTACGTCCTTTTTTTAAGAGCTCCAAGACTTGAAACAACACACACACACACACCCACAAAAAGAAAACAAAAAACAAGCAAATAGAAAGCGTATTTTATAATTTCCTTGTACATATTGTTTATTTAATTATTTGTAAGCGAGAAACACACACAAAAACATTTACTATGCAACTTAAAGAAGAGAAGCCGATGCTAAAGCAGAAGCCTAATTCTCAACAAAATAGGAATGAAAATAAATTTGATTTATTATTTACATTTAGTGAACTATAGCTATTTTTCACAAGCTGAAGCAAATAAATTATACCAGTTATCATACAAAACAACACAAAGCCCGTCTCATTCTCTCTGTTTGCTAATTTGAATCCAGTTTTCCCGCTGCAGCTAAGCTCTCCGGTATTTCTGGGGCGTTATGGGCACGCGGCTGACCTCCGGAGCGCTCGATGCGTCGCGGGTCAAGCGTAACCGTTGCGCCAAAAGGCAACCAAGGATGGCTGCAAAACAATTAAAAGCACGCAGCGCGCACCTCCAGCGTCTAATTACAAATTGGAGTCATTGAATTTATTAAAATCGGCCGCGTAAATTGTGCAGCAATGCACTTGAGACACGCGAGCGATATTGTGGGCCATCGGCGCTTCTTGGCTCTCATTACTCGGTCATAACTCACTGCGCCCGTCCGGTTCAAGTATCCCTAACGTAGCCTCTGCCAAGCCAATCCTATGCCCATAAAGCCCAGTCGCTCGACCCGGCTCTGGAAATATAATTGCTTTGCTCAGCGGCAGCAGGCACCCGGCAGGAGCTCCTCAATCCGCGAGGTTGGAGTGCTTGTTACAAGTAAGTAATTTACAAGCCAGAAGAGCTCTTCACGTCAAGTTATAGCCAATCTTCGCTTGCGAGCAGTGAAATTAATGCTTCCGTTTACTGCTGTGTTTGCCTTTAAATCATTCCTGCTTAGCTATGTTCCCAAAAAGCTCAAATATTGAATAACATTTGGAAATCGGAATAACATTTCCCATGTGCCATTCGGGGAATTTTTATACCCTTGCAAGGTTTTAACTTAATGAAAACAAAACAATAAAGTATTGGGAAAGTATCTAGAACACATAAATTTGTTTACTTTTTAAAAAGTTTACAAAAATTGTATTTCTTTAATTTTAATATTCTTTGTGCAGTTGAATGAGTCTTTTCCGACTCTTTAAATAATATTATATATATCAGAATCAACACCCGAATCTTATGGCAAAAACTAGGAATGTCTTAAAAAAAATCTATTTTTTCGAAATTATGTATAGGGTTACATAAATTAAGGGGTTAAAAAAATTAAAAAAAAAACATTGAATTGGTTCTAAATACTAAAGTCAATGGGCTGTTTTGTTAATATTATAAAAACTAGCACAGAGAACCTTTCCAAATTGAAATTAAGGCTTAGTTGTGAATGATTTCTTAATTTACAAATTAGAAATCCTTAAGAAATGCGTTGTTTTCCCCAAATCTCTATTTCAGCAATCAGTGCCCTATAATCTACGATAGCTTTACAAATTTAACACTTTAGATAACAGGATTATGGATAACGAATCTATATTCTTTAATTTTGATGACTCCCTATTCATTGTTTTAATTGTAAATATAAACCTTTGAACGATTTAGTAGTTAGTTCATAGATTCATTTATATCTTCGCTTGTTCTATATTTTTTGATCCTTGAATTTGAAACTCCTAATGCTTGAACCCTAATTTTTAGTACCTACCCAGCTTTTAACACCAAAAACTTCAACAAATTTAAATCTTTCATTGGTAATCTGGTTGGCAGCTTTTAATAGATAATCAAATGCAGTTTTACTTAAACATTTTCAGCTTAATGTACTAATTGGAACGTTATTGTGGAACTATTCTGCTGTGGTTATGAATATGCAGGGCCTGAGACTCAACTTTTTGGCCCGAATGACAAACGATGTGCTTAATATTAAAATGAATTCACTTTTGTAGCGTATAACTTCCCCTCTATGTGGCAATGGGAGTGGGAGCAGCCGCCTCCGGCTCAGCCGTCTTCTCCCCGTTGCCGTTCTGGGCCTTGGCAGCTGGCAGATCCTTGACGCCGGTGGACCCAAATCCACCCTCACCGCGCTCGGTGTCATCCAGCTTGTCGACCAGCTCCAGTTCCGGATAGAAGATGCGCTCGCAAATGAACTGGGCGATGCGGTCGCCGCGCTTCACCTCGAACTCCACTTCCGAGTGGTTGAACAGCACGACGCCCAGGTTGCCACGGTAGTCCTCGTCCACCACGCCGGCTCCCACGTCGATGAAGTTCTTCACGGCCAGGCCGGAGCGTGGAGCCACGCGTCCGTAGGAGCCCTCGGGCACCTGGACTTGCAGGTCGGTCTTCACAATGGCCTTGCCTTGCGCCGGCACAACAATGTCGTAGGCGCTGCGCAAGTCCACGCCGGCCGCCTTGGCGGAGCCACGCACCGGCTCCAGGGCATGTTCGGTCAGCTTGGCGAAACGCAGGACGCACTTGTCGATCTTCATCTTCTTGGCAGCTGGAATATCGTCGACAATAGGTGAAGGCATCTGGAGGATGCGGTTGATTAAAATTGGGAATACATACGGCAGCAACTCCACTTACTTGCGAAACTAATTGTTTTTTTTTTTGTAAAAAAAAAAATTGCAAAAATGGCGGGAATGATGCTGAAAAATCGATGCATCGATGTTTTTAGCGATGTTTTTGTTGATATCGATGAATGCATCGAAGTTTTCGCATCACTACAAATGCTCTCTCAATTACCGGTTGGGAGAGCATGCCCGCTCTCAATAACCGCTTCGCAATTCATGCCCACTTTCTCCCCATACAAGAATACCCTCGATAACCGCTTCGGCACTCATGCCCACCTTTCTCCCCATACAAGAGTACCCTCAATAACCGCTTCGGAATTCATGCCCACCTTTCTTTTCCCGATTGGGACTTCGTGCCCTGGAATCATCGATACATCGACCATCGTTGTTTTTAGCGATGTTTTTGTTGATTTCGATGATCGATGCATCGTTGTTTTCAGCATCACTAGGAGTTTCGGCAATGCTCTCTCAATTACCGATTGGAAAATTATGCCCACCCTTCTTTTCCCGATTGACTTCAATTACCGATTGCAGTGCAGAGTAAAAATATCTATTTTTCAGATAAGTGGCAACTCTATGTATGTAAGTTTTCAAAAGGCTAACAAATCTGCATACTTACTTTTTCAATAAACAAACGATTTAATTTTTTTTAATTTTGACGATGCAACCCCTTACAAAATTTGAAAAATTTTTTTGGCTCATTTTTTGGGAATTTCAATTATCATAACTTGGCCAACAGGAAACAAATTTTGAATCGGAAAGCTGTTCTATGCTAGTTTTCAAAAGGCTAACAAATCTGCATACTTACTTTTTCAATAAACAAACGATTTAATTTTTTTGAATTTTGACGATGCAACCCCTTACAAAATTTGAAAAATTTTTTTGGCTCATTTTTTGGGAATTTCAATTATCATAACTTGG